>CM054808.1:18289330-19489330 GCA_028984105.1 Lavandula angustifolia
ATCAGCTAGGTTGTCTTCAGTTCCAATTTTGTCAATCACCACGTATCCTCGATGTATGAATTCTCGTATGATATGGTACTTCCTGTCTATGTGTTTAGACGCCTTGTGGGATCTGGGTTCCTTTGAATTTGCCACTGCACCCGCATTATCACAATAAATTGTGATTGCTTTAGGCAGATTCGAAACAATATCAAGATCCAGGAGGAAATTCTTGAGCCAAACTGCCTCTTTAGAGGCTTCTGAAGCAGCCACATACTCTGCTTCCATGGTTTAGTCCGCAATGCATTTCTGCTTTGCACTCCTCCATGAGATGGCTCCACCTCCCAAGGTAAACACATAACCCGAGGTAGACTTCTTCTCGTCTCTGTCAGCCTGGAAATCCGAGTCTGTATAACCCATAGGCACTAGACTGTCTGACTGGTAAACAAGCCTATAATCTCTAGTCCTTGTAAGGTACATAAGAATGTGCTTTACCGCAGTCCAATGCTCCTGTCCAAGGTTAGACTGATATCTTGAGACCATGCCTACAGCATATGAGATATCTGGTCTCGTACAAAGCATTGCATACATGAGGCTACCGACAGCGAAAGCATATGGTACTAGCTTCATACTTTCTATCTCTTCAGGCGTTTTAGGGCACTGATTCTTTGATAGAAAAATGCCAAGTCTGAAAGGTACTGAACCTCTCTTGGCATTTTGCATGCTAAAACGAGCAATAACAGTATCAATGTAGGACGCTTGTGACAAGCTCAACATCCTTTTCTGCAATCTCGGATAACCTTGATCCCAAGGATGTAAGCAGCTTCATCTAAGTCCTTCATTTGAAACTGCTCGGATAACCAAATCTTTACGTCTGATAACACTTCAACATTGTTGCTAATGAGAAGGATGTCATCTACATAAAGTGTAAGAAACACCACTGATCCATTAACACAGATACGGTACACGCACACCTCGTTAGGACAGGATACAAAACCATAGGATTTGACTACCTCGTCAAAATGCTGGTGCCATAACCGGGAAGCTTGCTTAAGTCCATAAATAGACTTCTTAAGCTTCCAAACTAGATGCTCTTCGCCCTCCTTCACATAATCATCTGGTTGTTTCATATAGATGTCCCTACCTTTTTCAAGGTGACCGTTTAGGAATGCGGTCTTGACATCTATTTGCCAGATCTCAAGGTTCATGTGAGCTGCTATGGTAAGGAGAATCTTAATAGACTTGATCATCGCTACAGGCAAGAAGGTCTCTTCATAATCTATACCTTCTTTCTAGGTAAAAACCCTTCGCCACTAGCCTGGCCTTAAATGCCATGATCTCTCCATTCGGTCCTCTCTTTCTCTTGTATACCCACTTACTACCAATAGCCTTGCAGCCCTCAGGTAGTTCAGTGATCTCGTATACATCCATATCAGCTATGGACTTAAATTCTGAGTCCATAGCGATTCGCCAGGAATCTGCATCTATATCTCCCACTGCTTCGTTGTAGGTCCAGGGATCAACGGTATCCTGTTCATCTGCTGGGAGATGATCCGACGTCTCCCCAGTGAACATATACCGATCAGGTGTAAATATCACCCTCCAACTACGTCGAACAGTGTCAGGTGTTGTGTTAACAGATTGTGTAGTTACTCGTTGAGTACTATCTTGCACAACTGGCTGTTCAAGTGGAACTCGACCACCTTGTAATTCTTCAAGGATGATGTCGACTCGAGACTTATGGTTACTAATGTAATCCTCTTCTAAGAACCAAGCGTTAGTGCTAATAACGATCTTCGGCTCTTTAGGATAATAAAAGTATCCACCTTTCGTTTCCTTCGGATACCCTATGAACAACATCACTTCTGAACGTGATTCTAATTTGTCGGCTTGCCTATTTAACACATAAGCAGGACAACCCCAAATCCTTAAGTGGTGCAAACTAGGCTTAGGCCCATTCCACAACTCAAAAGGGGTCTTTTGTACCGACTTGGAAGGCACACAGTTCAGCAAGTATGCTGCAGTCTCTAGGGCATATCCCCAAAAGGAAACTGTCAAAGTTGCATAACTCATCATGGACCGAACCATCTCTAAGAGAGCTCGGTTCCTTCTCTCTGACACACCATTCTGCTCGGGCGTGCCCGGTGCTGTCAGCTGGGATGTAATCCCACATTCTGTCAAGTAGTCCTTGAACTCATTGGATAGGTATTTCCCACCACGATCAGATCGTAGTGTTTTGATTTCTTTACCTAGCTTCTTCTCCACTTCTGCCTTGAATTCCTTAAAGGTTTCAAAGCAATCCGACTTGTGGCGAAGAAGGTAAACATATCCATACCTTGAGTAATCATCAGTAAATGTGACGAAGTACTCATACCCTCCACGAGCTTGTGTAGACATAGGACCACACAAGTCAGAATGTATCAAACTTAGTACTTCTGTGGCTCTATAACCCTTTGCCTTAAAAGGCCTAGTCACCATCTTTCCTTCTAAGCTGGGTTCGCAAGTTGGAAATGGTTCTACATGGAGAGACTCCAATGATCCATATTCCACCAACCTTTGAATCCTATTTAGATTGATGTGACCTAGTCTTAAGTGCCACAGATAAGTTTGGTTTACCTTTGAAGATTCTTTCCTCTTCTTAGGATTTGATGATGAGGAAGCAACATTAACAGAATTACGCGGATTACAAGTAATAGTATATAAAGATCTGTTTAATAGCCCACCACAGATGAAATCATCGTCTTTCATGATAGAAACTTCACTATCAAAACTTGATTTATAACCATCCATGATGTAGAGTTTTGAAACAGAAATTAAATTTCGCCTAAACTCAGGCACATATAAAACATCTTTAAGTATTAAAACAGAACTATCAAAAGCTAGATGTAGATCTCCAATGGCAATTGCAGGAACTCTCGATCCATTGCCCATTGAGACTACCACCTCGCCATCGCTCAATTGTCTTTTCTGCAAGAAACCTTGCAAGGTGTAACAAACATGATCAGTTTCCCCCAAATCCACTACCCATTCGTGGGTAGAAAAGGAAACCAGAACAGTTTCAGTTACAAGAGTGACTCGCGTCTCTTTCTGTTTCGCCTTGACATCTGGATTATAATTCTTCCAGTGTCCTTTCTTACCATTCTTGAAGAACCTTCCTTTCTCCTTTGACATTTGCATGTCGCCGGTAAGGACCGTCTTCTTACTCCCACTGTTCTTCTTGAAATGTCCACCCTTTCTGCTCTTTTTCTTGTTTCCACCTTTCGGAGGATTCCTTGAACTACTAGGGATATTCAAGACTTGAGCACTCTTGCCCTTTTCTATAACCTCTTTGACTGCTACCAAAGATTTGAGTAACATACTCATAGTAAACTCGTTCTTAGACATAGCGGTCCTAAAACAGAAGTTCTTATAGGACCTTTGCAGAGCACTTATTGGGAAGGTAAGATATCTCTTCCACTTTGTGAAATTATTTAAACCCGTTAGGGCTTGGTTGGGGAGACTGTTTAGAAACTCGAAAATTATTCGAACAAACATATCTGAAAAATATAATAAAAGCATGTAAGAAAGTTATATTTGCACATAATTCGTAATTAACCATCATTGTAACCTTTTGTAAAACCAATGATGTTAAATACTCGAATAGCCCTAGAGATCACACTTGCAAGCCACTCAGGTGGACATTTACTCGTGTACCTGTAGACCAAGCTATATACCTAGCTCTTTAATTCCAATCCACGCCTAGGTTCTTAAGACGAATGAAATTAATAATCCGATATCTCTGGACCATGTCACTATTAATATTAAAACGCAGGAAGAGACTTCTCAGGAAGTTGTACCCGCGGTTACGTCTAAGCTTTGACCATTAATTTGACCGAATTAACATCAAATTCTCGAAATTGGCATAATTACGCGAACCATACCGCTTTCAATTTGATTTAATTAGCCATCTTATTTAATTAATATCTGCTAGAGTACTCGTGTTTACTAAGCACGCAAGCCACTCCAAACTTGTGGTTCAAAAATACAAGCAAGCCACTCAGGTGGACGTTTACTCATATAATTGTTCCACGTTTGTGTAGGGTCCAATTAATGGAGGTCCGGTTAAATATTTAATTTCCAATTTAAATGGAATCCAATTAAATATTTAATTTGTTATTTGCTTAGTCTTTTTCTTCAAAAGGTTCGTTTTGAATCATGCATATCCACATAATTCCTAAAGCATGCAATTTCTAAACGCACATAATAAAACGTGCTCGCGAAAATTAAAACATGCTAAATAATGACATAAATCCTATTTACATGCTTTTCTAAGCGCAATTAATCACATAATTGCATGCTAAAGCATAATAATATATAAATGCACAAATAGGAAATTTAAAACGTCGTTATCGGGCTCTAAAACACGTAATTCCTAACTATTATATAGCCCGATCAAAATATAGATCTTCAAAATCTTCGAATCTAGAAACTGCGTCGAAAACTATCGTTGCCACGTCATCAGGGGGTCTGCCACGTGGCAGACACGTGGCAGACATGTGGCCGGTCTAGTCAGCAACGGCTGACGCAGCGTGCCACGTCAGCGTCTTCAACCTTGCAAAAAACGCAGCAGCGGCCGCTGCCGCTGCTCCACCGCCGAAGGCGGCCTGCCGCTGCCTTTTCGAAGCCTTCTAGGAGTCGCCGCCTCTGCCTCGACCTTCCCCGCCCGGCGCCGCCTTGCGCGCGCCGCTGCAGGAGCGCGAATCGGCGCTGCGCGCGGCCGCGCTTCTGGTAGCAGACGCGCGGCTGCCGCGCCCTCCACGGCCCGGCGCCACCGTCTTCGTCATCTCCTGCTGTCCCTAGGCACGACCCACACGTCTGGGTGGCCTAATTCTGGTGATAATTGCCGCCGCCGCGACGGGAATCAAGCGAATTTCGCATCCCGTCGCCGGCGAGCTTCGCCACTCAAATTCGTACTCTACGAGCCGCGATTCGATCAATTGAAAGAGGGGAAACGTAATTGGAACACTCACGACCACCGAGTAACGGATTTCGGCCGAGATTAGTTCCTCAATTTCCCGAATTTCAAACAATTCGCCGGAACAAATTCATAACGAGCAGCCAAATTTAGACGTCAATTTCAATAGCATCCAGGATCGGATGAACCCTTATGACCTATCAACGCGAAGCTCGTAAGACGAGGATTCCATAGGTTCAAGCCGATCGTCGATCGGACACCGGACGCCCCGGGAATCTCTGCCGCAAGATGCGGCGGAACCCTAGCAAATTAGGGTTTTCTGGCCAATTTTGGGGATTTCTGGACAGCACGGCCACTTCTCCTTTCCGATGCAATTTCGGACAAACCAAAAATCGGAATGGGTCGTGCGACCTATCCAGACGAAGCTAACAAAAAAACGAACAAAAATATCTGAATGGATCGAAAACATAGTATGGCACACGCCCCCACGCGTGTCCTCAAGATGGCGGTCGTGATCTGCCAGAAACTAGGGTTTTGCCTTTTCCGTCTTTCCGTGCCGTCGCGCCTCGATTTTTGAGCCTCCCGGACCAATTACAGTATAATAATAGTACAATCACATAACATATAGGTCCTATCATCTACTTGTGGATTTTCTCACGAGAAAAACATTACAACGGGGTCAAAACAGTGGCTCGCAGGCCACCCCAAACACGAAATTAGCCCGATAACGACGAAATTGAACCCTAATCATGCTCCTAACAGCAACATTCAGAGCCTAAACTAGGCTCTGATACCAATTGAAGGAAATATTAGGTTAGGAACGATAACTTCCTCCTTCGTATGTTGTTGCAGCTCTGATTGTTGCTCGTGTGTCAGATATTCTGATCTGTGTCCCGACCTTTTTCTCCCTCTGGGTGGTTAGAGAACTGGAGTAAATAAGATTTTTATCTCTCCCACAACATCAACGCCGTGCATCTGTTATGTGTGTCTGTGTAATCTGTTTATGAACAAAATACTAATATATATAGGCTTCAAAAGCCAATATAATATTAATATATTTGTTGCTCATTAATTTAATTATATTTCTAATGGGCTTCCACATAATTAGCCCATAATATAATTAATTAATCCACTGGGCTACTAATATTTATCAATTAATTGGCCCAGCAAATTAATTCCAGATAAATAACATTATTAAATAATGTAAAAATACATTAATCCATTAATAATAATTTCTGAGAGACAATAAATAACTAGACAACTAATTGGGCCAGATCAGGGATCTAATACAAGAAATAAAGCTGGGCCTCAAATTAGTTAATTATCTATGCTCAGCTCAGAGCAAAATTAATTAATAAACACAGATTCATTCCACTAGAGAATCCGTGCTGACTTACCCTTTTATCCCAAATTGAGCAAGGGCTTGTATTTTACTTAATCGATCTCCGTATTTAAGATAGAAATATCCGTTAATTAATTAAGCTCACTGACAGCTTAAATTAATTAACATCTTATATTCCTGAGTAGTACCACTCGACCTTATTAACACACCTAAACTTAATCAACCGGCCGGGTTTAGTGTGCTAATCCTTTCGAGTTCCTCCTTCGAGTTCCTCAGGGGATATTATCAACCCATTTTACTAGGATACGATTACAAGATATAGACAATCAGCCTGAGCCACAAATGACTACTAGCACCCAAGATACGTAGATCCGGTCGCGATGACGTTCACCATAGTAGGTCAAAGTGATAGATAGCCAAATGCACTCAGCTGAAATCTTACCAAGCTTAAGACCAGCTAAGTCACCGAGATCTTGGTTCTCCACTAAGGTCAGTTAGGAGAACACATCTCACTGTGATCCATCAATACACCACCTTCAGTGTACCAGTAAAGACAAGCAGCTAAGACAAGACACTTCTTATCTAAACTGCCGCTTAAACCGACAACTTATCCTGAAGTTGTCTCATCTGTGATAATTGTTTATATCTTGTCAGTTCAACCAATTTGTGTTGTCTTCTGTGATACCCGACACACTACACAAATCTAACTTTTGTACAAGATAAAGGATTACATGTGCAAATATATACATTTATCAGATAGGAGAATAAAATAGTGGTAAGGACAAAAACACATTGTATACAAGCATAAAACCTACTTCCAGTATACAAAATCCCAACAGTGAATACACCTGAAAATTTTCTAACCTTCAAAACGCGAACAATCTTATTCAGGAGAGTGCCTTGCTTAACAAGTTCAGTAGACCAAATATGTTGTTCTGAATCGTGTGGACAGACTGACTGACTATACTGAGGCCTGCTAGCTAACTGATGTCAGAATTCAGTACCGTTCAGTAAGAGTTCAGTAGAGTGCGGAAATGTGTAGGCCCAATTCAGTTGAGTTTGAAAACGTTTTTATTAAAACAGTTTTAGTATTTTAGTGCAATCTCTTAAGCTTTGCTGAAACTCAGTTGAATGATTTTGAAAGATAATTTTCAGTATGAATAGAAATCAATGCAACTGTAAAAACATAACACAACGTTTTTAAAGTGGTTCGGATATCAACAATCCTACGTCCACTGTCCCAAAAAGATCAGGAGTCTATTTTATTGATGAGCCTAGATTTGTAGCCCTTTTATCCATTTGATTTGTGCGTTTTTGTTATGCTAATGCAGATAAATGGCCTGGATGTGGAGAGAATAAGAAGAAAATATGGTGCTGCTGGATCAAGAAGGCTTCTGACCAAGAACGATGGAACTGCCCAGAAGACCGGAGAAATGGCCTGAAAACAGGCCAGAATTAATGCAGATTCCATCGGGCCGAAAATTGAGAAGAAAAGATGCTGAAACAGGCCCAAAACTCGGCCCACATCATTCTAGAAATTTCTGGCGGGAACTAGGGACCTAGGAGCTACAGCATAGCCTTACTTCTGATCAGCATGCCCATGCTTGCTACAGTCCAACTCACCTACTCCAGATATTTTGTGAAGGCAAAAGAGGAGGGAACGAGCTATATATATATATATATATATATATATATATATATATATATATATATATATATCTTTTCATACTTACATTTTCCATGGATATAGCATGTTCCTCTCCCTAGAAAACTCTCTAAAATTTCCTCCATTAATGTAATTCAAGAACTTCTTTATTTCTCTGCCTAGACTTGCTCGAAGCTCTCCAAGGACAAGATTTTCTGTTGTGAATGTTATCGGTTAGCTTATTTACAGTACTTAAATTCAGTCTTTAATGATTCTATTTACTCTTTCATGTTCGAAGTTAAATTTCTTTTCTATTCACAAGTAAGTTAATCTAGTGCATGCTTTCTGTCCATATCACGCCTTTACATATAAATGTCTTTGCTTTCGTACAATGTTGTCTCTTGTTATTTTTAGTTAAAAGTTCATGCTAGTTCTTTACTGTTTTATGAAAGTTTGCTGTTTCAACCCTAAGTTTCAGATCTGCTTCATGCTTTATTTTTACATGCCTAGTTTTATGTCCTTAGTAAATATGAGTAGCTAATTTCCCAGATCTGGCCGAGGTAATGAGGCACCACCCCTAAGAATCCGTGAGATGTGAAAACGTGCTTGATAATTGGTTAAGTATAGGTTTTAGTTGAACTCTGTTCTGGATAGCTGAGAACTGCTTAGATCTGATCAACCTAGGTAGGTACGCATCTTTTTGTGCAGACGTAGACTAACTGGGTTTTCTGCTTTGAATGCTAAACATCGGTAGATGCCTTGATTTGGATCCTTTGTTCTTAATGCTCCCTAGTGCCTCCCTAGTCATTGCTAAACAAGGTAGGGTAGTCACCTAGGTAGGGGACTATTTCTATGCTCAACATGGCAGTTCCAGCGTAATAGAAGGAATGGACGCCCCTGTGCTCAACACAACGTCCTAGCCAGATAACCTTAACTAAAACTGATTCACATAGTAATCTAGGATCGGACAGGTGGTGGTGTGGAATTACCTTGGCTGGATTGCTTTTATAATTTGTTACTCGATTATTGATTATTTTATGTTATCTTTCTGCCTAGTTATAGAACACCCAAAATTTATGGTGGCTGCTAGCCAAACCCCTTTAGGTCAGTAGAATTGTTGCTTAATCAACCGTTCCCTGAGGATCGACCTCTTACTTGTCACTGTACTTGTCCAGTATAGTTTCTGTGCAGGTGTTCTTACTTATAAATTTATTTGGTGCCCACGGTTCTAACAGCGACGGAACTACGTGTCCACATCAAATTGGCGCCGTTGCCGGGGAGCGGCATTTTTAAGAATTAAGTTACTTTTTCTATTGACCAGTTTGTTATTGTCTACAGTATCTCTTCCAGGTGTTTATGAGCGGTTTGGTCAACCCTAATTTCTGGTATGATCCCGAGATAGAGAAGACAACCAGGAGAAACCGGAAGGAGACACAACTGCGTAAGCGACAAGTTCAACTGGAGTCGCAAGGCGAAGAAACTGCCCATACAGGAGCAGCAAGTGAGGCTGGGAATCAAGCCGCCCAGAAGACCGAGATACTCAGTTTGTCCGGGCAGAGGACCAAGCTGAGAAGGACCAAACTGCCCAAGGTGAAACTGACCAAGCTGAAAAGGACCAAACTGACAAGGAAGAATCCGATTCTGAATCAAAAACAGAATCAGAAATAGAAATGGACGAGAAAGATAGGCAAGTCCTTGAAGTTAATGGGCACACTGCGAGGAAGAGGAGGAATCCTGTGCAGATTGCTGCGTATGGAGAGAACCCAGTGGAGCTCAAGGCAGTAGTATTGAATGCTCTGCCCAAATTTTACGGAAAAAAGAATGAGAACCCTTTCTCATTTTTGAACGAGTTTGAGAAGATATGCAGGTTACAAAAGAGAACTGACCAACAATCTGAAGATGAAGTAAAACTAATGGCATTTCCTTATGCCCTGTGTGATCGAGCTAACACTTGGTACTCTAGTTTGCGCACAGACACCATTGCTAACCGGCGCGTATGGAGACCACTTTTCTTGAATATTACTTTCCAGCCACGAAGACAAGTGCCCTGAGAAAGGAGATCTCAGGCATCCAACAAGAAGGTGATGAATCCCTAAGTGAGTATTGGGAGCGATTCAATAGATTAGTGGAAGACTGCCCCAACCACAAGTATAGAGATGGGGAGTTATTTCAATTCTTCTACCAAGGCCTAACCATGAAGTACAAAGACCTGGTGAACTTTGGAAGTGGAGGAGGATTCACTCACTTTAAGGTTAGTGAGGCCAGGAAGTATATCCAGAGATTGGTGGACTCCACAAAAGAATATGATAGAGAAAATGCAAAGAATGTGAGGAAGGTCGCCCAAGCAACCTCTTCAGACTATGAAAGGAGGAACGAGGACAAAATGGAGAAGATAGAGAGACTGTTGAACCAAGTAGTGAACAAGTCAACCACAGCTGAACCTGTGGAGGTGACTTGTGGTGCCTGCGGTGAGTTGGGCCACTCTTCCATAAGATGCACAATAGGAGTAGTAGAGTATGAAGATGCCAATGCAGTGGGGGGATATCATTTCATGAAAAACAGAGATCACCCTAACCTCCGCTGGAGACAACCTGGAGATCCACCACAGCAGACACAGCAAAGATATCATCCACCACCACAGCCGGACTATCAACAACATAATTATCAACAGAATCACCAAACTGTACCTCCTCCGACTCAACCATTCTACCAACAACCACCACAACGTTACCAATCACCACCTCCAGCTTATCAAAATCAACCACAGTCACCATCCTATTAAGCACAACCCCAATCTTCTTCTTTCCAAACACAGCCTTACCAACAACAACAAGTCCAATTACCTCCTTCCCAACCTCAAAATCAATTACAACCCAACTAAAATCAAACCTATAGACCACCACACCACAGAGGAGGTACATCCCAGAATCAGAATGCTCCGCAAAGGTCATACAGAACCAATGAAGAGCTATGGAATGAATTCCAAAACTCCCAGAATGAGCAGAAGGCTGGTATGAGCGCCTTGTCCAAACAATTGGAACAATTGGCCAACTCTCTGAGGGACATAAAAGGAGACAAAGGAGCCATTCCGGCCCAGGTTTAGATCAACCCAAGATAGGAGAATGCCAGTGCAGTAACTCTGAGGAGTGGACGAAACTTACCCCCACCAATAAGGAAGGAAAGTAGTGTGCCTGAGCCTAAACAGTCAGAAGAGGAGACGCAAAGACCGATTGAGCCAAATTCTCCACCACCGTTTCCATCTGCCTTGTTACGAAGAACGAAGCCGAAGGCAGAAACTATGGACTACAAAGCATTGTTTGAAGGACTGGAAATTAACATCCCACTTCTTCAAGCTCTAAAGTTTCCCCAATTGGCAAAGTTTGTGAAGGAATTTATAGCTGGTAAGGTGCCTGATGGAGAGAAGGTGATCATGCAGAAAGCAGCTTCAGTATTGATACGGAAAAACCTCCTAGAGAAATGTGTAGACCCAGGTGCGTTTACACTTCCGTGCTCAATTGGAGAGAAGTTGATACTCAATGCCATGTGTGACTTGGGAGCATCTATAAGTGTGATGCCACTATCGGTTTACAACACATTGGTGGGAGTAGAACTGAAAGAGACTAGGGTAGTGATGCAACTTGCAGATAGGTCATGCATCTACCCAGTAGAACTGCTAGAGAATGTCTTGGTAAAGGTGAACGAGTTTATTTACCCAGCTAATTTCTTTGTCATCAACACCAATGATGAAAGGATAAAGGGGACTTATAGACACCATAAGGGCAGTCATCAATGTACACGAAGGAACAATCGGCATATCATGGAATGGGGAGCAATACACACACAACATTTATGCAACCATGAAGCAGCCTGCCGATGCAGAGAATGTCAATACTGTGGATGTTTTTGTTCCAATGATCCAAAATCATTTGGAGACAGAATTTGCGAAAGACAAAATGGAGGTAGTTGTTACCCAAGGTATAACAAAATTGGACATTCAAGGGATGAGTGACGAGGAAGTCAAAGAAGCTGTTATGAGTTTATATTCTCAACCAGACTTGGAAGCTACCAACAACGTGAGTGGACTGCCCCAAGGATCAAATTCCGGAAAAACCACTGCCATCCATTGTCAAGGCACCTGAACTGGAACTCAAACCTCTCCCTGCACACCTCAAGTATGCCTACTTAGGAGAGGGAGAAACATTGCCAATCATCATCAACAGTAACCTGACACGAGAAGAGGAAGCCAAACTTGTTGCAATTTTGAAGAAACACAAAACTGCAATTGGGTGGACACTGGCAGATATCACTGGGATCAGCCCAGACATCTGCATGCACCATATTTTGATGGAGCCCAACAGTAAGCCGAGCAGAGATCCGCAACGCAAATTGAACCCAAACATGAGAGAAGTGGTCCTCAAAGAGATTCTTAAACTTTTGTCAATGGGGATCATCTACCCAATCTCAGACAGTAAGTGGGTCAGCCCGGTACACGTGGTGCCAAAGAAAGGAGGAATTCAACTAATGGAAAATGAAAAGGAGGAACTTGTCCCTACGCGCCCAATCGTTGGATGGCGCATGTGTATAGACTCTCGCAAACTCAACAATGCCACCAGGAAAGATCATTTCCCCCTGCCATTCATTGACTTGATGATTGAAAGGTTGGCAGGGCAAGCATATATGTGCTTCTTGGATGGCTACAACGGATATTTTCAGATACATGTGAGCCACGACGACCAAGAAAAGACAACCTTCACCTGCCCCTTTGGAACCTACGCATACAGAAGAATGCCCTTTGGGCTATGCAATGCACCAGGTACATTTCAAAGATGCATGATGAGCATTTTTTCAGATATGATCGAGAAATACATAGAAGTTTTCATGGATGATTTTACTGTCTATGGGAGTTCATTTGATAACTATCTGGAAAACCTAGATAAGGTTCTGGCCAGATACGTTGAGAAGAACCTTGTGCTCAACCACGAGAAGTGCCACTTCATGGTGAAAGAAGGCATCGTGCTGGGCCATATAGTATCAGAAAAGGGGATAGTTGTTGATAAAGCAAAGGTAGACATCATTTCTCAATTGCCATACCCTACCAATGTCAAGGAAGTCCGTGGGTTCCTTGGCTATGCAGGGTTCTATCGCAGATTCATCAAAGATTTTGCTAAAATAGCTCAGCCCCTGACCAAACTTCTTCAACTAGATGTACCTTTTGAGATCAGTGATAGTTGCAAGGAAGCCTTCAACACTCTCAAGGATAAGCTCACCTCTGCCCCAATCATGCAAGCTCCTGATTGGGACCTACCATTCGAACTGATGTGCGATGCCAGCGATTATGCAGTCGGTGCAGTCTTAGACCATAAGTTGGGTAAGGAGAATCATGTCATATACTATGCTTCGAAAACTCTGAATCCTGCCCAATGCAACTACACAACCACTGAGAAAGAACTATTGGCGGTTGTTTTCGCCTTTCAAAAATTCAGATCCTATTTGTTAGGATCCAAAATCATTGTCCACATGGACCATTCTGCTTTGAAGTATCTGTTGTCAAAGGCAGAATCCAAGCCAAGGCTAATCCGTTGGATACTATTACTTTAGGAATTTGACTGGGAGATTAAAGACAGGAAAGGGACAGAAAATAGAGTTGCTGACCACCTAAGCAGACTGATCCAACCTACAGATGGTGTCCCAATTCGAGAGACCTTTCCAGAAGAACACTATATGAGATCAAGGAAGTCTACAGCATGAGCATAGCAAGTCCGCCCTTCTGCCCAGAAGTGACGTACTGTTCCGCAGTCAGCCGAATGGGCAGACTTCCCTGGTACGCTTCCATTGTCAATTTTCTTACCTCAAAGCAAACTCCATCCCACTTCACTCGAGCACAGTGCCTTAAACTAAAGAGTGATAGCAAATACTACTTTTGGGATGAGCCATACTTATGGAAAATCGGGGCCGATCAAATTATATGGAGATGTGCCCCTGAGTCTGAGCAGAAGAGTATCTTGGAGCACTGTCACACCCTTGCATGTGGAGGTCACTTCGGAGCGAAAAGAGCAGCCAGGAAAGTCCTAGACAGTGGATTTTTCTGGCCATCTCTACAAAAAGACTCCTATGAATTCTGCAAGAGTTGCCACAGATGCCAAATGACAGGCAACATTTTCAGGAGAGATGAGATGCCTCAGCAGCCCATGTGGTTCTGCGAAATTTTTGATGTTTGGGGAATGGATTTTATGGGTCCTTTCCCTAATTTATTCGGGAATTTCTACATTCTGCTAGTTGTGGACTACGTTTCCAAGTGGGTAGAAGCCAAGGCAACCAGATTGAATGACGCCAAGGTTGTCTCGAGCTTTTTACGATCTCACATCTTCAGCCGCTTCGGAGTACCCGAGGCGGTCATCGGCCGATCAGGGGACACACTTCTGCAATCGGACCGTTGAGGCTCTAATGAAGAAGTATGGAGTCCAGCACCGCTTGTCCACACCATATCACCCACAATCAAATAGCCAAGCAGAAGTTTCTAATAGGGAAGTTAAGCAGATTCTGGAGAAAACAGTCAACCCAACTCGCAAAGATTGGAGCCTTCGGCTCGATGATGCCTTGTGGGCGTACCGAACTGCTTATAAGACACCTCTTGGGATGTCTCCCTACAGGTTAATTTTTGGAAAGATGTGCCATCTGCTGGTGGAGATAGAACATAAAGCCTTCTGGGCTGTCAAACAGATTAACATGCAACACACTCAATGTGGGCAAGAAAGGAAGTATCAACTGCAGGAATTGGAAGAACTGAGACTGGAAGCATATGATGTGGCCAGTTGGTACAAAGATAGAGCCAAGATTTGGCATGATAAGAACATTCGGGGGAAGAGTTTTCAAGTCGGACAACTCGTTCTGTTATTCCAATCGAAACTCGGGCTTATGCCTGGGAAGTTGAGGTCCAGATGGATAGGGCCGTTCAAAGTCACTCGTGTCTGGCCTAGAGGAGCCGTGGAGATCGCAGGATCGTCAACAGCCCAGCCATTCACCATTAATGGGAACCGCTTGAAAGCTTACCATGATCATAGTCAATTGGAGGAGACGGACTGCATGGTCCTCCGTTGCCCACCTTTCCTCTGATTACTCAGAAGAACGTCCAGCCGAGGAAGATAAACTCTGGCGCTGGAGGGCATTCCCCTAATTTCTGAACCTCTAAGTATTTTGCCTGCCCGTAGGGGAGTTTTTATCATTATTTTATTGTTTATTTTTAATTCTGTATTTTCCTATTTTTTGTTTTTTGTTTTTCTTTTTGGTGGAAATTGCTGATGGGTAGCGGAGCAAAAACAAAGATGTGCAGGGACTTGATTGCAATTGCCAGAGAATTGTTACTGTAGAAAGGCGGAGGGGCCAAGTTACAAATATCGGATAAGATTAAAATAATCTTATTTCGACCTAATCGAAGCGAAGGGAGGCGTCTGCTACTGTTCATCACGTCACATCATCGCAGACGCACCCGTTCAAATCCCGCTCTTTCTCCATAACACCTACCAAAAAACCCTTGCTTTCATTTCATTTACTATCTCTCGCAAACATCAACCTTTCTCTCAAAAATCCTGCAAAACACATTCTGCTACAGATCACACCATGGCCAAAGATCACACCATGAAATGCAAGAAGAAGTCAAGCCTATCCAGAGGAGAATCTTCATCCGATGCGGTCGATGATCCACCAACATTACAACAAAGCCCCTCTGATGCCGGCGCACAACCACCGTTTGTCACGGACGAACGTTGCCAAAAAGGGAAAAAGCACCGCCGCTCTCATGACGACAAGGTCTTGAAACGCCGCCTCAAGAAGCATCGCTTGGCAAAGCTCGCTCCCTGCCGTGCGCGTAGACAACCCACTGTCACTGTCACTGGCACTCCATCCACTCCGGAACATTTACCCATTCCCGAGTCGACCACCGCCGCCGCTGAAGAATATACCGAAGCACCAGAAGAAGCCACTCTCGAATAGCCAGAGGAAGCCGTTCTCGAACAGCCAGATGTTGCCACTCTCGTACAACCGGACGATGCCATTCTGGAGCCAACAGAGCCCAACGCCGCTGAGGCCATTGAACCACCACCGTCGCCAGTGCGTATGCCGCCTCGGTCGCCTGTTGAAATCCCTGACTCTCCTCCAGTAGAGGAGGTGCCCACTGTCAACCCGCAGCCTCTACACTCCTACCCTAGAGTAGAGGAGTTCAACCTACATAAGCACGGAACAGACCCTACCTTCTACTTCCAAAATCCGCAACTCTTTACAGAAGGACGGTGACTAGTTGAGTTCCATTCCAGCGCGGAAGTGAAGGCATTGAAGCAGTTCCCGAACAAGAAGATGCGTCAGGGAGGAAATCGTCAGAAATCTTTCTCTTCAGGTAGATACTTTGACCCCACTGTTTTACACGGTTTGGGAATTCATGATGAGTTTGTAGAGAAATTTGAGACCATAGGCTAGTCGTGGTTGCTAAATGTTAATAACGAGTTTTCGCATGCTTCAGCATGGCATCGTCCGGTTGTACGAAGAATTGATGCCTGAGTTCTGTTCTTCATTTAGAATAGAACGGTTTGAGTCTGTTACATGATCGTTGCATAAGCTTCCGTATTTTAAATGGTTGGCATAAGTTGAGTCTAGCCGAGTGGAATTTCTGTCTTGGTATTATCCCATCTGCTGTCAGTCTGCATGCACCTTATTTGAATACATTACGTGGTGCTCCTAATGAAATACCATGCTATAAGAAACCCCAATTGGTGTGGTCACAGTTTGCCACAGGGACTGGTAAGTTTCGGTCCTCACAGTCCGAAATATACCCTATCCAAGAGCAAGTCCTTAGAGTCTGCCATCTCTTCCTCACTTATAACCTGTCTGGTCGTTGCACTACTTACTCTAAAGTGTCCTACCAGGAATTATTTTTCATGTGGTGCATGAGGGAGGGTTATAAAATTGACTTAGGATATTGGATAGCCAAAGGGTTTGCTGAGATTGCAATGCGTCCTACTCGCCATTTCACTCTTTGTCATTTTCTGGGGGAATTTTTCCATAAGCATTTCTTACTGTATAGTACACGTCGGTTGCGAGCCATTCCTCCCCCAAAGCCGTTTGGCATTCATCATCTTATCTGCGCTAAAGTAGTCTGTCGTGTGGCTAACAATTCTTACAAGTTTATTGAGCTAGGAGTCAAACTCCCGAGCCACACCATAGCTGCAGGTGTCTCCCCTTCTAAGGCAGGACCTTCTGAGGTGCGACTCTTAAGGGAGACAAATATTCAGTTGCAAAGTCAAGTCTGCCGCCTGCAAGCAAAGCTCAATAAACTACAAAGAACGCTCACCGATTTGACTAAAGGGAAGGAGATTGCAGAAGAATCCGAACAGACCCCCACAGATGACAATTCCGCAGAAGCAGAACAGACAGAACCACCTACCGAAAGCAGTGATCAACACAGTGAAGAAGGAGACTCAGAGGACAGCCCGCAGGAGAGTGATCTTCCAACCGAGGAAGACACTGACTCTGAATTCCAGGCTCCTGAAGGCAATGCTCAGTCCGGAGTCGAACCAGGAGAGGTCAGGAGTGAGCAGGTAGGGTCACAAGAGGACAGTGACCTAGAGCCTGGGGAAATCAGAGTGTCTGCCGCAATAGACTCTGACGAGAGTGAACTTGAGCCCGGTGAAGTCAGAGTACCCCAAATTGATACCACAGTTGAAGCAGAAATCAATGCCCCGCTGAAGATAACAAGGCTGAGAAGGAAAGCCAGCCCGAACATGAGGAACACACTACGAATGATGGAGTGGAGCAGGACACCCCACAAGAGGTTCAGCCTAAGGAACCCATTGTGTCCAGTGCTGAACCGGATGAGAACTCTCCCAGTAAGACTCATCCCGACCTCCAAAGCCCAACCCATGCTGAGCCTGAGGCCAACATTCCATTCGCTGCTGAGACCCAGAAGGAGTCTTCGCAGCAGGCAGCCACTGTTCTTCCAGAACAGACAACCACTGTGGTAGCTTTCCCAAGCTCCAGTGAAGCAGCAGATCAGGTGCCGTCTGTCACTGATCCAACAGCGGCTCCTGTAGAAGATAAGAATAGCCCTGTGGCAGCCGCTCCTTCCTCCAGCGCTCCTCCATCCAAGAAGCAGAGTCCCCCCCCTTCATCCCGATGCCAGGAAAAAACTCAAATTCCAATCCTTGCCTGAAGGAAGGAAAAAAGGGGAAGGCTCCAGTTCAGCCACCAAATCCAAGAAAAGGGAGTCCTCCGCCACTCAGAAGCCAAGAAAGAAGACGCACCGCGTGGCGAAGCCGCGCGCCGAGTAAGTAAATCTGCTCCTCCCCCAGTTTTTGTTATTTTTTTGTGTGAGTCTGTCTGCTTGTTTCTTTCTTTGTTTCTGTGTTTGTTCGTCCCCCTCTGTTCTCCTTTAACTTGTGTTGCTTGAGGGCAAGCAAGGCTCAAAGTGTGAGGAGGGGGGTGTCGTTATGTTGTATGTTTCTTTTATTTTTTTCTTCTCCCCGAATCCTTGATCTTGTCTTGCTTGAGGGCAAGCAAGGCTCAGTGTGAGGAGGGGGGATGCTTTTATTTTATGCGTGTGTTTGTGTCTAAGCATGTCAGCCTATATTCTTTCTGCCCAATCTTCTCATCTGCCCTACTCTTGCGAAATTTTTTTCAAAAACTTAGCTAAATCTCTTTGTTCAGCATGAGAAAATGTAGATTCAATTCCTAGGAACTTATTAGACGAAAACAGGAACGATGAATAAGGGCAGGAATATGTCTTAACATAACCTCTAGGCAGTCAGATTTGAGCTTAAAGTTGAGCAGCCTCAACTCTTTGCAAAGCTGCTATATTGTCATATCACATGCATCATATGATAGGAGGCATTAGGGAATCCCATTTGAGCCTAAATTCTTTCAAATCCTACCAAAGAAGAGATCCCCTAGTGAACCAAGATTGTGCATTGGCCTGTTGTTTCATTAACTCACAAAATTTTAGCCAAGCTTTTCTGACCTTCCTTTCAGCAGTTGTGTATGCTTGTTTGTGAACTTTAGAAAAAAATTATTCAGACAGAAAATTCAAAATTGAGTGTTGTGCGAAAAAGATAAAAGTGGCAAAGAAAAAAAAAAAAAAAAAAATGAATGATGACGGTTCTAAAATAAAGAAGAAAGGGAGAAGAGGAGGAATAAATCTGAATAAATAATTACCTCCCTAGTTTGCTGCCTTATACAAAACTGCACACCCATTATGCTCTTACATGCTTCTGTCTGCGCATTACAGTTCTAGTTCCTATTGTTTACAAAGCATGCATACACAACACTTGTGCTTAATTGAAGAAGCCTAGGACCAACTAGGACAACTCCACCTCTGCAAAATCTGTTCATGGTCCCTGGCCCCATTACAACCTGAAGACCTCCTTGATGAAGCGTTTGTGATTGACGCAATATGGCAGCTGAGTGAACATAGTATAGTTGAGCGGCTGTCCTGGACTAGTATAGGGAAGTGATGAGCGAATCGTGAGGAAGACCTTATTCCCTGCCTGGTTTTTGACCGTTTGATAATAATGTTCCTTGGTTTTGAATCCATGATCTGTGCTCTACAAATTGAGAATCGCTATGTGTGCTTCATCTGTTTTTGAGTTTGGACATATTACGAACCTTGGGCAGTTTGACTGGTTGAATGCTTTTCTGTCTTTTCTTTTTTAGTGTCAGTTTGTGTGTCTGGGGGAGTCTATCTCGGGCTACAATCTAAGCTTTGAAATTCTCTTCATACTTGAGGGCAAGTATTGCTTAAGTGTGAGGAGGTTGATGAGCCTAGATTTGTAGCCCTTTTATCCATTTGATTTGTGCGTTTTTGTTATGCTAATGCAGATAAATGGCCTGGATGTGGAGAGAATAAGAAGAAAATATGATGCTGCTGGATCAAGAAGGCTTCTGACCAAGAATGATAGAACTGCCCAGAAGACCGGAGAAATGGCCTGAAAACAGGCCAGAATCAATGCAGATTCCATCGGGCCGAAAATTGAGAAGAAAAGATGCTGAAACAGGCCCAAAACCCGGCCCACATCATTCTAGCAATTTCTGGCGGGAACTAGGGACCTAGGAGCTACAACATAGCCTTACTTCTGATCAGCATGCCCATGCCTGCTACAGTCCTACTCACCTACTCCAGATATTTTGTGAAGGCAAAAGAGGAGGGAACGAGCTATATATATATATATATATATATATATATATATATATATATATATATATCTTTTCATACTTACATTTTCCATGGATATAGCTTGTTCCTCTCTCTAGAAAACTCTCTAAAATTTCCTCCATTAATGTAATTCAAGAACTTCTTTATTTCTCTGCCTAGACTAGCTCGAAGCTCTCCAAGGAGAAGACTTTCTGTTGTGAATGTTATCGGTTAGCTTATTTACAGTACTTAAATTCAGTCTTTAATGCTTCTATTTACTCTTTCATGTTTGAAGTTAAATTTCTTTTCTATTCACAACTAAGTTAATTTATTGCATGCTTTCTGTCCATATCACGCCTTTACATATAAATGCCTTTGCTTTCGTACAATGTTGTCTCTTGTTATTTTTAGTTAAAAGTTCATACTAGCTCTTTACTGTTTTATGAAAGTTTGTTGTTTCAACCCTAAGTTTCAGATCTGCTTCATGCTTTATTTTTACATGCCTAGTTTTATGTCCTTAGTAAATATGAGTAGCTAATTTCCCAGATCTGGCTGAGGTAATGAGGCACCACCCTAAGAATCCGTGAGATGTGAAAACGTGCTTGATAATTGGTTAAGTATAGGTTTTAGTTGAACTCTGTTCTGGATAGCTGAGAACTGCTTAGATCTGATCAACCTTGGTAGGTACGCATCTTTCTGGGCAGACGTAGACTAACTGGGTTTTCTGCTTTGAATGCTAAACATCGGTAGATGCCTTGATTTGGTTCCTTTGTTCTTAATGCTCCCTAGTGCCTCCATAGTCATTGCTAAACAAGGTAGGGTAGTCACCTGGGTAGGGGACTGTTTCTATGCTCAACATGGCAGTTCCAGCGTAATAGAAGGAATGGACGCCCCTGTGCTCAACACAACGTCCTAGCCAGATAACCTTAACTAAAACTGATTCACATAGTAATCTAGGATCGGACAGGGGGTGGTGTGGAATTAACTTGGCTGGATTGCTTTTATAATTTGTTACTCGATTGTTGATTATTTTATGTTATCTTTATGTCTAGTTATAGAACAGCCAAAATTTATGGTGGCTGCTAGCCAAACCCCTTTAGGTCAGTAGAATTGTTGCTTAATCAACTCTTCCCTGAGGATCGACCTCTTGCTTGTCACTGCACTTGTCCAGTATAGTTTCTGTGCAGGTGTTCTTACTTATAAATTTATTTGGTGCGCGTGGTTCTAATAGCGACGAAACTATGTGTCCACATCATTTATTATACTGAGTTAGTCTCAGTCGGTTTGTGCACTGGACAAACACTGGTCTTGAGGATTATTGTTGGGTGATGATTCTATCCTCAGCAATGTTGGTAATTAGTGGGAAATGACTCAGTCTTCTGTGTTGATATTTACTCAGTAGCCCTGTGCTCTGAAAGAGTCTATGAAGATTTGAAGATCCCAAAACCCTATATTGATTGGTGAACCATTACGTTGTAATCTGTTTTTGTCTCTGAGGTTTCAAACTCAGCAGACACTCTGCTCTAGTTCAGGCACTCAGTGGATTATCTGCCTCAGCACCAGAAGTAAAAGACTCCATTATACTGGACTGAGCAGGAGCAGTATACTGAAAGGAGTCAGTGGAACTGAACTCAGCATGAGTAGTTCACTGAACTCAGAGCTGATCTTCAGTAGAGCCGACTCAGTAGGAGCATGCCACTGAATCAGAGATCAGACTCAGCAACGGCCAGACAGTCTTCTGACTGTTAGGATCTTTAAAAGTCAAGTCAGTAGAATCAATACGAGGAAGAGAGAAGTCAGCTTCAGATCTCCTTGAAGTCTGTTCTGTCTCAACCACTTTCTGAACCTCGGCCAATGACAAGCAGCCACGTACCCTATATCTACTAAAGCTGCAAGTCAACAACTTTTCAGAAATGGAGGGAAAGGACACTGCCACCATACTTCAAAAGAGCCGTTAGCTACCCAAAAGAGAGAGACAAAGGATCGTCATCTCCAACGGATCTATCCTAATCTCTTCTCTATAAATAGAGGGATAAATGAAATTTGAAGCTCACGAACCTCACCAAGAACTCACGAACGCACGAGAGAACACACAGAGCATTCAAACGAGCAAACTCGAAAAAGCCTAAGTCTTCCACAAGAAGTTCGAAGAATCTATCTCCGGCGAAAGACTACATTTCTGCTCTTAGGGAACCAAGCTGAACTTCTTAATACAACCTCTAGTATCCAAACGACGATACATGAACCCAAAGCTTACACTCAGTTGTTCGTTGTTCTAGAAGCCACATCCTTGTTCCCTATCCCTCTAACATAAGCTCAATAGAATATATCCATAGCTTAGACGAAGGAGTTCACTTCTGAACCAATCCTTATTGTAAAGGACTCCTTCACTATTGGAGAGTTTTTCAAACACTTAGTTTGATAACCGTGTAAACTGAGACTTGCTCAGTATAAATCTCAAGACCAGTGTTTGTCCTGCGTGCAAACCGACTGAGACTATCTTAGTATAATAAATAGCTTCCTGATCTTTCGGGATAGTGGACGCAGGATTTTTGTGTCCGAACCACTTTAAAATCTCTGTGTCTTGTGTTCTGTTTTTCACTGTTGCATTGATTTACTGTTCATACTAAAAACCTTCTTTAAATCATTCAACTGAGTTTCAACAAACATAATAGACTGCACTAATCAACTGAAACGGTTTCGATAAAAGCATTTTTCTAAATCAACTGAATTTGGGCCTACACTATTCCGCACTACTGAAATCTATATGGAAGATACTGAATTCAGACTCTAAGTCAGCTAGCAGATCTCAGTAGAGTCAATCACCCTGCCACATGATTCAGAACAACTTATCTGGTCTGCTGAACTTGTTCAGTACGACACTATCCTGAAAAGGACTGTTCGTGTTTAAGTTGAGAAATTGATTTTCAGGTGTATTCACCCCCCCTCTCTACACCTGAACGTAATCTCGGGACCAACAATTGGTATCAGAGCAGGAGTTCTATAAGACTCTTGTTATTCTTAAACTGGTCTACTTGAACGAATCTGGAAAACGTTTTCACTGCATATCATTCTTCATTCATATCATTATTCATCATGTCTGATATGTCAGGGATAAGGATGGTACCAATGTTCTCAGTAGAGAACTATGGCCTATGGCGGGTCAGAATGGAGGCACATCTGACCTCCCTCCGCGATAGCATGACAGAGGTTCTGGAGGACGGACCTATCATTCCTATGATAGATAGCGTCGTAGCTCAGGATCCAGTAGATGGAGGAGGAATGGTGACCGGGAAGAAGATCCCCAAGGACAGAAGTCTCTTCACCCCTGAGGAGAAGAAGCTTCACAACTTAGACCGCGTCGCCAGAAACGCCATACTGACCACCCTGAGTGATTCCTATCTCGGAAGAGTTCAGGACTGTAAGTCCGCGAAAGAACTCTGGGATGCTCTAGCGCTAATGAGTCGGGGGACTCAGAAGATTAAAGCAAACAAACTTGCGCTGGAACTTCAGAAACTGGAGAGACTGTCCCTCATTCCTGGTGACACCATTGAAGATCTCAACGTCAGATTTACGAATTTGATGAACTCTATCAACGGGCTGGGAAAGATATTCTCCAACCGAGAGATGAATCTCAAAATTTTGAGGGCACTACCAGATGTAAACTGGACCCCTTTTGCTACTGTATTACATCATTCTAATTTAGATATTGTTACTCCTGACCATATCTTCTCAGAACTTAAAGCAGAGGAGTTCGAGTTCGTCTTACCTCAAAGGAAGCAGGGAGCTGAAGCTAACACTCAAATCGACCATGCCTTTAAAGCATCAGTCAGCACAACAGCTCCAGCGTCTAGCAAGGCTGAACCTTCACTCAGTGACATACAAGAAGGAAATCTAGCCAAGAAGTACGCACTGCTTGCCGTGAAGTACCAGAAGGAGAAGGAGAGGCGCAGAAAAGTGACTAAAGCCCTCAGAGAATCCAAGGGTAAGTTTGAATACACGCCTAAGCGCACTCCTGACTCGCATACTTCTGAATGCAAGAAACAAGATGACTCAGCTCAGTCGAAAGACAGCGAGAGCAAAGAAGAAAGAGTCACAACTTGCTATAATTGCAAGCGGTCAGGACATTATCCGTATGACTGTCTTGAGCTTAGTACTGCTGAATGAACAGCACGCAAAGCAAGAAGGGAGAAGTTCATCAAGAAGAGACAAGCATACATTGCTGGTGAACTCTCAGACGACTCAGATGAAGTCGATTCCTTCATGGATTCATCTGACGATGAAGCAGCTTTCATGGCCATAGAGCTTGAAGCTGAAGAAGATGCTGAAAAGTATCTCATGGTTGGAGAAGAGGATGAGGTAAACTCATATGAACCATTTAATTCCTCTTCACACTGCACACACGACACTCTTTTAGGTGCAGATGAGAATCTGGACATCGCGATCGCATACAAAGAACTACTCGACGAGCAGATTCAGATGAGTCTGCAGCTCAGTAAGACTCTTCAGGAATTGGATACCCTGAAAGTGGAGAATCAGAGACTTTCTCAGGAGAGTTATGTCGCTACTGAGTCAGAAGGACTTGTGTTGAGACTCAGGGAGGAGATAAACTCTTTGATGGCCAAGTCTCAGCATCAAGAAGATCAGATCTCAGCTTTGACCAAAGACATGACTCAGAAAGATACTGAACTGAGTCTACTGAAGCAAGAGTTGTCAGGACTTCAGACCGAGCATGAAATGCTGAAGAAAAGTGATGATGTCTGGAGGAACCTGATGACAGAGCGTTACATGGGCGCTGAAAAGAAGCTAGAGGCTATGCTAGCAAGAAACAAGCCCAAGCATTGCAAGGAGGGACTTAGATTCAGCCAGGGAGCCTCCTCTTTTGTCCCCGTACGCTCAGAAAACCAGCTTGCTGATAGGTTTGTTCAAGGGGAGACCATCAATGCAGACATACTTAACCCCCTAGCCAAGAACAAACAGAAGATGAAGGCACCTTATCCTAGTTATCAGCACTCTGACAAGAAGATCAGCACAAGATCACCCCAGTTCAGTCAAGGGGGAACCAGCAAAGCAAAATGTGTTGATCAGTATGGACCTCCACAGCTGACTCATCCAGCTCAGTATGGGTTATATTACTATGATCCTATAGTCAGGAGAGGATCCAAAAGTCAGAAAAAGAAGAAGAAAGCCATGCAGAAGGCAAAGGTCAGCAGTCCACCCGCTCAGAAGATCAGGACTCCTGATCCTAAAAAGCCTCAGAAGTCAGCAGTGACCAGTCCAGTGGTCAAATATGTTGACAAAAGTGGAAAGAAACTGTCTGAGACCACTAGGGTCGTAAGACAGATATGGGTTACCAAAACTAACATCTAAGGACCCAAAATCAAAATAAAGGGTACCTAAATATAATTCTGTTTTGCAGGTGCACAAGGACCCTTGGTATGTGGACAGTAGATGCTCAAGACATATGCATACCAGAAGGACTTGCTGAAGAATTATACTACTGAAGAAGGACCCCGAATCGAGTTTGGAGACAACGCAAAAGGCTACACCAGAGGCTATGGAACACTCAGCATTGGAACAACAACAGTTCCAAGAGTATCATATGTTGAAGGACTTCAACATAACCTTCTCTCTGTTAGTCAATTTTGTGATAACTCGAATAGAGTGATTTTTTACACTGGTTTCTGTGATGTTATTGATAAATCCACAGGGAAAACAGTGTTATCAGGTTCGCGCAAGAAGAATATCTATGCAGCTGACTGGAACTTAGCTGAACCTGAAGCTTGCTTGTTGGCGAAGAATGACAACAGAACAGGGTGGCTTTGGCACAGAAGACTCAGCCATCACAACTTCAAAACGCTCAACAAATTGGCTAGAAACTCTCTAGCAAGAGGTCTGCCGAATGAAGTATTCAGCAAACACACTCAGTGTGAAGCACGCCTGAAGGGAAAGCAAACAAGGAATCAAAATCCACTTGTTCCATCTCCTTCCACTGATGGAATCCTTCAGCTGCTACATATGGATTTGTTCGGTCCAGTCTCTCCAGTGACGATCAGAGGCAAGAAGTATGCATTAGTGGTCATTGATGACTACTCGCGCTACACATTGGTCATATTTATTGCCAACAAGTCTGACGTCAAAACAGAGTTACCAAGGCTTCTGAAAAGGCTCAGTGTCGAGAAGAACACCAAGATCGTCAAGATACGTTCAGACAGAGGAACTGAGTTCCCGAATTTCATGGTGGAGGAGTTCTGCAAAGTAGAAGGCATAGAGCATGAGACGTCTGCCGCGCACATGCCTCAACAAATTGGGGTTACTGAAAGGAAGAATCAAACACTCAAAGAAGCAGCAAGAACCCTGCTCGTAGACTCAGGACTCCCATCCAAATTTTGGGCAGAAGCTACTGACACTGCATGTTAAACTCAGAACCGATCTCTACTGTCAAAACAGCATAAGAAGACACCATATGAACTATGGAACGGCAGGAAGCCTTCTCTATCTTATTTCCATATTTTTGGGTGTTCGTGCTTTATTCACAATAATGGGAAAGATCAGCTGAAGACTTTTGATAGCAAGTCAGATCAGGGAGTGTTCTTAGGTACTCCCGGGTCAGCAAAGCTTTCAGAGTCTTTAACTATCGAACCATTGGTGTGGAAGAAAGCCCTCATGTTGTTTTTAATGAGTTTGCTACTGAAGACAGGAGCAAAAACTCTAAACCTGAATCTGAGGACATCAGTAAGCAGCTACAGGATCTGAGCTTAAAAGATAAAGTTGAAAAGATCCAGCTATGTTGGGATGATGATTCAGACGAGGAAACTGAAGATAAATCTACTGAATCTCAGCCAGCAGCAGAAGTAGCTGAACAGATTGACTCTCCTGAATAGAGTCAATCCCAAGTAACTCAGGTCGATGAAGAAACCCAGTGGTAACTGAGACCTCTACTGAGAATAATAATTCAGGGGGAACTAATGATGTTCCTGAGCTAAATGCCCCTGAACCTAGTGACTCAGTAGATCACACTCTTGAAACTGAATTGCTTCAATCTCAGAATAGTACAACTAAAATGCCTAACTCACCTACTATCTGTGTTGAACAAGTTTCAGATAAAGAGTTGAAACATCGTAGATCGTGGCTGGATGCTCACACTTCTGATTTAATTATTGGAGATTCCTCAGCAAGAGTGAGGACGAGATCCAGATTCTGTCAAGGAGAAAGCGCCTTATATTCCTGCTTCTTGTCTACAGAAGAACCTCAGTCAGTTGAGGACGCACTGAAAGATGCTGACTGGATCATAGCCATGCAGGAGGAGCTGAATCAGTTCACGAGAAACGAAGTTTGGGAACTTGTTGACAGACTCCGGCATCAACATGTGATAGGAAAAAAATGAGTCTTCAAGAACAAGCGAGATGAAAACAACGTCATAGTAAGGAATAAAGCAAGACTCGTGGCAAAAGGCTACTGTCAAGCTGAAGGGATAGATTTCGATGAAACGTTCGCTCCAGTTGCAAGATTGGAGGCAATCAGACTATTCCTAGCCTACGCAACACATCAAAGATTCAGAGGATATCAAATGGATGTGTGGTGATCGCTGTTCCAGTTCCCAATCACGTTGCAATCTTCAGTAGGGTTTGCTTGGGTGTTACATTACAACGAGGTGTGTCCAGACTGTCCACACGATCCACATATTTGTTCAGCCGAGCTGGCTGAAGATGTTTTTTCCAACATAGAGTGCATAAGTTTCTCCAACTTTGAGTCCATCATCCTTTCCAGCTTCTCAAAATGATTATCCATCCTTTCCATACTAGTATCCAACTTGGTCTCCAGATCTACGGAATCAGCTAAATTTGCAGATTTTTTTATGATACGAACTTCTCCATAATCTTTTGAATAATCTTCTCGGCATCAATGACTCTGTAACTGGAGAAATTTCCTCCACTTGATGAATTGACAAGATTCTTTGTAGTGATTGTCATTCCTTGATAAAAGTAGGTCAGCAAATCTCCCTTGGAAAAATTATGATTTGGACAACTTTCGATGAGAGGTTTGTATCGAGTCCAATATCCATTTAGTGTTTCATCAAACTCCTGCTGGACTCCAGAGATCTCCTTGCGCAAGGCCTTAGTCTTTGTAACTGGAAAGTAGCAATCCAGAAATATTTGTCTCATCTCTGTCCAAGTACTGATTGAGTTTGCAGGTAGACTTGTGAACCAGTTTCCTGCATGGTCCGTGAGAGCAAATGGAAAAGCAGATAGTTTGAATTGTTCCTTTGTTCCATGTGAATTCTTTTGAGTATTGTAGAATCTCACGAACTCATTCAGAAAGCGGAATGGATCTTCATTCTTCATTCCATGAAACTTTGGTAGAGCTTGGATAAGCCCATACTTGATCTCAATCGGCTCAGTGAGCCCGTTAATTTGGATTGGTGTTGGAAGATCTTCACTACCATGCTTTACAAACTGATCTAGCCTTGGATTATTCGGATCGTCGGCCATCTTCTCGAGTTCAGTCTCAAGTTTTTCTTCAGAAAAGAGTTCTGCTAGGCTAAGCAGAACGTCTTCAGAGTCAGCTTCTGCTTGGCCAGACGAAGTGTCCTGCTTCGGCAGTTGCTGTTGTTGCAGCTTTGTCTCCTTCCTTAGCCTCCTTGCGGTCCTTTCGATCTCAGAATCAAATACGAGGTTCGGGTTGGAAAACCTGCTCATAAACTAGTTAAAGCACGAAAGATCAAAAGGTAAACATGGTTAATTAGAAACACCGTTCCCCGGCAACGGCGCCAATTTGGTGATCGCTGTTTTCACACCAAATAAAATTCCTGCACACACTTAGAATTTTATAATTAGTATAGAACAGGGTCGAACTCAGGGAACAGTGAAAATCAACAATATTTATCCTTTTGATCAGAGTTTTGGTGATGCCACCACGTATAAATTTTGGGTTTACTACCTAGGCAAAGAAAAGTAAATAACACGAAAATAGATAGAAATAAACAAGTAGAGAAAGGCGGACTCGGCTTCGGGTAACTCGTATGAGATAACTACTTCGATCATTGATGCATAGATTTAATTAATTCCTAAGATCAACCAGTTATAAGATACAATGTTGGTCACGTACATACCCCAATTCCTACTTACTTAGTCGGTAATGGCTTGTTGAACAAATTTCCCCTACTCCCTAACCTAACCACAACCTAGCTTGTTGAACAAACCTAGATTTAATGTTTAGATAGCATTACGAGGAAGGAACCCAATTTTAATCTCTACCGTTGTTGGACAAGATGACATAGATGATTAACCTCCTTAATTCGACTACCGTTACGATAGCTTCGCCACCTAAGTTGTTGAACAATCTGGCACTAATCTTCATAACCTAAATAGATCAGGTTTAAGTTAATCCAATTAAATCTTTCTGCCCCGAATTAAGTCGAAATCCTAGTCTTCAATTACTACGAATAATTAGATCTCTCAAAGTTTGTATCTCATAATCGTCACCCTCGCCGAAGCCCTAAAAAGTTTAGCTACTCATTATTAACTTGGACAAGCTAAGTGAAACGAACATAGTAAGAACAGAAAGTAAAGTGCAGAAAGCTGGAAACATAAACTGAATTTAAGAACTGAAATTAAATACTGAATACCGAAATTAAAATGCTGAACGTAAGTACTGAATCTGAACGGACAAGCTGAATGACTTAAATTGCTGAATAAACTTCAAGTGCTGAATCTGAAAGTTAACTAAACTAAGAAAGCGATAAAGAAGGTGTTTAAATTCTTGTGCGGAAAATTAAACCTAAACTACGGGACTAAGAACGAGATGGCTGGGACGAAACTAAACTAATGAAGTAGCGAGAGAATGATGGTGCCGATTGTTTTTCGTCTCCAGCCCTTTATATAGATCTTGAGCTTGATCTTCAAAAGGAAAGATATCTTAGAGCAAATCTTGTAAATCTTGATCTTTAAGATTCATTTTCCTTGTATAACTCCAGCCCTAAAATTTCTTTAAGCTCCAAATCTTTAGATATCTTTCCTTCTCGATCTCAACCCCGTTTTATCTCCAAAATTCACCAAAATATCTCCAAATCAGCTCCGAATCGCTACCTCATCTCCGGACCATAAACCTGCCGAAAATAGATATTTCTGCGCACAAAACAACATCAACTTGGACAAGATGAACGTCAGAACTGGGTGAATTCGAGGGGTATAAAATCAACACATCAAATATCCTCACACTTGAATCATACTTGCCCTCAAGTATGGGATGAACAAAAGAATACTCCCACTCGAATCACCATTCCCCAAGACTCAAAACAGACTCAAGGAACGAAAATAAAAAACACTAAGACACGAGACTCAAATTCAAAGAAGAGAAATAAATCAAAAGACTCAAGAAATAATAGACTAAACATTGAAACATACCAAGCAGCCATGAAATGTCCATGATTCTCAATCTCTGCCCAAACATGCAATGCAATCCAAACCTTCATCAAACAAGTCAAGCAGCATAATTCTCAAACCATGGATTCAGATATCAGCTTGGTCAAACCATAAGCATAACTGAACTAGCTCACCGATTCACTCATCTCTCTCTAATCTAGTCCGGGCAAGCCGCTCATAAAAACAACATAGTCACGCAGTTACAATAGCAAGTGGTCAATCTAGCAACTCAAAGAGGTCTTTCTCTTGGATGTAATGGGGCTTAAGGACTCATTCAAATATATGACATGGTAGGGAATCTTAGGGGTCCTAAGCTTCTGAAAATTAAGTACAAGTATGCAGCATGCTATTCACTGAGGCATTTGATTAGGCAAGCATATAATAAGCATAAGAGATATACAGTTCAGCACTGATGGAGATTTATTTTCGCATACAGACTTGGGCAAGGCTGAATATAAACATTCAGACTTCATCCTTCCCTTTATTTTTTTTCAACAGGTGCTTTCTTTTTTTTGCATCTTCAACTCTCTCTCTCTCTCTCTTTTTTTTTTTAGCCCCCCTTCAATATTTATTTCTTTTCAGTACAACACTCTGCCTGGCCAAACTGACTGCCGGCAGAGTTCAGAATGTAAAACAGCACAACTCCAGGGGGGGTATCAATTCAAACACTATCTCCAACTAATCATAAAATCTCTCCAATAAAAATTGCCTCAAATTATGAATATCCACAGCAAACACATGCATGCATAAGGTCAAGAGAAAGGCTTTGAAAGGCTTGGCTTCTTTAAATAACTCATGAAAGAACACAATCAAGGCTTCAAAGTGGCTAACTAGGGGCTAAGCGAAGGTAGGAATTGAAAGAATTAAAAGCTCAAATTGGTTAACCCTAATTTGCCTCCTATCAACTGTCACACATGACCACAAGCTATGGAGACTTTGCAACACATCACTCTCAAGAAAATAGTGGGAAGTGTCCCACTTTTAAAGGCTCAAATCTCTCTTTAGTGATGGGGTTTAAAATTCAGTTTTATCATGCTTAAATTTCCTCATCCCAAGCCACATACAAAATCCTCCATGGAAAGAGAAAATACACTCCAATCATGCAGAATTCATTCAATGAAAGCACGCAGAATCTGGGCAGATTTATCCTAAAATCACATCAACAAATCATGTAAACCTAGCATGCTTTGACCTAGGACGAAGGACACAAACCTAAAATAACCTCCTCACACTTCAACCTTGCTCGCCCTCGAGCAAGTAACAGAGAAAATATAGAAGCATGCAGAGGAAACAAACATAGACACACAAAGACTGAAAACAAATAAGACAGAAAAAAAAAACTGACTGACTATGGGAATGGTTCACCGGTTCTTCAGCTCGTCCAAGCGAGCTATTACTTCCTTCTGAAATTCTTCCAGCTGTTCAGCAATCTTCTCCAACCTGGCTTCTATTCGGCCGAGCCTGTCCTGCTCCTCCTCCTGCCCTGCACCCACAGATTGACTCGGGACACCAGGTCCCGGCCTAAAGAACTTGTCCAGACCGTCAGTACCAACATAGTTCAGCTTGGCTGACCTCAACCGACTGAGGCTCATAGTGGCAGGTGGATCACACATAGACAGTGGTACACGGGATATTAAAGCAAAGTTGCGAACAAAGAATGTAGCAAGCAAATGACAAAGAGTATGGTGCCGATTCGGCCTAGTAGCTATGCTCTCCAAACAATGCGCTATCCAATACCCTAAATCTAGCTTGGTTCCTGTATGCATGCACCATAAAAAGTACAACTCCGTAGCACTTTAGAAAAACCCGTGGTAGTTCCAGTCAAATTATAAGCAATGTAGTAATGACACATCCTAAGAACAGGGCTCTCAACATGATAAACATGAGAACGTGAGGCATAAAATTCATTCGGATCAGACGGAGCAAGCAACTTCCATGCATCCCTAGGACCTATATAAGCTGCATTCGACTCAGGCAAACCACGTAAATAAGAATCAAACACATCATCACAATAATCCGCATAATCTAACACACCCAATCCAGCAAGGAAGTATGAAATTCATGCCCACCCAACCGAAAAGCAATGCAGTCATTATCCATATTACCAACATCAACAAAGTGAAATGAAGTGAAGAATTCAAGAGCAATATCTTGCGGTAAAGAGAAATGATGTGGAACAAGTAACCAACTCCAACCAATAACACGGAAGTAGGCAAAAAATTGATCACGGATACCCAAACTAACCAACACCTTAGAATCAACAAACATACCTGACTTACATGCCCAAAACTGCCGCTTCTCACACTTCGTGGCCAACTCCTCTTTTTCAAAATGGCGAATGCGGAGACGATCTTCTTCATTCAAGATGCGGATAACAAACATGTTGGCATAACCATCTTCGGCTGGCTCGGAGTCAGAGATATCCTCCTCGGCTTTGGTATATTTCTGAAATAGGGTTTGGTCTTTGGGATCTAGTAACATATCGGTTGGGCAATCGAGATCCGGAACGTAATCTTCATCATCCTCGTCCTCAGGGTACACGCCATCTATTATCAATCTCTCCCATGGAATATGTATAGACCCATCTTTCCTAACAGTACCTCCCACAGAGGCAGCGCGAGCTTGAAGTTCTCGTCTGGCAGCGTCGGTGGAAGGTTCCGGAGATTCTGGAGGTGGTAGTGATGTTAGAATAAGCTGATCTGCAGGAGAGGCAGACTTCTCTGGCGGTGGAGTGGAAACCCTAACCGGCGACGCTTGTGGCGTAACAATAGGAGTAGTAGAAACAGGGGTTTCCTCCGGCACTTCAGATGGAGATGGGGGTGGAGATTTCTGTACTTCCGGTGAAGTGGGCTCTGCATGGGGTATCAGCGGTTCCTCAGAAATCGCGTTGGCAACAACCACCTCGTCAATGGGCTCCGCCGCCGCAGCCAGCGGAACTTCAGCGTGCGTAGGCACCTTCTCTTTGACCTGTGGTGGAGTGGGTTACTTTGGCGGATTGCTCTTAGATGGCGAGTTGTCGGCTCAGATGGAGAAGAAACAGGGATGGTCTTCTTCGTTGCGGCAGAGGAAGTAGTCTTTTGCTTCTTGGGAGCCATGGATTGTTGTAGAAAATGATGTAGAAAGGAGGAGATGACGAGTAGCTTGGTTGAAGACGAAGTTTTGCAGAAAGGGGAAAAACATGGATCGCGGGAACAGTTATGAGGTCCCCCCCTTTCTCGATTCAATCTTAAAGCATCCAATTTCTGAGGGTTTGCGATTGAGTCCTTCAATTTCTTTTAGTGAACAAATACACCCCCGCTCGCTTCAACCTCCTCACACTTCAACTTTTGTGTCAATTTGACCACAAAAGTTTGAAGTATTTTGCAATTAGGTCCTCGACCTATACTTGGGCATATTTCCTCCTTCAAACTCCTTCCCTAATTCTTGAAGTTTATTTCCTAAAGTGACGAATTTCTTCCACAATTTTCTAGATCTCCTGCATAAAAATAATTAGCACAAGAATCCAACACTAAAAACCAAATATGAAAAAACATAAAATGAACCTAGACTATGAAATAAAATGCGGAAAATAAAGGATACGTGTGGGGTGCCTCCCACAAGCGCCTTGAGTTAGAGTCGCAGGCTCGACTCTTCCAAGCTGATCAAGTGTATGTTGGGAGGTACAATGGAATCTCGTCCACTGTTTTTATTTGGTGCAAGTGATGATAGAGCTTTAGCCGATGACCATTCACCACGAAAGTAGTCTTCGTTGCGGGATCCTCTAAATCAACCACTCCACTTGGCCGAACTGACTTGATAACAAATAGCCCTATCCATCTTGAACGAAGCTTCCCGGGCAAGAGTCGAAGTTTAGATTGGTATAAGAGTACCAATTGTCCAACTTTAAATTATTTAGATCTCAGATTACGATCATGCCAAGCCTTGGTTCGATCCTTGTACCACATAGAGGCATCATAAGCTTCAAGTCGAAGCTCTTCTAATTCTTGCAAATGATACTTGCGTTCCTCCTCACACTTGAACAAGTTCATATTCATTGTTTTCACGGCCCAAAATGCCTTATGTTCGAGCTCAACCGGTAAGTGACTCATCTTTCCGAAGATCAAACGATAACGGGACATACCAATAGGGGTTTTGTATGCTGTTTTGTACGCCCAAAGAGCATCCTCCAAGCGTGTACTCCAATCTTTTCGAGACGGATTAACCGTCTTTTCCAAAACATGCTTGATCTCCCTATTGGATACTTCAGCTTGGCCGTTTGTTTGAGGATGATACGGAGTAAATAGACGATGTTGACATCCGTATTTTTTTATCAAAGCTTCAACGGTACGATTGCAGAAATGAGTACCATTATCACTTATTATAGCTTGAGGAACACCATATCGGCTAAAAATATTGGACCTAAGAAATCCAACAACGACTTTGGAATCATTGGAGCGAGTTGCGTTGGCTTCGATCCATTTGGACACATAATCCACAGCCAATAGTATGTATAAATTTCCGAACGAGCTAGGGAAAGGTCCCATGAAGTCCATACCCCATACATCGAATATTTCGCAAAAACGCATCGGATGTTGTGGTAGTTCATCTCGCAAGCCAATATTACCAAGCATTTGGCAACGTTTGCAATTCTTGCAAAACTCATAAGCATCTCTATTCAATGTTAACCAAAAGAATCCACAATCGAGAACTTTTCGTGCAGTACGTTTTACTCCTCCATGTCCTCCATAAGGTGATGAATGACATCGCTCTAAGATCTCAAACTGCTCCTCTTCGGGTACGCACATTCGAATAACTTGATCGGCTCCAACTTTCCAAAGCGTAGGATTATCCCAAAAATAATACTTGCATTCACTCATTAATTTCCTCTTTTGAGCCATGGTAAAGTCTTGTGGTAGTCTCCTTGAAGTGAGATAATTTACAATGTTGGCATACCACGGAGTTTTACCATTCTGCCTCAGTTTCGTACTTCCACTTGGACAAGCTGATAGTAGAATTTTCTTCAAATGGCTTGGCGAAGTTGTCAGCATCTGGGATGATAGAATAATAGAGATGCTCTTCTGGAAATTGTTCCTTGATTGGTTCAGCATCTTCTGGATGAACTAAACGACTCAAATGATCAGCTACAGTATTTTCAGCTCCTTTATTATCTCGCACTTCCCAATCAAATTCTTGCAGTAGCAAAATCCAACGTATAAGACGTGGTTTGGTCTCCTTCTTTGCGAGTAGATGCTTCACGGCAGCATGATCGGTGTAGATGATCACCTTTGACCCAAGTAGATATGAGCGGAATTTGTCAAAGGCAAAAATAATAGCGAGTAGCTCCTTTTCTGTAGTGGTGTAATTGCATTGGGCTGGATTGAGCGTCTTTGAGGCATAGTATATAGCATGACTATCCTTTGCATTCTTTTGGGCAAGGACAGCTCCAACAGCATTGTCACTTGCATCACACATAAGCTCAAATGGAATTTTCCAATTAGGAGCTTGCATAATAGGAGTTGTGACCAATTTTTCCTTTAGAATGTCGAAAGCTTTCTTGCAGTCATCAGCTAGGACAAACGGAACGTCTTGCTGAAGTAACCTTGTTAAAGGTTGAGCGATCTTGGCGAAGTCCCGAATGAATCTTTGGTAAAATCCAGCATGGCCTAAAAATCCTCGAATCTCCTTGATATTTGTTGGATACGACAGCTGGGCAATTAAATCAACCTTCGCCTTATCAACTTGGATACCTCTTTAGGATATTATATGGCCAAGAACAATTCCTTCCCTCACCATGAAATGACACTTTTCGTAATTAAGAACCAAGTTCTTCTCCACGCATCTTCTTAGAACCACATCTAGATTCTTGAGACATTGATCGAAAGAATTTCCATAGACGATGAAATCGTCCATAAATACTTCAATGGAGTTTTCAATGAGATCGGAGAAAATACTCATCATGCAACGTTGGAAAGTTCCGGGAGCGTTGCACAATCCAAAAGGCATGCAGCGATAAGCATAAGTGCCAAACGGACATGTGAAAGTGGTCTTCTCTTGATCATCCTTATTGACATAAATTTGAAAGTATCCACTATATCCATCAAGAAAACAAAAATAGGATTGACCGGCAAGTCTCTCAAGCATCTCATCAATGAACGATAAAGGAAAATGATCCTTTCTTGTTGCCATGTTCAATTTCCTATAGTCGATGCACATTCTCCATCCGGTTACTAACCTCATTAGTACCAACTCATTCTTTTCATTCTCAATTACTTGAAAACCTGATTTCTTTGGTACAACATGTACCGGGCTGACCCATTTGCTGTCCGAGATAGGGCTGATAGCATCCCTTGGACATCTATCTCAGAGAGGCTTTGTGTCAATGCTAACTCTAACTTATAATGCATTAATGTCGTCTCAGATGTTCTTGGACAAGAGGCTCAATAACGTCAATAGAATAAGCATTTTCACAATCAAGGGGTTTTTTCATAGCATCATCAATACTATAAGTAAACTTCTCACCATGATAATCCAAACAGATAGTACCCTTACAAACATCAATTAATGCTTTAGCCGTTTTAAGAAAAGGTCGACCTAGCAAAACTCCCGAAGTTCCCTTCTTTCCCTCACAAGTGTTAATCACATAAAAATCCGTAGGATATACGAAATCATGTTCCCTTCTTTCCCGAAGCAAAACTCCCGAAGTTCCCTTCTTTCCCTTCTTTCCCTTCTTTAACAAGAACATTTTCTAGAAGGCCTTTAGGGGATATGCATGATCGGTCTGCTAATTGAATAACAACTTTAGTATCAGTTAACTCAACCCCAACTAAGCAATTAAACACAGATAAAGGCATCACATTGATTGAGGCTCCTAAATCACAAAGGGCTTTTGGGATCATCTTAGTTCCAATCAAACAGGGCAAGGTAAACATACATGGATCATGGCACTTCTCGGGAAGCATATTTCGAATACATGCTGAGACATTTTCGTTTACCACAATTTTTCCATTTTTGCTTGTCTTTCCAGCAATGAACTCTTTAAGAAACTTCCCAAGATGTGGGATCTTGATAGCATGAAGAAATGGCAGATTGACTTCCAGCTTGCCAAAGATGGACATGTAATCCAGCATCTGCTCCATGGGCTTTGGTTTCTGCACCAATGCTTGTGGAAACGGTGGATCAATCAGTATTTCTTCTTGGACAACCTGCTTCTTTCCTTTTTTCTCTTCATCGACTTTCTCCTTATCTTTCTTTGAGTTGGATGATTCAGAGATATTTGGCTTGGGCAAGTTGACAATGGCATCAGTGTCACTTTCTTCAGCCTTCTTCGATGCCTTGGTTGGCGGATCAGGGAGATCTCTTCCACTTCTCAGAGTACATGGCTAACATTCTTGGGATTGATCTGGACCTGAGAAGGTAGTTTTCCTTGATTCCCTCGAATCTTATTGATTGAGGCTGATAGCTGCCCTATCTGTCCGGCCAAGTTATCTAGTTCTGTGAATTTTGGATGTTCAGGATAGCTTCATTATGAGTCAGAATACTCTGCTGCATTGTTTGTTGTGAGATAGCCATCTCAGTTAGAATTTCTTCAATGGTCTTGCCAGACTTTGCTTGGGCAGGTGGAGGTAAAAGCGGTGGATTTGTTGGGTAAGTCCTTTGATTAGGAGGGCGATAGACTTGCTGTTGTGTCTGTTGGTGGAACATCTGAGGTTGATGTGGGGTGAGTTGCGGCATGGGATGATTATCCTACTTCAGATTTGGATGATCCTTCCATCCAGGATTGTAGGTGTTGGAGTAAGGATGTCTTTTCTGCTGGTTGTTGTTCCAGTTCCCAATCGCGTTGCAATCTTCAGTAGGGTTTGCTTGGAGGTTACATTGCAACGAGGTGTGTCGAGACTATCCACACGCTCCACATATTTGTTCAGTCGAGCTGGCTAAAGATGTTTTTTCCAACATAAAGTGCATCAGTTTCTCCAACTTTGAGTCCATCATCCTTTCCAGCTTCTCAAAACGATTATCCATCCTTTCCATACTAGTATCCAACTTGGTCTCCAGATCTACGGAATCAGCTGAATTTGCAGATTTTTTTATGATACGAACTTCTCCATAATCTTTTGAATAATCTTCTTGGCATCATTGACTCTGCAACTGGAGAAATTTCCTCCACTTGATGAATCGACAAGATTCTTTGTAGTGATTGTCATTCCTTGATAAAAGTAGGTCAGCAAATCTCCCTTGGAAAAATTATGATTTGGACAGCTTTCGATGAGAGCTTTGTATCGAGTCCAATATCCATTTAGTGTTTCATCAAACTCTCCTTTGGACTCCGAGAGATCTCCTTGCGCAAGGCATTAGTCTTTGTAATCGGAAAGTAGCAATCCGTAAATATTTGTCTCATCTCTGTCCAAGTACTGATTGAGTTTGCGGGTAGACTTGTGAACCAGTTTCCTGCATGGTCCGTGAGAGCAAATGGAAAAGCAGATAGTTTGAATTGTTCCTTTGTTCCATGTGAATTCTTTTGAGCATTGTAGAATCTCACGAACTCATTCAGAAAGCGGAATGGATCTTCATTCTTCATTCCATGAAACTTTGGTAGAGCTTGGATAAGCCCATACTTGATCTCAATCGGCTTAGTGAGCCCGTTAATTTGGATTGGCGTTGGAAGATCTTCACCACCATGCTTTCCAAACTGATCTAGCCTTGGATTATTCGGATCGTCGGCTATCTTCTCGAGTTCAGTTTCAAGTTTTCTTCGTAAAAGAGTTTGCTAAGGCGTAACGTCTTCGGAGTCGGCTTCGCTCGACCGGACGAAGTGTCCCCGCTTCGGCGATTCTTTGCCTTTGTAGCTTTGTCTCCTTCCTTAGCCTCCTTGTGGTCCTTTCGATCTCAGAATCAAATACGAGGTTCGGGTTGGAAAACCTGCTTATAAACTAGTTAAAGCACGAAAGATCAAAAGGTAAACACGGTTAATTAGAAACACCGTTCCCTGGCAACGGCGCCAATTTGGTGATCGCTGTTTTCACACCAAATAAAATTCCTGCACACACTTAGAATTTTATAATTAGTATAGAACAGGGTCGAACTCAGGGAACAGTTAAAATCAACAATATTTATCATTTTGATCAGAGTTTTGGTGATGCCACCACGTATAAATTTTGGGTTTACTACCTAGGCAAAGAAAAGTAAATAACACGAAAATAGATAGAAATAAACAAGTAGAGAAAGGCGGACTCGGCTTCGGGTAACTCGTATGAGACAAATACTTCGATCATTGATGCATAGATTTAATTAATTCCTAAGATCAACCAGTTATAAGATACAGTGTTGGTCACGTACATATCCCAATTCCTACTTACTTAGTCGGTAATGCCTTGTTGAACAAATTTCCACTACTCCCTAACCTAACCACAACCTAGCTTGTTGAACAAACCTAGATTTAATGTTTAGATAGCATTACGAGGAAGGAACCTAATTTTAATCTCTACCATTGTTGGACAAGATGACATAGATGATTAACCTCCTTAATTCGACTACCGTTACGATAGCTTCGCCACCTAAGTTGTTGAACAATCTGGCACTAATCTTCATAACCTAAATTGATCAGGTTTAAGTTAATCCAATTAAATCTTTCTGCCCCGAATTAAGTCGAAATCCTAGTCTTCAATTACTACGAACAATTAGATCTCACAAAGTTTGTATCTCATATTCGTCACCCTCGCCGAAGCCCTAAAAAGTTTAGCTACTCATTATTAACTTGGACAAGCTAAGTGAAACGAACATAGTAAGAACAGAAAGTAAAGTGCAAAAAGCTGGAAACATAAACTGAATTTAATAACTGAAATTAAATACTGAATACCGAAATTAAAATGCTGAACGTAAGTACTGAATCTGAACGGACAAGCTGAATGACTTAAACTGCTGAATAAACTTCAAGTGCTGAATCTGAAAGTTAACTAAACTAAGAAAGCGATAAAGAAGGTGTTTAAATTCTTGTGCGGAAAATTAAACCTAAACTACGGGACTAAGAACGAGATGGCTGGGATGAAACTAAACTAACGAAGCAGCGAGAGAATGATGGTGTCGATTGTTGTTCGTCTCCAGCCCTTTATATAGATCTTGAGCTTGATCTTCAAAAGGAAAGATATCTTAGGGCAAATCTTCTAAATCTTGATCTTTAAGATTCCTTTTCCTTGTACAACTCCAGCCCTAAAATATCTTTAAGCTCCCAATCTTTAGCATATCTTTCCTTCTCGATCACAGCCCTGTTTTATCTCCAAAATTCACCAAAATATCTCTAAATCAGCTCCGAATCGCCACCTCATCTCCGGACCATAAACCTGCCGAAAATAGATATTTCTGCGCACAAAATAGCATCAACTTGGACAAGATGAGCGTCAAAACTGGGTGAATTCGAGGGGTATAAAATCGACACATCAATGTGAAGTCTGCTTTCCTGAACGGCGTACTGAAAGAAGAAGTCTATGTGGAACAGCCTCCCGGCTTTCAGCAGGGACATCAAGTTTATAGACTCAGAAAGGCTCTGTATGGGTTAAAACAAGCACCCAGGGCTTGGTACGATACCCTATCTGAGTTTCTTCTTCAGAAAGGTTTTCAGAAGGGCACAGTAGACCGCACATTATTCAGCATTCGACTGGAAGACGACTTATTACTTGTGCAGATCTATGTAGATGACATCATCTTCGGCTCAAAGAACGTCATCATGTGTCAGCAGTTTGAGAAAATGATGAAGGATAAGTTTGAGATGTCCATGATGGGAGAGATGAACTATTTCCTCGGCTTTCAAGTCAAACAATCTGAGAAGGAAACGTTCATCAATCAAGGCAAATATACTAAGGCCTCATCAAGAGATTCGGTTGCACATCCGGCAAACCAATCAAGATCCCAATGAACATGAATATGAAAATTGATCTTGATAAAGAGTGTCTGCGCTCGATTTCAGGCGAATCTGAAGCAGAGTCACATGGACTCAGGAAAGAAGATTCTCTGCTATCTCAGAGGAACACTTGACATGGGTTTATGGTATCCAGCTGATGATAATATTGAACTAACTGGTTATTCTGATGCTGACTATGCAGGATGTAGAATTGACTGAAAGTCAACTTCTGGAACATGTCAGTTCCTCGGCAGTAAGCTGATCTCATGGTTCTCAAAGAAACAGCATTCAGTAGCAACGTCAACTACTGAAGCTGAATACATGGCTGTCGGAAGTTGCTGCGCCCAAATCCTTTGGCTGAGACAGCAGCTACGCGACTATGACGTCATTCAGAATGAAGTGCCGATCTTCTGCGACAGTACCAGTGCCATTGCAATCACTCAAAATCCTGTACTTCATACAAGATGTAAGCACATGGACATCAGACACCACTTCCTTCGTGACCATGTCGAAAAGAAGGATATCAGGATGGAAAAGATCCCTACTGACCATCAAAGGGCTGATATATTGACCAAGCCTCTAGCTGAAGCCAGATTCAGAGAACTTTCAGTAGAGCTAGGTTTGCTGGACCCTACTGACTCTAGTCAGTAAGAGGATTCAAGAGAGGAGCATTCAGTAAAGGGGAATGTTCACTCTCTGTACTGAGTAAAATTAGTACGTAGAGACTCAGCAACCATCTACACGAGGTATCAGCTAACTACGATGTTCAGCTGACAGGTTTGCGTATCTCGACTCAGTAGCCTATAGAACAATTCTGTACATTTATGAATCAGATTCAGCATCGTATTCAATGCCTTAGAAAATGTCATTTAATTTTTAACGGACTACATTTAATACACGACATTCTATGTAAAAGCATGCTGAACTCTGCAACGCATTTAATGCATGCCGTATCAAGTTACTACTTAGGCTATATACAACTGGCTTTTGACTTAGGCGGCTAATATGATCATTACCTATTTTATAAAACTTAATCCTAGTCGTCCATCTCAAAAAGCGCGTTCAAACTGAACCACTGATATTTAACTGTTTATCTTCTCTAAGATATATATAAGCGTTCAAATGTTTGAAACCGCCATTTCATCTCTGCAAATATCTTAAGTACCCTAGATTTTTCTGAGAATATCACTCGCTTAGTTACATATTTTCTATCCATTAAACCTCTCAAAAAATCTCTTGGTAATTTTTCAATGATATTTTCAGTATTGCATGATCTTTCAATGATTTTTTTTCGGATACTGACTGATACTGTGTTTGCAGATTATTAAAATGACAGGAATTCAAGTAAGTGCTCCGGCAGATATGCAAGAGATCCTTGAAAATGATTGTGTCTGGTGCGAGCCAGTTATGGAGTTTGACGAGTGCGATCTAGATTTCATGGAGGAGATTTTCTACGGCCTCCGCGAGACAGGATTAGAAAGATTCTTGACGAGGAAGCCGACCTTCTTTCTCCCGCGACAAGTGGCAGAAATCTATCTGAACTCCGAGTCAGTGGACGGAGACATCAGAGGCAGATTCGTCGTTCATACAGTAGGCGATCCCTCACGCACAAATATAGAAGTAAAACAGATGTCAATCCGGGAAGCTCTTCAGAAAAGCTTCAATCTGCCTAATGAAGGACTCAGCACCGTCGCATACAAAGATGATTTGATGGATGAGTACCTCACTGAGTTCTGTGAAAAGCCAACAGTATTCAGAGCCGCCTTTCCAAAGAACTCAATGCTCCCTCAGTACAGAGCATTAGCGTACATAGTGACTCAACTACTGACGAGTCAAGTGTCAAGGCCCAAGCTGCAACTGATGATGGCCATATATGATCGGGCCTAGATAAACTGGACTAACTTTTTCCTCAGAGAGTTCATGATGTAATCAGCCAAATTTGACAAAACATCCCAGAGGCTGAGTGTCAAAGGAAAGCTCCTATACGGACTGAAACTCTCAGTCATGATCGAGGACTTCTGCGCATCTGACAAAATCACCTTCGCCGACAAGCAATATCTCAACATGAAGAAAGTCAGATTCCAGAACAGGGCAGCAACCCTTCAGCAGATTGGCTCAGGGCCCGCTGCACCTAAGGCCGGGACTCAGCAGACCTCAATGCCGAAGAAGAAGAGGTCCCCTCCTAAAACAACGCCTAAGCACCAACCAAAAGGCTGAAGAAGGTCAGTGAGGTTGTGCCTACTGAAACTGAGGCGGAACCAAAGGCCGTCATTGCGCAGCAGCCTCTACAGCTGAGAGACGAGCCAGAGTCTTTTGAGAAGACTCAATCAGTGGAGAAGGCCGTCTCCACTGAGCAGGGAGAAACCGTGGACCAAGGGGTCCAAGCTGAAGATGTCTAAGTTGAAGAAGTTCAGGCATTGGAGAGCCCCTTGGATGTCCCTCCACTCAGCAGCATCCCGTTTGCTGAGAAACAGGCGTCTCCAATTGAGGTTGAGGACTCGGAGACAACCTCAGAGTCAGAATCTGTCGGGATGGAGGCCACAACTCCAAAATCTAGAGCCTCCCGAGAGATTACTGAAGTGATTTCGGAGATCGCCAGCCACTCTGATCTTGTCCTACTTGCTAGGCAAGCGAGACTCCACATGCTTATTAGGTTCCAGGAGTGGCACAACCTGAAGCGACTGATTATTCACCACTCCTGCGAGCAGCTTCATGAGGAAGAGCTTCTAATTAGAGGGAAGATTGGCTACTCTGAGCCATCTGACCTTGGCATGCTCGAGGATCTGAGGGCAGCCATGCTTGCCATGTTGAACGACAGACAGCCTGTCTCAGCACCAAGGCCCTCAGATGGGTCTGACCCTGATGGTCAGGACCCACCCCGTGATTCAGGCCCTGAGAAGCCTGATGAGGGAACTCAACCGGACAAGGATGCCACTACTTCTACTGCTGATCCTCCACTCAGCATCCTTGGTCCGGGGCAGACGATAGCTGGTACTTCAAAGGCAGTTGATCCTTCTCAGCTCCTTCTCAAATCTGCTTTTGAAGTAGCGCCCAGCCCAATGAACCATCGATCGAAATCAGTGGCCAGGGCGCTGAGGAACCAAGGCTCTTAGAATCGCCTACTCGCCCGAACCATCTACAAGACTTGGCGGCAAACCACTGAGGCTCAGACTGCAGAGTTGCAGGGACTCAGAACCTCTATCTCATCATCTCCAGTCTCTGACTTCTCCAGCATCCTGACGAATGCCTTAGCTGCGCAGAGAGCTGACTTCGAAGCTCAGCTCAAGACGATTCAGGAAGGCCAGGACAAACTGCTGAATGGTTACAAGGCCGCTCAAACTGCTCACACTGAATCTGTCAATGCCATCTCTCAAGCCAATGAACTCAGAATGGAGAATATTCAGAAGGCCCTTGAAGAGAAGGTAGAGAAGCAGCTGAAAGAATTCAAAGCTGCGGCTGATCTCTCACACAAGAAATACAACGATCAGCTGATAAATGAGAGAAACGAGTTGCATGAGGCACTGACAAAGCTACATAATAAGCTGGAAGATCTGTCAGACTCATACAAAAGCCTGAATAGAAAGGTATCTGCTCCGCCCCCAACCCTACTTGCTGATGCCAAAAAGGGGGGAAGGATTTACAGAGAAAGCATCTAAGGAGCTGTTACTGAAAGCAACAAAGAAAGCAAGGATAGTGACAAGGGCATCTCAAACATCATCATCTGTCCCCACTGGACCTTCACAAACTGGCGAGGCCCAGGGTGTCTCAGCTGCAGCTGCAGCATCAACTGAGACTGGCTCAAGTGGCTCAGGAGCCAAAGAAGTCACAGCTCAGGCAACTCAAACTCCTCTTGATATTATAAAAGAAGTTGCTGAGTATGCTGAAGAGGAATCAGAAGAGGAAGAAGCTCCTCTTCCGCCTCTAGTTGCCGATAAAGGCAAGAAACTACTGAAGCTCCCAACCTCTCCCTCCAAGAAGAAAGGACCCAGGAGGTTCATAACCCCGGAGGAGGAGGCTCAGATCAGCAGATGAGAAGCTGGCTAGGGAGATAGCCGAAGCTGAAGCCGCCAATAAACCTAAGAAGAATCCTGTCAAAGGCAAAACTAAGGCTCCAGCTGGTGGCAAGAAAACAGGTGCTAGGCTGCCTCCTAAAACGCTCAAACTCAGCGACGAGGCTAATAAAGAAAAAGAAAAGGAGCAGCAGCAGCAACAATCAACTGGGCAGTAGGGAACATCCAAAGAGAAATCATCAACGTCTGCTGACTCATAAGAAGAGCCACCTCACAAGCCCTCCTACACTGCCTCAAAGGCACAGGAACAAGACATGGAAGAAATCTGGGCTCAGTTAGACAGATATCTATATAGAGGTGAAGAGGCCAGACAAATAGAAGCAGCCAGAGAGAGAATATGGATGGCTGATCTCGAAGCTCTCAGGCTGAGAACTGAAAAGGAAGCGAGTCTGAGGATCCCTGCTAAGGCTGACATTCCATACAAATGCAGGAAGTTCAGAAAGCCTACTGATTTGAAGACTCACAGATGGCCTAGAGTGGATGAATGGATCCCGTGGGAAGTTACTTAGAGATGGGAGACACTGAAAGCAAAATTTATCAAAAGGAACTACTTCTGGAGATTTTGTTCTGAAAAACCTAAGACAGTGGCATATACTGAATGGCTAATGAGAGCAGATCTGGAAATGTATGTCAGACTCCAAAAAGCTGTCAAGGAAAATGTTGAAGTAAGAGTTCCTGTTCCCAGAATCATGCCACCCCCACAGAGGCTTGATGGATCCATCCATTACGGTGTCATAGAGAAAGAAGTGAAGGACGCTGCTAAAGCCAAATTTCTTGATGAAGAAGACCCAGCAGACTTTGCTAAGATACTGAAGCTGAGGAAGGTCACATATCGCATGTATGGAGTGCCTCTTCCTGAAACTCAATCTCAAGATTTCAAGAACCGGATCAAGCAGTTCAAATGATTTCTTGCTATCGTATTCTCCTTGTATCTTTCTCTCTTTTAGTCTAGCAGAGATGTATCTGAACTAAAATTCTCATATATATAATATCTTTGTTTGGCTTTGACAATTCTTTATTGTCTGAATAGCCGTGTTTGTTTATGCTTAACACTCAGAATCACTGAAGTGATTACTGACTTACACACTCACTATTTGTTATTTGTTGTCAGTTGTTGCTTAGCTAGATTCTGATAGACTTGTTAGTATTGGGGGAAAATGTTGTTAAGACAGGGGTAAAATGTTGATTAGTCTCTGTATAGGTTCTGTCTTTCTGCCCTGATCCCCTCAGTAGTCTAGGACTTGAAGAACAACTTCACTGATCCTACTTGTAATATTTTGTAAGGAGCTCTGTTTCTGATAAGTCATATTGTTAGGTTGATAGATTATTAGGTTTTGGCATCATCAAATAGGGGGAAAATGTTGGGTGATGATTCTATCCTCGACAATGTTGGTAAATAGTGGGAAATGACTCAGTCTTCTGTGTTGATATTCACTTAGTAGCCCTGTGCTCTGAAAGAGTCTGTGAAGATTTGAAGATCCCAAAACCCTATATTGATTGGTGAACCATTACGTTGTAATCTGTTTTTGTCTCTGAGGTTTCAGACTCAGCAGACACTCTGCTCTGGTTCAGGCACTCAGTGGATTATTTGTCTCAGCACCAGGAGTAGAAGACTGAGTTATACTGGACTCAGCAGGAGCTTTATACTGAAAGGAGTTAGTGGAACTGAACTCAGCAAGAGTAGTTCACTGAACTCAGAGCTGATCTTCAGTAGAGCCGACTTAGCAGGAGCATGCCACTGAATCAGAGATCCGACTCAGCAATGGCCAGACAGTCTTCTGATTGTGAGGATCTTTAAAAGTCAAGTCATCAGAGTCAATACGAGGAAGAGAGAAGTCAGCTTCAGATCTCCTTGAAGTCTGTTCTGTCTCAACCACTTTCTGAACCTCGGCCAATGACAAGCAGCCACGTAACCTATATCTACTAAACCGGCAAGTCAACAACTTTCCAGAAATGGAGGGAAAGGACACTGCCACCATACTTCAAAAGAGCCGTTAGCTACCCAAAAGAGACAGACAAAGGATCGTCATCTCCAACGGATCTATCCTAATCTCTTCTCTATAAATAGAGGGATAAATCAAATTTGAAACTCACGAACCTCACCAAGAACTCACGAACACACGAGAGAACACACAGAGCATTCAAACGAGCAAACTCAAAAAAGCCTAAGTCTTCCGCAAGAAGTTCGAAGAATCTATCTCCGGCGAAAGACTACATTTCTGCTCTTAGGGAACCAAGCTGAACTGCTTAATACAGCCTCTAGTATCCAAACGACGATACACAAACCCAAAGCTTACACTCAGCTGTTCATGGTTCTAGAAGCCACATCCTTGTTCCCTATCCCTCTAACCTAAGCTCATTAGAATATATCCTTAGCTTAGACGAAGGAGTTCACTTCTGAACCAATCCTTATTGTAAAGGACTCCTTCACTGTTGGAGAGTTTTTCAAACACTTAGTTTGATAACCGTGTAAACTGAGACTTGCTCAGTATAAATCTCAAGACCAGTGTTTGTCCTGCGTACAAACCGACTGAGACTATCTCAGTATAATAAATAGCTTCCTGATCTTTCGGGATAGTGGACGTAGGATTTTTGTGTCCGAACCACTTTAAAATCTCTGTGTCTTGTGTTCTGTTTTTCACTATTGCATTGATTTACTGTTCATACTGAAAACCTTCTTTAAATCATTCAACTGAGTTTCAGCAAACTTAACAGACTGCACTAATCAACTGAAACGGTTTCGATAAAAATGTTTTTCTAAATCAACTGAATTTGGGCCTACACTATTCCGCACTACTAAACTCTATCTGGAAGATACTGAATTCTGACTCTAAGTCAGCTAGCAGATCTCAGTAGAGTCAGTCACTTTGCCACACGATTCAGAACAGCTTATCTGGTCTAGTGAACTTGTTCAGTATGACACTTTCCTGAAAAGGATTGTTCGTGTTTAAGTTGAGAAATCGGTTTTCAGGTGTATTCACCCCCCCCCCTCTACACCTGAACGTAATCTCGGGACCAACAATTATACTGAGCAAGTCTCAGTTTACAAGTATCAAACTGAAGTGTTTGACAAACTCTCCAACTATGAAGGAGTTCTTTACAAGTAAAAACAATTCAGGGATGAACTCCTTCGATCTAAGCTATGGATATATTAAGTTGAGCTTAGGTTAGAGGGAAGGGAACAAGAAGGTGGCTTCTAGAGTGACGAACAGTGAGGAATAAGCTCTCTGGGTTCGTGTTCAATCACTTGGATACTAGAAGCTTTGATTCTAATTCATCTTGGTTCCCTTGACCAAGTATGTTGCCTTTCACTTGAAGTGTTTCTCTGAAGTTCTTGTCGAAAGCTTAAGTCGGTAAGTGTTTGCTCGTAATCGCTCGTGTGTTCTTGTTCTGGTTCTAGGTGAGCTTCGATTTGATTTCCATCTATTTATAGAGGTGAGCCATGGAAAGATCCGTTGGAGACGTCGATACATGTGTCACTCTCTTTTGGGTAGCTAACGGGCTCTTTCAAAGAATCTGGCAGAGTCTTTTCCCTCCATTTCTGGAAATAGGTTGACTTGCAGCTTTAATCAGAACTTGGACAGCTGACTGCTCGTCATTGCTCGAGGTGTAGAAAGTGGTTGAGACAAACAGAATTCTAGGCAGATCTGAAGCTGACTTCTCTGAATACCTCGTATGACTCTACTGATTTAACAAGTAAGATCACTGACAGTCAAGAAGACTGTCTGGCCGTTGCTGAGTCTGACCTTGGTTCAGTAGTATACTCCTGCTGAGTGCAACTCTACTAAAGGTCAACTCTGACTTCAGTGAACTGCTCCTGCTGAGTTTAGTTCTACTGACTCCTTTCAGTATGCTGCTCCTGCTGAGTCTAGCACTACTGAGCAAGAATACATCTCAATATGCTGCTCCTGCTAAGTCCAGTACTACTGAGTCTTCACTCCATGGTACTGAGGTGGATAGTCTACTGAAGGGTCAGCAGACAGAACTAAGTGCCTGAACCATGCTAAGGAAATGTCTACTGAGTCTGAAACACTCAGAGACAAATGCATTACAATTACAACTCAACGGTTCACCAATCAAATTAGGGTTTGGGATCATTCAAATCTTCTAAACACTATGCTACTGAATCATCTCCCAACATTACTAATTCATGATCAGGCATAATGGTCTTGGACACTCGATAATGATTTTTCGTTAGAATTTGGCTATTTGATCGATCCACTTAGTTCTATTATGTCAATGTTAATCACTACTGTTGGAATCATGGTTCTTATTTATAGTGATAATTATATGGTTCACGATCAAGGATATAATAATATTCAATATCTATTACGAGATATTGAAGATTGATAACATATTGATAAAATAGTTTATCAATATGCCACTAAACTATTGATAACATATTCAATATGAAAATATTGAATATTGATAACATATTGATAAAATATGCTACTAAACTATTGATAAAATAGTTTAGTGGCGTGTTTCGGATATCAATCATATTTTTTCTATACTATAAATAGAAAATGAAAGGCTTGTTATTCAACAGTATAACATGCCTTATATGTTCGTGTCAACCAATCTTTTGAATTCAACCCAATCAATCGAATTTGAAATTGGATTTAGATAGGAATAGAAAAAGATTGGTACATTTTTGCATCGAAGAATTTAGATCTCAAATTAAGTAGCTTCTATTGATTCATTTTGAAAACTAATTGAGTCCATGTATGATCTATACTAGATCTGACCAACTTCCCATCCTACCTCCTCTACGTTCTTGACAGCCCATCTTTGTCTCAGTAGAGTCTTTTTTTCTCGAATTTATCATTGAGGTAAAGGATTAATCCATTTATAAGAAATAAAGTTTTTTTTTTATCAGAATATGAATAAAACTGAAAGACCCTTTAACTATTAAGGGTTAAAAGAACGAATCACACTTTTACCACTAAACTATACCCGCTACAATATGATTGTTGTATACAAATGGGCTTTTTGTCTAGCAAGATAATTGAGCATGATCAAGATAGGATTATTAAAGAATCGTCAAAATGAGGGTATATCTTTTTGATCAGAGGTTGAATCAATCATCAGAAGAAGAATTAGGCCAAAAATTAGGATACATTCTGGGAAAATCAATCTTCCATCGAAAAGAAGCAAACGAAAGGCTTTCATAAAAATTCTCATAGAATCGAGAATGAAGTTTTCATTCTGTATATACCAGATCATGAATTAGTAACTGCATCCAATTTCCAAAAAAAATCCCAATTGTGTCGAACTTTCCATTTTTGGAATGGAATAGGATGAGGTTCCCTCTGAAATGAGGCATGGAAGGGAGCCAGTACGAAGAAGTTCCGGGACTTACGACTGTTGATAAAAAAAAATGTGTATAGTTAAATATTTTATGAATTGATAATTCTATAAATAATTATTTAAATAGTTAAGCTAGAATGATTAATTTGATAATTAATTTCAAAAGTAATTAAAATATTTAATATTATATACTTACTTTAATTATATAAAAGTATTACTTTAAAAACAAAAAAATATTAATATTTTTTAATTTGATAATTCCATATGTAATTAATTAAATAATTAAGTTAGAGTGATTAATTTAATTATAATTCATTAATATAATTATTAAATCTAAAAATTATGCTAATAATGTTTTATTCAAGATATTCTCTTTAATTATCCAATAAATATGTCAAATTAAAATAAATAAATAAAATGTAATTCAATAAATAAAATTATTAATTATATTAAATTATCTAGTAATTAAATATTATAATTATTAACATTATAATATATGTTAATCAATAACAAGTCTATCAAATATAAATTAATAAATTATAATATGTAATTCAATAAATAAAATAATTAATTCAACAAATCTATCTATTAAATTAAATAAACCAAAGTATAATCATTAATTACATTAACATTCAATATATGGTAATTTAGGTTATACTTATTGTTTGAATAAACTATATTTATTAATTCTAATTAATTAAATATTACACGGAATATAAAGGTTAATTTAAGAGGCTACCACTTCGAGGCGTTTCCCCGAGGATCACAATATATTACAAGCATGTTTTACGGACAATGATTAGAGAGAAATTGTCTAGTCAGGGGGGTGTGGAGCTAGTAAGTCGGTTTACTTGCGGATAGTTCAGGACCACATCGGGTTGGTGTCAGATGGTAAGAATGCGTTGCGGGCTCTTCACCAACTATTGTGCTATGAGGTCTTGGTTCGACCGACCAAGGTTTGGTTTAATTTTGTTGGTCAGAACATCTATTTTTCTCATCCGGAGTACGCATTGGTCAGTGGACTGATGTTCGTCGAGTGTAGTTTCAACATGGGAGCATTTTATCAGCCTAATCAGTTTGAGATCTACAGCAGGTTCAATGGTGGAAAATTGATCAAAGCAAAGGAATTTTTAAGATGTTTCGGTACATATCAGCTCGATGGTGTTTCAAATGATGATTTAATTAAGTTGTCCAATATTTTGGCCCTTTTCATCTGGTTTTATGCTCCTACGGAGACCAAGAAGGTTGATACATAGATATTGGTATTAGCTGATGATATCGACCAATGGAATGCGTTCCCATGGAGTGTTTTTACCTACGAGGCCATGTTGCATAACCTCACATATGTACCGAATTCCCTAGACCTCGTAGATCAAATATAATCTATAGGGATCGATTTTGGCACTACAAGTAAAGTATTTGTTCACAAATTAATTATTAATGAATTTATAATTTTTATTATTTTGAATAACACGATATATTTATGTTGTAATGTAGGTGTGGGCATTTAAGGCCATTCCGGGAGCTTGTTGTGCAACCCGTTTGAATCCGAAGGCTTTGCCTCATTTTATACAATGGTCGTTTATTGAGGCCTATCAGCGAGATATAACAGCTTTTTTTAGGCATTAGGTAACATAATATTATTATTAATTATAATAAATATCTTATGGATATTTTTATTTATATTTAATGCGCAAATAATATGTGTTTCAGATGAGAGGGTCCATAGTGTTTGAAGTGTTGGAATCGATTGATGTTGAGGAGCTGACTCTATATTGGCAGAGCGCAGTCACGAGTAATGCATTTGGGATACACTTTCCTCTGCTCGTGAACGCCCTACATCTGCCGAAGTATGATCAAGATGGGTCATGTATCTTATTCAGGCGCACCAAGGCTAGAGGCAACAAATGTAGTACGACCAGACGTGTTCGGGATGAGGAGGAGACGGAGGAGGAGAATTATATTGTGACGATGGAGCAAGAGGATGAAGATGTGGAGGAGGAGGAACATCCTACAGATCAAACACTGTTAGAGACTCAAAGGGTTTATCGGTGGTCCGACGTAGTACAGGCATCATCATTAGCAGCGAGAGATGCATCTGGTAAGTATTATTTCAATACGTGAAATTTTTATTTTAATAATCGTCATTTTATTGATACTTATTAGCATGTGGTGAGACATCTAGTAGTCTGGATCCAAGGAGGCCATGATCAGTCGATCTATTCAGGAGAAATTTCAAAAGTTCGAGCATGATATGATCAATAGAACTGATCATCATCGGACCCTGAGGGAGGAGCTAGTGAGGACATGGGAGGAGTTGCTTCGTAGACCCAGGAGGTCGAGACATTCCTCACCATCTTCTGAGTTGACTGAAGGTTCAGAGCACGAGAGGGACCTTTTGTCGTTTTGTGATGTTTATAGCTGGCACAAACATGCTATGTGATGGCCCCGGTGGGATGAGCCCACACCACAGCCCTTTGATGTGTGGGTGAGAGATCCATCTCCTCAAGTCCAGGAGGTGGAGATTATGGAGGTGGAAACGAACAACTTCAACCTAGATTTGGGTCTGTCTCGCGAAGATGTGGTAATTAAATTATTAATTTTTGCCGTCTTATTATTCCTGAGTTAATTTTACATATAATTTAATACTTTTCCTTTCTAGGATATGTTTGAACCGAATTTCATGTTGGCTCAGAGTTTTGAGATGCTTTTGATGACTGAAAGCTTGACGTTTCTACGTCCAGATGGTTTTCTATTGGACCGAGATTGGTTCAAGAATTTGAAGAATACTAAGTGTGATATGGATTGTGAAATGATAAACTCCTACCTCCAGTCACTACTCGGGGTGTAAATGGTTCCGCATCGAACCACGAAAGCTATGAGACTAAACCAAATCGAACCGAAAAGTATGGTTCGGTTTGGTTCGGTTTAAATTTTTAGAAACTGATTACAAACGGTTCGGTTCGTTGTTCCGAATATTTATGAGCGGTTCGAACCAAACCGAACCGATTCTTTATTTTTTAGTTTTTATTTTCTTTCCTAAATAAGAAGATCTATGAATTTAGATAATTAGATAAAGAAATAAATAACTTATGATATGATTTGAGTCAAGATTAACCCTATTACCCTAATATATATACATAAGGGGAAGAAAAACGAGTAGTAACCCTATAACTATAAGTTTGAAACGAGTATCATCTCTATAATTATGAGTTCTCATGCATGAATTAATCACCATCTCATACACTAGTGATTAATTTTCATGCAATAACACCAATTCTTTTATTTTTAGTTTAATCTTCGGTGAGTTCTTCGATTGCTTTAGGATTTGAAAAATATAAAAATAAAAACATGTGAACCAATGGACCGAACCATTTTGAACAATTCAATTCGATTTAGTTTCGGATCTTAAATACATTTCGAACCGAAAAAAAATAGAATCACTTCTATGTATTTGGTTCAGTTCCTAAAATGCACGAAAAATCGAACCGAACCGGACCGTTACACCACTAGTCACTACGGGTCAGGCTAGTTCAAGGTAACCTACCCGTGACTCTAGATGCCCAACACATAGTCATATCTAACACTTAAAATTATATAAACTAACACTTATATTGATTTGAAATAACACTTAAAATTATATAAACTAACACTTATATGGTTCGAAATAACACTAAACTTTATATAAGCTAACGCTTATATGAAATAATATTATTTATATTTGTTCCGATCGGTCGGACCGTTGTTGAGCCAAAGTCCGATCGGTTTGACACTAATTTTATTTAAATTTATAAAATTTTAAAGTTAATGTAAATATCAAATTTATATGAATACTATTTATATTTGTTCCAACCGATCGGACCGTCGTCGAGCCGACATCGGTCGGACACATTCTTTTTTAATTTGTAAAAATTTAAACTTAATGTAAATGTCAAATTTAAATGAAACAATACTATTTATATTTGTTCAGGACCGTTGTAGAGCCGACAGCCCGATCGCTCGGACACAAATTTTTTTAATTTATAAAATTTCAAAGTTAATGTCAATATCAAATTTATATGAAATAATATTTTTTATATTTGTTCTGACCCGTCAGACCATCATAGAGCCGACTGTCTGATCGGTCGGACACTGATTTTTTTTTTAATTCCTTATCTTTATAAGATTTGCTTCAATAAATTGCAATATTTAGGATATTACACATTATGACTAATTACTAGACCATATTGCATCACATAACTAATTCTTAATACAAGATTATTCATTATTCGACGGAGCCAGACACTTCCGCCTTGTGTGACCTTGTTCCCTGCAAATGCTACACTTCTTCGGCGAACGAGGTCTACTGCTAGAGGTATCAGCCTCTAGACTAGAAGGTCATCGGCTATTACTCGGGCGTCCTGCTTGATGCTTGATAATTGGCGGTAGTACCACCATTGCGTCAATTTCGGTTGGGACACCCCACTCGTCCCGTGGAAGTAAAGGATTCACTACACCCACATATATTTCTCTCCATGTCTCCACGTTGTAGAAGTAATTGATGTGATCATATCAATTCTCACAACGATTGTATAAAATCACAATGACATGCTTACAGGGGATCTCGTCCAGTTTCCAAACTCCGCATTCACATGAGTGATTGTCCAATTGAACTATCCACTATCTTTTTTCAGTTTCCACTTTAAATGAGTCAGTAGTTAAGGATGTAACAACATACCAGAGTGCTACATCTCTTTCATTTCTCATTTTCAGATTTGCAACTTCAGTCAAAATATCAGTTCACGCATTAGCTTTTTGTATACGTGCATCAAACCACTTTTCGAGCAGATGTCAGAAGGCCTCGATCATAGCATATATTGGCAGACGTCTAGCTGCCAGAAGTCGAGAGTTAATAGACTCAGTTAGGTTGGATGTTAACATACTATAACATCTAGTAGTACATTGTAATCTGCCCCACTTCTCTGGATCGATCTCCATCAACTTCTCGTACGCTACGAGCTCGACATATCGTATCACGTTCAATGCGCGGCTGAAGACGAGTGTTCGATATGCGTATGCAACTTCGTGGAACATCTAACGATCCACTTACCATATCGAGCAATATTATTCGCGAAGTGGTATAGAAAAGGCAATGATATGCTCTGGATAAACATCTCTTACCGCATTGGCTATACTTTTGTGTTGGTGTGATATAATTACTAGACCATTATAAGAGGAGAGTGCTGCCCGGAGTCGACTTAGAAACCACTTCCACGAAATATTATTTTCAATCGGACCAACACCAAAAGTAAGTGAGAATATTTACTCGTTAGCATCAATACCAACAGAGACAAATAGTATTCCCTTATTCCTCCCCTTGAGGTGTGTCCCATCAACAACAATCATATTTCGAAGGTGGAATAGCCATGGCGTTCGGCAAACACCAAGCATAAAAAATAGATGTCAGAAATCACCATCAGGCTGGACATCTATATCAATCAAAGAACCTGGATTTCACATGCGGAACAAATGCAAATACTTGGAAAGGTTTTTATACGACTCTGCAAGTCCAACATAAATCATTGATATAACAGCATTACATGCTCACAGTGCCACACTAGAACTCACTTGGATTCCAAACCTATCCAAAAAATCAGCTTGAATGTCCATTGGTTTCAATATCTTGCTCTAGCGGTGCATTCTCTGCGCAAAATAGGTAGCTATGACCTTTGCCCACACATTTCCCGATCATATGCCAAACAGGTGGCAGGTGTGCTCGGGGTTGGATACAGTAACCTCCAAAATCTCCTTGGCCCTACAAGCAGCACGAAGAAAATATGGACACGTCTGATTGCGCTTGCTGATAAATTCCAATTGTTTTTTTTCACGAATGTTGGCACATAAAATCTACTCCTTTTTCCATATGTCAAAGTGCGACCTTAGCATATAATACATCTTTCGCCCAAAAAACAGCTCCCTGATGCTAATCACCATCCAAGATGAGAGGTGAGCTTGTTGTGAATGGTGGATCAGAGGTATCGAGAGGCATAATTGGATTGATCCAATTACTTCCTCCTTCCATTTTGTTGTATAACATTTCTGAAGGAATGGATTTTACCTTTCTCCTTCGTATGTCGTAGTAGCTCTGATTATTGCTCTCGTTAATATCTTCTGATCTGTGTCCCGACCATTTTCTTCCTCCGCATGGTCAGAGAACTGAAGAAAAATATTTCTCTCTCTCTCTCTCTCTCTCTCTCTATATATATATATATATATATATATATATATATATATATATATATATATATATATGTTTGCATATGATGAGTGCATCGAGATTATGAACAGAATACCAATATATATAGGCTTCTACATCTTATATTATATTAATATCTATAGCCCATTAATTTAATTATAGTTACAATGGGCTTCAACATCAATTAGCCCATAGTATAACAAATTAATCTGGTAGGTTACTATTATTTAACAATTAATTGTCTCAGCCAATTAATTCTAGATAAATAACATTATTAAATAATATAAAATATGTTAATCTATTAACAATGATGTTGGTCCCGAGATAAACGTTCAGGTGTAGAGGGGGGTGAATACACCTGAAAACTTTCTTAACTTAAAACGCGAACAATGCTTTTCAGGAAGATGCCGTACTGAACAGGTTCAGTAGACCAGATAAGCTATTCTAAATCGCGTGGCAGAGTGACTGACTTCACTAAGGCCAGCTAGCTGACTTAGGTCAGAATTCAGTACCGTTCAGTAGAAGTTTAGTAGAGTGCGGAAATGTGTAGGCCCAATTCAGTTGAGTTAGAAAACATTTTTAGGAAAACTGTTTCAGTATGTTAGTGCAATCTTTTAAGCTTTTCTGAAACACAGTTGAATGATTTTAAAAGATATTTTCAGTATGAACAGTAATCAATGCAACAGTAAAGAAAACACAGAACACAAGCGATTTTAAAGTGGTTCGGATCCAACAATCCTACGTCCACTGTCCCGAAAAGATCAGGAGGCTATTTTATTATACTGAGTTAGTCTCAGTCGGTTTGTGCACTGGACAAACACTGGTCCTGAGATTTATACTGAGCAAGTCTCAGTTTACAAGGTATCAAACTGAAGTTTTTGACAAACTCTCCAACTATGAAGGAGTTCATTATAATAAAGAACAGTTCAAGGATGAACTCCTTCGATCTAAGCTATAGATATGGTCTGTTGAGCTTAGGTTAGAGGGAAGGGAACGAGAAAGTGGCTTCTAGAGCGACGAACGGTTAAGTATAAACTCTGGGTTCGTATTCAGTCGCTTAGATACTAGAGGCTTATAGTCTGATTCAACTCGGTTCCCTTTGAGCAAGTATGTCGCCTTTCGCTTGGAATAGCTCATTGAAGATCTTGCGGAAAGATTTAAATCGATTCTGAGTTGCTCGTAATTGATCGTGTGTTCTTGATTTTCTAGGTGTCGTGAGCTTCGATTTGAATTCTTCCTCTATTTATAGATGAGAGGCATGGAAAGATCCGTTGGAGACGATGATCTATGTGTCTCTCTCTTTTGGGTAGCTAACGACTCTTTCAAAGTATGGTGGCAGAGTTCTTTCCCTCCATTTCCGGAAAGATGTTGACTTGTAGCTTTAATCAGAAAGTAGACAGCTGGCTGCTTGTCATTGGTCGAGTCTGAAGAAAGTAGGTGAGACAAACAGACTTTAAGACAGATCTGAAGCTGACTTCTCTATACCTCGTATGACTCTACTGATTTGACTTAAAAGATTACTAACAGTCAGGAGACTGTCTGGCCGTTGCCGAATCTGATCTATGTTCAGTAGCATACTCCTGCTGAGTTCAGCTCTACTGAAGATCAACTCTAAGTTCAGTGAACTACTCCTGTTGAGTTCAGTTCTACTGACTCCTTTCAGTATGCTGCTCCTGCTTAGTCCAGCACTACTGAGTCTTCTTCTCATGGTACTGAGGCTGATAGTCTACTGAAGAACCAGCAGACAGAACTGAATGCCTGAACCATGTAGGAAGGATGTCTACTGAGTCTGAAACTCTCAGAGACAGAGACAGAATAAATACAACTGAATGGTTCATCAATCAAAGTAGGGTTTTGGGATCATTCAAATCTACTGAGCACTAGGCTACTGAATCATCTCCCAACAATTTCCCCCTAATTGATGATGCCAAAACCTAACACTACAAACTGTCAGAAACAAACTCCTTACAAATATTACAAGTAGAGTCAGTTGAGTTGTTCTTCAAGTTCTATACTATTGAGGGAATACAGGGAAGAAATATCTGAACCTATACAGAAATCTAACAACAATTTCCCCCATAAACCTCTCAATCAATCAAGAAAGAATCTATCAATCTAAGTAAAAAATAGACAGACACAAATATATATATTCAGTGAGTGTGTGAGTCAGTAATCACTTAGGTGATTCTGAGTGTTAAGCTTAAATAAACAAGGCCATGAAGACAATAAGATATTTTTGAGCCGAACAACAATGATATTTTATATATATGAGAATATTCAGTACAATACATCATCTGCTATTCTAGAAAAAACATAAAAAGATACAAAGAAGCTAACATCTATCTTCTGAACTACTGGATCCGCGCTTTGAAATCTCTTGACTTCTCCTCAGGCAACAACAATCCATACATTCTGAACGTGTCTCTCCTCAGCTTCTGTATCTTCAGCATATCATCTGGATCTGACTCATCAAGATCAAAGGCTATAACTGCACTGCTGAACTCTCCTTCTATGACTCCAACATGCAGTGATCCATCGAGCTTCTGTGGAGGGGGCAGAGGTCTAGGGGCTGGAACTCTGACATCTATCTTCTCAGCTAAGGCTTTCTGGACTCTAGCATATATTTCAGGGTCGCTCACCAGAAGCCACTCAGCAAAGGCTGTAGATTTGTGCATGTCAGGCTAGTACCTCCAGATGTAATACCTCTTGATAAATTCAGTTTTGAGCGTTTCCCACCTCTGAGTCCGCTCCCATGGCATCCATGTGTCAATTCTCGGCCATCTGTGAATCTTGAGATCAGTAGGCTTCCTGCTCCTTCTGTATTTATAGGGAATTTCAGCTTTTTCAGGAACCCTCTCCCTTGCCTCTTTCTCAGTCCCGAGTCTTAGAGCTTCTAGATCTGCGAGTCTGAGCCTCTCTCTGGCTTCACTAATCTGTCTGGCTTTAGCACCTCTGTCTAGATATCTGTCCATCAAGTCCCATATTTCTTTCATATCCTGTTCTTGGGCTTTAGAGGAGACATATGATGGAACATGCTCTTCTTCTTCATCTGACTCAGCAGAGGTTTGAGATTTAGACTTGGTTCCACCCTACTAACCAGTCTGCTGCTGCTGCTATTGCTCCTTTTCTTTTTCTTTATCGGCCTCATCGCCGATTTTCAGCTTTCTAGGGGGTGGCCTCGTTCCAGGCTTCCTTCCCCCTTGAACCTTAGTTTTTCCCTTAGCAGGAGCTTTCTTGGGCTTATTAGCAGCCTCTGCCTCCACAATCTCCCTGGCGAGCTTCTCATCAGCTTCTATCTGAGCTCTCTCCTCAGGGGTTATAAACCTCTTAGATCCTTTCTTCGGTGGGGTTGGGAGTTTCAGAACTTTCTTCCCCTTACCTGCCACCGGAGGAGGCAGAGGAGTTTCCTCCTCATCAGAATCCTCCTCAGTAAAATCGACAACCTCCTTAATGAGTTCTGGAAGGGTTTGGGTTGCTGAGTCCTTAGGTCCTGAGCCGCTTAGGCCGGTCTCAGTAGGCTCTACATCTCCTGCTGCTGAGACACCCTGGGCCTGACTTGTGCCTTGGGGTCCAGTAGGAGCAGATTGACGAGTCTGGGCTGCTCCCCTTGCTGATCCTGTTCCCCTCGGTGCCTTTGGTATACTGTCCCTTTCCCCCTTTTTGGCATCATCAACTGAGCCAAGGGTATGGACCTGCACCTTCTTATTCAGACCTGTGCATGCAGAGGCTAGCTTATCCAAGGCTGTCTGCGGTTTTTCGAGGCGTTTGTGGAGTTCATTCCTCTCTTCAGTAAGTTCATCTCCATATTTCTTATGGGAGGTCTCCACGACAGTCTGAATTGCTTGCAACTTATTATCCATTTTCTCTTCTAAAGCCTTCTGAATATTCTGAAGTCTGAGTTCTGAGGCCTGACTCATGGAAGAGATGGATTCAGCATGGGCTGACTGGGCTGCTTTAAAATCTTCAAGAAGTTTCTTCTGAGCAGCTTCCATCAGTTTCTATTACTTCTCATACTCGGCTCGTTGAGTGGATAATGCATCTATCAGTATAGTGGAGAAGTACGGAGCTGGTGTGTTCTGAATTGAGGTGCGGAGCTCCTTCATCTCCTCACTCTGAGCCTGAGTCGACTGTTTCCACGTCTTGTGAACAGCCCTGGCAAGAAGTCGGTTATGAGCGCCTTGACTTCTGAGTGCCTTGGCCACAGTCTTTGAGCGTCGGGTCTTAGGGCTGGGCGCTACCTCAAATGCAGACCCCAACAGAAGCTGTACTGGGTCCGCGGCTTAAGAGGTACCAGCCGCCGACTGACCTGGAGGGAGGATGTTGAGTGGGATTTCAACAGTAGTTGGTGGGGCACCCTCCTCCAGTTGAGATCCCTCAACAGGATTCTCAGGGCCTGAATCATGGGGCGGGTCCTGATCATCAGGATCAGACCCATCTGAGGGAGCGGCTGCTGAAGATGGAATTTTGTCATTCAGCAAGGCTAGCATCGCCGCCCTCAAATACTCTAAGGAGCAGAGGTCCGCATGCTCTGAGTAGCCTATCTTCTCGCGAATTAGAAGCTCCTCTTCATGAAGCTGCTCACAGGTGTGGTGTTGGATCAGTCTGTTCAAAGTAGACCACGCCTGGAACCTTATCAGTGTGTTAAGCCTGACCTGCTTAGCGAGAGTGACAAAGTCAGAGTGACTCGATATCTCTGAAATGGCCTCTGAGATTTCTCGAGAGGCTCTGGATTAAAGATCTGAGGCCTCCATCCCGATTGTCTCGGCTTCAAAAGCTGTCTCCGAATCTTCAATTTCTATTGGAGATATCTCTTTCTCAGCAGACGGGATGCTGCTGAGAGGTGGGATATCGAGCGGGGTCTGAGTGATAGGAGTTGTAGGTTCAGCACCGGACCCCTGTTCCACTTCCTCTCCCTTTTCAGTGGAGACTGCCTTCTCCACTGAGACAGTCTTCTCAGAAGATTCTGCCTCATCTCTCAGTTGGAGGGGAGGTACGACGATTGCCTTAGAGACCATCTTCTGCTTCTTCGATGGTATCTTCTGAGCAGTCTTATGGGGTGACCTTTTCTTGGTCAGAGTAGAGGATTTCTTAGATCCTTTCTTGGGCTCAGCAGGCCGTGATCCAATCTACTGAAGGGCTGCTGCCCTGCTCTGAAACCTGACCTTCTTAGGGTTGAAGTACCCTTTGTCAGTGTAGACATGGTGGTCAGCACCACAGAAATCCTCTATCATAACTGTCAGCTTCATCCCGTAAAGAAGCTTACCCTTGACAGTTAGACAGTTTGAGGCCTTATCAAACTTTGCGGCCTAGGTCATGAACTTTTTCAGAAAGAATTCTGTCCAGTTGACTTGGGCTCTGTCATAGATCGCCATCATCATTTGTATCTTGGGTCTGGACACCTAATCGAATGACCCTGCCTGGCTAGTCAGGATCTGAGTGGCTATGTAGGCCAGCACTCTATACTTGGGCAACATTGCTTTCTTCGGAAAGGCAGCCCTAAACGATGTAGGTAGAAGATCTCTAGGTACTAGTCCATAAGATCATCCTTATAGCCTGTAATGCTGATGCCTGTGCTGGGAAGCTGAAAACTCCGCTGAAGAGCTTCTCTGTTGAACATCTATTTGAGCTAGGAGTTAGCACGGGCGGGGTCTATGACATGATGAATGATGAACCGACCCCTAATATCGCCGTCTATGGATTCAGAATTCAGGTAGAGTTCTAACACCTGTCTTGGAAGGAAGAAGGCTGGCTTCCTAGATAGAAACGCTTCCAAACCAGAAGCCCTCAACGCCTCGAAGATCTCCTCCATGTAATCCAACTCACAGGCATCGAATTCCATGATTGGCTCACACCAAACATGGTCTTTTTCATGGATCTCCACTATATTGGCTGGAACAGTGACGTACGTTGCTGCCATGATTTTGATCTGCAAGAGAAAATGCCAGTATCGAAAATATTACCAAGAAATATACGTGATACTGAATATGTATAAAATTTACCGAAGTGATTTCTGAGAAGTTATAAGAGTTGTTTGCAAAGAATAGATGTTTTTCTCAGAAAATTTTAGGGTTCAAAGATGCAGAGCGAAAATGGCGGTTTTCTTTCTTTGAACATGTTTTATATGATCAAGAAGATGAACAATTTTACATCCACGGTTCAATTTAAATCTGCTTTATGAGATGGACGGCTAAGATTTAATGTTATAAAATAGGTAATGATCAAAATAGCCGCCTAAATCAAATTACAGTTGTATATAGCCAAAGAAGTAACTTGATTAGACATGCATTTAATGCGCCGCAGAGTTCAGCATACTTAGCATAGAATGTCGTGTATTAAATATAAACCGTTATATTAAATAACAATTTCTAAGGCATTGAATACGAAGCTGAATCTGAATTATTAATGCATAAACTATTTCATTGGCTACTGAGTAGAGATAGGCAAACCTTTCAGCTAAACATCGTAGTCAGCTGATACCTAGTGTAGATGGTTTCTGAATCTCCATCTACGGAATAAGTTCAGTACTGAGAGTGAACATTCCCCCTTGCTGAATGCTCCTCTCCTGAATCCACTTACTGACTGGAGTCAGTAGGGTCCAACAGACCTAGCTCTACTGAAAGTTCTCTGAATCTGGCTTCAGCTAGAGGCTTGGTCAGAATATCTGCCCTTTGATGGTCAGTATGGATCTTCTCCATCCTGATATCCTTCTTTTCGACATGATCACGAATGAAGTGGTGTCTGATGTCCACGTGCTTGCATCTAGTATGGAGTACAGGGTTCTGAGTGATTGCAATCGCACTGGAGCTGTCGCAGAAGATCGGCACTTTATTCTGAATAACATTATAGTCGCGTAGCTGCTGTCTCAGCCAAAGGATTTGGGTGTAGCAACTTCCTATAGCCATGTATTCAGCTTCAGTAGTTGACGTCGCTACTGAATGCTGTTTCTTTGAAAACCATGAGATCAGCTTACTGCCAAGGAACTGACAAGTTCCAGAAGTTGGCTTTCGGTCAATCCTACATCCTGCATAGTCAGCATCAGAATAACCAGTTAGTTCAATATTATCATCTGCTGGATACCACAAACCCATGTCAGGTGTTCCTCTGAGATAGCGGAGAATCTTCTTTGCTGAGTCCATATGGCTCTGCTTAGGATTCGCCTGAAATCGAGCGCAGACACCTACATCATAAGTTATGTCAGGTCGAGTAGCAGTTAGATATAATAATGAACCAATAATAGCACGAAATTCAGTATGGTCTATTGATACTCCCTCTTTATCAAGATCGATTTTCATATTCGTGTTCATTGGGATCTTGATTGGTTTGACGGATATGCAGCCGAATTTCTTGATGAGGTCTCGAGTGTATTTGCCTTTATTGATGAATTTTCCCTTCTCAGATTGTTTGACTTGAAAACCGAGGAAATAATTCATCTCTCCCAGCATTTACATCTCGAACTTATCCTTCATCATTTTCTCAAACTGCTGACACATGATGACGTTCTTTGAGCTGAATATTATGTCATCTACGTAGATCTGCACAAGTAATATGTTGTCGTCCAGTCGAATGTTGAATAATGTGCGGTCTGATGTGCCCTTCAGAAGACCTTTCTGAAGAAGAAACTCAGATAGGGTATCGTACCAAGCCCTGGGTGCTTGTTTTAACCCATACAGAGCCTTTCAGAGTCTATAAACCTGATGTCCCTGCTGAAAGCCGGGAGGCTCTTCTACATAGACTTCTTCTTTCAGCATGCCGTTCAGGAACGCAGACTTTACATCCATTTGATAAACTCTGAAGCGTTGATGTGTTACGTAGGCTAGGAAAGTTTCGTCGAAATCTATCCCTTCGGCTTGACAGTAGTCTTTTGCCACGAGTCTTGCTTTGTTCCTTACTATGACGTTGTTTTCATCTCGCTTGTTTTTGAAGACCCATTTAGTTCCGATCACCTGTTGATGTCGGGGTTTGTCAACAAGCTCCCATACTTCATTTCTCCCAAACTGGTTCAGCTCCTCCTGCATAGCTATGATCCAATCAGCATCCTTAAGTGCATCCTCAACTGACTGAGGTTCTTCAGTAGACAAGAAGCAGGAATATAATGCGCTTTCTCCCTGACAAAATCTGGATCTTGTCTTTACACTAGCTGAAGGATCTCCAATAATCAAGTCAGAAGTGTGAGCGTCCAGCCACGATCGACGATGTTTCAACTCTTCATCTGAAATTAGTTCAACATAGATAGTAGGAGAGTTAGGCATTTCAGTTGTACTATTCTGAGATTGAAGTAATTCAGTTACGAGAGTTGGGTCTACTGAGTTACCAGGTTCAGGGGCATTCAGCTCAGGAATTTCATTTGTTCCCCCTGAATTATTATCCTCAGTAGAGGTCTCAGTTACCACTTGGTTTTCTTCATCGACCTGAGTTACCTGGGATTGACTTTGTTCAGTAGAGTCAATCTGTTTAGCTACTTCTGCTGCTGGCTGAGATTCAGTAGTCTTATCTTTAATTTCCTCTTCTGAATCATCATCCCAACGCAGCTGGATCTTTTCAACTTTATCTTTTAGGCTCAAATCCTGTAGCTACTTACTGATGTCCTCAGATTCTGATTTTGGATTTCTGCTCCTGTCTTCAGTAGCAAACTCATTAAAAACAACATGAGGGCTTTCCTCCACGCAAAGAGTCCGGTAGTTAAAAACTCTGAAGGCTTTGCTGACCCGGGAGTATCCTAAGAAGACTCCCTGGTCTGACTTGCTATCAAAAGTCTTTAACTGGTCCTTTCCATTATTGTGGATAAAGCACGAACACCCAAAAATATGGAAATAAGATAAGAAAGGCTTCCTGCCGTTCCGTAATTCATATGGTGTCTTCTTATGCTGCTTAGTCAGTAGAGATCTGTTCTGAGTATAACATGCAGTGTCAGTTGCTTCTACCCAGAATTTGGATGGGAGTCCTGAATCTGCGAGCAGGGTTCTTGCTGCTTCTTTGAGTGTTCTTTTCTTCCTTTCAGCAGCCCCTTTTTGTTGAGGCGTGCGCGCGGCAGACGTCTCATGCTCTATGCCTTCAGCTTTGTAGAACTCTTCCACCATCGAATTCAGGAACTCAGTTCCTCTATCTGAACGTATCTTTATAATCTTGGTGTTCTTCTCGATACTGAGCTTTTTCAAAAGCGTAGGCAACTCTATTTTGACGTCAGACTTGTTGGCAGTAAATATGACCCATGTGTAGTGCGAGTAGTCATCAATGACCACTAAAGCATACTTCTTACCTCTGATCGTCACCTGGGAGAGACTGGACCGAATAAATCCATAGGTAGCGGTGAAGGATTCCATCGGTGGAAGGCGATGGAACATGCGGATTTTGCTTCTTTCTTTGCTTTCCCTTCAGACTTGCTTCACACTGAGTGTCTTTGCTGAATACTTCATTCGGCAGTCCTCTTGCTAGAGCGTTTCTAGCTAGCTTGTTGAGCGTTTTGAAGTTGAGATGGCTGAGTCTTCGGTCTAGAGCCACCCCGTTATGTTATCGTTCTTCGCTAGCAAGCAAGCGCCAGGTTCAACTGAGTTCCAATCAGCTACATAGATATTCTTTTTGCACGAACCTGATAACACTGTTTTCCCTGTAGATTTATCAATGACATCATAGAAACCAGCGTAAAATATCACTCTATTCGAGTTATCACAAAATTGACTAACAGAGAGAAGATTATGTTGAAGTCCTTCAACATATGATACTCTTGGAACTGTGGCGGTTCCAATGCTGAGTGTTCCATAACCTCTGGTATAGCCTTTTGCATTGTCTCCAAACTCGATTCTGGGTCATTCTTCAGTAGGTCCTTCTGGTATGTCATATGTCTTGAGCATATGTTGTCCACATACCAAGGGTCCTTCTGCACTGCAAAACAGAATTATATTCAGGTACCCTTTATTTTTGATTTTGGGTCCTTAGATATTAGTTTTGGAAACCCAAATCTGTCTCACGACCCTGGTGGACTCAGACAGTTTCTTTCCACTCTGATCAACATACTTGACCACTGGACTGGTCGATGCTGACTTCTGAGGCTTCACAGGTTCAGGAGTCCTGATCTTCTGAGTAGGTGGACTGCTGACCTTAGCCTTCTAAATGGCTTTCTTCTTCCTTTTCTGACTTCTGGATCCTCTCCTGACTATAGGATCATAATAATATGACTCATACTGAGCTGGATGTGTCAGTTGTGGAGGTCCATACCGATCAACCCACTTAACTCTGCTGGTTCCCCCCTTGGTAGCCGGGGGTGATTTTGAGCTAATCTTCTTGTCAGAATGCTGATAGCTAGGATGAGGTGCCTTCATCTTCTGTCTGTTCATTGCTAGGGGGTTCAGGATCTCAGTATTGATAGTCTCCCCTTGAACAAATCTATCAGCTAGCCGGTTCTCTGAGCGTACGGGGGCAGATGAGGAGGCTCCATGGCTGAATCCAAGTCCCTCCTTGCAGTGCTTGGGCTTGTTGCTGGCTAGCATTGCCTCAAGCTTCTTTTCAGCGCCCATTTACCGCTCTATCATCAGATTCCTCCAGACATTATCACTCTCCTTTAGATTCCTCCAGACATCAGATTCCTCCAGACAACTCTTGATTCAGTAGACTCAGTTTAGTATCCTTCTGAGTCAAGTCATTGGTCAGTACTGAGATTTGATCTTCTTGATGCTGAGACTTGGTCATCAGAGAGTTAATCTCCTCTCTGAGTCTCAACATAAGTCTTTTCTGACTCAGTAGCAACATGACTCTCCTGAGAAAGTCTATGATTTTCCACTTTCAGGGTATCCAACTCCTGAAGATCTTATTGAGCTGCAAGCTCATCTGAATCTGCTCGTCTAATAGTTCTTCATACGCGATCGAGATATCCAGATTCTCTTCTGCACCTGAAATAATGTCGTGTGTGCAGTGTGAAGAGGAGTTAATTGGAGCGTAAGAGTTTACCTCATCCTCTTCTCCTGCGATAACACACTTTTCAGCATCTTCTTCAAGCTCTACGGCCATGAATGCCGCTTCATCATCTGATGAATCCATGAAGGAGTCGACTTCATCTGAGTCATCTGATGGTTCACCAGCAATGTATGCTTGACGCTTCTTGATGAACTTCTCCCTTCGAGCTTTACGTGCTGCTCTCTCAGTTGTACTGAGCTCAGGACAATCGTATTGATAGTGTCCTGGCTTCTTGCAGTTGTAGCAGGTGGTGACTCTATCTTCTTTGCTCTCACTGTCTTTCAACAGAGTTGAGTCCTCCTGTTTCCTGCAATCAGAAGTATGTGATTCAGGAGTGCGCTTGGGTGTATATTCAGACTTACCCTTTGAGTCTCTGACGACTCTAGAGAGTTTTCTGCACCTCTCCTTCTCCTTCTGATACTTCAAGGCAAGCAGTGCGTATTTCTTAGCTAGGTTTCCTTCTTGTAGATCACTGAGTGAAGGTTCTACCTTGCTAGACGCGGGAGCCGCTGTGCTGACTGATGCTTTGAAAGCATGGTCGATTTGAGTGTCAGCTTCAACTCGCTGCTTCCTCTAGGGTAGACCGAACTCGAACTCCTCAACTTTAAATTCTGAAAAGATATGATCGGGAGAAAAAATATCAAGGTCAGAATGTCTAAGAAATGTAGTGAATAGAGTCCAATGTCCGTCCGGCAGTGCTCTCAATATCTTGAGATTCATTTCTCGGTTGGAGAATGTCTTTCCCAGCCCGTTGATGGTGTTCATCATATCGATAGCATACTCTCGCCGAGTTCGGCTCTGCCGAAGATCAACTCGAGTTCGGTGAACTACTCCCTGCCGAGTTCGGTTCTACCGACTCCTTTCGATATCTTTGCTCTTCTTTGAGTCCAAAGCCTACCGAGTCTTCTTCTCATGGTGCGAGGCCGATAGTCTATTGAAGAACCGGCGAGACAAGACCGAATGTCCGAACCATGTAGGAAGGATGTCTACTGAGTCTGAAACTCTCAGAGACAGAGACAGAATAAATACAACTGAATGGTTCATCAATTGGTTCATCAATCAAAGTAGGGTTTTGGGATCATTCAAATCTACTGAGCACTACACTACTGAATCATCTCCCAACAAATGATTTCTGAGAGACAATAAGTAACTAAGCAATTAATTTTAGCCAGATTAGGGATCCAATACAAGAAATAAAGTCGGGCTTCAAATCAGTTAATTATTTATGCTCATCCCAGAGAAAAATCAATTAATAAACACATATTCATTCCACTAGAGAATCTGTGCTTACTTACCCCTTTATCCCAATTTGAGCAATGGTTTGTATTTTAGACTTAATTGATGCTCGTATTTAAGATAGAAATATTCGTTAATTAATTAAGCTCACTAACAGCTTAATTTAATTAACATCTTATTGTATTCCTAAGTATTACCACTCGACCTTATTAACACACTTGAACTTAATCAACCGGTCGGGTTTAGTTTGTTAATCCTTACGAGTTCCTCAGAGGATATTATCAACCCAATTAACAGGGATACGGATGCAAGATACAAACAACTAGCCTGAGCCACAAATGACTACTAACACCCAAGATACATAGATCTCATCGCGATGACGTTCACCATAATAGGTCAAAGTGCTAGCCAGCCAAATGCACTCAGCTGAAGTCTTATCAAGCTTTAGATCAGCTAAGTTACCAAGATCTAGGTTCTCCACTAAGGTCAGTCAGGAGAACACTTCTCATTGTGATCCGTCAATACACCACCTTCAGTGTACCAGTATAGACAAACAGCCAAGACAAGCCACTTTTTATCTAAACTGCAGCTTAAACCGACAACTTATCCTAAAGTTGTCTCGTGGTATGATAACTATTTATATCTTGTTAGTTCGACCAATTGTGTAGTCTTCTGTGATCCAAAACACACTACACAATCTAACTTTCATACAAGATAAATGATTACATGTACAAATATATATATATATATATATATATATATATATATATATATATATATATATATATATATAGGGTATGGTTCTAGGGAGATCCTCCCTTCAAAAGAGATACGAGAACCTATCCTAAGCGTCGATCGGTCCTAATCTAATGGCCAAGAACAACCCCTTGTATCTTTTTTTTAAAAAAAATACTAGAAAGGGTGTTTTGGGCATAGAAAAATATTTTCATTTGAAATGGGGTAGGGAATTGGGCGGGCCAAAAATCTCGAGTTTTCATTCCTCCATTTTGTGTGAAAGGAAGCGGTTCTCTCAGAAACGGCGCACGAGTTCAAGAGTAGCGGTTTCTCCCAAACTTTTGTCCATAATCAACGAGGTAGGAGTTATATTTCATTCCTCCATTCTTTATTATCGTTTCCATTCGCTGAAACTAGAAAGATTTGCAGAGACAACCTTTCCGATAAATAATTGTTTCGTGTTTTTATTGAAAATCGACTACAAATCCCCTTAATCGACGAAATTTCAGGTATGTTTCATGTTTTCGTTTGTTAATTAAGTTTACCCATGGATGATTTTGTGTTTTAGAGGAGAAATTGTCGGTGTAATCGAAACCCTTTTGAAACCGAAACCCATAATTTTTATTTTGATTTGTCTAATTGATGCTTATGGGAATGTTTTAGCCTTTTGTTAGCTTGTCATCATTGTCAAATTAATGCTCATGAGAATGTTATTGGTTTGTTGATTTAGCTTTTGGAAAAAGACTTTCGATTAAGTTAACTAAGACTGAATCTATCTTTGGGAAATGGTTTGTTTATGGATTTCAGGCCTCGAATATTGATAGTCGCATTTCGATTGCTATGATTAAACCATGGACGCAGGTTAGTAATTTTTTGATTTCTTAGGTGAAGTTATTTCATATTATAATTGTTTGCAAGCATTATTGCAAGGAATCATGAGCATGAATCTTGTGTCTTATGTGGTTGAAAATGAGTCTCCGTTTGCATGAAAAAGAAAATATTGTTCTGTATAAAATTAGGAATATTTGATTATTGCGCGTCAGCATAAAAGTATTAATATATTAGCATAAAAATAGGAAATAGTTAGCATAAATTATAATTCCCTTGGTACATATAATATATGTTGTTTCTGCATAAAAATTTTGGGTGGTGTGCATAAACAGACGTAATGGTTAGTATAAAATACGATATTCATATGCAAAAATTGTAAATATTCTGAAAAGTTCTATGTGTTACTGGTATGCATAAATTATGATACTGATATGCAAGTAATATGATAGTTATATGCATAAATACAGTGTAAAGACTGCATGCGTAGTAAGTCAAATTTCTAAAAAAGCAGGAACATCGCGAGGTAAAGGAAAGAGGAAGAGAACAACACCGCCGGACGAGGATCTTCCATTAATAAACTTGGTGAATAAAGGGAAGGAAAAGGTGAACGACAACAAAGGGCCAAAGGCCGGGACTCAGCAGACCTCCACGCCAATGAACAAGAGGTCCCCTCCCAAATCAACGCCTAAGGCACCAACCAAAAGGCTGAAGAAAGTCAGCGAGGTTGTGCCTACTGAGACTGAGGCGGAGCCAGAGGCCATAATTGCTGAGCCGCCTCTACAGCTGAGAGACGAGCCAGAGTCTTCTGAGAAGACACAGTCAGTGGAGAAGGCTGTCTCCACTGAGGGAACCGTGGACCAAGGGGTCCAAGCTGAAGATGTCCAGGCTGAAGAAATTCAGACTCTCGAAAGCCCCTTGGACGTCCCACCACTCAGCAGCATCCCGTCTGCGGAGAAACAGGCATCTCCAATTGAAGTTGAAGATTCGGAGACAGCCTCAGAGTCAGAATCTATCGGGATGGAGGCCACAGCTCTAAAATCCAGAGCCTCCCGAGAGATTGCTGAATCTATTCCGGAGATCGCCAGCCACAGCGACCTTGTCACACCTGCAAGGCAGGCGAGGCTCTATATGCTGATAAGGTTCCAGGAGTGGCATAACCTGAAGAGGCTCATCATCCACCACTCCTGCGAGCAGCTTCACGAGGAAGAGCTGCTGATTAGAGAAAAGATTGGCTACTCCGAGCCATTTGACCTCGGCACGCTCGAGGATCTGAGGGTGGCCATGCTTGCAATACTGAATAACAGACAACCTGTCTCAGCACCCGCGCCTTTAAATGGGTCTGACCCCGATGGTCAGGACCCACCCCGTGATTCAGGCCTTGAGAAGCCTGATGAGGGAACTCAACCGGACAAGGATGCCACTACCTCTACTGTTGATCCTCCACTCACCATCCTTGGTCCCGGGCAGACGGTGGCTGGTACTTCGAAGGCAGCTTATCCCTCTCAGCTCCTTCTCGAATCTACTTTCGAAGTAGCGCCCAGCCCAAAGAGCCATCGATCGAAATCAGTGGCCAGGGCGCTGAGAAACCAAGGCACTCAGAATCGCCTACTCGCCCAAACCGTCCACAAAACTTGGCGGCAAACCACTGAGGCACAGAGTGCAGAGTTGTAGGGACTCAGAACCGCAATCTCAACATCTCCAGTCCCTGACTTCTCCAGCATTCTGACAAATGCCTTAGCTGCACAAAGAGCTGACTTTGAAGAACATCTCAAGACGATTTAGGAAGGCCAAGTCAAATTGCTGAATGATTACAAGGCCACTCAAACCGCTCACACTGAATCCGTCACCACCATCTCTCAAGCCAATGACCACAGACTGGAAAATATTCAAAAGGCTATTGAAGAGAAGGTGGAGAAGCAGCTGAAAGAATTTCAGGCTGCAGCTGATCTCTCACATAAGAAGTACAGCACTCAGCTCACTAACGAGAGAAACGAGCTGCATGAGAAGCTGACAAAGCTCCACAATACCTGGATGATCTATCCGACTCATACAAGAGCATGAACAATAAAGTATCTGCTCCGCCCCCTACCCGATTTGCTGATGCCAAAAAGGGGGAAGGATTTATAGAGAAAGGATCTAAGGAGTTGATACTAAAAGCTCCGAAGAGAGCAAGGACAGTGGCAGGGGCATCTCAGACTCAAACATCTGCCCCCACTGGACCTTCACATATGGGCGAGGCCCAGGGTATCTCAGCAGCAGGAGCTGCAGTATCTGCTGAGACTGGCCCAAGTGGCTCAGGAGCCAAAGAAGTCACTACTCAGGCAACTCAAACTCCTTCAGATATTATAAAAGAAGTTGCTGAGTATGCTGACGAGGAGTAAGAAGAGGAAGAAGCTCCTTTTCCTCCTCCAGTTGCCGGCAAAGGCAAAAAGGTACTGAAACTCCCAACCCCTCCCTCCAAGAAGAAAGGACCCAGGAGGTTTATAACTCTGGAGGAGGAGGCTCAGATAACAGCCGATGAAAAGCTGGCTAGGGAGATAGCCGAAGCTGAAGCCGCGAATAAACCCAAGAAGAAGTCTGCTAAAGGCAAAACTAAGGCTCCAGCTGGAGGCAAGAAGACAGGAGCTAGGCTGCCTCCTAGAACGCTCAAACTCAGCGACGAGGCTGATAAGGAAAATGAGCAGCAACAACAGCAATCAACTGGGCAGCAGGGAACTTCTAAAGAGAAATCATCCACGTCTGCTGACTCAGAAGAAGAGCCACCTCATAAGCCCTCCTATACTGCCTCGAAGGCACAGGAACAAGAGATGGATGAAATCTGAGCTCAGCTGGATAGATATCTATACAGAGGTGAAGAAGCTCGACAGATAGAAGCAGCCAGAGAGAGGATATGGTTGGCTGATCTTGAAGCTCCCAAGCTGAGGACTGAAAAGGAAGCAAGTCAGAGGATCCCTGCAAAGGCGGACATTCCCTACAAATACAGGAAATTCAGGAAGCATACTGATCTAAAGACTCACAGATGGCCTAGAGTGGATGAATGGATTCCGTGGGAAGTTACTCAGAGGTGGGAGACGCTGAAAGCCGAATATATAAAGAGGAACTACTTTTGGAGATTCTGGTCTGAAAAGCACAAGGCAATGGCTTATACTGAATGGATAATGAGAGCTGATCTGGAAATATATGCCAGACTCCAAAAAGCTGTCAAAGAAAATGTTGAGGTCGGAGTTCCTGATCCCAGAATCCTACCACCCCCACAGAGACTAGATGGATCCATTCACTGTGGAGTTATAGAGAAAGAAGTGAAGGACGTTGCTGAAGCAAAATTTCTTGATGAAGAAGACCCAACGAACTTTGCTGAGATACTGAAGCTGAGAAAGATCACATACCGCATGTATGGAGTGCCTCTTCCTGAAACTCAATCACAAGATTTCAAAGACAGGATCAAGCAATTCAAATGATTCTTGCTTCTGTATTCTCCTTGTATCTTTCTTTCTTTTAGTCTAGCAGAGATGTATCTGTACTGAATTTCTCATATATATATAACATCTCTGTTTGGCTTTGACAATTCCTTATTGTCTGAATAAGCCGTGTTTGCTTATGTTTAACACTCAGAATCACTGAAGTGATTACTGACTCACACACTCACTGTTGTTATTTACTGTCAGTTGTTGCTTAGCTAGATTCTGATAGATTGCATAGTTGGGGGAAAATGTTGTTAAGACACGGGAAAATGTTGATTATACTCTGTATATGTTCTGACTTTCTGCCCTGATCCCCTCAGTAGTCTAGGACTTGAAGAACAACTCCACTGATCCTACTTGTAATATTTTGTAAGGAGCTCTGTTTCTAACAAGTCATAGTGTTAGGTTGATAGGTTAGTAGGTTTTGGCATCATCCAATAGGGGGAAAATGTTGGGTGATGATTCTATCCTCAACAATGTTGGAAGATAGTGGGAAATGACTCAGTCTTCTGTGTTGACATTTACTCAGTAGCCCTGTGCTCGGAAGGAGTCTGTGAAGATTTGAAGATCCCAAAACCCTATATTGATTGGTGAACCATTGCATTGTAATCTGTTTTTGTCTCTGAGGTTTCAGACTCAGCAGACACTCTGCTCTGGTTCAGGCACTCAGTGGATTATCTGCCTCAGCACCAGAAGTAGAAGACTCGAATCTTTGGACTCGGCGGGAGCGATATACTAAAAGGAGTCAGTAGAACTGAACTCAGCAGGAGTAGTTCACTGAACTCAGAGCTGATCTTCAGTAGAGCCGACTCAGCAGGAGCATGCTACTGAATCAGAGATCAGACTCAGCAACAGCCAGACAGTCTTCTGATTGTCAGGATCTTTAAAAGTCAAATCAGCAGAGTCAATACGAGGAAGAGAGATGCCAGCTTCAGATCTCCTTGAAGTCTGTTCTGTCTCAACCACTTTCTGAACCTCGACCAATGACAGGCAGCCACGTATCCTATATCTACTAAAGCTGCAAGTCAACAACTTTCCAGAAAAGGAGGGAAAGGACACTGCCACCATACTTCAAAAGAGCCGTTAGCTACCCAAAAGAGAGAGACAAAGGATCGTCATCTCCAACGGATCTATCCTAATCTCTTCTCTATAAATAGAGGGATAAATCAAATTGAAACTCACCGAACCTTCGTATAAACGAGAGAACACACAGATCATTCAAACGAGCAAATTCGAAAAAGCCTAAGTCTTCCGTAAGAAGTTCAAAGAATCAATCTCCAGCAAAAGACTACATTTTTGCTCTTAGGGAACCAAGCTAAACCGCTTAATACTGACCTCTAGTATCCAAACGACGTTACACGAACCCAAAGCTTACACTCAGCTGTTCGTCGTTCTAGAAGCCACATCCTTGTTCCCTATCCCTCTAACCTAAGCTCAATAGACTAAATCCATAGCTTAGACGAAGGAGTTCACTTATGAACTGATCCTTATTGTAAAGGACTCCTTCACTGTTGGAGAGTTTTTCAAACACTTAGTTTGATAACCTTGTAAACTGAGACTTACTCAGTATAAATCTCAAGACCAGTGTTTGTCCAGCGTACAAACCAACTGAGAATATCTTAGTATAATACATAGCTTCCTGATCTTTCGGGTCAGTGGACGTAGGATTGTTGGGTCCGAACCACTTTAAAAATCTATGTGTCTTGTGTTCTGTTTTTACTTTTGCATCGATTTACTATTCATACTGAAAATATTCTTTAAATCATTCAACTGAGTTTCAGCAAACTTAACAAACTGCACTAATCTACTGAAACTGTTTTGATAAAACGTTTTCTTAACTCAACTGAATTTGGGCCTTCACTATTCCGCGCTACTGAACTCTATCTGGAAGATACTGAATTCTGACTCTTACTCAGCTAGCAGGTCTCAATAGAGTCAGTCACTCTGCCACACGATTCAGAACAACTTATCTGGTCTGCTGAACTTGTTCAGTACAACACTATCCTGAAAAGGACTGTTCGTATTTAAGTTGAGAAATTGGTTTTCAGGTGTATTCACTCCCCCCTCTACACCTGAACGTACTCTCAGGACCAACAAACATATAAGTAGATATGTAAGTGTGTGAGCTGATTACTTCAGTAATCAGTAGTGTTGAAAGAAAATACACAATCAAATGACAATGAGTAGTCGTTGAAGGCCAATAGAAAATATGTCATAATAGATAAGGAGTTAACAATTACATGACTTTCTATTCTAAAGCCTAGAAGACTAAGGAGACAGTTAGTTGGACTTCTTCTTGAAGAGTTGCATCTGAGCTTTGAAGTCAGCAGACTTCCTTTCCGGAAGATCAAGGTCGTAAGCTGAATAGACACGCTACCTCTGGGCCTTAATCTCTTCCTTGTCTTCTTAATCATGCTTGTTCAGACCCTTGCTTGTGGATGACATCAAAGATCTCTCGCCTCAATCTCCTTTTTTGAATAAATTGCCTTGGTACGTCATAGGAGGAGGTAGTGGTCTGAACTGATTCACAGTCTGACCGGACTGCTCCAAAAGGGTTTGAATCTCAGCATAGAGAGGAGCATCCATGTGTTTAAGAAAATTTGCGAAGGCTTCTTCAGGATCGGCTTCCTCTTTTAGAATCTTCCATTTTTTAAAATATTTTTTTTTTCCCCCCCCCCCTCTGTGTTTTTTATCCCCCACTCATCCTTTGAAGATAGTCCTCTTCACTTCATTGATAAGCTCCCTTCTTCCGAAAAACTTAGAAGTAGTAGGGATACTCTCGTCCTTCTCGGGGAACTCTCTCGCGAGCTTCCTTCTCAGTTCTCAGCCTGAGCGCCTCCAGATCAGCTAGACGAATATGCTCTATAATTTCATTGATCTGCCTGGCCTCATCTGTCCTATCCAATCCTCGCTCAGCTGTCCCACAACTCTTTCATTTCAGCTTCTTGTCTCTTTGACAATTCAGTGGTGGTGATAAACTGGACGTCTGAGTCGCTTTGCTCTGCTAATTTTGACTCAGGAGATGCAGGCTTCGGCTTCTCAGCTTGTTTGGACTTTGTGGGAGTCTTTGCCGCTGAAGACCTTGATTGCCTGGGTTGTACTGATCTAGTTCAAGTAGGAACTGGGGTGCGGATCAGTACGCCTTTCTTGGCTTTGGCCTTCTGAGCGTCTTCCTTCTCAAGTTCACACGCGAGCTGTTCATCATATGCTATCTGCTCTTCATGAGTTTTGAATTTGAGCTTTTTCGGAGGAGAGGGAGAAGGAGAGGATGGGGCTTTGCCTTTGCTTTTAGCTTTGCCTTTCTTTGCTGCTGACTCAGCTTGTGGCTCTTCTTGCTCTTCTTCAGGTAGAGCTTCTAGATACTGAGTCACGTCAGCAACCGCTTCTTCAGCAGACTCTCCTGAGCCTTCAGCTTCCTTCTCTTTTCCTTTGCTAGCGGCCATGTGGCTTGGGACACCCTCTTCGGCTTTCAAGAGGGTCAGTAGTTAAGAGGACCTACTACTTTCCCCCTTTTGGCATCATCTATCAACATTACCAAGGCAGTCACTTTGTTGTTCAGCCCCTCGATAGTTTTTCTGATCGAGTCTAGAGAGGCTGCAACATCTCCACCTGAATCAGTATAGGATGTCCATCTCTTGTTATACTCAAGATTGATAGCCTTAAGTAGAGTTGACTTGGATGACTCTATCCTTTTCAGATAAGCTTCCACAGATTCCACAGTTTCTTTACGGATTTCTGTGCATGCTGCATGCTGCTCAACGAGTGCCTTTGATACACTCTCAGTTGCGAGCTTGTGTCTCTGCTCGACTATCTTCAGGACCTGATCAGTTGTAGAGGCCACTTCCTCAAAGAAAGTTTTGGCCTGATTCTACAAAATGGTTTGAAACTGAGCTTGCAGATCAGTCCGTTGAGCTTTTAGTGTCTGTTTGAGGATCGCTTCAGCATGAACTTCAGTTGGGTGCTGATCCTCTGCACTTCAGCGGATAAGGTACCTAACTCCTTGGTCCGAGCCTCTGTGAATTGGCTCCATTTTCTTGTGCATGTCTTCCACGAGGAGACGGTTCTTTTGACCTTGGCGTTTGATAACCTTATTGATGGACGCTATTTTGAGATCCTTGATCTCAGCAGCCTGATATCTGGATTGTTTCTTAGGATGAGTCTCAGATGGCGTAGGGATGACTGCGCCTGATTCAGGAGGTGGTGGCGGCGAGTCGTCCCTGGGAGATTGTCCCTCAGCATATCCTCCCTGGTCTGCATCCTTAGGTTGGTTGTCACGGTGGGAGTCAGACTGAGTCTGGGGATGAGCGGGTTGATCAGATTGCCCCTTCAGACTCAGGAGCATCATCATGGTGGCCCTATGATCCTCCAAGGAGGCTATATCAGCCGGCTCGCCATAGCCGATCTCCTCTCGAAGAGTCTGCTCTTCTCTGGCCAGTTCAAAAGCAGTCCTTAGGTGGAGCGTCTCTTCTAATAGATCTCAATCAAGGAATCGCAGATGCATATGCACCATAGCTCGAACGGCGATGTCCACGAGATCTAAGTGGTCCAGAATCTCGAGAATTTCATGTGGGATTTCCTCAATCGGTTTGCTTTGGGCTAGCAGAATTGAGGCGGGGAGAGAGGGTGAGGAGTCAGTCGGTGGAATTGCTATTTCAGTAGGGGGCTCCGACTGAATCTCCTTGTCAAGAATTCTCTTGACTTTCTCCTTCAGGGTCACGTCCTCTTTCCCGAACCCTGAATCCTCCACAGAGATAGTCTCTCGAGGCACTACAGCAGCTGTAGGCTTCTCCAACTTCTTTCTCTTCTTCTGCTGAATCTGCTGAGGAGCCTTAGAACTTTCCAGGGGATGTTTGTCATGAAGGCCCTGGCCAATCGATTTCTATGTAGCTGCTGCACTGAGAAATTTCACGTTCTTAGGATTGAACGGAAATGCATCAGCAAATACAAATCTTCCTTGGCACAAATCCTCTATAATGATGGAGATCTTGGTGTCGTAGAGGAGTTTGCCTTTGGGATGAGCTGAAGACCAATTTTGTCTTCATTAACTGTTAACATTCCAGTTAATGTGAGCTTCATCCACGATGGTCATCATCAGCTGAATTCTGACTCTGGAGAGCTGATCAAATGAACCTGCAGAGCTCGCCAGCACGTGGTTCACTATGTAGGCCTGGCCCCTGTATTCAGGGAGCAGCTAATTTTTAGGGAATGCTGCTTTGAATACGACGTTCTCCTGAATCTGGAGAGGTATTGGTGGATGGAGGACTCCTTGTATCCAACAGGAGAAATCCCTTCATCAAAGAGGTGGAAGCTGCAGAGAAGGCAGTTTGCAATATCTATGTATGCGATCTTCTTCGTCCAAACGTTGGGGGTCGTCTCTCTCATGTAGTTGATACAGGTGATATTCGTCATCTCATCATCCTGCCTGATGTTCATGGCGAACTCGGCAACCTTCCTAGTAAGGTAGTGAGAAGGAGACTTTGTAAGAATGGTCATCAAACCAGAAGCCTCCAAGGCGTCAAAGACGCTGTCCATGCAGGGAATATTGCAGGATCGAAATGAAAGGATGGGCTCAAACCAGACTCGCTTGGAGTCTATTATCTCTTGCATGTCGGTTGGAATGAGCACTTCGTTGTTGAGAGATGTTGCCATTGTATGAGTAAAACTGAATCTGCAAAACAAGCGTTAACACTTGAAGATAGAATAAGTTAGATTCAGATACAGTTTAGAGAAATAATTACCGAAGGAAATGTGCTTGAACTTGGTAGATTTCTTAGCAGGTAAGTATGCAAAGCACAATTCTATCGTAAATGGCGAAAAGTGATTAAGAGTGAAGATATACACAAAGATATATATGATCTGAATATGAACGGTTTTTCTTTGTGTGGCTGAGATTATCAATTTTAAAAGAGGTGGACGACTCAGAATGAATGTTATAATAGGTTATGATTACTGTGCCGCCTATAATCTCACCTAGTTATCTCAATCACTAAATGAGTAAGGTGAAATAACATCTATTAAATGTGCTGCAGTCAGCATATCGAATGTCGTGCGTTAAATAAGAACGACATGCTTAATGAAGTACGATGAAGATTAATGGCGGGAAATAAATGTTATGTCATGTTGATCACCCAATGCTGAATAAATACTCATAACCTGTCAGCTGAATATAGTAGTCAGTTGAGTCCACGTTGATGCTACTGAGTATTTCAGCAGAGAGTGTTCCCCCTCACTCAGTACCCTATGGATCATCATACTGAATCGAGTCAGTAGGATCCAGTAGACCTAGTTCTACTGAGAGATTGTTGAATCTGGTCTCAGTTAGAGGTTTGGCCAGGATATCAGCTCGTTACTTGTCAGTGAGGATCTTTTCCATTCTTATATCCTTCTTCTCGACATGATCTTTGATGAAGTGAAGCCTGATGTCCACGTGCTTGTATCGAGTATATAGAACATGATTCTGCGTGATTGTAATGGCACTGTTACTATCGCAGTAGATAGGCACTTCATCTTGATGAATCTCGTAGTCTCTCAGCTGTTTTCTGAGCCACAGTATCTGGGCGCAGCAACTTCCGGCAGCCATGTATTCAGCTTCAGTAATGGACGTAGCTACTGAATGCTGTTTCTTGGAGAACCAAGATATTAGCTTACTGCCGAGGAACTGACACGTTCCTGGGGTTGATTTCCTGTCGATTCGACATCCTGCATAATTAGCATCAGAATAACCAGTTAGTTCAAGATTATCATATGCAGGATACCATAATCTAACATCAGGTGTTCCTTTTAAGTAACAAAGAATTTTCTTCGCCGAGTCTAAGTGGCTCCATTTGGGATTCGCCTGAAATCTCACGTATACACCTACAACATAAGTTATATCAGGTCTGTTGGCTATTAGGTATAATAGAGAATCAATAATAGCACGATAATCAATAGATTTTACAGATACTCCCTCTTTATCAAGATGTATCTTGAGATTTGTATTCATGGGTATCTTTACTGATTTGCTGGATTCGCAGCCGAATTTCTTGATGAGATCTCTTGTATATTTTGCTTTATTAATGAATATTCCCTTCTTGGATTATTTGACCTGAAATCCAAGGAAATAAGTCATCTCTCCCATCATCGACATTTCAAATTTCTCTTTCATCATTTGTTCAAACTTCTAACACATAGTTAGGTTCCTTGATCCAAAGATGATGTCGTCCACTTAGATCCGCACTAATAGGATGTTAGCTTCTGACTTGATACTGAATAGGGTGTGTTGGTCCCGAGTCAAACGTTCAGGTGTAGGGGGGCGATGAATACACCTGAAAACTTTTTTCTCAAACTAGAACGCGAAGAGTCCGATTACCGGAGATTGCCTACTGAATTAATTCAGTAGACCAGACAAGCTGTTCTTGATCCCGTGGACGGAGTGACTGAAGATGCTGAGCTCTGCTAGATGACTGATGTCAGAATTCAGACACGTTCAGCAGGGTTCAGTAGCGTGCGGAAAGTGTAGGCCCTATTTAGTTTGGTTGAAAACATTTGTTTATGAAAACTGTTTCAGTAGATTAGTGCAGTCAGCTAAGCTTGTTACTAAAACTCAGTTGAATGATTTTGTAAATGGTTTTTTAGTATGAACAGTTAAATCAATGCAACAGTTATAAACATAGAGACTTTTAAAGTGGTTCGGATACGCAAGATCCTACGTCCACTGTCCCGAACAAGGCAGGAGGATATTTTATTATACTGAGTTAGTCTCAGTCGGTTTGTGGTACTGGACAAACACAGTCTTGTGATTATACTGAGCAAGTCTCAATTTACAGGGTCAAACAAAATATGTTTGAATGTATCTCCAACAATGAAGGAGTTCTTAACACTAAGAACGGTTCAATAAATTGAACTCCTTCGGTCTAAGCTATAGATGATACAATTGAGCTTAGGTTAAAGGGAAAGGGAACAAGAAGGGCTTCTAGAGTGAAGAACAATGAGGAATAATCTCTCTGAGTTCGTGTTCTTCACTTGGATGCTAGAGGCTTGAGTTCTATATCAGCTTGTGTTCCCTTAGAGAAAGTTGTATGCTTTTCATGCTAGGATTGAGCTCTGAAGTTCGTCGTGTATAGCTTGTGTTCTTGTTTACTTGTTGCTCTGTTCGTATGTTGTTGTATCGTATATCTTCAATTTGATTTTCCCTCTATTTATAGATGTGAGCTATGGATAGATCCGTTGGAGACGAACTGTCCACGTGACACTCTATTGGTAGCTAACGACTCTTTTGAATTTCCGCAGAGTCCACTAACTTTTTCAGGAAAGTGGTTGACTTGCATCTTTTAACAGATACTTTTCCAGCTAGCTACTTGTCATTGGTCGAGGTACGGAGAGTAGTTGAGACATGTTCAGACTTCAAGGTTACTGAAGCTGACTTCTCTGATGTGCTACCTCGGACAACTCTACTGATTAATTCTTTGAAGTCCACTGTCAGTTAAAGTAACTGACCGACCGTTGTTGAGTCTGACCCAAGGTTCAGTAGTATACTCCCGTTGAGTTCAACTCTATTGAAGGTCAAGACTCTGAGTTCAGTAAACTGCTCCTGCTGAGTCCAGTTCTACTGACTCCTGAACACCTTTCAATATGTTGCTCCTGCTGAGTCCAGCACTACTGAATCTTCACTCCATGGCACTACGACGGATAGTCTACTGAAGGACAGCAGACAGAACTACTAAGCTGGAACCATGTTGAACGCTAGTCTACTGTGTATGAAACACTCAAAGACAAAGGTGTTAACTTTTACAAAGGAATGGTTCACCAATCAACATAGGGGTTTGAGATCAGCCAAATCACTAATTACTAAGCAACCGGTCTCTATCGCCGATTCATCTCCCAACAATTTTCCCCTATTTGATGATGCCAAAACCTATTACTATCAGCTATCTAACACTATCTAAGAATCTAAAGAACTGTCAGGTACAAACTCCTTACAAGTATTACAATGAGAAACAATGGAGAGTATCTTCAAGTCTTCTAAGCTAAGCAGAATACTGAATACACATATAATCAGTGAGTGTGTGAGTTAGTAATCACTTAGGTGATTCTGAGTGTTAAAGTAAGACGAAGCAGGCCATGGAGATAATAAGAGATTGTCAGGCCAAGTAACAGTACATTTACATCACTTGCTACACTAGGAACTACAGAAAGATCTATCAAGACTACTTCCTAGTAGATTTGAAGCGCTGAATCCTTGCCTTAAAATCATTCGATTTATCTTCGGGTAGAGAAAGTCCATATATCTTGAAAGTATCTCATCTCAGCTTCTGGATCTTCGGCATGTCTTCTGGATCATTAGGTTCAAGATCAAGAGCAAGGGCTGCATCCCTAGCTTCCTTTTCTATCACTACTGTGTAAAGAGATCCATCTAGTTTCTGTGGTGGAGGCAGAGTCCTGAAAGCCAGAGTTCTTACATCAATATCAGCTTCAAGGGCTTTCTCGACTATTATATAGATCTCATTATTAGCAAACATTTCATTTTTCGGAGAGTCAGGCCAAAACTGACAAACATAAAATCTTTTGATGAACTCAGCTTTGATCGTCTCCCACGCCTGTGTCCTTTCCCAGGGCATCCACTGATCGATACGAGGCCATATATGAATCTTTTGATTATTAGGTATGCGACCTCTTCTGAAGAATTTTGAAATGGTTGGGATGTCCCTGTTCTTCGGTGGAGGTGGCCTAGGCTTTAATCTCTCAGCTTCTCTAGCCTTTTCAGCTGCCTTCGCCTTAGCCAGAGCCTCTTGCCTTCTGATCTCTTCCAACTGATGCCATTCAGCTCTTCTATCGAGAGCTCGAATACTGAAGTTGATCATTTCATCTATTGTAGGCTCAACTCGCTTTTTCTGTGTTTGCTGGGATTCTTCAGTCTTTTTCTGTTCAGCTTCCCTCTCCTTTTCCTGCTTTCTATCAGTATCATCTCGGAGGGTAAGCTTCCTGACAACTGGCCTTTAAGTTAGCTTCCATACAGGAACCTTAGTTCTTGCTTCGGTCGGTGCCTTTTTTGGTTTGTTGGCTGCCTCAGCCTCAGCGAGCTCTCTGGCAAGCTTTTCATCAGCATCGATCTATGCTTGCTCAGCTGGGCTGATGTATCTTTTAAGGGATTTGGGTTTAGGAGTTGAAACTTTAAACACTTTCTTCCTTTTCCCAGATACTGGCGGAGGCAGAGGAGCTGAGTTTTCATCATCACACTCCTCTAGAAACTTGGTCATTTCCTCAATATGTGTCTGAAGAGGTTCAGAAGTGCCAGTTTCTGCCTTTGTAGGTTCTGAGCCACTTGGGCATGTCTCAGCTACTACAGCCCCCGCTGAGACACCCTGGGCCATAACCAAAGTTACTTCCTTCCCTTTAGACTTGCTCGGAATAAGTTCAACTTTGGTTTCCTGAGCCTGAGTTTTTTCCCCTTAATTCTTGCAGCTTTTGACCTTTCCCTCTTGGTACTAATCTTCTCAGTCTTTTCCCCCTTTTTGGTATCTTCCAATGGGACTGGGGTGGGAAGAGTAACTGCGTTGGTGCTGAGCTTGAGATAGGAAGTGGAGAGCTCATCCAAGGTCTTCTGAAGATTTTCTAACTTCTGGTGTAGATCGTTACTCTCAGTGATAAGTTCTTTAGCATATTTGCTCTGAGAATGATCTACCAGTTCTTCAATCTTCTTCGGCTTAGCATCGATCTTCAGTTCACACTCATTCTGAAGCTTGGAGATAGTCTGTTCGTGGGCTAGAGTGTGCTGAGTGATCTGATTCTGAAGTTCAGACTGAGCTGCCTTGAAGGATTCAAGAAGTGAGGCATTGGCGGTCTTCAGTTGATCCTGAATTGATGCTTGTTGAGCGTCGAATTTGGCTTGTTGTGCGGTAAGAGCATTGGTGAGGATGGAGCTGAAGTCAGGGACAGGAGGTAGGTTCTGAATAGATGTCTTCAGTCCCCTGACTTCCTCACACTGAGCCGCAGTAGCCTTGAGCCATATCTTGTGCACATTCCTAGCAAGGAGACGATTCTGAGTCCCCTGCTTCAGAAGCGCCTTGGCTACCGTCTTTGACTTTCGGCGTTTGGCAACGAAGCCAACCTCGTATGTTGACCCCGTAGTAGCGCATTGCGGGTTAGTAGGATTAGAGGTGTCTACTACAGCTGAACCAGGAGGAGGAGGAGGAGGTGAGTGAGATAGATCCTCAGAAGGTTGACCTTCCTCCTGCTCCTGTTGAGTACCCTCAGTAGGTTTCTCAGTTCCTGAATAACTGGGTGGTTCTGGGTCGTCTTGACCAGCTGAACCTTCCACAGGGACGACCTCAGAAGGGTATCTGTCTTCAAGTATGGCTAGCATGGCCGCCCTAAGGTCATCGACGGAGCTAATGTCAACAGGCTCTTCATAGCCTATCTGCTGACGAAGCTGAAGCTCGTCAGAATTCAGAAGTTCTGCAGACCTGAATCTGATCAACTGAGCAAGGGTGATCCAGTCCCAGAATCTGATGAGTATCTGAAGTCTTGCCCTGACGGCAATATCTACCAAGTCTGAGTGATTGGAGATCTCAGGAATGTTCTCAGAGATATCTTGGGCAGCTCTGGATTCAAGCAAGGAAAGCTCGAACCCAAGTGTCTCGACTTCAGCATCAATCTCCATCTCATCCACATCTATGGGAGACTAATCCTTCTCAGCAGAAGGCAAACTGCTGAGTGGAGGGACGTCTAGTGGAGACAGGGGAGGATGAGTCGAGACTTGAGGAGGAGTCCCATGTTCTACTGAGACGCCTTGTACAACTGTAATGTCGTGCTCAGCTGAATCTGCCTTCTCTTCTAAATCTGCCTTGGCTGACTCGGTGTCCTCATCAACTAACTGAGGAACAGAGGGAGCAACTACTATGACTGTCTCTACTGAGACCTTCCTCTTCTTCGGAGGAGTAGTTCCCTTCTTCTGAGGGGTCGGGGCCTTCCTCTTACCCTTGCCCTCTCCAGCACCAACGTCAATTTGCTGCAATGAGCTGACTTGGTTGTGAAATATGATCTTCTTGGTGTTGAAGTATTCCTTGTCAGCATAAGTGACAGGATCAGATCCACAGAAGTCTTCGATCATTACAGACAACTTCATGCCATATAATAGCTTCCCTTTGGCACTCAGTTTGCAAGCTTACCGATCGAACTTCGCTGCCTGTGCCTGAAACTCCTTGATGAATACAACGGCCCAGTTGATATGTGATCTATCATATATGGCCATCATCATCTGAAGTTTAGGCTGAGAAACCTGATCATATGAGCCAGTCTTGCTGGTCAGAATCTGATCAACTGGAGCGAACGTTTCGTCGAAGTCTATCCCTTCAGCTTGACAATAACCTTTGGCAACAAGTCTAGCTTTATTCTTGACGATGACGTTGTTTTCATCTCGCTTGTTCTTGAAGACCCACTTTGTTACAATCACATGCTGATGTCTATGTCTGTCTACAAGCGTCCATACATCGTTTCTAGTGAACTGGTTGAGCTCTTCTTACATGGCGGTGATCCAGTCAGCATCATTCAGCGCATCCTCAATAGTCTGAGGCTCTTCAGTAGACAAGAAGCAGGAGTACAAGGCACTTTCTCCCTGACAGAACCTGGATCTTATCTTGACACTAGCTGAAGGATCTCCGATTATTAGATCTGAGCTATGAGCATCTAACCATGAACGACGATATCTTGTTACTTCATCTGAAATTGATTCAACACAGATAGTTGGAGTGTTAGAAATTTCAGTTGTACTATTCTATAATTGAAGCAATTCAGTAACAAGATCAGGTTCTACTGAGTCACCAGGTTTAGGGTATTCAGATTAAGAACATTAGTAGTTTTCCCTAAGTTGTTATTCTTAGTAGAGGTGTTAGTTACCACTGGGGTTTCTTCATCGACCTGAATTACCTGGGATTGATTTTGTTCAGTAGAATCAATCTCCTTAGCTACATTGCTTGTTGGTTGATTCTGGATTTCATCGTCTGAATCATCATGCCACCAATGTTGGATCTTTTCGATTTTATCTTTTAAGCCTAGATCATGTAGCTTGCTCCTGACCTCTTCAGCTTCTTGCTGAGAGTTTGACTTCCTGTCCTCAGAAGTAAATTCATCAAATACAACATGAGGGCTTTCTTCCACGCAAAGGGTCTAGTAGTTAAAGGCCCTAAAAGCTTTGCTGACCCTGGAGTATCCTAAGAAAACTCACTGGTCTGACTTGCTATCAAAGACCTTTAACTGGTCCTTTCCGTTATTGTGGATAAAGCACGCACAACCAAAAACATGAAAATGAGAGATAGAAGGAGTTCTCCCTTTCCATAATTCGTATGGTGTCTTCATGTGCATCTGAGTCAGTAGAGATCTGTTCTGAGTGTAGCAGACAGTGTCAGTAGCTTCTGCCCAGAACTTCAATGGTAGACCTGAGTATGCGAGTAATGTCCTTGCTGCAATTCTTTAAGTGTTCTGTTTTTCCTTTCAGCAAGACCATTCTGCTGAGGCGTACGTGCCGCTGAGGTCTCATGTTGAATGTCTTCAGCTTGGCAGTAGTCCTTCATCATTGAGTTCAGAAACTATGTTCCACGGTCTGAGCGTATCCTCTGAATTTTGATATCCTTCTCGATGCTTAGCATGTTCAACAGTTTTGACAGTTCAGATTTGACGTCAGATTTATTGGCGATGAAAATCACCCATGTATATCTTGAATAGTCATCAATGACTACAAGAGCATATTTCTTTCCTCTGATCGTCACTGGATTGACTGGCCCAAAAAGATTCATGTGAAGCAGCTGAAGTATCCCATCCGTGGAAGGTGACGGGATAGGCGGATTGCTTGACTTTGTTTGCTTCCCCTTCAAGCATGCCTCAAAATTCCTGTGTCTTTTGAAAACTTCGTTGGGCATTCCTCTGACTTTAGCATCCCTTGCTAACTTGTTCATTGTCTTGAAGTTCAGATGGCTCAGTCATCTGTGCCACAGCCATGCTGTTCTATCATCTGACTTAGTGTGTGCTAGCAGGCAAGCTTCAAGTTCGGCGGTATTCCATTCAGCATAATCGATGTTTCTTCGTCGTGACCCTGATAACACAGTTTTTCTTGTAGATTTATCAAGAACATCACAAAAACCTACGTCAAAAGTCACTTTATTGGAGTTATCACATAATTGACTGACAGAAAGGAGAATATATTGAAGTCCTTCAATATACGATACTCTAGGAACTGTTGCAGTCCCTACTTTTAGTGTTCCGTATCCCTTAGTGTAGCCTTTGGAGTTGTCACCAAACTCAATTCTGGCTCCTTCTTGCTGACATAGTCGATCAACAAATTCTTCTGATGCGTCATATGTCGTGAGCATCCACTGTTCACAATCCAAGGGTCATTTAGCACTTGCAAAACAGAAAAAGATTTGGGTACCCTTTGGGTTCAGCTTTGGGTCCTTCGACCTTAGTGGACTCTTGAATCCAAACTTTTCTGACAACCCTGACAGTTTCAGACTTCTTGCCCTTTTTGTCAATTGGCTTCTCTACTGAACTTGGAGATGCTGACTTTTTCTTCTTCTGATGTTCAGCCTTCTTCTAAACCTTCGGGCTTTGGACTCTAGGCTCATAATAGTACGATCCATGCTGAGCTGGGTGAGTCCACTTCAGTTGGCCATACTGCTCGGCCCATCTGACCTTCTTGGTTCCCCCTGAGTTGGACGTGGGTGTCTTGGGGCTTGAACCATGGGTCACTTTCTTGTTGCTAGGCTGAGGTGCTATCATCTTTTACTTGTTCTTTGCCTGAGGGGCTGTAGGTTCAGTTGTTTGAATCTTCCCTCTAACAACTCTATCATCCAGCTTCTCAGAATCTTTGGAGGTAGAAGTGGATACCTCATATGTATGGCCAAGTCCTTCCTTCACTAAGACTGGCTTCTGAGGTCTGAGCATACTTTCCAAACTTCTCCTTTGCTCCAAGATATTGCTCCGTCATCAGTCCTCGCCAAACTTCATGAGTAACTCATAGTCTTTCTGTACTTCCGCGAGTTTCTGACTGAGTTGTGCTATCTCAATATCTTTCTCAGAGATGTCTTTGGTCAAGACCGAGATATGTGCCTCTTGATGTTGAGACTTAGTCATTAGAGAATTAATCTCTTCCTTCTGTCTCAGCACACGTTCTTCAGACTCAGTAAACTCTTGACTTCTTATTGAAAGTCTCTGATTTTTAGCTTTCAGAGTTCCATCTCCTGAATTGTCTTACTGAACTGTTGGCTCGTCTGGATTTGTTCTTCGAGCAGATCTTCGTATGCAAGAACCACATCTAGCTGTTCACCTGCAATTGAACTCGTGTCATGTGTGCACGGTGAAGAGGGGCATATATTGGGTTAGAATTTACCTCAGCCTCTTCTCGGACCATGATACACAGTTCAGTATCTTCTGCTTCAATAGCGACGGACGCAGCATCATCGTCGGATGATTCCATGAAAAGCTCTGTGTCGCTTGAGTAGTCAGATAACTCTCCAGCTATGTAGGCTTGCCTTTTTCTGATAAATTTGACACGTCGGGCTTGCCTTTCAGTTCATCAGGTGCTGAGAGTTCAGGACATTCATACTGAAAATGTCTTGGTTTCTTGCAGTTGTAGCATACTGAACTCATGGCTTCCCTTCTAGGTGTATTGGTATGTCCAATGGGAGCCACTTCAACATTCCTGCAATCAGGTAGATGTTTAGTTTCAATTTACGAGTGACTATTATCTCTCTTACCTCGATATTTTGAAGACTTCTTCATCTTCATTCTCCGGAATTTGTCCTTCTCCTTCTGTTATTTTACCGCCAGGAGAGCATACTTCTCAGCCAAGTTGTCAGTAGAGGGTATAGTCACTGAGCTTCCAGCTGACTGACTTGCGCTTGCGGGACTTGCTCCAGGTGTACTGACTGATGCCTTATATGCGTGATTCATTGGCACTTCAGTCTCAGCACCTGGGGTGTGTGGAGATTGAACTCTAACTCCTCTGCCTTTAACTCTGAAAAGATATAATCAGGAGTAACAGAGTTCATATTAGTTCTCCTCAAACGTGTAGTAAAAGAGTACCACTTGGGCCTGCTAAGAGCCCTTAAGATCTTGGTGTTGGTATCCCTGTTGCTAAAAGTCTTCCCCAGTCCATTGATGATGTTTATTTGATTCGTGAATCTGTCGCTAAAATCATCAATGGACTCTCCTGGAAGCATAGCGAATGCTTCTAGCTTCTATATCTCTAACTCCAGTTTATTTTCTTTATCTACGGAGTTCCTTGGCTCAGCACAGCTGGAGCATCCCATAGCTCCTTTGTTGTCTTGCATTGATGTACCCTGCCAAGATACGAGTCACTAAGAGTAGTTAGTATTGCATTACGTGCAACTCGGTCTAGGTTGTGCAACTTCCTCTCTTCAGGTGTGAAGAAGCTCTTGTCTTTAGGGATCTTCGGGCCTGTTCTGGCGCCTGTTGCTCCTTCCACTACGATTTCAACACTGTCGATTATAGGAACAATATGGCCTTTCTCAAGAATGTCGGTCATGCTGTCATGCAAAGATGTAAGATGAGCCTCTATCCTCACCCTCCATACCGCATAGTTTTCTGCCGTAAACATGGGTACAATATTGATTCCCGAAAAGTCAGACATGATGTAGAGTATGGTATAGGCTGTTGTGAAAAGATATGCAAGTGCAGTGAAAAACGATTTTCAAGGATCTGTTCGAGTTAAGACTAGTAAACAGATAATGATGATCTTAGAAGAACACCGCTCTGATACCAATTGTTGGTCCTAGAGATACGGTTCTAGTGTAGAGGGGGGGGATTAATACACCTGAATGCAAATTCAAACTCTGAACGCGAAAGTCAGCTTTAGCTGAAGAATACTACTGAACTAGTCAGTTGGCTAGATATACTTTCTCGATCGCGTGGGCTGAATATTCTCCTACTGAGTACGGTCCTTCTGACTTATGTCAGTGAACAGTAGTTCAGTACAATAGTTGTGTGCGGAAGTGTAGGCCCTTTTAAAATATGTGTCTTTGTTGAAAACACGTTTTGTGCAAGTTTGATTAGAACTCAGTTGGATACTGAATGAACAGTATATCAATGCAACAGTTAAAATAAAAAACAACACAACGATTTTTAAAGTGGTTCGGACAACACTGGGTCCTACGCCCACTGTCCTGAACTAAGCAAGAGAACTTGTATTATTTATACTGAGCAAGTCTTAGTGATATGTTCACATGACATATTCAAACTTGTTTGCTTATACTGAGCAAGTCTCAATTATCTGTACACTGGAAAGATATCTACTTATCGTCGTAGTGACTTTACAATTTAACTGTTTAAGGTTAGTTTCTCCAACTGTGAAGGAGTTCTTACAAGAAAGAACAATTCAAAAGATATGAACTCCTTCCAGGTTCTAACCTATTGATTTTACAATATGCACGCTTAGATAGAGAAAGGGAACAATAATTCTCTAAAAAGAAGTATTGAAAAGATATCTAATCTATGAGCAAGTTCTTCGTTTGTATATCGCTTGAAGGTTCGCTATAGTTCTTGAGCTTTGTTCGCTTTGGTTCCCGGTGCTTCTTCTGCATGAAGACCTTCTCTATTTATAGTCTTCGATTTGTGAATACATCCGTTGGATAGGGTCTAGCCACATGTCGAACAAGACAAGAAAAACGACCACATGAAATTTGAACATTGAGTAGAGGCATTGTAGAGATTTCCTCTTTTTCCGGCTAGGAGCAGCTTTATGGCAGAGCAGGTAAGGCGCTGTCGGCTCGTTATTGGTCGAGGTACATGAGAGTTGGTGAAGTTTGTTCAAACTCAAAGTACACTGAGTTGACTTCCTCTAAATCCTCATACCGTCGCTTGATTGTCCTCTATCGACATCCGTCTAAACACTTCAGTCGTTGGCTCGATTTCCTTTGCAGACTTAGTTGGTGATAGACAGACCAACAGGTTTCTTCGATACTGAGTTCTTCAGCTGAGTGCAAAGTCTTCTATTGAATCCCTAACTACTGAACTCTAGCTTACTGGGTTCTAACAGTTGAACTCAAACTAAGCTATTACAATATCGAAGGTTCATCATTCAGCTAGGGGTTTTAGGATCTTCAAATCTTATCATATAAATATATCCCAATATATTATGTTCATCCCAACAAGATGCTACTGATGAGTACATCAATATCGGTGAGTCCACTACAATTAAATGTGTTAAGAAATTTTGTCGTTCCATTGTGAAAATATATTCAGATCAGTATCTTAGATCTCCTACTGCTAGTGATGTTGCTAGACTATATTATATTGGTAAACAATGTGGTTTTCTATGAATGTTAGGTAGTCTAGATTGTATGCATTGGAAGTGGAAAAATTACCCTACTAGTTGGGCAGGCTCATACGCAGGTCGTAGTGGATCTCCATCAATAATTCTTGAAGTCGTAGCTGATTACGACCTTTGGATATGACATGCATTTTTTTGGTATGCCAGGATCCAATAATGATAGTAATGTGTTGGAAAGATCTTCTCTTTTTAGGGACTTAGCTAGAGGTATTACTCCATCCGCACATTATGTTATACAAGACAAAGAGTATAATGTGGGGTATTATTTAACAACCTCTGCTTGAACCATGTACTGCACACTTGTAGGGTATAATGTGGGGTATTATTTAGCTAGAGGTCCACACTTGTGCAAACTCTTCAAGAACCGCGTGCTGCAAAAAAGAAGCATTTTACAAAGCAACAAGAGTCGTGTAGGAAAGACGTAGAACGGGCATTTGGAGTTCTTCAAAGCCGATTTGCAATTATTGCAAATCCAGCCCGATATTGAAAGAAGAAACATTTGGATCATATAATGAAAGCATGCATTATAATGCACAATATGATTATTGAGAATGAACGAGATTTGTCTGTACCAATTGAAGATGCAAGAGAAATGCCGACTCCGGATGTTGAAATGATGTCAAATGAAGCGTGTCGTTATCAATCTTATTTTGCACGTTATAAGAAAATGAAAGACAAAACGACACATCTTGCTCTTTGTGATGCATTGATTGATCAAATGTGTGAGGAGTATTCAATTTCAGAAAATTATGGTATCATGTAATGTTAGTTTTTCTATTATATCATGTAATTTTTGAGTTTGTGCTTTTACAAGTGTTGTGTATTGTTAGTTTTATTATTGTGGAAATAAATTAATCGTTTTGCAATTATTTAAATATATTTTTAGTGAAATTATGTACAAAAATAAATATATTTAAATATATATAATATTATATAACTAATAAAATATTAATAAATATAATGCAAAGTATCAAAATAGAATATTCTATTGTAGAGTTAAACGTAGAGTTGACGGTTGGAGATGAATTTGAAAAAACTCTATATTCAACTCTATAATAGTATGGAGAGAACTCTATAATAGAGTTCCCTCTTAAAGATGCTCTAAGGCATGCCTATGGTATGTTGAGGGTCATGCACACCTCATTCTATGGAGATAATTTAAAGTAACTAAAAAGTGAGTGCATTTTTGTAAATTTAGCTAGTTTGTGAATATAACTGGAAGAGATGGTTACTTTTGTATTTTTTTAAAGTGGGTTTGGCTAAATTGATATATTAACACTAATTAATTTTAAGTACATAAACCTTTCCGCATTGGTACAATATTATTAACTTGTTATTTATTTGATTATTTTTTTAAATTATGTGAATGTGAATTAAAGGTGTTCCAAAGTATATTCTTGGTATATTATAAAAATTAGAAAAAAAAAAGTACTGAATGAAATTTGGAAGGGCCACAATCAATTATTGAGTATAATTACGTTTTACATAGAAAATCCACAAATGCTTCTTTGAGATGCACTTGATAATTATAAATAATGAAAAATAAATTGTTCTATACTAATTATACTTATAGATTTATATAATATTCATGGATCGAGTTGTGACCTTTGGTTATAAGGCAATCACCTAAACAATTAAGAAAATTCATATAAGTCATCCTAGCGACGGAATTATTATATACGGACATAATTTACCTAATGCGTTCTTCAAATAATGGTGGTAATTGGTAAAATTATTGTAGGTTATATAAACAAGAAAAAAATTGCCAAGTCAAAAAGGTAAATTATTTGGATCAAAACAAAGCTACTTGGCTTAGTAGGTGTTTGGAGTAGATGAAACTTATTTATAAGTGCTCAAAGCGGCTGAAAGCTTGTTGATTTAATAGTTATAGGTGTTTGAAAATAAGTGCTGAAAACTGCTAAAAGTGGAGAAAATAGTGTTTGGAAAACTGTTGATATCAATAGTTTATTTTAAATTTTTTAAATAAAATATCCGTTTTACCATCAATATTGTTAAATAATTGTAATTTATAATAAATAAATTAAATATTTTTTATATTATATAAATTTTATATATATCATATTAGCATAAACATATTAATTTAAAATTCAAAATTTTTGGAATTTACTATTTTAATTAATTTATATTTAATTTTCATACTATTATATTTTAAATATTATTTATTTTCTTAAATTCATAATAATAATTTTTTATATAATTTTAATAATTAAATAGCTAGGAAATATTTATCAGTAAATGAAAATAAAAAATATTAATTTAAAATTCAAAACTTTCAGAATCCATTATTTTAATTATTTTATATTTAATTATATTTAATTTTAATAATAATTAATTTATTAAATTTAAAGATTTTGTAATTAATAAATATAAATTTACTTTTATTAAATTACTAACTAATATATTAAAATATAATTATCATTTGAAGATTTTGTAAATAATAAATATAAATTAACTTTTATTAAATTACTAACTAATATATTAAAATATAATTATAATTAAATTTGTAATTAAAAAAATATTAATTTTAAAATTATTAATTTTTAAAAAATTATAAAAATAATTAAAAAATAAAATAATTCAATAAATTCGATAAAGTATAAACTAAAGCTAAAAACAGCTTAACTAGTTTATCTAACGATATTTGATCGGGAATTTATGCTCCAAACACCACTTGACTATCGCATCTACATCTTCTGTACATGGAAACTTCAACACACATACACACACGCATTCTTTCCTTACAGCACAATAAATCAAACAAAATCACGGAGGATCACCAGCAATCTCTGATTTTAACACGAAATTCCTCTCACAAGATCAATTGGCGGATAAAATCCAAGTCTCTCCACGTTTATCTTTCAAAACCCTCATTTCTCGACTACTGTAGTGCCTCGATCTGACCAAAATCTGGTGGTTATTCACAAGTGCAGCACTTTTACTCGAAACCTGATTTCTCGAGCTTTCCGCTGACGCTTGAATTGAGGTGATGCGGTTTTTCTGTAGTTTATTGTGAATTCTCGAGTTCGGTACTGAAAATTGGTCTGATCCGCGTTTGCCTTGTTGAAATTTATGCGATTTCTATTAATTCGTGCTTCTGCTTGCCTGTTGTCAGTTGTTCCGGGTTTTATGGATGAACTTTTTGATTATGATGGAATATTGAATTTTGAGATATGCCAAAAAGTGGGGTTTTCTGGGAATACCGTGTTGTATTGCAGCAGTAAACTTGGATTATGCTTGGGCACGTGTTCAATTTTAGTTTGATGGTACGCATTTATATAGGCAGGCTAATTTAGAAGAAATAGCAAATCCAGTTAGTGGTTGGGAGTTTTGAGGAATTATTGATCAAAGAATTGTGAATGTTTTTGTAATGAAGTTGTATGCCTTTTCTCGAATTGCTCTTTGTTGATGATGCATTAAAGTCTTACAATTAATGAATAAATTAGATATTGTACTGTTTACATGTGTGATTCTTGAATTACATGACATTACAATTTCTTTTTTGGAGTTGGAAAACTTGCAGTTTGCCCTGTTAGTTCTCCGGGATCTAACTAAAATCCATTTTCTACCGTAAACTATTTTGTTGATGTGTTTATGTATGCATTTTGAACTCATTATTCTGTTGCGCGGTTAAAAAATCATTTTAAAGTTTCAATGTTTGTTATGTATTCTTCCAATTGTTTTGGAATTAGGGTAAAGTATGTTCATTTAGAAGGTTTGTTTTGAAGGGGGCAAATTGATTTATGCACAATTTAAGAGACGAACTCTCTTCTTCCTAAACGGTCAAATGAAGAATGACATGAAAGCCTCATAATTTTTGGCTCATGCCGCTACCACTGCCTTTCTTTACCAGTACATTCTTCATTTTTCCTTGATGATTCTGATGAAATAAATGAGAGTTGAATTAGGAGAGAAATCTGATGTATGTGAATACTAGAGTATGAAGGAAAGTTCTTGAGCGCCTTCTGCCAATAACCACTCTAAAACACATTGCATGATTTAGTATATCTAGTTTGATGCCTTTTTTGATCTTACTTGAAAATTGAAATAATTCTTTTTCCTGGTGATCCCCTGACTGAATCCTTCTCTAGATTCTAAATCCCCTTTTGAGATTTCCCTGCCTGTTCTTTTCCTCTCTGCCATGATTGCCCTAATCTTATTCAGCATCCTCTGCCAATAACCAGTCAAAAATACATTGCTTTGGTAGGTGATTTATTTTTGTTACCTTTCTTTAACCTTACTAGAAATAATTCCTTTCTTGTTGTTCCTGCCACTGAACCCAAACATTCTTTAGATTCTCAATTGTCTTTTCAATGTTTCATGCTTTCCTTTCCTTCTCTTCATGAATGCCCTAATTCATTTGCATTTGCATTTATTTTTCCTTTTTGTTTCATGGAGTGAATGTCTGAATTTCGCTTATTCTATTTAACACAGAAGAGTATAAACCATCTGAACTATAGTTGGTCTAGGACCTTTGAAAGACACCAATTTTGTGGCTAGCAAAAAACTAAAAGCTGATACCACTAGATTCTTTTGAAATCTCGTACTCAAGAGCCCTTCAAATATCTGCATATAAATTTTGTGCATAAACTTTGATAGTGTAGTTCGGGCTGCTTGTCCATTTTCTGGCTGTAGTTGAATTCTATATTGAGTTCTTTAGTTACTTGACAGCAGTTTTATTTGAGGTGCATTTGCTTTTATTGGATAGTGGAACTTTGGATGATTGAATTGGCTTCACTAGTAACATAGCATATTTTGCTACAGCTTACCCTCAGGCATGTCGGCTATCGATATATCCAAATATGAACATAGTCCTGCCCACAAGGCCGTAATTGTGAAGGATTATGCTGGTCTTAGGAAAATTATTGCGGACCTTCCCCGACTTGCTGAGCCATCTGAGATCCATACAGAATCAGTTTCGCTTGCAGAAGAAGCTAAGGCTGATGCCATAGCTGCTGTAATTGATCGACGTGATGTCCCTAATCGAGAAACTGCTCTTCATTTGGCTGTTAAATTTCGTGATGCAAATGCTACTGAGATGCTTATGCTTGCTGGGGCAGATTGGAGCTTGCAGAATGAGCATGGTTGGAGTGCATTACAGGAAGCTATCTGTAATAGAGAAGAAGGGATTGCAAAAATCATAGTTGGGCATTACCAGCCACTGGCTTGGGCAAAATGGTGTAGAAGGTTGCCTCGGTTAATTGGAACAATGAGAAGGATGAGAGATTTTTATATGGAAATCACATTTCATTTTGAGAGCTCAGTTATTCCTTTCATATCGAGAATTGCCCCTTCTGATACTTACAAGATTTGGAAGAGGGGTGCAAATTTGAGGGCGGATATGACTATGGCTGGCTTTGATGGTTTCAAAATACAACGTTCTGACCAGAGTCTTGTATTTCTTGGGGATGGCTCAGAGGATGGTCAAGTTCCTCCTGGTTCACTGTGCATGATTACACACAAAGACAAGGAGATAATGAATGCTTTGGATGGTGCTGGCGCTCCAGCAACCGAGGCGGAAGTGCAGCAAGAAGTTACTGCAATGTCTCAGATCAATATATTCAGGCCCGGAATCGATGTGACTGAAGCAGTTCTTATACCTCAAACAACATGGAGGAGAGTGGAGAAAACAGAAATGGTGGGGCCCTGGAAAGCTAAAGTGTATGATATGCACAATGTGGTCGTTAGTATTAAATCGAGGAAGGTGCCAGGGGCTATGACGGATGATGAATTCTTCAACTCTTCCAATGAGAACGAAACAGAGAACGAACTTGAAGATATTTTGACAGAGGAAGAAAGAAGGCAACTTGAGGTTGCTCTTAAGATGGACGCATCAGATTTGAGCAATGAAAATGGTGATGGAATCATTCCGCACCGTCATAGCTGCTATGACCACAGAGATATTTCAATTGAGGACATAGACAGTTGTAGGAACGGAGAAGTTAAGCAAGAAAAGAAAGGATGGTTCAACGGGTGGAGAAGACGGGAGAATAAGCAAGACAATGAGAAAAAAATTGTTCCACCAAGAAGCTCTATATGTGTGGAAGAAAAAGTTGGTGATTTTCAAGAGGACTCTCCTAGAAGTCAAAATAGGACAGGTAGGCACTCTGTTGAGGTGGTTGTGAAACGGGATGAGCATTGCAGAGGAAAAGACACTAAATCTTCGTCAACAAGTACCGAAATTGGAAATCGGAAAAAGGATGGAGGTCGGGAGAATGAGTATAAAAAAGGTTTAAGGCCGGTTCTTTGGCTTTCTCCTGATTTTCCATTACGAACAGAAGAACTCCTCCCACTCCTCGATATTTTAGCTAACAAAGTCAAAGCTATTCGACGATTAAGGGAGTTATTCACTACAAAACTACCAAAAGGGACCTTCCCGGTTAAGGTATGGTTCATCAACTCACACATACGTTTTATTTTATTCTTTTTAATTTCCTACTTATATTTTGAGTATGCTGCTTTATTGCATTATTATTCATTTTTACTTGATATTTCGAGTATGCTCTTTCCTACTAATGTGCAACAGTTTTGATCCAACGTCGTTTGTATTTGTCCTCTGTTGAGTTTTACTTCCTTGATGAACATTTTGCAACATTAATCCTCTATCTTATCTTCTAATTCTGATTGATGATATCTGCTTGTTTCAGGTTGCCATTCCGGTGGTTCCTACTGTACGAGTGATAGTTACATTTACAAAGTTCGAGGAGTTGCAGCCGTTAGACGAGTTCTCAACTCCCCCTTCAAGCCCAAATGCCGTTGGCAAAGAGAGCCCTACTATGGCTCAATCTTCAACTTCATCTTGGTTCCAGTGGATCAAATCTCCTTATCAACGCCCCGGTTCTTCTACCAGTGGCTCCAGCCGCAGGATTGAAAACATACAAGACCCATTTGCAATCCCTTCCGACTACACATGGATCACCGCTGAAGCAAAGAAGAAGAAGATGCAGGAAAAGAGCAAATCCAAGAAAGCAAAAGGCCAAAAGTAGGTTTGGGTTCATTCTTCTAATGTGATATGTAGACGAACAACAGATTGCGGTTGAGGTACGTAGTATGTGGTAAGAATATCTACGCGATTTACTTAGTAGTTCGAACCGGGTACATCATTGTGGGGGGTTTATAGAAATTTGAATCTGTGTTTATTGCAATGCAACCGTAATGGCCTTCTTCTCCCTGAACTTCATCATCTTGACTAACAGATTGCTGGATATTGTATATTCATGGATTCTATCATCAATTTCTTAATTTGTTTCAATGCACTGTGAGCAATCACTACTGTAATTTCTTTTTTCTAATTTAAAGAATATGACATTAGGTATCTTTAGTTATTATTTTTTTTGCTGGTTATATAGTTAAACTTCTTTAAAATAATAACTTTAAGACCGATTTTTTTTCATTTAATGAGGTTATTATTTTATCGAATATTATTATAGTCCATTGATTCAAGTCGGAATCGAAAGAAATTATAATCTAAATAAAATTATTACTTTATCGAGATTTAAATTTAGATGTGATGTCGAGGAATTAATTTTATATACCTTCATCATTGAATGGAACATCTACAAGAGTTACCTACTCCTGCTAGCTTTCCCTCTTCACTGTAAAATGTAAATTATAGTATGAAATTAGTGTATATACCTTTAGCTATGAATAAAATTCAAGACCTAGACTTACTATAAGTGAATATTTTTTCTCTTGCATGCGTATAATAAATGTTATTTTAATTAGGTGAAATTATCAGTTATCACTTAGAAGAATCTACGCTTTTGAGTTGTCAATCAATGTTGACAATAGTGACAAATGTTTAATGGTAGTAATTAGTATGATTTATGAGATTTTAACTGTTGCCGTAGTGTGTATGCTTAATTGGTAATAATGACCAAGATTATAGTCGAAATACAAATTAGAAGTGAAGGGACAAATCTTCGAATTTAAAAGAGAAGACGGTAAAATTAATAATTTTTCTAAAAATATATAAAAAATTTACAATTTAGGATTGCGATACCCACAAGCCCAATCAAACCATAATTATAGTCATGTACATTTAAATATCATTATTAATTACTCATAAAATGATGCATTTTTTACTATAGCCTAATTGTTTTTGTTTTTTTTTATATCAATGCATGCATCCATTAGTATACATATATATTCTAATATTTTATCTTAGTCATACACAATATATTCGAAATCAAGCAAAAGACACACATGCAATATAATGTACATATATAATCATGATACACGTCACATATGTATTGATTAAAACTCGTAAAAAATAGAATAAATTACCTTGGTTCAAATTCTTGGACACGAGTAGTGTCTTCACCATGTGCATCAGACCAGCTAACTTTCCTCATCATCACCATTGATGCAGATTTCTTGAGATTACTCTTGAGTCGAGCAGAACACCCTTCAAACTCAATCCCATTTGATCTTTCAATCTTTTCAACAATCCCTTTTGAGGACTCCATGAATCCTCTCCTCCACCTTGATAATTCCGTTTCCGATTTTTGACGTCCGTTCAAACCCTTCTGCTCTCGTCTTCCTTGCCGTCAGAGTTTCTTGACGCTACATAACATGAGCACACTAAGGAGCTGCACGGGTTGTGCGCCGCCGCCGCCAGATTCCAAGATTCTTGATTAGTTTTTGTATATCCTTCAAGAAGAAGATTATATGTTTTGTTAAATTATTTTCACTCTTAAAATGTTGAAAGATATGGGAAGTGGAGGGTTTTGAGTTTTGATGATCACTTTTTGATATAAATCTTGAACATGCATACCCCACATGCTTTGGAGATTTTCTTCACAATTAAGATAGTAGGCTAGGGTTTTAGTTTTTTACTATTTTTCTTTTAAGACGAGGGGAGACTCTAATTTTCGACGAACTCTATGCTATCCCATGAAGTTATATAACTAAACATCTCGAGTTCAAATTTCACCGATATTTTTAGATTCTGTCAGGAATCTAATGAACTCATGCCTCGCATCCACTATGACTTGTTTTCTTTTCCTTTATGCTTTTCCACTCGTTAGTGAGGTGAATTTGGTAAAAGCAACAAAAAATGTGAAAAAATAATATTAAAACAAATAAGGAATAATGAAAAAATATTAGAGCGTGCAATCGCCCAATTAATTATTATTTTCAAGTGTACAACTAATAGTTACTCATCGACGTTAGGGGCAGACTCATAATTCAAAAATTGGGGAAAGTGGGAAATCTGTAAATTTAAGTGTATAAATCTACAATTTGACAAAATCTTCAACTTTTGGACAAATTTGCTATTTCATAAGATGGAGACGTAAACAAACATAAAATTACGGCAAATGCACATAATTTGGAATGAGTGATGCCCCCACACCCATAAATCTGCTCAAGGAAAACGTAATACGCCGAACGAATCTTAGTTATTTATAATAATTGCAAATCATATTAGAGTAATCATGTGTGGAAAACTCCATTTATTGAGGTATTGTTTGAATTAATTAAACTTCGTTCATTGTGTTTGTTTAGTTGCAAAGTTAATTGTTATTGTTAAATTTATTTTCCTTTTTTATTTTCTATATTTCTCTAACATTTGTACATGATTATGCTTTTATAAAGTGAAATTTAAAGCTAAAAAAAAGTACCATGCGCGTGTGCAATATTGATATAAAGGGTTACATTTGTATTCATAAGAGTGTGGCATAATAATGTTCTCTATTATTCTATATAATATCCACGCTTATATTTGCATAATGAGTTGGCAACTTATATATGCCCATAATCAATATTGCTGCCCATTTTGTTCACATGCTACCAGGTCTAATGTCATAATTACATACTATATAATTTAACCCGTTATTATAGACCTTATGGTAAAAGTAATGGCACCTCGTATTTTTTAAGTTTTTTTTTTTGTTTCAAAAAAATCCTTTTTACACGCACACACAAACATGAAAAAAGAAAGATTTGTCACCTTGGAGATAATCTAGTGTTATCATATTAAATCATCCTTATGCTCGAGGAGCGTAGTAACCAAGTGCACATCTCGATAGCAATTACATACTTCTTTCTAGGGTTGTTCATAGCCCGGTTGAATCAGACCGAACCAATTGAGCTCGGTTCGGTCCTCGGTCAGCCAAATTGGCCGAGTATGGTGTTCAATCCAATCCGGTTATTTTGCTCAATTTGGCCGAACCTAATTGAAAATCGAGATATATATATATATATATGAAAAATTATAAAAATACAAAATAAATAAATAATACTTAAATAATAAATATTATTAGTAACTTATTAACTTTATCAATTAATCCCTCTATTTGAAGCGATATGTTTCTTTTCGGCGCAGTAATTAAGAAAGTGGATAATAAAGTATAAGAGAAGAATAAATGACAAAATAAGAGAGAGAAGATGAATGAGATTGTGTGAAAGTAGGTGATAAAATAAGAAAGAGAAATGGTAAAGTAAGACAGACAAATGATAAATGATAAAGTACTAGAGAATTTATAACTTTTTTGAAAAGTTAATTTCCTTTCTAGGAAACGTGCCGCTTCAAATATGAGACCCGAAAAGGAAAACATGTGTTCAAATGGGATGGAGGGAGTACCATTTACCAAAACACAAAATTGTAAGAAGGAACAGGAGTTACGAGACTCTGAAAAACCCTATCTCAATCTCACTATCCAATTTACCCCTTCGTTCTTCTTTTTTACCGATTCAAACGAGAGAGAGATAGACGGTCACCTGAGACGATGGCGCATCGCAGCGCATCTGAATCTGACCGTCGTCTGCCATTCGTTTCGGATCCCGCGAATCTGAATCTAACTGAAAACCGATCTCTGGTATTGATTTTCCCTTCCAGCATGAATTCAAGAATCAAGCTCACTATTGTTGTCACTTGTCAAGCTTGGTTTTTCCTTCCACCGTGAATCTCTAAAAAGTGAAATCTAATTCTCTGAAACTCAATTAGAATCTGAATCTCTAAAGAAAATTAAACGATAAAACATAAAAAAATTGAAAAAAAAAATACAGAATTCGATTCTCACCAGTTCAGCTAACCGATCGAAAATCTTCGGCCAAAACTGAAAATTGATACAATAAGTTCGGTCTAGTTCTCGATTTGGGTAATTCTTTGACCGACTTCCAGTTAACCGAAAGTCCGGTTCGGCCAACGAGCCGAACCGACCGTTGAATAACGTTCTCTCGTTAAAAATAAAAAGGAAAAGAAATTGCCATAATAAACACAAATGAAACAAATTGGGCTTCATGGCTCAATTATAGAGCCCAATTATTTATTACTACTAGACAATTTAGAAGTAAATAAATAAAAATAATCGAATTAGAAACCTAGCCTTGAAGCTTCTGTTCGTCCTCTTCACTTAAATTTCTTCGAAATTCCTACTTAAAAGTCCCTCTTTCATCCACACCTTGTAAAATTCAGAATACTTAAACCGAAAAATTATTTATTTTTTTTTGTTTCAAACCTACAATTTTCAATTTCGTTCTGAATTTGGCCGGAAAGACACAAAAACCTGAAGATTTTGTTTGCTTTTGGTCCACGTTCGGAGTAAGTAATTTGTTTATTGGGATTTCATAAGTTTTGAAGTTAGATTTGCTAACAATTTTTTGTTAGCAGATCAATTTTAAGGTGATTTTGGCAAAGAAGATACTCAAAAACCAACCTGCAATGACTTCTAGATATTCATTATTATCAAGAGCATCAAGGTATGTCATTTCTTTGTTGATTCTAGTTTCAATAGTTGAAGTTTGGTCTTTTGCTGAAGCTCTCTACTGCAACTTTTAGATTTTTTATTTTATTTAAAACACGTCAATGTACATTGATTTTGGAGGGATACTAGGCAATGGACATCAATTACCAAGTTTTTTGGTTTCAGTTGTTTTGTTTTCGAAGATTTCTCTCCCCTTTGCCTTTTGATATCCATAAAATTGGTTTGAGATTTGAGATGTGAAACTATTCTAGATCATGAATCAGGACAGCGATGGATTATTTGCATGTTTCATTAATTGAATATTTTCCCGGATGAAAATATTCTCAATAATTTTTCTTTCTGTTTGATTGTGAATGTGATGTTACATGGTGATGTGTATTGCTCTTTATGTCTATATAACAACTGAGGTTGTTTTATTTGGTCTGCGCGATTCTCATCACTCCATAATGTTAGTAACAAACTACTTCTTTGTTAATATTGGTTAAGGTTAAATGCAAGAAGAGTGGCTTTCGACTTGCATGTCTGGAAATTGGCAAAAAGAACTTTATGCAGTGGTGGAGGTTCCAAGTTAGCTGGTGCTTCCATCGAACAAGTTAGTACTGAAGTGAATTCAGTGTATAAGTACTACGTTATCCTTTTGATTCGTTACTCTGTTTCGGAGCTTTATTTTCAAGTGATTTTTGTGTACTTTATGACTTTATCTCTTTACACTAGTTACTTTGTTTTCTTCTAGCTGTTTTAGTCTTTGCTTCATGTTCTTGTGATTCTATTATCTACCTTTTCTTTCCAGGAGCCTTGGTTTGTGATGCTTAAACTTTATAATTTAGACTAACTCTAAATCCGTTCTGAGTAATCTATTGCTCGTGAAGTATAAAGGTTCTGTTAAATTGCTGCACTAATGCACAAAAACAATACGGTCCTTCAGACACTAAATAAACTTTTTTCATGAAGTATATAGGTTATGTTTGACAAAATAAGATAAGTAGTATACTTAACTAGGGGAAGAGGATTTGTAGAATGCAGCTCTTGAGGACAGTACACTCTCAAAATATATCCAGAAAAAGAATCGGCAAACTGTCCGTATGGAAGAGTGATTAATTCAGGAGATTCCAATGTTCTTGTGGCATCGTAGGTCGATATAGCCCTGAATATTTAGGAACCAAAAATTTATTTTTCCTGATGTGCTGCACGATAGTTTGGCTACTGAAGTTGTTACTGTTATACCTAGGGAGTTGTAGACAAACAAACATCTGAAAGTAATCTTCTCGTGCATGATGTTGCTATTGTTGGAGGCGGTATGGTTGGCATGGCTCTGGCTTGCTCTTTGGGTAAGTAATTACATTTCTGAAACAACATTGTTAATGTTCTTTAGAATAATTTCATTGAATATATATCTCTATCGAGTTAAAATATTGAATATCTTACGCTCAAAAAGTTCAAAGAACCTCAAAATATGAGGCATAAAGCCTCAAAATAACAAAAGTAGGAATTGCACTTACTCAATTTGTGGTGTAAGGATCGAAGGCTTTTTTTTTTGTTTTTTCTCGAAGGCTTCTTGAACTAATGCATACTGAAATTTTTATTGCTTAATTTTACATGAAAAATTTGGCCTTTATACAGTTATCCCAATTGAGTATTAATGATATTCCTGAAATATGATTGCAGCAAAAATACCATTGACAAACCAACTAAATGTTGCCATCATCGATAGCAATCCAGCATTGCAAAGTGCTCAGTGTATCAAGAAAGAGAATCCCCCAGATCCGAGAGTTAGTACTGTCACCCCAGCAAGCATATCTCTCTTTAGAGGTACATTGTGAATTTTCGACTATTTCTACATTGCTGCCAAGTAGTGGTTCAGTCCTTTATTCTTGTTTATAAGGGTACTTTCAAGTATTAGACCATCTGACCATCTGGTGTGAACTCTAAACTTAAATACTTATTTTTTATTTATAGCATATTCCTTTTAACCTTTTTTCCTTCTAAGTACTTACTTGTCTACTTACAAACACTGAGGTTACTGAACCTTTTCATTGCCAACTTTGTCCGTGCTTAAACTGCTTAAAACTGAAATGTTTATACAGTTATCATGCAAAGACATTAGCTCAATGGAGCTACATTACTGTCTTTATACTTGAATAATTATTCTCTTTCAAAATAATTAGTCATCTATTTCTTTCAGATGTGGGTGCGTGGAAATATGTGGAAGAGCATAGGCATGCCTACTTCGATAAGATGCAGGTACCAATATTTGAAACCTTGTGAGTTTTGGGGTACCAATTAGTATGAATGTCTTCTTTATAACTTTTTGCAGCTTCTTCCTTAATTATTGTAGCTTGCAACCACAACTCCAATTCAGCTTCCCCCCAAAAGGGAACATATAAATATAAAGTTTCTGTAAAATCCTAATGTTGTTAAATTACTTGGTAAATATAACTAGATCCACAATTAGTTTGAGAACAACTTAAATATGAATTTTCTGTGGCTTGCAGGTTTGGGATTATACCGGTCTGGGCTATACAAGATACCATGCAAGAGATGTTAACAAAGAGGTTTTAGGGTAAGAGTGATTCCTTTCTTAACCCTACACTTCGGTCTTGCATATAATACTTGTTCGGATCTAATGTAGGTGCGTAGTGGAGAATAAAGTGCTTCACAAATCTCTGTTATCATGTCTACAGGTACTAAGATGCTAAAATATTTATGAACTTGACATGAAGATTGTATTGAATATTAGTATAATTTCCCGTTGATTTTACGCTCATGACAGGATGCAGGTTCCCAGCACAAAATATATCCTCTCAGATTGAACTCAATGGCCTTGGAACCAGCCTCTGCGTCTAACCCTCACGGATCTCTAACGAAACTCGAACTGAGTGATGGGAATAGCTTGTATGCAAAATTAGTGGTAAATTTGGTGTACACTCAAAAAGTTAAACTGTTATACTCAACACCTGATAAAATAAGCTTTATCATGTCATGCTTTCATACCATTTCTCCATGGCTTTTACCTCAGGTCGGAGCGGATGGTTCCAAATCACGTGTCAAGGAGTTGGCCGGAATAAGCTCGACCGGATGGAAGTATTCTCAGAACGCAATTATATGCACCGTGGAGCATATGGGGGAAAATCAATGTGCTTGGCAAAGATTCCTCCCCAACGGTCCAATCGCCCTTCTCCCAATAGGCGACAAATTCAGCAACATCGTTTGGACAATGGACCCCGAAGAGTCATTAAATCGTAAATCGATTTCTGAGGTTGATTTTGTTAGAGAAATAAATCGCGCTATAGACAATGGCTACGGCCCACAACCGAAATCGCAGTCTTTTGGGGCTTTCTCTTGGCTAACTCGAGAGAAGCCACTATCGTCGTATGATTGCTTTGAAGTTCCTCCCAAAGCTACCAAATTAGCCTCGGAAAGAATGGTGTTTCCCTTGTCTCTGAGCCATGCAAACTCGTACGCCATGAAGCGCGTCGCGCTTATCGGCGATGCTGCACACACGGTTCATCCTTTGGCCGGTCAAGGAGTTAACATGGGATTTGGGGATGCATTCTCTCTATCAAAGGTTATTGCTGAAGGCATTGCAGTTGGATCTGATATTGGTGAGGTATGTTCATATTCTCTCTCTCTCTCATTTCCCTCTATAAAATTATCTCACTTATTTTTCATCGTGTTCATGAGTTATTTGAGAGGGAAAATACAAAAAACTGCCATTTATTCGTCTTTTTGCAAAAAATACCCCGTGTTCTTAAATTTTTTGCTCGAATACCCCCTGCAAATTTTCTCTTTAAATTTAACTATATGTCAATTTCAAATGCTTTTGACTCTTTTACTCTATTAGTTTGTAAATTTACATTTTTGCTCTTCATTTACATAACTACTCTAATTTTTGGACATTTTAACCAAAAGAAACACACTATCCGAGTCACGGTGCTTGCCTTTGAGACACGTACATGGTTAAATCTGACATGGAAAGGGTTTCGTGTAACATTTTTTATGAATACGGGGTATTTTCTTGAAAATAAATCCGAATACATGATAGTTTTATGCATTCTTTAACCGAAAATATAGTACTCCCTCCGTCCCGCTATTTGTGGCTCGCTTTCCCGAAAGGGGTGTCCCATTATTTGTGCCCACTTTCCTAATTTGGTAAAAAATTACTCATACTCTATCATCTTCTCTCTCCTACTTTATTACATTCTCTCTCCTACTTTATCATCTTTCTCTCATACTCTCTCATTATCTTACTCATCTTCTCTCTCTCATACTTTATCATCTACTCTCTCTCTCATACTTTATCATCTAATCTCTTAATTCCCGTGCCGAAATCAATTGAGCCACAAATAACGGGACGGAGGGAGTAATTTTTTTTCTTTTCCATGCGATTTGGGCTATTTTTTTTCCCGCAAAACCAAATACGGTGTATTTTTATGCATTCTGGACCGAGCACAAGGTACTTGTTTTTGTCTTTTTTTTCATGCTATATGAGCTTGTGCTTGGTGTTCTAACACCACGCCGTATGGCCCTTTTAGGTGTCGTTGCTTAGACGGTATGAGTCGGATCGAAAACCGGCGAACATGACAATGATGGCGATCTTGGATGGGTTTCAGAAGGCGTATTCTGTTGATTTTGGACCGTTAAACGTACTGCGTGCTGCTGCATTTCAGGGAGCCCAGTATTTTTCACCCTTGAAGAAAAACATCATCTCTTATGCTTCTGGTTGGCAGAGATTTCCACTTTTCTCCTGATCTTCAAAGCGTTGTATAGAGTTTAAATACTGGGTGGGATTAACCAAAGGCAACGTTTTAGACGACGTAAGCCTACCTATGAATGATCCGTTGCTAATTCCGTCGCTAGAACATTCACGATAAAGCTCGGATCTTGTAGTGTAAAGACTACTCAATAAATGACGAACTTGTTTTTGGTGTCAAAGTTCCAATTTTTATAACATGACATTATACTCTCGCTCTGTGGCCCGTTATTTAAGACTAATTCACTTTTTCTGATTCGGACTTTTCATTATAGGTGATTCATTTTTAAAAAAAATAAAATAAAGACAGTGTGTATTAAATTTAACCATATATTTTATCATTTGCATATGATAAAAATGTTTGAAACAAAAAACATTTGGGTTTTCTTTTACAGTTAAACCTCAATGAAACAATGTTCAATAAAATAATAACATCGCTTAGATAATAATTTTTTTGTCTCGACTTGGGCCAATGTATTAAAGTAATAATTTCTCTAAATTCATTAAATAATAATAAAATCAAATCTTTAGGGGCCTAATAAAAATATAAAGTAATAATTATTGATTTTCGGAAAATATGTATAAACCATTACAATATACAATATTACAAAAATAATTTCTTATGAAAATATGGATTGAGATCACTTGTCCCAAATTTTGCTGTCCCAATAAAAAATTGCGTCGTTTCACATCCAATTAAGAAACATATTGATTTATTTTTAAATTATTTTCTCTTCCAACTCATAAGAACGGACTCGCTCCAACAATTATAAACTCCTTGTTGGATATGAGATTCAATATGATAAAATTTGAAGATCCTAAAACCCCTTAGCTGAATGATGAACCTCAAGCCTAGTTGAATTCAGCGTGTTAGGAACTCAGTAGGCCAACTAGAGTTCAGTAGCATCATCATATTTCAGCTAGATGAACTCATCATGAGTAACTCGGTTGGGTATCTCAGAATCCACTGATTGAGTAAAAGAAATCGAGTCAAGTACTAAATATCTCAGAAGAATGTCAGCAGGAGACAACTCAGTAAAAGTGTTCGAGGAATAAGAGAAAATCAACTCAGCATCTGCATTGAAGTTTGAACAAGCCTCACCAACCTTCTATAACCTCGACCAATGAGGAGCTACCAACACTGTACTTGACTGACATAAAGCTGCCCTCAAGACTGAAAAAGAGAGAATCTCTACAGTGACATTCAAAGCTCAAGATGACCATTTTCCTTGTCGTTTTCGACTCATTTTCGACACGTGGCTAAATCACTTCCAACGGATCTATTAATGAGTCGACACTATATATAGAGAAGAGTCTTCATGCAAATTAAAGAAGATATTGGGAACCAAAATCATTCAAATATTCAAACGCTCTAGCAATCAAACAATATATATAGCAAAGAACTCACTACACTTAGAGATACCATTAGTTCTTCACTCTAGAGATCAATCTATTTTCATTCTCTATTCTAAGCAATTCTTGTAAAATCTTAAACTTAGAAAATTGAAGGAGTTCAACTTATTGAACTGTTTTTATTGTAAGAACTCATTCTCAGTTGGAGAATATCAAACCCCGTGTTTGAAGTTGTAAAGTCTCTAGGACTATAACTAGAGTATTTGTCAAGCGTACAGATCGACTGAGACTTGCTCAATATAAGTAATCAAGAACTCCTGATTTGTTCAGGACAGTGGACGTAGGATTCAGCGTATCCGAACCACTTTAAAAATTACTTGTGTTCATTTACTGTTTCTTTGATTTACTGTTCACGTTGCATACAAACTTATCTTTAAAAATCACATACTCAGCATTCCTGTAAAACTGGGTTTTGGGGTTAAAATCACATACTCAGTTTCAACCCAGGTCGATTTTAAAAATTATATAATCACAAGTTTAGATAACCTGGTTTTTGGGGATAAAATCACATCTTTCAACCTGGGGTCATAAAACTGGATTTCAACCCAGTTTTATGACCTGAATTGTTAGATGACCTGGGTTGAAACTGAGTATTTTAAGTTTGTATGCAACCCAGGTCATCTAAACTGAGTTTTGGGGTTAAAATTATATAATTTAAAGTCGTTCAGTTTTGTTGGTCTAGTGGTCAAGTGTATTTGTAAATTTTCGGATGACCTGGGTTCAAATCTTTGTGCGGATGCAAACATAATTTTAAATTTATTAATACTTAAAATATTTGTAGGTCCGCACGGGTCAAGGGTTGGTTCCTAAATTCTGGACCCGTGCCGTGCGGGTCCACGGGGCGGGTACGGGTCTAATTTTTAAGGCGCGGGGCGGGTCCGGGTCCAATGATACTAGGCCCGACCCGCAAAATTGTCATCCCTACATTTAACTTAGTTTTTACAAGAATTAAGTTTCATGAAACTATTGAGTTTTCCCAAAATTAAATTCCCCGATTTGATTTTTTTTATTTGTACTCGTACAATGTTAATACTTTTAGGATAATCTTAACGTCAATAAACATAAACTTTTTATTTACTATGTACATGAACTTTATTTTTATAAAAATATTGAATTCTTCTAAAATGGATTAATTTAATTTGTTTTTATAATTAGTGCATATATGGGGTACATTCTTTTTAACATGTAATACTAAAACTTTACACTCTCTTAAATGTGCATGAATTATGTTATTAAAATGTGTAATATACATATTTAACTTATTTTATATCGAAAATCTATTTCTAAAGTAATAAATATTAATTTATCAATAAATGAATAATTTATTCATTTATTGATAATTGAATAGCTTTGCTAAATGACTTAGGTACCGTAGTCATGTTGCTCCACTCCATGGAATACTAAGATGACAAGGGGTAATAGCATAATTAAAACTTTATATATTTCTTCTAGTTATGTAGGATCAGCGAGATCAGCCGTCGATGTTTTTTAGTGGGTTCGTCAATGTCATTTAAGACCGCGTGAATTTAGTCTTGATGATATAGAGCGAGTACTGCGCGGGTGCGGGTGCAGGATGGGTACTCCTAAACCCCAAATATAAATTAACTTTATTTTCAATCCCTACTAGCTTTTTCGGATCCAAATGAAAAATACTCGAATGAAACGGGTGTGTATGGAAACTCAAATATTTTGTCTACCCTTAATATAGGTAATAGGTTGGGTTTTCTAAGGATCTAGGAGTGGGGTAATATAGGTTTTAATTTATTTCTTGCAACTAATAAAAGAGTTAGATACTTGAAGTAGACAAAAGCATATATCTCTACCGTATATATACCCTTCAACTTCCCCCACTTTATATCACAACGAAAACACAATTGTCTCACTACACTCGACTTTAATTCCGCAACTTCCGGTGACTAAAAATGGTGAGTGTGGACAGGGGCGGAGCCAGAAATTCATAGTGGGCTGGGCTGGATCGTACATCAAACTGTGGACCGTCCCGTTCGGCATTCCCGCCGTATGCACCGTACTCGGCACCCTCTGGTTCCTCTCTGGTTCGCGCATATATAAAGACTATCCAGCAAATGGGAGCTCCATTGTCAACGTGGCCAGAGTCTTCATCGCCGCATCCCTTAATATCTTCCAAAACCCCAGAGAGAACCACTACCACGGCATGAGCGACAATGCTCAACTCTCTAGCACAAGATGCCTCCGAGCCCTCCACAAAACTGCGATAATCAACCGGTGGAGGCTCTGCTCCGTAGCAAAAGTCGAAGAGGTGAAAATCGCCGTTCGGATGGTGCCGATGTGGATAACCTTCATAGTGTGCAGAATCGTCTCCTCCGCCGGAGGAAATACAATTTGTAGATTCAAAATATGGGGAACAAAGGAGGAAATACAATTTGTGGATTCAAGATAATTTGGGATTTAGGGCTTTCAGTAATTTCACTTTGATTGAGAAGATTGAAGACGAACAATCAGGAAGAATGAGAGAAATAAATTAATTGATTAATTTTAGTAACTAAGTGGGCTGGGCTCATTAATTTTCATTGGAGTGGGCTAGAGTAATAATAATTGAACCGATATTATACTTTGGTCTCAAAATATTAGGGCTCTGGGGATATTTTGCACTGGGCTTGAGCCCGGTAGAGCTACCCTCTCCCTCCGCCCATGAGTGTGGAGGAGATCCCCCGAGCACGACGGGCCAAGGCTTCGGCCGCCATCTTGGCAATCGGCACCGCCGTGCCGCATAATTGCATCAAGCAGAGTACTTTTCCGGATTACTACTTTCATGTTACGAATAGTGAACATTAGACCGATCTCAAACAAAAGTTTAAGCCTATTTGTAAGAATCCTCACCCCTCTTTTTTTTTTTTTTCCTTTCTATAACTTCTCTATATGGGCGTTTAAGTGAATATATATTGTTTTTGCTAAAACCTTTTGTTGAAAAATTTAGTCAAATTTACTTGACCTACTTTAAGTTTTAATATGTGAATATAGTTCAAAGATGTAGGAGATATATAATTTAGTCTTAAATTGTAGTCCCTCCGTCCCGTTTCAAGCGTTGTGTTTCTTTTCGGCACGGAAATTAAGAAAGTAACTGATAAAATATGAGAGATGAGTAAAAGATAAAGTAAGAGAGAGAAGATGAGTGAGATATTGACATATTAGATGATAAAGTACGAGGGAGAAATGATATTGTAGGAGAGAATTTGTAATTTTTTTGGAAAGTTATTTCCTTTTTCGAAAACAGATCGCTTCAAATGAGACGTTCCGAAAAGGAAAATAGATCGCTTCAAATAGGACGGACGAAGGGGGTACATGATTTGAAAAACAAGCTAGAGTCTGATGCGATTTGCATGCTATTATAAATGAATGGATTTATCTGGTTTTCACCTCCACTACAATAATAGACTTAGGTTTTTATAAAAAAGAAAGATATTGAATAAACTTTTTATTCTTCTTCTTACCTCATAATCTTTCACCCTTTTGATTATATATTCTTTCTTAAGTCATTACCTAAATGCTAGTGTGAAAACTCCATTTTATTGCAATAGCATGCAAACCATGCATTTATTTATATATTCTAATAATAATTCAACAAATACTCCAAAGCAACAACAATAAGAAAATATAAAATTAATTAAAAAAATCCTCTTTATTTACAGACGAAAATTCCACTGTCAAGAAACGTTACATGCACCCAACCCAACGGAGGAGCTTCTTAACCAAAACCCTAACATCGCCGACTATGCGGCGCCGTCTCTCGACGCGCGGCAGGACATTGTAGTGGCGGCGGTGCCAAAACTCGGCAAAGAGGCGGCGGAGAAAGCCATCAAAGAATGGGGACAGCCTAAATCCCAAATTACCCACCTCATTTTCTGCACCAGCAGCGGCGTCGATATGCCCGGCGCCGACCACCGCCTCACCGCCCTCCTCGGCCTCAACCCCTCTGTCAACCGCTTCATGATCTACAACCAAGGCTGCTCCGCCAGCGCCACCGCTCTCCGCCTCGCCAAGGACCTGGCCGAGAACAAAGCCGGAGCTAGGGTTTTGGCCGTCTGCTCCGAGATCACTGCCGTCACCTTCCACGGCCCGTCCGATACCCACCTCGATAATCTCGTCGGACCAGCGTTGTTCGGGGACGGAGCCAGAGCGGTGATAGTAGGATCCGACCAGGCGGAAATGGAGCGGCCGATTTTTAAAATTTTATCCGCGGAGCAGAGGATTATTCCCCATAGCGAGGGTGGAATCGCCGGCCATCTGCGCGAAGCCGGATTGATCTTCCATATTGAGAAGGAAGTTCCCGGACTGATCGCGAAGAATACTGAAAATTGTTTGGAGGGAGTTTTCGATCCGTTGGGGATTTCAGATTGGAATTTGATTTGTTGGATCGCGCATCCCGGAGGTCCGGCGATTTTGGATCGAGTGGAGGCGGAGTTGGGGTTGAACCCTAATAAACTCCGGCTGTCACGGAAGGTGTTGAGCGAATACGGCAACGTATGGAGCACAACCGTGTTGCTTATATTGGATGAGATGAGGAGGTTTTCGTCCCAGAAGGGGCGGAGCTCACCGGAGACGGGTTGGATTTCGGGGTCTTGTTCGAGTTCGGGCCGAGTCTCACGGAGGAGACGGTGCTGCTGCACAGCTGCATGTTGATTGATTGAGACTGAAGTTGGCATGCATAAATAAAAATAAAAATCCAACCAATACATCATGTACTTTGAAAATTAGGAGTGGATCATCTAATTATGATCTATGTCCTAATAATCGGCCCGGTGATCGACCCGAAAAGCATGAATTTATTGGGTCAAGCCGGGAAGTGTGTGATAATTAAATTTAGTTATGCAATGTTAACAAAAGATGAGGTTTAGCCCAATGGTTTGGGTATGTAAACGAATGCTGTAGGGGAGGGGTTTGATCCTCAACCTTTCGATTGAGCCGGTTGACTCGCCGTCGCACGTGGCCAATTAAAGAAACGGGTTAATGCCGAGTTTGGCCTGAATTTATCACTGGTTGCACCGGGTTAATAATAACACTAATTGTGATATTTGGAACGAATATATATTAAAAAAAATTGGAGATTTTTATATGTCATAATCCTTAGGTTATACTAGAGGGTGACAAAATGGGCAGGCGGGCGGGCCCATTAATTTTTTTAAATATTTCTGTTTTTATTTATAAATTTATTGTATGAAAATAAATTGATATATATATATATATAATATATATATATATATATGGGGAGGTTCCAATAGGAACACCCTTAAAGTGAGAAATAAGAACAATCATCATCCTTTAGATCATGTAAATTGACGGACCAGATTCGTTTTCAAATTTTTTTACCCGAAATGCACCATTTGCTTAAAAAATTTGCACAAAGGGTATTATAGTCAAATTCTTTCAATATAATAAACCTAACCTAGCGTATTACGATTAAAATTATGCTCATTCACTATTTGTTTTCTGCAGTTTTCTCATCCCTTCTCGTCCAGTTTTTTTTTCTGGTCTTCCATTGCTTGGTTTCCAAAAGATTTCGACAACGAAGATCAATTGAAGATCAGTGGGTAAAAATCAACGATTTCTAAACAGGGTTTCCAAAAAGATTTCGACAACGAAGATCAATTGAAGATCAGTGGGTAAAAATCAACGATTTCTAAACAGGGTTTCCAAAAAGATTTCGACAACGAAGATCAATTGAAGATCAGTGGGTAAAAAACAGCGATTTCGAAATAGGGTTTACAAAAGATTTCGACAACGAAAATCAATTGAAGATCAGTGGGTAAAAAGCAGCGATTTTTAAACAACATTATTCGTCCCTTTGTACAATTATTCATCCCTTTGTACAACAAAAGTTCTTTTATTTTCTGTTGAATTTTTAACAGTTATTCGTCCCTTTGTCACAGTATTATTCGTCCCTTTGTACAACAAAAGTTTTTTTTATTAATAGTCGAATTTTATTTTTTGTCGAGTTTTAACAGTTATTCGTCCCTTTGTCATAGTGATTTGTTGATTATTTTAATTTATAAATATATGCACAATTTTGCCAAAAAAAAAACGCACAATTATGAGGGAAAATATGCACAATTAATGAGAAAAAAAATGTACAATTACTGGGGAAAATATGCACACATTTAATGGGAAAAATATGCACAATTATTAAGAAAAATATGCACAATTAATAGGGAAAATATGCACAATTAATGATAAATAACGAAAAGATGAAACTATTAAGGAAAATCTGGGACGAGACTTAGATCTAGGACGATAATTAGTAAAACTATGCACAATTAACGATTGTTCTAGTAAAATCTGGGGCGAGACTTGATGATATTAAAACATGGAATATAATTAATGAAAATAACGTTTACAACAAAGGAAAGAAGATAAAAAAAAAATAATAGATTGTGCAAGATTACAAAAATAACCTCAGTGCAAACTTTTTGCCTTAAAGGTGCATTTCGGGATTTTAAGTGATGGCATGATCTGGAGCGTTGAATTACTTGATCAAACTGTTATAAATTGTTCCTATTTCTCACTCTAAGGGGTATTCTCATATGATCTCCCCTATATATATATATATATATATATATATATATATATATATATATAGATATATATTTAAACTAAACATGTTAATGTTGAATAAAGTATAACTTATGAAGTAATTAAACAAATTAAATAGATCATATTATAGATTTATATACAAATAAATATCAAAATTCAAAGTCGTATGCGAATAAACATCACAAAAATTCAAACTAAGATAATAAACAACTTAAAATCGTTCAGTTTCAACATATATTTAGCGCATTTTAAGTCCTTGTGGCCTTTTTAGCCCCAGGTTTCAACCTGGGGCTAAGGATAAGTTTGTATGCAACCCAGGTCATCTAAACTGAGTTTTGGGGTTAAAATTATATTATTTAAAATCGTTCAGTTTTGTTAGGGCTAAACTGGGGCTAAAGATAAGTTTGTATGCAAAACCCAGTTTTATGCAACCCAGGTCATCTAAACTGAGTTTTGGGGTTGAAACTGAGTATGTGATTTTAACCCCAAAACCTGGATTGTTAGATGACCTGGGTTTCAACTCAGGTCATCTAACAATCCAGGTCATAAAATCACATCTAACAATCCAGGTCATAAAACTGGATTTCAACCTAGGTTTTTGGGGATAAAATCACATCTTTCAACCTGGGGCTAAAGATGAGTTTGTAAGCAACCCAGGTCGATTTTAAAAATCACATACTCAGTTTCAACCCAGGTCATCTAACAATTATATAATTTTTTGAGCGGGCTTTTTAGCCCCAAAACCCCAAACTTTTTTGGCCCAAAGCCCATAGAGCTCCATGAGTTTTTTTGGCGAGCGTTTTAGACCCAATACACATTCGGACTTCTAATTTTAGAATTCAATCCAACCTTTTTTTGTGTACCCCGAGTCGGCTCACCATGTCGGGCCTATTTGGCCAGCTCTAGGTTATACAAATAAAATAGGATGGTCGTTATTCATAGTTTAATTTTTTTCATGTTGCATCTAAGGGATCAAGGATTTATAGTTTGGAGGTTAAAAATTTATTATTTTGTTATAATCTAAGACGAATGTTGAGAATAATAGAGAGAATATGAATGAGATGTATATTATTATGAGGGTGGAGACCTCTAGTTATAGAGTTATAAGATGGGCTAATGGGCTTATATGGTTTACACATGTTCATCGTATATATGGTAAATATACACATAAATATATTTATAACACTCCCCTTTGATTGACCATCACTAAAAGAAAATGTTGTCTTGTTAAAACATTGCCAGAAAAATCCAATGGGATAAAAACTGGTCAAAGAAAAAAGAGTACAATTGCTCCCCCTCAAAATAATCATTGTAGATCCTTGAGTCGACGCATCCTGATCTTGTGTACCAACTTCTTGAATGTTGTTGGTTGGCTATTGGTCGAATTCGAATTAATGATGCAGCATGCAATATGACATGACTCCATGCCGAAATTGGGAGTTTTGGTTTCATAAGTAATGGTCTAACAATAAGTTGAAGACGTTTAATAGATGTTTCTGCCAGACCATTTTGTGTATGAACATGAGCAACTAAGTGTTCAATCTCAATCTCAATTGCCATACAATAACTATTAAATGCTTGAGACTGAAACTCACTAGCATTATCAAGTCGAATCATCTTGATTGGATTGTTTGGGAATTAAACTCTCGATTTTATTATTTGAGCAAGTAGTCTAGCAAAAGCCGCATTTCTACTAGAAAGCAAGCATACATGAGACCATCTAGAAGAAGCATCAATCAATACCATAAAGTATCGAAATGATCCACAAATGTCTCCTTGAATTATTTCTAAGAAAGATGAAGATTCTACATTGACATTCGTGGAGGATGGTCTAATAAAAAAATTTCCTTGCACACAAGCATCACATGAGAACTCATTTGTTATTAGAATCTTCTGGTTGTTTATATTGTGGAGTTTTCAATAATGCGGCGCATCATAGTTGCTCCCGAATGTCCAAACCTATCATGCCAAAGTAAAAAACGTTTTGAGTCATTGAACTTCGGGTTCATGATATGGTTTATACATTACGGATGGTAGTGTTGATAATTTTTATTTGATCTACTTCTAACCAGATACAAAAGAATTTATGCGTAGATATTCGTTACTACCTTTTGACATTGTTTCAACATGGTAGCCATTGTAGCGAATATCCTTAAAACTTAGTAAGTTTCTTCTGGACTTACTAGAGTAAAGAGCATGCTCAATTGTTAATTTAGTATCATTTGGCAGAATGATACAAGCTCTTCCGAAGCCTTCAATGATGTTCGATGCACCAGATATAATATTAATTAATATTATCTTCGACTAATGTTAATCTTTGAAAATACTTTTTATCTTGAAGAATGTTGTGTGTGGTGGCACTATCAGCTAAACAAATATCACAAGAATTCATTTGCATTTTCTGAGACATTGTTTTTCAAGAAAATAAAATTTATAATTAGTTAAAAAAAATTGACAATGGTTCAAAGAAAAGCAATAACAATAAGTTTAAAAAACAGTACTAAACAAGTGGACTACTTAACATGAATAAAAGCTAAAAATGCCAAAACCTGAATCAATAATCTTCTAATACACCACCACCACTCTAGCTATCAATGTTGTTGTTGGTCCCGAGAGTAGGTTCAGATGTAGAGGGGGGGGAGGGGGTGAATACACCTGAAAACCGATTTCTCAACTTAAACACGAACAGTCCTTTTCAGGATAATATCGTACTGAACAAGTTCGATGAGCCGGGCATAAGCCGTTCCGAATCGTGTGGTAGAGTGACTGACTCTATTGAGACCTGCTAGCTGACTTAGAGTCAGAATTCAGTATCTTCCGAGATAGAGTTCAGTAGTGCGCAATAGTGTAGGCCCAAATTCAGTTGAGTTAGGAAAACATTTTTATCAAAACAGTTTCAGTAGTTTAGTGCAGTCTGTTAAGTTTGCTGAAACTCAGTTGAATGATTTAAAGAATATTTTCAGTATGAACAGTAAATCGATGCAACAGTAAAAACAAAACACAAGACACAAAGATTTTTAAAGTGGTTCGGATCCAACAATCCTACGTCCACTGTCCTGAAAGATCAGGAAGCTATGTATTATACTAAGATAGTCTTAGTTGGTTTGTACACTGGACAAACACTTGTCTTGAGATTTATACTGAGCAAGTCTCAGTTTACAGGGTTATCAAACTAAGTGTTTGAAAAACTCTCCAACGATGAATGAGTCCTTTACAATAAGGATCAGTTCAGAAGTGAACTCCTTCGTCTAAGCTATGGATTTAGTCTATTGAGCTTAGGTTAGAGGGATAGGGAACAAGGATGTGGCTTCTAGAACGACGAACAACTGAGTGTAAGCTTTGGGTTCGTGTAACGTCGTTTGGATACTAGAGGCTGTATTAAGCAGTTTAGCTTGGTTCCCTAAGAGCATAAATGTAGTCTTTCGCCGGAGATTGTTTCTTCGAACTTCTTGCGGAAGACTTACGCTTTTTCGAATTTGCTCGTTTGAATGCTCTGTGTGTTCTCTCGTGTGCTCGTTTTCTCGTGAGTTCTAGGTGAGCTTCAATTTGATTTATCCCTCTATTTATAGAGAAGAGATTAGGATAGATCCGTTAGAGACGACGATCCTTTGTCTCTCTCTTTTGGGTAGCTAACGGCTCTTTTGAAGTATGGTGGCAGTGTCCTTTTCCTCCATTTCTGGAAAGTTGTTGACTTGCAGATTTAGTAGATATAAGATACGTGGCTGTCTGTCATTGGTCGAGGTTCAGAAGGTGGTTGAGACAGAACAAACTTCAAGGAGATCTGAAGCTGACTTCTCTCTTCCTCGTATTGACTCTGCTGATTTGACTTTTAAAGATCCTGACAGTCAGAAGGCTGTCTGGCCGTTGCTGAGTCTGATCTCTGATTCAGTAGCATGCTTCTGCTGAGTCGGCTCTACTGAATATCAGCTCTGAGTTCAGTGAACTACTCCTCGCCGAGTTCGGTTCTGCGACTCCTTTCGAATATCTTTGCTCTGCCGAGTCCAAGATTACTCGAGTCTTCTACTTCTGGTGCTGAGGCAGATAATCCACTAAGTGCCTAAACCAGAGCAGAGTGTCTACTGAGTCTGAAACCTCAGAGACAAAACAGATTACAACGCAATGGTTCACCAATCAATATAGGGTTTTGGGATCTTCAAATCTTCACAGACTCCTTCAGAGCACATGGCTACTGAGTAAATGTCAACACAGAAGACTGAGTCATTTCCCACTATTTTCCAACATTGCTGAGGATAGAATCATCACCCAACATTCTCTCCCTATTTGATGATGCCAAAACCTAATAACCTATCAACCTAACACTATGACTTGTTAGAAACAGAGCTCCTTACAAAATATTACAAGTAGGATCAGTGGAGTTGTTCTTCAAGTCCTAGACTACTGAGGGGATCAGGGCAGAAAGTCAGAGCTTATACAGAGTCTAATCAACATTTTCCCCCTGTCTTAACAACATTTTCCCCCAACTATGCAATCTACCAGAATTTAGCTAAGCAAAAACTGACAGTAAATAATTAACAGTGAGTGTGTGAGTCAGTAATCACTTCAGTGATTCTGAGTGTTAAGCATAAACAAACATGGCTATTCAGACAATAAGGAATTGTTAAAGCCAAACAAAGATGTTATATATATATGAGAAATTTAGTACATATACATCTCTGCTAGACTAAAAGAAAGAAAGAAAGATACAAGGAGAATACATAAGCAAGAATTATTTGAACTGCTTGATCCTGTCTTTGAAATCTTGAGATTGAGTTTCAGGAAGAGGCACTCCATACATGCGATATGTGATCTTTCTCAGCTTCAATATCTCAGCAAAGTCCGCTGGGTCTTTTTCATCAAGAAATTTGGCTTCAGCAGCGTCCTTCACTTCATTCTCTATTACTCCATAGTGAATGGATCCATCTAGTCTCTGTAGGGGAGGCAGGATTTTGGGTTCAGGAACTCTGACTTCAACATTTTCTTTGATAGCTTTTTGGAGTCTGGCGTACATTTCCAGATCAGCTCTCATTATCCATTCATTATAAGCCACTGTCTTGTGCTTCTCAGACCAGAATCTCCAGAAGTAGTTCCTCTTTATAAATTAGGCTTTCAGTGTCTCCCATCTCTGAGTAACTTCCCACGGAATCTATTCATTCACTCTAGGCCATCTGTGAGTCTTCAGTTCAATAGGTTTTCTGAACTTCCTGTATTTGTAGGGAATGTCAGCCTTTGCAGGAATCCTCTGACTCGCCTCTTTTTCAGTTCTCAGCCTGAGAGCTTCAAGATCAGCCATCCATATTCTCTCTCTGGCTGCTTCTATCTGTCGAGCTTCTTCACCTCTGTATAGATATCTATCCAGCTGAGCCCAGATTTCATCTATCTCTTGTTCATGTGCCTTCGAGGCAGTATAGGAGGGCTTATGAGGTGGCTCTTCTTCTGAGTCAGCAGGCGTAGACGATTTCTCTTTAGAAGTTCCCTGCTGCCCAGTTGATTGCTGTTGCTGCTGCTTTTCCTTTTCTTTATCAGCCTCGTCGCTGAGTTTGAGCGTTCTAGGAGGCAGCCTAGCTCATGTCTTTTTGCCTCCAGCTGGAGCCTTAGTTCTGCCTTTAGCAGGCTTCTTCTTGGGTTTATTCGCGGCTTCAGCTTCGGTTATCTCCCTAGCCAGCTTTTCATCGGCTGCTATCTGAGCCTCCTCCTCCGGGGTTATGAACCTCCTGGGTCCTTTCTTCTTGGAGGGAGGGGTGGGAAATTTTAGAACCTTCTTGCCTTTGCCGGCAACTGGAGGAGGGAGAGGAGCTTCTTCCTCTTTTGATTCCTCATCAGCATACTCAACAACTTCTTTTATAATATCTGAAGGAGTATGAGTTGCCTGAGTTGTGACTTCTTTGGCTCCTGAGCCACTTGGGCCAATCTCAGCAGATACTGCAGCTCCTGCTGCTGAGACACCCTGGGCCTCGCCAATATGTGAAGGTCCAGTGGGGGCAGATGACTGAGTCTGAGACTGAGTCTGAGATGCCCCTGCCACTGTCCTTGCTCTCTTCGGAGCTTTCAGTATCAGCTCTTTAGTTCCTTTCTCCATAAATCCTTCCCCCTTTTTGGCATCAGCAAATCGGGTAGGGGGTGGAGCAGATACCTTGCTGTTCAGGCTTTTGTATGAGTCTGATAGATCATCCAGCTTATTGTGTAGCTTCGTCAGTTGCATATGCAGCTCGTTTCTCTCGTTTGTCAGCTGATCGCTGTATTTCTTCTGTGAGAGATCTGCTGCAGCCTGAAATTCTTTCAGCTGCTTCTCCACCTTCTCTTCAATGGCCTTCTGAGTCTTAGGTCATTAGCTTGAGAGATGGCAGTGACGGATTCAGTGTGAGCGGTTTGGGCGGCCTTGTAATCATTCAGCAATTTAACCTGGCCTTCCTGAATCGTCTTGAGCTGTTCTTCAAAGTCAGATCTCTGTGCAACTAAGGCATTTGTCAGAATGCTGGAGAAGTTAGGGACTCGAGATGTTGAGATTGCGGTTCTGAGTCCCTGCAACTCTGCACTCTCAGCCTCAGTAGTTTGCCGCCATGTTTTGTGTACGGTTCGGGCGAGTAGGCGATTCTGAGTGCCTTGGTTCCTCAGCGCCCTGGCCACTGATTTCGATCAACGACTCTTTGGGCTGGGCGCTATTTCGAAAGCAGATTTGAGAAGGAGCTGAGAAGGATCTGCTGCCTTCGAAGTACCAGCCACCGTCTGCCCGGGACCAAGGATGCTGAGTGGAGGATCAGCAGTAGAAGTAGTGGCATCCTTGTCCGGTTGAGTTCCCTCATCAGGCTTCTCAGGGCCTGAATCACGGGGTGGATCCTGACCATCAGGGTCAGACCCATCTGAGGGCGCAGGTGCTGAGACAGGTTGTATGTCATTCATCATGGCAAGCATGGCCGCCCTCAGATCTTCGAGTGTGTTGAGGTCAGATGGCTCGGAGTAGCCAATTTTTCCTCTGATCAGCAGCTCTTCTTCGTGTAGCTGTTCGCAGGAGTGGTGGATGATAAGTCTCTTCAGGTTGTGCCACTCCTGGAACCTGATCAGCATCTGGAGCCTCGCCTGCCTTGCAAGTAGGACAAGGTCGCTATGGCTGGCGATCTCCGAAATAAATTCAGCAATCTCTCGGGAGGCTCTGGATTTTAGTGTTGTGGCCTCCATCCCGATAGATTCTGACTCTGAGGCTGTCTCCGAATCCTCAACTTCAATGGGAGACGCCTGTTTCTCAGCAGACGGGATGCTGCTGAGTGGTGGGACGTCCAAGGGGCTTTCCAAGGTCTGAACCTCTTCAGCCTGGACATCTTCAGCTTGGACCCCTTGGTCCACAGTTCCCTCATGTTCAGTAGAGACAGCCTTCTCTACTGACTGTGTCTTCTCAGAAGACTATGGCTCGTCTCTCAGCTGGAGAGGCGGCTCAGCAATTACGGCCTCTGGCTCCGCCTCAGTCTCAGTAGGCACAACCTCGCTGACCTTCTTCAGCCTTTTGGTTGGTGCCTTAGGCATTGATTTGGGAGGGGACCTCTTCTTCTTTGGCGTGGAGGTCTGTTGAGTCCCAGCCTTTGGTACAGCGGGCCCTGAGCCAATTTGTTAAAGGGCCGCTGCCCTGTTCTGGAATCTAACTTTCTTCACATTAAAATATTGTTTGTCCGTGAAGGTGATGCTGTCAGATGCGCAGAGGTCTTCGATCATGATGGAGAGTTTTAGTCCGTATAGGAGCTTTCCTTTGACGCTCAGCCTCTGGGATGTTTTATCGAATTTGGCTGATTGAATCATGAACTCTCTGGGGAAGAACTCAGTCCAGTTTATCTTGGCCCGATCATAGATGGCAATCATCAGTTGTAGCTTGGGCCTGGAATCTTGGTCGAATGAGCCTGCTTGACTCGTCAGAAGTTGAGTCACTATGTACGCCACTGCTATGTACTGAGGGAGCATTGCGTTCTTGGGAAAAGCGGCTCTAAAGACTGTTGGCTTCCCGCAGAATTCAGTTAAGTACTCATCCATCAGGTCATCCTTGTATGCGACGGTTGTGAGTCCTGTATTCGGCAGGTTGAAGCTTTTCTGAAGAGCTTCACGGATTGACATCTATTTTACTTCAATATCTGTGCGTGAGGGATCGCCTACTGTGTGAACGACGAATCGGCCTCTGATGTCTCCGTCTACTGAATCGGAGTTAAGATAGATTTCTGCAACTTGACGAGGGAGGAAGAAAGTAGGCTTCCTCGTCAGGAATCCTTCCAAACCGGTCTCGCGGAGGGCATCGAAGATCTCCTCCATAAAGTCTAGACCACATTCGTCAAACTCCATGACTGGCTAGCACCAGACACGATCCTTTTCCAGGATTTCTTGCATATCGGAAGGAGCAACTACATGTGTTCCTGTCATTTTAATATTCTGCAAACACAAAGATAGTCAGTATTAAAAAAAAATCATTGAAAGATCATACAATACTGAAAGATCATTGAAAAACTACCAAAGGATTTTCTGAGATGTTTTAATGAATGAAATATATATAACGAAACAAGAGATAGTCTCAGAAAATCTAGGGCTCTTAAGATATTTGCAGAGATGAAATGGCGGTTTCAAACATTTGAACGCTTATATATATCTAGGAGAAGATAAACAGTTAAATATCAAGGGTTCAGTTTGAACGCATTTTTTGAGATGGACGGCTAGGATTAAGTTTTATAAAATAGGTAATGATCATATTAGTCGCCTAAGTCAAAAGCCAGTTATATATATCCTAAGTAGTAACTTAATACGACATGCATTTAATACGTTGCAGAGTTCAGCATGCTTTTACATAGAATGCTGAATCTGATTCATAAATGCACAAAATTGTTCTATAGGCTACTGAGTAGAGATACACAAATCTGTCAGCTGAACATCGTAGTCAGCTGATACCTCGTGTAGATGGTTGTTGAGTCTCTACGTACTGATTTTACTCAGTACAGAGAGTGAGCATTCCCCCTTACTGAATGCTCCTCTCCTGAATCCTCTTACTGACTGGAGTCAGTAGGGTCCAGCAGACTTAGCTCTACTGAAAGTTCTTTGAATCTGGCTTCAGCTAGAGGCTTGGTCAGTATATCAGCCCTTTGATGGTCAGTATGGATCTTCTCCATCCTGATATCCTTCTTTTCGACATGGTCACGAATGAAGTGGTGTCTGATGTCCACGTGCTTGCATCTCGCATGAAGTACAAGATTCTGAGTGATTGCAATGGCACTGGTACTATCGCAGAAGATCGGCACTTCATTCTGAATGACGTCATAGTCGCGTAGCTATTGTCTCAGCCAAAGGATTTGGGCGCAGCAACTTCCAGCAGCCATGTATTCAGCTTCAGTAGTTGACGTCGCTACTGAATGCTGTTTCTTTGAGAACCATGAGATCAGCTTACTGCCGAGGAACTGACACGTTCCAGAAGCTGACTTTGGGTCAATTCTACATCCTGCATAGCCAGCATCAGAATGACCAGTTAGTTCAATATTATCATCAGTTGGATACCATAGACCCATGTCAGGTGTTCCTCTGAGATAGCGGAGAATCTTCTTTGCTGAGTCCATGTGACTCTGCTTCGGATTCGCCTGAAATCGAGCGCAGACACCTACAACATAAGTTATGTCAGGACGAGTAGCTGTTAAGTATAATAAAGAACCAATTATAGCACGAAATTCAGTTTGTTCTACTGATACTCCCTCTTTATCAAGATCAATCTTCATATTCGTGTTCATCGGGATCTTGATTGGTTTGCCGGATGTGCAACCAAATCTCTTGATGAGGTCTCGAGTGTATTGCCTTGATTGATGAACGTTCCCTTCTCAGATTGTTTAACTTGGAAACCGAGGAAATAGTTCATCTCTCCCATCTTCGACATCTCGAACTTGTCCTTAATCATTTTCTCAAACTGCTGACACATGATGACGTTCTTGGAGCCGAAGATGATGTCATCTATGTAGATCTAATAGGTCGTCTTCCAGTCGAATGTTGAATAATGTGCGGTCTACTGTGCCCTTCTGAAAACCTTTCTGAAGAAGAAACTCAGACAGGGTATCGTAACAAGCCCTGGGTGCTTGTTTTAACCCATACAGAGCCTTTCTGAGTCTATAAACTTGATGTCCCTGCTGAAAGCCGGGAGGCTATTCCACATAGACTTCTTCTTTCAGTACGCCGTCCAAGAAAGCAGACTTCACATCCATTTGATATACTCTGAATCTTTGATGTGTTGCGTATGCTAGGAATAGTCTGATTGCCTCCAATCTTGCAACTGGAGCGAATGTTTTATTGAAATCTATCCCTTCAGCTTGACAGTAGCCTTTTGCCACGAGTCTTGCTTTATTCCTTACTATGACGTTGTTTTCATCTCGCTTGTTCTTGAGACCCATTTTGTTCCGATCACATGTTGACGTCGGGGTCTATCAACAAGCTCCCAAACTTTGTTTCTCGTGAACTGATTCAGCTCCTCCTGCATGGCTATGATCCAGTCAGCATCTTTCAATGCGTCCTTAACTGACTGAGGTTCTTCAGTAGACAAGAAGCAGGAATACAAGGCGCTTTCTCCCCGATCGAATCCCGGATCTTGTCTTTACTCTTGCTGAAGGATCTCCAATAATTAAATCAGAAGTGTGAGCATCCAGCCACGATCTACGATGTTTCAACTCTTCATCTGAAATTTTTTCAACACAGATAGTAGGTGACTTAGGCATTTCAGTTGTATAATTATGAGATTGAAGCAATTCAGTTACAAGAGTGTGATCTACTGAGTCACCAGGTTCAGGGGCATTTAGCTCAGGAACATCATTAGTTCCCCCTGAATTATTATTCTCAGTAGAGGTCTCAGTTACCACTGGGGTTTCTTCATCGACCTGAGTTACTTGGGATTGACTCTGTTCAGGAGAGTCAATCTGTTCAGCTACTTCTGCTGCTGGCTGAGATTCAGAAGACTAGTCTTCAGTTTCTTCATCTGAATCATCATCCCAACATAACTGGATCTTTTCAACTTTATCTTTGAAGCTCAGATCCTGTAGCTGCTTACTAATGTCCTCAGATTCAGGTTTAGAGTTTGTGCTCCGGTCTTTAGTAGCAAACTCATTAAAAACAACATGAGGGCTTTCCTCCACGCAAAGGGTTCGATAGTTAAAGACTCTGAAAGCTTTGCTGACCCGGGGTATCCTAAGAACACTCCATGATCTGACTTTCTATCAAAAGTCTTCAGCTAATCTTTCCCATTATTATGAATAAAGCACGAACACCCATAAATATGGAAATAAGATAAAGAAGGCTTCCTGCCGTTCCATAGTTCATATGGTGTCATCTTATGCAGCTTTGTCTGTAGAGATCGGTTCTGAGTGTAACATGTAATATTAGTAGCTTCTGCCCAGGATTTGGTTGGGAGTCCTGAGTCTGCGAGCAGGGTTCTTGCTGCTTCTTTGAGTGTTCGATTCTTCCTCTCTGTAACCACATTTTGTTGAGGCGTGCGCGAGACAGACGTCTCATGCTATATACCTTCTAATTTGCAGAACTCCTCCACCACAAAATTCAGGAACTCAGTTCCTCTGTCTGAACATATTTTGACGATCTTCGTGTTCTTCTCGACACTGAGCCTTTTCAGAAGCCTTGGTAACTCTGTTTTGACGTCAAACTTGTTGGCAATAAATATGACCCATGTGTAGCGCGAGTAGTCATCAATGACCACTAATGCATACTTCCTACCTCTGATCGTCACTGGAGAGACTGGACCGAACAAATCCATATGTAGCAGCTGAAGGATTCCATCAGTGGAAGGAGATGGAACATGCAGATTTTGATTCCTTGTTTGCTTTCCCTTCAGACATGCTTCACACTGAGTGTCTTTGCTGAATACTTCATTCGACAGTCCTCTTGCTAGAGTGTTTCTAGCCAATTTGTTGAGCGTTTTGAAGTTGAGATGGCTGAGTCTTCTGTGCCAAAGCCACCCCGTTCTGTTGTCATTCTTTGCCAACAAACAGGCTTCAGGTCCAGTTGAGTTCCAGTCAGCTACATAGATATTCTTCTTGCGCGAACCTGATAACACTATTTTCCTTGTAGATTTATCAATAACATCACAGAAACCAGCGTCAAGGATCACTATGTTCGAGTTATCACAAAATTGACTAATAGAGAGAAGATTATGTTGAAGTCCTTCAACATGTGATACTCTTGGAACTGTTGCTGTTCCAATGCTGAGTGTTCCATAGCCTCTGGTGTAGCCTTTTGCGTTGTCTCCAAACTCGATTCGGGTTCCTTCTTCAGTAGTATAATTCTTTAGCAAGTCCTTTTGGTACGTCGTGTGTCTTGAGCATCCGCTGTCCATATACCAAGGGTCCTTGTGCACCTGCAAAACAGAATTATATTTAGGTACCCTTTATTTTTGATTTTGGGTCCTTAGATGTTATTTTTGGTAACCCATATCTGTCTTACGACCCTGGTGGTCTCAGACAGTTTCTTTCCACTTTTGTCAACATATTTGACCACTGGACTGGTCGATGCTGACTTCTGAGGCTTTTCAGGTTCAGGAGTCCTGATCTTCTGATTGGGTGGACTGCTGACCTTTGCCTTCGGTATGACTTTCTTTTTCTTTTTTTAACTTTTGGATCCTCTCCTGACTATAGGATCATAGTAATATGACCCATACTGAGCTGGATGTGTCAGCTGTGGAGGTTGTTGGTCCCGAGTGTACGATCAGGTGTAGAGGGGGGGGGGGTGAATACACCTGAATCCAAATTTCTCAACTTCGAACTCGAACAGTCCTATTCAGGATGGTGTCACGAAAGCGTTCGGCGGACGCAGAACAGCCGTTCGAATCGAGTTAAAGGCTAAAAATGCGACTCGGTGAGATCGCTAGCGACTAGGTCGAATCGGTATCGATCGGTGAGAGTTCGGTGTGCGGAATTGTGTAGGCCCAAATCGGTTTTTGTCGAAAACGTTTTATGCAAGTCTCGGTTCGATAGATTTAAAAGTTCGGTATCTTTGAGACGGTTGATTGATTTTAAATATGATGTTCGAGTATGAATAGTAAAATCAATGCAACGATAAGAAAGCAGATAAGAGACACGAGGATTTTTAAAGTGGTTCGGATATCGCTCCAAATCCTACGTCCCTGTCCCGAATGATCGGGAGGCTATTTATTATCTCGAGTTAGTCTCAATCGGCTTGCACATTGGGCAAAGCCGCGTCTTGGTTTTTATGCGATCCAGTCTCGGTTTACAACACTATCAAACTTAAAGTGTTTGACAAACTTCTCCAACGGTGAAGGAGTCCTTATACAGATAAGGATTGGGTTCAAATGTGAACTCCTTCATCTAAGCTATAGATAAGAACGGTTGAGCTTAGGGTTAGAGGGATAGGGAATATGAGAGAGTAGCTTCTAGATCGACGAACAGTGAAGGTAAGCTATAAGTTTGTGTAACGTCGATTGGATACTAGAGGCTTTATATGTTGGTTTAGCTTGATTCCCTATGAGCTAGAATGTAGTCTTTCGCCGAGATTGTTCTTCGAGTTCTTGCTAAGACTTTGTTCTTTTGAATTCGCTCTTTTCGCGCTCTCTCTAGTTCTTGGTTTCTTGAGCTCTTCAAATCTTGAATGATCCCTCTATTTATAGAGCGAGAGATTGAAAATAGATCCGTTGGAGACGATCTTCTTCTCTCTCTCTCTTTTTTGGTAGCAAACGGCTCTTTTGGTGTAGGTAACGATTGTACTTTCACACCTTTTTAGGTAAAAGGTTGGCTGCGGCTTTTAGCGGTGAGAAGACACGTGTATGCTTGTCATTCGTTGAGGTGGATGAAGTGGTTGAGACAACACAAACTTCGAGACGGCAAAGTCGACTTCTCTCTTCCTCGATCATGACAATGTCGATTGTCTTTCAAAAGATTCGACAGCCAGTGAAGACTATCTGCCGTTCTTTGAGTCGACCTTGTATTCGGTAGATAGGTCACTGAGATAAGTCTACCGATGATCGGCTCGAGTCCTAGTGAACTACTCTGCTTGAGTTCGGTTCAGCCGACTCTCTCGGTATAATGCTCTCTTGAGTCCGGTATCATGAGTCTTACGCGGATGTGCTGAGGCAAAAAGCTGCGGCGCGCCTTGACCAGAGTTCTGCGATGCCGAAACCTCGAGAGACAAATACGAATACAAAGGAATGGTTCACCAATCGGATAGGGTTTTGGGATCTTCAAATCTTCTCAACGAGTTCGAGCAGGAGGCTACGTGCGAGCGTGATCCAAGATATAGAAGATAGAGTCATTTCCCACAAGTATGATCATGCCGAGGATTGAATCATCGGTAGCCTCGTACTCCGAACTGTTGAGAAGATTTGAAGATCCCAAAACCCTATCTCGATTGGTGAACCATTCCTTTGTATTCGTATTTGTCTCCGAGGTTTCGACTCGGCAGACACTCCGCTCCGGTCAAGGCGCCGCAGCTTATTTGCCTCACACCGGCCTCGTAAGACTCAGATGACTGGGACTCAGCAGAGCATTATACCGAGAGAGTCGGTTGAACTCAACTCGCCAGGAGTAGTTCACTAGACTCGTAGCCGATCATCGCAGACTTATCTCACAGTACCTATCTACCGAATACAAGGTCGACTCAAAGAACGGCGGATAGTGTTCAGGATTGTCGAATCTTTTGAAAGACAATCAGCATTGTCATGTACGAGGAAGAGAGAAGTCGCCTTCACCTGCCTCGAAGTTCATGCCGTCTCAACCACTTCATCCACCTCAACGAATGACAAGCATACACGTGTCTTCTCACCGCTAAAGCCGCAATCAACCTTTTACCTAAAAAGGTGGGAAAGTACACTCGTTACCTACACCAAAAGAGCCGTTTGCTACCAAAAAGAGAGAGAGAGAAGAAGATCATCTCCAACGGATCTATTTTCAATCTCTGCTCTATAAATAGAGGGATCATTCAAGATTTGAAGAGCTCAAGAAACCAAGAACTAGAGAGAGCGTGAAAAAGAGCGAATTCAAAAGAACAAAGTCTTAGCAAGAACTCGAAGAACAATCTCCGGCGAAAGACTACATTCTAGCTCATAGGGAATCAAGTTAAACCAACATATAAAGCCTCTAGTATCCAATCGACGTTACACGAACTTATAGCTTACCTTCAGCTGTTCGTCGATCTAGAAGCTACTCTCTCATATTCCCTATCCCTCTAACCCTAAGCTCAACCGTTCTTATCTATAGCTTAGACGAAGGAGTTCACATTTGAACCCAATCCTTATTGTATAAGGACTCCTTCACTGTTGGAGAAGTTTGTCAAACACTTTAAGTTTGATAGTGTTGTAAACCGAGACTTGGATCGCATAAAAACCAAGACGCGGCTTTGCCCAAGTGCAAGCCGATCGAGACTAACTCGGGATAATAAATAGCCTCCCGATCATTCGGGACAGGGACGTAGGATTTGAGCGATATCCGAACCACTTTAAAAAATCCCGTGTCTCTTTCGCTTTCTTAACTGTTGCATTGATTTTACTATTCATACTTGAACATCATATTTAAAATCAATCAACCGTCTCTCAGCATCGAACTTTTAAATCTACCGAACCGAGACTTGCATAAAACGTTTTCCGACAAAAAACCGATTTGGGCCTACACAATTCCGCACACCGAACTCTCACCGATCGATACCGACTCGACCTAGTCTCGTTAGCAGATCTCGCCGAGTCAGACTCTTTTAGCCTTTAACTCGATTCGTAATGCTGTCGTCCGCCGAACTGTTTATGGCCGACACCATCCCCGAATAGGACTGTTCGAGTTCGAAGTTGAGAAATTTGGATTCAGGTGTATTCACCCCCCCCCCTCTACACCTGACCGTACACTCGGGACCAACAATTGGTATCAGAGCAGGAGTTCTTTGACTCTTGTTATCTTTGAGACTGGTCTATTCGAACGGATCCGAGGGAAAACGTTTTCACTGCATATCACTCTACATTCATATCTATATTCTTCATGGCTGATATGTCAGGTATAAGGATGGTACCCATGTTGTCGGTAGAGAATTATGGAGTATGGCGAGTCAGAATGGAAGCACATCTGACATCCCTCCATGACAGTATGACTGAAGTGCTTGAAGATGGACCTATCGTTCCTATGATTGATAGTGTCGTGACTCAGGACCAAGTTCAAGGAGGAGGAATGGTGACTGGGAAGAAGATCCTCAAAGACAGAAGTCTCTTCACTCCTGAAGAGAAGAAGCTTCACAATCTAGATCGAGTCGCCAGGAATGCTATACTAACCACCCTTAGTGATTCTTATCTTGGCAGGGTTCAGGAATGCAAGACTGGCTAAAGAACTCGGGATGCTCTTGCGCTTACCGAGTCGAGGGACTCGAAGATTGAAGCCAACAAATTAGCGCCGGAACTCCAAAAGCCGGAAAGCTTGTCTCTCATGCCCTGACAAAATCGAAGATCTAAACGCCGATTTACCAATCGATGAACTCTATCAATGGGCCGGGAAAGATATTCAAGAACCGAGAGATGAATCGAAGATTCCGAGGGCACTCGCCGGGACGGACACCTGGACACCTTTTGCCACTCTATTGCGACATTCGACTTAGATGCTTGTGTCTCCCGACCATATCTTTTCGTAATTACGGGCAGGAGTTTGAGTTCGACGGACCTCAAAGAAAGCGAGAGCCGAAGCCGACATAAAATCGACCATGCTTTCAAAGCATCGGTCGAGCCAAAGATCTCAAAGAACGAGAGTAAGATCGAACCTTCACTCAATGATCTACAAGAAGGAAGTCTCGCTCGAAGTATGCGTTGCTTTCGTAAAGTATCGAAGGAGAAGGAGCGACGCAGAAAAGTGACTAAAGCCTATCGGGAAACGAAAGGTAAGTCAAATTATATGTCGAAACACACTCCCGACTCACAATCTTCCCGAATGCGAAAGAAAGATGACTCGAAACCATCAAAGAATAGCGAAAGCAAAGAAGAAAGAGTCATCGCTTGTTACAACCGCAAGAAGCCGGGACATTATCGTATGATTGTCTCCGAGCTCGATAGTGCTTGAACGCGCAGCACGTAAGGCAAGGAGAGAGAAATTTGCCCGTAAAAGACAATCCTACATAGTCGGGCGAAATCTCGGACGACTCAGAAGAGGTCGACTCCTTTATGGATTCATCTGATGATGATGCAGCTTTCATGGCCTTAGAGCTTGAAGCTGAAGAATCAGCTGAAAAGTGCATGATGGCAGGCGAAGAGGATGAGGTAAATTCTCATGAACCACTTAACTCCTCTTCACACTGCACACACGACACTATTTCAGGTGCAGATGAGAATTTGGACGTCGCAACCGCATACGAAGAACTGCTCGACGAACAAATTCAGATGAGTCTGCAGCTCAGCAAGACTCTTCAGGAGTTGGATACCCTGAAAGTAGAGAATCACAGACTTTCTCAGGAGAGTCAGGTTGCTACTGAGGCCGAAGGACTTGTGTTGAGACTCAGGGAGGAGATAAACTCTCTGATGGCCAAGTCTCAGCATCAAGAAGATCGGATTTCAGTTTTGACCAATGACTGACTCAGAAAGATACTCGAATCGAGTCTGTCGAAGCAAGAAATGTCGGGACTTCGACCGAGCACGACACACCGAAGAAGAGTGATGATGTCCGGAGGAGCCTCGATGACCGAGAGGTACATGGGTGCTTGAGAAGAAATTAGAAGCTATGCTAGCAAGCAATAAGCCAAAGCACTGCAAGGAAGGACTTGGATTCGGCCAGGGGAGCTTCCTCATCTCGCCCAAGACACTCGAAATACGGCTTGCCGATAGATTTGTTCGAGGGGAGACTATCAACGTAGATATACCGAACCCCCTAGCAAAGAACAAACGAAGATGAAAGCACCTCATCCCACACATCGGCATTCCGACAAGAAGATCGGTGCCAAGAAACCCCGGTTCGGTCCAAGGGGGAACCAAGAAATCAAAATTGGCGGATCAAGATGGACCTCCAAAGCCGACACATCCAGCCGGATATGGGTCGTACTATTATGAACCTATAGTCGAAGAGGCTCCAAAGGTCGAAGAAAAAAGAAAGCCACACGTAAGGCAAAGGTCGAGCCTCACCAACTCGGAAGATCGGGACTCCCGAACCTCGGAAGCCTCGAAGTCACTGTGACCACTCAAGGATTGAACTCGCCAACGTTCCAAGAGTATCATATGTTGAAGGACTTCAAGCATAATCTTCTCTCTCGTTAGTCAATTTTGTGATAACTCAAATAGAGTGATATTTGACGCCGGTTTCGTGATGTTATTGATAAATCTACAGGGAAAACAGTGTTATCAGGTTCGCGCAAAAAGAACATATACGTGGTCGACCGGAACTCACCGAACCTCGAAGCTTGTTTGCTTGGCGAAGAATGACAACCCGCACGGGGTGGCTATGGCACGTAAGACTCAGCCATCTCAACTTTAAGATGCTCAACAAGCTTGCAAGAAACACTCTAGCAAGGGGACCGCCGAATGAAGTATTCAAAGAAAGACACTCGGTGTGAAGCATGTCCGAAGGGAAAGCAAACAAGGAATCAAAATCCTCCAGTTCCATCGCCTTCCACAGATGGAATTCTTCAGCTACTACATATGGATTTGTTCGGTCCAGTCTCCCCAGTGACGATCAGAGGCATAAAATATGCATTAGTGGTCATAGATGACTACTAGCGCTACACATGGGTCATATTCATTGCCAACAAGTCTGACGTCAAAACAGAGTTACCAACGCTTCTGAAAAAGCTTAGTGTCGAGAAGAACACCAAGATCGTAAAAATACGTTTAGACGGAGGAACCGAGTTCCTTAATTCCATGGTAAAGGAGTTCTCGCAGCGTAAGGAATAGAGCATGAGACTTCACCGCATGCACACCTCGGCAGAATGGAGTTGCTGAACGAAAGAACAGAACTCTAAAAGAGGCAGCAAGGACTCTACTCGCAGACTCAGGACTCCGAACCAAATTCCGGGCGTAAGCTACGGATACCGCATGTTATACTCGGAATAGATCTCTACCGACAAAGCAAAGATAAGCGGACACCATATGAACTATGGAACGGCAGGAAGCCTTCTCTATCTTATTTCCATATTTTTGGTTGTTCATGCTTTATCCACAATAATGGGAAAGATCAGCGAAGACTTTTGATAGCAAGTCGATCGGGGAGTATTCTTAGGATACTCTCGGGTCGACAAAGCTTTCGTGAGTATTCAACAATCGGACTCTTTGCATGGAGGAAAGCCCTCATGTTGTTTTTAACGAGTTTGCTACCAAGACAGGAGCAATAACTCAAATTCCGAATCCGAGGACATCAGAAGCGCTACAGGGATCTAAGCTTAAAAGACAAATCGAAAAGATCCAGCTATGTTGGGATGATGATTCGTACGAAGAAACCGAAGACAAATCTACCGAATCTCAACCAGCGAGCAAGTAGGCCGAGCGGATTGATTCTCCCGAACGGAATCAATCCCGGGTAACTCAGTCGATGAGGAAACCGTAGAGGTAATCGAGACCACTACCGAGAATAACAACTCGGGGGGAACATCTAGTAATGTTCCCGAGCCGAATGCCCCCGAACCCGGTGACTCGAGAGATCATACTCTTGTTACTTGAATTACTTCAATCTCGTAATAGTACAACCGAAATGCCTAACTCACCTACTATCTCGTGTTGAACAAATTTCGGATGAAGAGTTAAAACATCGTAGATCGTGGCTAGATGCTCACACTTGCCGATCTTATAATTGGAGATCCTTCAAAGACATGTCAAGACAAGATCCGGATTCTCAAGGAGAAAGCGCATTATTTTCCAAACTTCTTGTCTATTGAAGAGCCTCGGGAATATTGAGGATGCACTTAAAGATGCTTGACCGGATTATTGCTATGCAGGAAGAGCCGAATCGGTTCACGAGAAACGAAGTATGGGAGCTTGTAGACGACCCCGGCATCAACATGTCATTGGAACCAAATGGGTCTTCAAAAACAAGCGAGATGAAAACAACGTTATAGTCGGGAACAAAGCAAGGCTCGTGGCTAAAGGCTACTGTCAAGCTGAAGGAATAGATTTCGATGAAACTTTCGCTCCAATTGCAAGATTGGAGGCAATTATACTATTCCTAGCCTACGCAACACATCAACGATTCAGAGTTTATCAAATGGATGTGAAGTCTGCTTTCCTGAATGGCGTGCTGAAAGAAGAAGTCTATGTGGAACAACCGCCCGGCTTTCGGCGGGGACATCAAGTATATAGACTCGAAAGGTTCTATACGGGTTAAAACAAGCACCCGTGGCTTGGTACGATACCCCATCCGAGTTTCTTCTTCGAAAGGTTTTTAGAAAGGCACAGTAGACCGCACTCTATTCAGCATTCGACTAGAAGAAGACTTATTACTTGTGCAGATCTACGTGGATGACATTATATTCGGATCAAAGAATGTCATCATGTGTCAGTAATTTGAAAAGATGATGAAGGATAAGTTCGAGATGTCAATGATGGGTGAAATGAACTACTTCCTTGGTTTTCAAGTTAAGCAATCACGAAAAGGGAACGTTCATCAACCAAGGCAAATACACTCGAGACCTCATCAAAAGATTCGGTCGCACATTCGGCAAATCAATCAAGATCCATATGAACACGAATATGAAGATAGATCTTGATAAAGAGGGAGTATCGATAGACCAAACCGAATACCGTGCTATAATTGGTTCTTTATTATATCTAACGGCTACTCGTCCCGACATAACTTATGTTGTAGGTGTTCGTGCTCGATTTTAGGCGAATCCCAAGCGAGTCATATGGACTCGAAGAAAGAAGATTCTCCGCTATCTACGAGGAACACCCGACATGGGTTTGTGGTATCCAACCGATGATAATATTGAACTAACTGGTTATTCCGATGCCGACTATGCAGGATGTAGAATAGACCAAAAATCAACTTCGGGAACATGTCGGTTCCTTGGGGCAAAGAGTCGATCTCATGGTTTTCAAAGAAACGAAGCACTCGGTGGCCACGTCGACTACCGAAGCCGAATACATGGCTGCCGGAAGTTGTTGCGCCTAGATCCTTTGGCCGAGACAAGAATGAGAGACTATGACGTCATTCGGAATGAAGTGCCGATTTTCTCGCGACAAGCAGGTGCTATTGCAATCACTCGAACCCCGTACTTCACACGAGATGCAAGCACGTGGACATCGACATCACTTCATTCGTGACCATGTCGAGAAAAAGGATATCAGGATGGAGAAGATCCATACTGACAAGCAACGGGCTGATATACTGACCAAGCCTCTAGCTGAATCCAGATTCAGAGAACTTTCAGAAGAGCTAGGTCTGTTGGACCCGACTGACCCCAGTCAGTAAGAGGTTTCAGGAGAGAGACATTTCGTAAGGAGGGGGAATGTTCACTCTCGCATCGATACATTCGATGCGTAGAGACAAAACCATCTACACGAGGTATCAGCTGACTACTATGTTCAGCTGACAGGTTTGCGTATCTCTACTCAGTAGTAATTTAATACAACAATACCTTGCATTTATGGCAAAGATTCAGCATGATATTAATATCTTTTGGTTTGTCTTTATTATTAACGGCTCACATTTAATGCACGACATTCCATACATAAGCTTGCTGAACTCTGCACGCATTTAATGCATGTCTTTTCACAGTTACTACTTAGGCTATTTTACAACTGGCTTTGACTTAGGCGCCTTTTGTGATCATTGCCTATTTTTAACTTCTAATCTTAACCGTCCATATCATAAAGCAAGTTTACATTCAGCCTTCGATCGAAAACCGTTCACCTTCATAGTTGATATATATATTCGATCATATCTTTGAAACCGCCATTAGCATACTTCATAACTTTCAAATTCCGAAAAATCCGAGATCTGCATTCGCAATCCTTACTTGCAACTTCACTCTCTATCTTATCTCGAATTTTATCCATTGGTATGCTTATATCTGTTAATGTATTTGTTATATGTTTCAGTATCGCATTGCACAACACTGTTCTATCCAAGAAACGGTACGATTCATTTCTTGTAACAGTACAATGGCGGAAACCAATATCTCTATGATATCTCCAGCGGATATGCAGAACATTCTGGAGAAGGTTCGCGTGTGGTTTGAACCCACCATGGATTTCTATTCATGCGATCCGGAGTACATGGACGATATATTCTCGGCTCGGCGCAGTCGTGGCCGGAGAAATTTCTGTCTAGGAGGCCTTCGTTCTTCCTCCCGAGACAGGTTGCGAGCTGTACTTGAATTCCGACGCCAGTGTCTGGAGACATAGTGGCGAGATTTGTTGCCCATTCTATCCAAAACGCCACTACGGAGCTGAAGCAGATGTCCATCAAGGATGCTTTGAAGCGGAGTTTTGATCTCGCCCCTCCGAAGGGACCCAGATGCGATCGGATACGAGACGACCCGAGTTGATGAATATCTTACCGTCTTACGTGGAAAGCCCACTACTTTCGTAGCTGCTTTTCCGAAGAACGAGCATGTTGCCTCAGTTCAGGGCACTTGCTTATATAGTGACGCAACTACTGACAAGCCAAGCAGGGTCGTTTGACCAGGTGTCGAGGCCTAAGATTCAGATGATGATGGCCATATACGACCGAGCCCAGATTAATTGGACGGAGTTCTTTCTCCGAGAATTCATGGCTCAGGCTGCTAAGTTCGACAAGGCATCGAACATGCTGAGCGCAAAGGGCAAATTGTCAGTATGGACTCAAACCGTCCCATCATGACCGAAGATTTATGTGGATCTCGAGCCTATCACCTACGGTGACAAGGAGTACCTCAATGTGAAGAAGGTCGATTTCACAACAAGACAGGAGCGCTTCAAGCAGATAGGGTCGGGACCCTCGCCAGCTCTCTCCGCAATCAAAGTCTCAGCAGGCTACGCCTACAACGAAAAGAACCCCTCCCGCTAAAACTCCTAAGGCACCGGCAAAGAAACTGAAGAAAGCCGTTGAGGTGCCAGCTACTGAGGAGGTTCCAGAAGTGCCTGCTGAATAGACTCCTGAGAAGACTAAGCCCCTGCAGCTGGTTGATGAGTCCGAGTCTTCTGAGAAGACTCAGTCAGTGGAGAAGATTGTTTCCACTGAAAGGGACCAAGGGGATGCTTCTGAAGCTCAGAGCGCAGATATTCAGCGCCTAGACATGCCCCCCCTTTCGTCCCTCCACTCAGCTCGGTCCCTCCAACCGAAGAAGCGGAACTTCGCACATAGACTTGGAGTCTGAGACTGCATCTGAAGGTGAATCAATCGGGATGGAAGCTTCAATGATCTTATCTCGAGCCTCCCGTGAGATCCTTCAATAGATACCGGAGCTTGCTGACCATTCAGATTTGCTCGTCTTAGCCAAGTCAGCAAGGCTCCATATGATCCTACGCTTTCAGGAGTGGCCTCAGCTTCAACGCCTTGTTCTACACTACTCCCGTCGCCAGCCTACACTTGGAAGAACCGAGATTGCGTGAGGAGATAGGCTATTCGAGCCCGAGAACCTCAACACAATGGAGAACCTAAGGGCAGCCATGCTTGCAATTATTGCTGATCGACGCCAAGCGGTGGCTCGCCGCCCTCGATGGGTCCGACCACGACGGTCGGGACCCACCCGCGAAATCAGCCCCCGGAAAGCCCGATGAGGGACATCCACGGGACAAGGATACCCATACGAGGAGCACCACCACTCGGTATCCTTGGTCCCGAGAAGTCCAAGGCCGGGTGCTTCGTCCTCGGCGAGCCCGCTCGGCTCTTCGCTGCCGATCCAACTTTCGAGCGGCGCCCGGCCCGGACCGCAAAGAGATCTCGATCGGTGGCAAAAGCCTTAACGCCCAAGGGATCAAAAATCGAGATCTTGCGAAGGCTATCCATAGGACATGGAAGCAGTGCTCGTCAAGCCACGACTAAAGAACTTCGTGGGCCGAAGTCTTCCGTCTCTTCATCGGCCCGCCCCGATGTTTCCGCTTATTTCAGAAGCGTTGGCTCAGCAGCAAGTCAAATTCGAAGCTCAGCTCAAGATCTTTCAGGAGAGCCAAGCCAAGCTACTTGATGAATTTTTGGCTTCTAAACTGGCTCATACTGACGCTATCACTGAACAATCCGAGGCCACTGAACAAAGACTTGAGACTATCCAACTGGCCTTGGAAGACAAGATCACTGAGAAGCTGAAAGACTTCAAGGAAGCAGCTGACCTCTCTCACAAGCAGTACAAGGAAGACCTTACCATGGAGAGGAACGAGTTGCATGAGGCTCTGACTAAGCTCCACCATCGTCTTGATGAGCTGTCAACCTCCTACAAAAGTCTGAAGAAGTCAGTCCTAGTCCCTACCCCGGTGCTCATTGATGATGCCAAAAAGGGGGAAAGTGAAGGAAAAAGGGAAGGAAAGAAGAGTACTGAGAAGCTGACTCCCACCAAAAGTCCAAAATCTAAGGGGGAAGCTATACTGAAGTCATCCCAGACTCAAACTCAGTCTCAGAAGGGTGAGGCCCAGGGTGTTTCGGCTGCGAGCACAGCTGAAACCGGCCCAAGTGGCTCAGGACCCCAGCAGACTACTCAGGCAACCCAGACTCCCAAAGACATTATTAAGGAGGTTGCTGAGTACGCTGAACAAGCGGTGGAGGACTCAGAAGAAGAAGAGGCTCCTCTTCCACCACCAGTTCAAGAAGGCAAGGGCAAACAAAAGCTTAAAATTCCAACCCCTCCAGCAAAGCGATTAAGGTACATATCTGCTGAGGAGGAAGCCCCAAATAGCTGCGGATGAGAGACGGCCGAGAAATTGCAGAGGCCGGGCGGCCTAACAAGCCAAAGTCTAAGCCTGCCAAAGGAAAGACTAAAGCCCCATCCAGAGGAGGAAAGAGAACTGCTAGACTGCCTCCGAGAAAGCTCATCATAACAGATGAAGAGGACAGAGAAAAGGAAAAGGAGCAAAGAGCGAGAAGAGTGCCGAAAGGCGGGGGTACATCCAAATCTAGATCTAGTACCCTTGTCGAATCGTAACAAGCTCCTCGAAGCCTCAAGAGCAAGATGCGTAAATTGAAGAAATCTTTGCTCGAGATGGATAGATATCTCTACGAGAGGAGAGGAAGCTAGACGGATAAAGGCCGCCGCACGAGGATACATTTGGCGGGACCTTGAGGCACTCGGGAAGCGTCATCGAACAAGAGGCCAGCCGAGAGTTCCTTCGAAAGCCGACATTCCTTATCGATACAGAAGGTTCAGGAAGCCAAACGATCTGAAAACACATAGATGGCCGAGTCAGCGTTCCTGAAGCAAGGATCATTCCTCCACCCAGAAGGTAACTGAAGGGGTAGTAGTCAGCGTTCCTGAAGCAAGGATCATTCCTCCACCCAGAAGACAAGACGACTCAGTACATCTCGGAATGATTGAACAAGAAGTGAAGAATGCTTTGCGTTGAACGAGGTCTAGAACAAGATGATCCAGCCAGACTTCGCCGAATACCTGAAGCTGAGGAAGAACACGTTCAGAATGTATGGAGTCCCACTGCCTGAAGATAAATCCCAAGGTTTCATGTATAGGATTCAACAGTTTAAGGGTTCTCCCTCTTAGTTCTCCTTTTAGCTTAGCAAGATTTGTAATGTACTGAACTAGTTATTATATATATACAAATCTTCTGTTGGCTCTGACAACTACTTGTTGTCTAAATAGCCGTGTTTGCTTTATGCTTTAACACTCAGAATCACTGAAGTGATTACTGACACACACACACTTTGTTTATTTACTTGTCAGTTTTTGCTCGGTTAGATCTCTGATAGACTAGACTTTCGGAGAGTTATTATTTCTCTTAGGGGGAAATTGTCGCTTGGGGGAAATTATTGTAAAGGGGGAAATTGTTCTGTCTCCCTCAGTAGTCTAGCACTTACCAGACAACTCCACTGATCCTACTTGTAATATTTGTAAGGAGCTCTGTTTCTGAGTAAGTTAGTGTTTAGCATAGTTGATAGGACATAGATGATAGGTTTTGGCATCATCAAATCTTCTCAACAGTTCAGAGCACGAGGCTACTGAGCGTGATCCAGTATAGAAGATAGAGTCATTTCCCACAAGTATGATCATGCTGAGGATTGAATCATCACCCAACAGAGGTCCATACTGATCAGCCCATTTTGCTTTGCGGGTTCCCCCTTGACTGAACTGGGGTGATCTGGAGCTGATCTTCTTGTCAGAGTGCTGATGACTAGGATGAGGTGCCTTCATCTTCTGTTTGTTCTTGGTTAGGGGGTTCAGTATGTCTGCATTGATGGTCTCCCCTTGATCAAACCTATCAGCCAGCCGGTTTTCTGAGCGTACGGGGGTAGATGAGGAGGCTCCCTGGCTGAATTAGGGGTGTTAAAAAATACCGAAAAATCGGTATACCGCCCATACCGTATCAAAAATATATCGAAATACCGAAATTTTTGGTATACCGAGATTTTCGGTACGGTATGATACCTTACCGAAGTTTTTTGTTAAGGTAAAGGTATGAGTTTTCCTATACCGCGATATACCGTAGCATACCGTGGATACGGTACATACCGAAAGTAACGGTACATACCGTATACCGATAGATACCGTTTGAAACCGAACCACCGGTATGTACCGATGTTCCGACACATACCGTGTACCAAAATATACCGATCACGGTATATACCGCATACCGAAATGATACCGAATGTCGATCTATATCGATCATGGTATATACCGCATACCCGAAAACATACCGTATATATCTTATAATATAGTATCTTTTAAATGCAAATTTAATATTTTAGAATTTAGATACATTAAAAAGTGGTACTTTACTTACATTAGTCATTACGAAAATCATAAAGAGTTCATAAAGTATTTCAAGATATTATTATAAAGAGTTCATAAAGTATTTCATTTTTTAGATTCCTTTAATTTTGATTTTGATTTTGTAGTATGTGCAGATTAGGGTAATGTGTTGATTCAATAAATTTTCTGATGTTTCTTGAAGGGATTGAGATGGCTTGAGATGTTTCTTGAAGGGATTGAGATGTGTTGATTCAATAACTTCTGCAGAAAATCGAAGAAATCGAAGAAGGTCAGCCCTTTTGCTTAGCTATTCATTGTTTCTTTGATAGTTCACAACTCAAGTAATTCAAAATTTTATCTATAATATACATATTATTATTATATACTTATTTAAAGTTTGATATGATAACTGATAACTACACTAATTCTAAAATTTACTATTTGCAGGTTTTTTGATATGAAGTGGTTCGTTTTAAGATGTTTATGGTCTTCATCTTTATTGCTTTAGACTTGAACAAAAAATTGTTATGTTATTTAGTAGACTTTTGGATTTTTTGATGGTGGATTGTGCTCTTGTTTGGGTTTTCTATTTTCTGCATTTGGATTGTTTTGAGATGTTGGATGGTGCTCTTGTTGGGTTTTTTGGTTTATGTATTTATTCATTATCTTAGATATTTACGGATGTAATTTGTTGGACGGAAATTGAATGTTTTCTGCATTTGTTCATCTTTATATTCTTATTTTTAACAGATTTTTTTTTCGGTATACTTTATGTTTCGGTATGCCAGTGTTCTTTCGGTATACCGATATGCGGTAAGGCATACCGCACGACCGGTATGGCAACGGTATGAATACTTGCTAATACCGCACTTACGGTATACCGATCAACGGTATACCGCAATGACCGATACGGTAACGGTATGCAATTTCCCATACCGCACGTTTCGGCTCGGTATGCGGTATGGAAAAATTTGGACGGTATGCCGTACTGTAACACCCCTAAGCTGAATCCAAGTCCCTCCTTGCAGTGCCTGGGCTTGTTGCTTGCTAGCATAGCCTCTAGCTTCTTTTCAGCGCCCATGTAACGCTCTGTCATCAGGTTCCTCCAGACATCATCACTTTTCTTTAGCATTTCATGCTCGATCTGAAGTCCTGATAACTCTTGCTTCAGTAGACTCAGTTCAGTATCTTTCTGATTCAAGTCTTTGGTCAAAACTGAGATCTGATCTTCTTGATGCTGAGACTTGGCCATCAGAGAGTTTATCTCCTCCCTAAGTCTCAACACAAGTCCTTCTGACTCAGAAGCAACCTGACTCTCCTGAGAAAGTCTCTGATTCTCCACTTTCAGGGTATCCAATTCCTGAAGAGTCTTACTGAGCCGCACTCATCCGAATCGCTCGTCGAGTAGTTCTTCATATGTGATCGCGACGTCCGTATTCTCATCTCGCACTTTGAAAGAGTGTCGTGTATGCAGTGTGAAGAGGAATTAAATGGTGCATGTGAGTTTACCTCATCCTCTTCTCCTGCCAAGAGACACTTTTCAGCATCTTCTTCAGCTTCAAGCTCTATGGCCATGAAAGCTGCTTCATCGTCAGATGAATCCATGAAGGAATCGACTTCATCTGAGTCGTCTGAGAGTTCACCGGCAATGTATGCTTGTCTCTTCTTGATGAACTTCTCCCTTCTTGCTTTACGTGCTGCTCTTTCGAGTCTTGAGCTCGGACGGCATATACCGATAATGTCCCCGGCTTCTTGCGATTATAGCAGGTTGTGACTCTTTCTTCTTTGCTCTCACTGTCTTTCAACTGAGCAGAGTCCTCTTGTTTCCTGCATTCAGAAGTGTGCGAGTCAGGAGTGCGCTTAGGCGTATATTCAGACTTACCCTTGGATTCTCTGAGGGCTTTAGTCACTTTTCTGCGCCTCTCCTTCTCCTTCTGGTAATTTACGGCAAGCAGTGCGTATTTCTTGGCTAGATTTCCTTCTTGTATGTCACTGAGTGAAGGTTCAGCCTTGCTAGACGCTGGAGCTGCTGTGCTGACTGATGCTTTAAAGGCATGGTCGACTTGGGTATCAACTTCAGCTCGCTGCTTCCTTTGAGGTAAGACGAACTCGAACTCCTCTGCTTTAAGTTCTGAAAAGATATGGTCAGGAATAAAAATATCTAAATCAGAATGACATAATAAAGTAACAAAGGGGGCCCAGTTTCCGTCTGGTAGTGCCCTCAAAATCTTGAGATTCATCTCTCGGTTGGAGAATGTATTTCCCAGCCCGTTGATAGAGTTCATCAGATTCGTAAATCTGACGTTGAGATCTTCAATGGTGTCACTAGGCATGAGGGACAATCTCTCCAGCTTCTGAAGTTCCAGCGCAAGTTTATTTGCTTTGATCTTCTGAGTCCCCCGACTCAGTAGCGCTAGAGCATCCCGGAGTTCTTTCGCGGACTTGCAGTCCTAAACTCTTCCGAGATCGGAATCACTCAGGGTGGTTAGTATGTCGTTTCTGGCGACGCGGTCTAAGTTGTGAAGCTTCTTCTCCTCAGGGGTGAAGAGACTTTTGTCCTTGGGAATCTTCTTTCCGGTCACCATTCGACTTCCGTCTGTTGGATCCTGAGCTACGACGCTATCGATCATAGGAATAATAGGTCCGTCCTCCAGAACCTCTGTCATGCTATCGTGGAGGGAGGTCAGATGTGCCTCCATTCTGACCCGCCATACGCCATAGTTCTCTACTGAGAACATGGGTACCATCCTGATCCCTGACATATCAGACATGATAGATAGTGATATGAATGAAGAATGATATGCAGTGAAAACATTTTCCGGATCCGTTCAAGTAGACCAGTTTCAGAATAACAAGAGTTTTATAGAACTCCTGCTCTGATACCAATTGTTGGTCCCGAGAGTACGTTCAGATGTAGAGGGGGGGGTGAATACACCTGAAAACCGATTTCTCAACTTAAACACGAACAGTCCTTTTCAGGATAGGGTCGTACTGAACAAGTTCAGTAGACCAGACAAGCTGTTCTGAATCGTGTGGCAAGTGACTAACTCTACTGAGACCTGCTAGCTGACTTAGAGTCAAAATTCAGTATCTTCCAGATAGAGTTCAGTAGTGCGGAATAGTGTAGGCCCAAATTCAGTTGAGTTAGGAAAACATTTAACTCAACTGAATTTGTGCGATCGTGCGAGAATGCACTGTTTCTTTCTTTTATAGTCTCTCCTAGACCCCTTGAGATCAGATGAATCTCGACATCAATAATCCATGACATATTATTTTGGTGATATTAGCTATTTGTGCAACTCTGCACAAGTAAAAGAAAGTTTTATTAATGTCTATAAATACTTATGTTTTTCCTTCAGGGATAAACATATATCACATAAATTATAACGCTCTACAAAATCATTTATTATTCTTCAAGAATATTAATTATGTGCTATTTTGGGAGCAATAAATTAAGATTATATGTTTATATATAATACTCCATCCATCCCACAAATAATGTCCCTCTTTCCTTCCGAGACGTCCCACAAATAATGTCCCCTTTCCGAAAATTGAAAATTATTACACACAACTAACAACTATTTTTTAAATTCCCGACCGCCTTTATTCACAACCAACCACTTTTCTTAAATTCCGTGCCGGAAATATAAGAGATAATTTGTGGGATGGAGGGAGTAAATATATATAAAAATAAATATTATAATATGCAGAAAAAACTGTAAATACATAAATAATAGCTCTTCAAGAGTGTGAAATATTATTCAAGAATGTTAAATTGTGCTACTTCTAGATCAATAATTAAATCATTTCAATTAGTAAGTTTGAATTGCTCTTTAAGAGCATGTAATTTTCTTCTGGAATATGAATTGTGCTACTTCAGGAGCAACAATTCTAATTTAAAATTAAATAAATAATCAAACATACAAACAAATGAACAAATGAACAAATAGATAAAAGCAGACATTAAATGTTCTTCGGAGCATGTAATATTCTTCAGAAATATGGATTATGCAACTTCTGGAGAAACAAATTAAGTTGAGAATATGTTTTAAAATTGCTTTTCAAGAGCATATAATATTCTTCAGGAATAATAATATATTGTGCTACTCATGAATAATAATATATAAGTATAATAATTTCCTCAATGGACGTGCATGATTCAAAATAAGTAATTGATTTATGTTGGTCCGGAGATGAGTATCAGGGGTAGAGGGAGGGGGGGGGGGTGAATACACCTGATTACAAGTTTTTCCTCAAACACGAAGGACATCTGAGATGTAGATTGCGATTGATGAACAGTGCCAAATAGTAACCTTCTGATCGTGGGTCAGAGTGACTCAACTACTGAGTTTGTCCTACTGACTTTTGTCAGTGTTAAAACCTCAGGCGGAGAGTTAGTGCGGATAAGTGTAGGCCCCGAAAGACTTCGTCTCGATTTGAAAACGTGTTTTTGCAAACTAAATCAGTTTTGGCTGGTGCACTTTTAAATACGTTTTATGCAAAGTATGAGTTTGAAAATCGATTTGAGAACGATGCAATAAAAGAGTAAATGACACAAGCAATTTTTAACGTGGTTCGGATACGCAAGATCCTACGTCCACGGTCCTGCTGAACAGGAGGTCTTGTTGATTAATCTGAGCAAGCCTCAGCAAGGTATTTGTGCGCTGGACAGACCCTTCTAAGTTATAGTCCTTAGCGACTTTACAAATCAAGCCGAAGTTTTAAGGTGAGGGGATTTTCTCCAACTATGAAGGAGTTCTTACAGTAAGAACAGTCACAAAAAGTGAACTCCTTCGAAGGTTCTAAGATATAGATGCAACAGTTGAGCTTAGATAGAGAAGAGGGATCTAAAGAAACTCTAGATAAAAGAACTAAAGGTTTTCAACTAAGCAAGTTCTTCGCTGGATAGTCGTGTTGCGCTAGAGAGTTTGAATGCTTGAGCGTGTAATCCCTTTGATATCCCGTGCGTTGAGCTCAGAAAGGCTTCTCTATTTATAGTCATGACCCAGATATTTGTTCGTTGGAGAAAACGATGCCACGTGTCACAAACATCCAAGAAAAATGGCTATAAGTTTCGAAATAGTGTCGCAGAGTGATTGGTCACTGTACATCAGAGCAGCTTTAGTTGCAGAGTAGGTAAGGCTTTGGATGCTTCTCATTGGTCGAGGTTTGTGGTAGGTGAGACTTGTCAGACATCAGTCTTCATCTGAGTTGACTCTCACTCATCCTCGTATGATCCTCTGCTGACTTTCGAATGACATTAAAAGTCGGGTCGTTGGTCCCTGTCGGATACAGTAGTTCTGGCACGATCATATTTTCTTCTTTATCTGAGTCGGCTGATAAAAGGTCTTCTACTGAGAGCAATCAGCTGGTGACTCTTAAGGTACTGAGCTCTATACTGTGTTCTTCACTGGAGATCAGCTGATGAGACATCTTCTACTGATAAGAGTCAGTTGAGAACACGAGCTTTTACTTACTACTGAAGTTCAGACCAACAAATACCCCGTACAGGACTTAGACAAAAAATAGATAACGAAAATAAGAACAACCTAGCCTATTACATCATCTAGTCCGAGAGACAACACACTAAGGGTACAATACAGGTTTTGGGATCTTCAATTCCATAGCAATAAATCACTATGATTTCCCCCATTACCGAAATAAGCAATAATGCATGAATTACTGATAATAATATAGAGTACCCTCTAAGTGGTGATCTAATCAATCACTGACTCATAACCCAACAATTTTCCCCTAATTAATGATGCAAAAACCACTAAGTTCTAAGCTACTGACCCAAGAGACTTTAGTAAAAACTGAGCAGTAAAAATAGGGTAATCAATAAATAAAAGATAGGCATATCAGAGAAAGATAGGTTACGTGAGTGTGTGTCAGATCACTTGAGTGATCAGTTGTGATAAACAATAAAAACATAGCCACAAGATAATGAGTAGTTCTCTGCCCAAGCAAAGAACTGATATATTATATATGAGAAGTGAAATTACATCAGTCTAAGCACTATACATCAGAAGATGAGGAAATACTACTAACGTCGTTACTTCTTGATCTTCGCCTTGAATTCCGCAGACTTAGCAGCTGGAGCCTCCAACCCATAAGATTTGTAGATTCTCTCTCTGAGGGTTTGGATGGGGATGAGATCACTTGGCTGCAAGGGATCTAGATCGTTGTGGCGTGCAACACTCTCAACCTCCTCCTCTATCTCCTTCGTGCAGATCACTCCTTGAGTCATCATGGACGGAGTCAGTTGTCGGTAGGCAGGAGCAGTGAAGGGTAGCTTCTCCTTGAATAATAATAAGCTTGATCTGCGCCCTGAAGTTTGCGTTGTACTGATAAATGAATTCATCAAAAAGATCAGTAGGCGACACTTCAGCAGGATAGCATTGCCATACGTAATATGCCTTGATAAAGTCTATCTTCAGCTCCTCCCACTCTTCATTCAGATTCCACGAAATCTACTTGTCTACGCGGCATTGCGGAGTCTTCTTGAGATGAGCCTTTTGGGCACCATGCCGGAAGAACTTGGACGTCCTAGGTATCTGCTTGCTCTTATCGAAGATTGGCTCTCTGGAAATTTTATCAGTAAGCTCAATAATCTTGGCCAAATCTTCTTGCCTTTTCTTCTCCCTTAATGTTACAACTCTTTTATCCCTCGACCTGAGGTTTAGCCCTTGCTGCGTAGCATCCCATGTGTAGCTTTGCCTTCTGCCTCCTGCTCAGGTGTAAGTTTGGAAATATTCTTCATCCTCTGAGCAAGTGGCAGTGTGTCCGTCTCTGAGTCATCAACAGGCTCCTGATCAGCAGATTGCTGAGCCTTCTTCTTTTGCTAATCCAAAATTAGCTTAGCCCGACTCTTGGACATCTTGGCAACTGTTACTCTCTTCTTCTTCTTTGGCTTCTGAGCCTCTTCTTCTAATCTCAGCTCATAGTCTATCTGATCTTGGAGTTGCTGAGCCACCCTCTTATCATGTTCTTCCTGCTCCTCTCTTGATTTGAATTTGGGCGTCGGGGAAGGAGGTGGAGTGCTTTCAGTGGCTTTCTCCTTCCCGGCCCTTTGAGTCGGGCTCATCCTCCTGATCAAGGAATTGGGCAATATCTTCTATGTGTTGTGCCTGAGCCGAGGATCCTTCTCCTGATCCTCCGACCTGCTTGGGCAGCTGAGTCTCAGATGGTTGCGCCTGTGACTGAATTTGGACTTGGGGATGGAGGACGGAGCTCGTTCCAGCCTGAGCTGAACTTTCCCCCTTAATCGGTTCCCTCTCAGACTGATCAACCACCTGAGCTGCTCTTCCTTCCCCCTTTTTGGCATCATCACTAGCCGAGGACAGGAGGGCTTTGATAGCTGCTACTTCCCGCTGACGATCGTAGACAACTGCTTTAATATATGTGGAGGTGGTGTTGAAGTCTCCGACGGCATCGCAGTAGTGGACCCAGTCATCCTCCTGGTCCTTGCGGATTTGGCGGATCTGAGCCTCTATTTTATTCCTCTGCTTCAGAAGCGATACGTCGTGGGAGTCAATCATTTCGTTCTAAATGAGCTTAAGGGCTGCCGCCTGAGTTTGTAAGGCATTCTGGACACTAGAGGTGGCCATCCTGTTGCGCTCATCCATAGTCGTCTGGACTGTGGCCAGGCTCGCAGACAGTTGCTCAGCGAACATCTTCTGCTGGGCTTTGAGAAACTGCTGACATTGAGCAGCCAAGTCAGCCTTCTGAGCTGCCAGCGCAATCTCGACGATCTCCTGAATGTTGGGAGTAGGAGCGTCCGAGACCTTCTTGACTGCGCCAGCAAGTTCGTCAACCTTCTCCGTCTGAGCTTCTGTATACTGAGCCCACTTGAGATGGACATCCTTAGCCAGGAGATGATTCTTATCTCCTTGCTTCCTGATAGCTCCGTTGATAGACTTGGAGGACACGGAACCTATAGGCTTTATCTGATATGATGAGGTTTCGAGCCTCTGCTCAGAGGCAGCGATTTGTTGCTTCCTGGAGGATGAAGCAACTGGGGCGGCACCTGATTCTGGAGGTGGAGGTGGTGAGTCACCCTTCTCACTGGGAGTCTTTCCCTTAGCAAAATCTCCCTATTCTACATCCTTGGGTGCCTGATCATCATCACCAGCGTCATGATGAGACGACAACGATGGGCTCCTGGCGGCCTGCGGGGAGGACCTCAGCTCTAGAAGATATAGCATGGCTGAGCGAAGGTCCTTGAATGAGGCAATGTCAGCGGGTTTCCCAAACTCGATCGCCGACTGCAAACTCTGTTCCTCAGCCAGTAAGGACAGCGCAGAATGCTGTTGGATGAGGTCTGCAAGGATATCCCAATTAAGGAATCGCAGCAGCATCTGTGTGATTGCCCTGATCGCTTTGTCGACCAAGTCCTGATGCTGGGAAATCTCAGGAATGTGTTCAACAACCTCTCCCGTAGTACGGAGACGGTTCATCTGAACAATCAAAACAATCGACGATTGTTCTGAAGAGACTTCAGCAGCCGGCTCATCAGCTTCTTTCGGCTGAGTCTCCTCAATACTGACCCGCTGAACCTTGTCCTTCAAGGTGGCACCCTCTATGCCAGTATCAACGTCCAATAATTCTTCCTCCCGAGGGGGTGGAGGGGAAGCAGGCTTGGAGGCAGCCTTAGAACCTCCAGCTTTGGACAACTTCTTTCTCTTCGGCTGATCGGCACGTGGAGGCAGATCAGTAGATGATCTCTTGAGCTCAGTAGCTCCACGTCCGATCGACTTTTCGGCCGCTGCTCTAGTTTTGAACTTGATCAGTTACGGTCGAAATATTTGGAGTCAGCGAATGAGGCGTGATTCGTCAATGAATCCTCAATCATAATGGACACCTTTATCCCGTACAACAACTTTCCCACACTAATGAGTCTTCTCTCTCCTGACTTTGTGGACACGAACTTCTGAGCCTGAGCCTTCAGCTCTGCCATAAAGAACTTAGTCAAATTCACCTGGACTCCATCGACAATGGCCATGTAGCCGAGTCCCCTGTACTCCGGAAGGAGTTTAGTTCTTCGGTAGGGCGGATTTAAAGGAGATGTTGTCGCGTCCGCAAAAACGACGAAAATAATCATTGTGCTCGTTCTACTTGTATCCTATAGGAGAAATCCCTGAGTCCGACAACTCAAAAGCGGACTTCAAAGCCTCCATCACCCTGATGTCGGCACGGCTGGCTTCCCACTTCTGGGGTGCAACTTCCCTCATGTAACCTATCACGGTTACCTCTGCGTTTGTATCCTCCACAGAACGCATGTTGAAGAAAAACACGGCCACCTGCCGGGGTAGGTACGCCTTAGGATGCTTCGTCAACAGAAGCTCCAAGCTGGATGCTTCGAGGGCAGAGAAAATCGGCTCCATGAACGGAAGCTCTGCCTGATGGAAGACCATCGTGAGTTCGAATAGACCCTGGAGAGTATGATCTCCTCGATGTTTGATGGGGTCGAAACGATCGCCATTGAAACAGAAATCTGCAAAAGGAGAGTTAGCACTCGAAAATAGAGTAAGTTAGATCAAGGTTGCAGATAAATAAGAAGGTTACCGTAATCAAAGAGCTTGGAAGAGATGAAAGCAGGCAATAAAATGCAGTAATCAGGAATGATCGGAAGCTCTAAGATTGCGTAAATGGCGAAAAGTGCGTTTAGAGTGAAAAGGGTAAGATTTTATATTGATTTAAATATCAAGGGTTTTTAGATCTGACGGTTAGTGTAAAATCTTGCTTTTCTGGGACGGCTCAGATCTGATTTTATAAAAGGAATGATTACTTAGCCACCTCTAAACTAGACCCACGTAAGATATGCGCAGATAGAGTAAGGTGAGAAGACAAGCATTAAATGCATTGCAGGCAGCATTAAAAAATAAAACATTTTAAATGAGAACGGTTTCTACTGACTTAATCCTTAAAAATTTATGGTGGAAAATAAATGCAAGTCATGCCACTGAATGCAAATGACTGAGTTATTAAATGCGAGCATGCTTCTGAGAATATTAAAGAATCTAAATACGCAAACCTCTTCAGCTGAACTTTTACGATCAGCTAGTTATTGAAATAACTTAGGCGAATCTCCATGGTACTGATGATACCATGTTCCCCCCTTACGTATGCTTGTATGATTCACCCTACTGAATCAAAGTACTGAGTCTGACTTCTGACTTGTCGTACTGAATTGTCTTACTGACTCGAGTCAGTAGGATCCAGTAGACCTAGCTCGACGGATAGTTCTCTAAATCTATTCTCAGCTAGCGGTTAGGTCAGTATGTCTACCCTTTGCTTGTCAGTATGGATTTTCTTTATCCTGATATCCTTCTTCTCGACTCGGTCTCTGAAGAAGTGGTGTCGAATGTTCACTCGCTTGCATCTCGTATGAAGAACTGGATTATGAGTTATTGCAATCGCACCGGTGGAGTCGCAGTAGATGGACACTTCATCTTGAGTAATTCCATAATCTCGCAGCTATTGTCGAAGCCAAAGGATTTGGGCACATCAACTTCCAGCAGCCATATACTCAGCTTCAGTAGTGGATGTTGCCACTGAATGTTGTTTCTTTGAAAACCATGATATCAACTTGCTGTCTGGGAACTGACATGTTCCGGAAGTTGATTTTTGATCTATCCTACATCCTGTTAGTATCAGATTATCATTAGCAGGATACCATAGCCCTGCGTCAGATGTTCCCTTCAGGTATCGCAGAATCTTCTTCGCTAAGTCTAGATAACTTCGCTTAGGATTCGCCTGAAATCTTGCACATACACCTGCAACATAAGTTATGTCAGGTCTGCTTGCTGTTAAATATAATAAAGAATCAATAATAGCTCTATAATCTGTAGAGTTAACAGAAGCTCCCTCTTTGTCTAGATCGATTTTAAAATTCGTGTTCATGGGGATCTTGACTGGCTTGCTTGAGTCGCAGCTGAATCTTTTCAGGAGGTCTCGAGTGTATTTTGCTTGGTTGATGAATATTCCTTCAGGTGATTGCTTCACTTGAAATCCAAGGAAGTAGTTCATCTCCCCCATCATAGACATCTCGAACTTCTCCTTCATCACTTTCTCGAATTGTTGACATATAGTCACGTTCCTGCAACCGAAAATGATGTCGACCACATAGATCTGCACCAGTAGAATATCATCGCCTGACTTGATGCTGAACAAAGTGCGATCTACTGTCCCCTTCTGAAAACCTTTCTGAAGAAGAAAGTCTGATAGGGTATCCTACCAAGCCCTGGGTGCTTGTTTTAACCCAGACAGAGCTTTCCGAAGTCTGTACACCTGATGTCCCTGCTGGAAGCCGGGCGGTTGCTCCACGTAGACTTCTTCCTTCAGCACGCCATTTAGAAATGCTGACTTAACATCCATTTGATATACTTTAAATCTTTGATGTGTTGCATAGGTTAGGAACAGACGAATAGCTTCCAATCTGGCAACTGGTGCGAACCTTTCGTCAAAGTCTACTCCTTCTGCTTGACAGTATCCCTTGGCAACAAGTCAAGCCTTGTTTCTGACGATGACGTTGTTTTTGTCACGCTTGTTCTTGAAGAACCACTTAGTACCGATCACATGTTGATGTCTAGGTCTGTCGACAAGCTCCCAAACTTCATTACGGACAAATTAGTTCAGCTCCTCATGCATGGCAATGATCCAGTCAACATCGTTGAGAGCGTCCTCTATCGTCTGATGTTCTTCAGTAGACAAGAAACAGGAGTAAATAGCACTTTCGCCTTGACTTAATCTGGATCTTGTCCTTACTGCTACTGTTGGATCTCCAATGATTAAATCAGAAGAGTGGGTGTCTAGCCACGAACGTCTGAGTTTGGCTTCTTCTTTTGGGATTACTTCTGATGTTGATTCTGTTCAGTAGAATCAACCAGGTCAGCTACAGTGCTTGCGGGATGGGTCTGAATTTCTTCATCGTCTGACTCATCATCCCAACAATGCTGGATCTTCTCAGCTTTGTCGTTTAGTGTGAGATTATGTAGCTTGCTGCTGACATCTTCAGGATTTGTCTTCTTTGGTTTCCTGTTCTCAGTAACAAACTCATCAAAAATAACATGAGGGCTTTCCTCCACGCAAAGGGTCCGGTAGTTAAAGACCCTGAAGGCTTTACTGACTCGAGAGTATCCTAAGAATATTCTTTGATCAGATTTGCTATCAAAGATCTTTAACTGATTCTTCCCATTATTGTGGATAAAGCAAGGACAGCCAAAAATATGAAAATGAGAAATAGACGGAATTCTCCCTTTCCACAGTTCGTATGGAAATAGAAGGAATTCTCCCTTTCCACAATTCCAGAGTTTGCTAGGAGCATTCTTGCTGCTTCTTTTAGTGTTCTGTTCTTCCGTTCAGCAAGTCCGTTCTGCTGAGGGGTGCGAGCTGCTGAAGTCTCATGTTGAATCCCCTCCTTATCGCTGTACTCTTTAACGACTGAGTTGAGGAATTTTATCCCTCCTATCTGAGCAAATTCTCTGAATCTTGATGTCTTTCTCCATACTGAGTTTCTTTAGCAGTATTGGCAGCTCAGTCTTGACATCAGATTGACTGGCTATGAAGATGACCCACGTATATCTCGAAGAATCGTCAATAACGACGAGCCATACTTCTTGCCTCTTATTGTCACTAGAGAAACTGGCCCAAACAAGTCCATGTGGAGCAGTTGAAGGATTCCATCAGTGGAAGGTGGCGGAATTGGTGGATTATTTTTCTTTGTCTGCTTTCCCTTCAAACACGCTTCACAATTTCTGTCTTTGATAAAAGCTTCATTGGGCAGTCCTCTGACTTTAGAGTTCTTGGCTAGCTTGTTCATTGCCTAGAAAATTCAGGTGATTGAGTCTCTTGTGCCACAGCCATCCTGTTTTATCACTGGACTTCGTCTGAGCAAGCAAGCAAGCCTCAGGTTCAGCGGTGTTCCAGTTTGCAACGTAGATGTTCTTCTTCCGCGAACCTGATAACACTGTTTTCCCTGTAGATTTGTCAACAACATCATAGAAACCAGCGTCAAAGATAACTCTATTCAGATTATCACAGAATTGACTGATAGAAAGGAGATTATGTTGAAGTCCTTTAATATATGTTACTCTTGGAACTGAAGCAGTCCCAATGTTCAGTGTTCCATATCCCCTTGTATAGCCTTTAGAGTTGTCACCAAACTCAATTCTGGGACCATCTTCTTGCACGTAATTGGTCAGCAGGCTCTTCTGATAAGTCATATGTCTCGAGCCGCCGCTGTCCACAATCCAAGGGTCCATATGCACCTGCAAAACAGAAACATTTTTAGGTACCCTTTGGTTCAGTTTGGGTCCTTAAGCGTTAGTCGGTGATTTCACGACCTAAATCTGTCTTGCGACCTTAGGAGTCTCAGACTTCTTTTTCTTAACCTTGTTAGTCTTTTTCTCCACTGGACCTGGAGATACTGACTTCCTGACATTTTTGGGTTCAGGAGCTTTCTTCTTCTGAGGCTTTGTGCTCCTCCTGACCCTGGGCTCATAATAGTACGAACCAAACAGTACAGGGTGCTCATACAGTGGCTCGCCATACCGCTCTGCCCATTCGACCTTCTTAGTTCCCCCTGAATTTGATCGTAGTGTTCTGGTGCTAGAACCTTTGGTCAGTTGCTTCTTGTTGCTTGGCTGAGGTGCAATCATCTTCTGTTTGTTTTTCGCGTGAGTTGTTAGTTCAGAGATATGAACTTTTCCCCTGACGAACCTATCAGCCAGCATTTCTGAGCCTTTTGAAATAGAGGTGGAAGCTTCGTGAGTGTAGCCAAGTCCTTCCTTCATGACCGGTGGCCTTTGAGCTCTGAGCATGCTTTCCAACTTCTCTTTGGCTCCCAGGTACTGTTCAGTCATCAGTCCTCGCCAAACCTCATCACTTTTCTGAAGTGATTCATAGTCCTTCTCAACCTCTGCGAGCTTCTGACTGAGTCGGGCTATCTTAGTATCTTTCTCAGAATTGTCCTTAGTCAGAACTGATGTCTGAGTTTCTTGAAGCTGAGACTTAGTCATAAGAGATTCAATCTCTTCCTTCAGTCTCGCGACTAGAATTTCTGAATCAGTAGAGACCTGACAATCAAAAGAAAGTTTCTAATTCTCAGCCTTTACCTGTTCCAGTTCGTGAAAGTTCTGCTGAACTCTCTGCTTAACTGAATATGCTCACGTCATATGCATGCACCACGTCTAGAGGTTCATCTGTAGCTGAGCACGTGTCGTGTGTGCTCTGTGAAGAGGAGGTTATAATGAGTTTCAAATTTACCTCAGCCTCTTCTCCGACCATCAGACAGTATTCAGTTGTTGATTCAGGATCTGTTTCTCCGACCTCAATGACAATAAATGCAGCTTCGTCTTCAGAAGAATACATGAAAGTATCTTCCTCGATTGAGTCATCGGATAGCTCTCCGACAATATAGGACTGCCTCCTTCAGGCAAATTTCTTGCGTCTGGCCTGCCGTTCTGCTCGCTGAGCAGCTGAGAGCTCAGGACAATCGTACTGGAAATGTCCTTCTTTCTTGCAGTTGTAGCACATAGTCACTCTGCTACCTTTTCCAGTTGAGTTGTTGGATGGACTAGCAGCAAGTTCTGTGTTCCTGCAATCAGGAGATGGTTTAGATTCTTCCCTTTTACGATGATCTTTCTTACCTGAGGGAGAATCTCGGTGGTATTTCTTCAGCTTTCTGACTCTCTCCTTCTCCCTTTGATATTTGAGAGCCATAAGCGCAAGACGGCTAGTATCAAGAATCTCGGAAGACTTACCATCTGAAGCAGCTACTGTCTTGCTGGAAGAAATGGGGTTGGCTCCAGATTTGCTGATTGTTGCTTTGAAAGCATGATCTATTTGAGTCTCAGATGGAGCACTAGAACATCTTTGGGGTAGACTGTGCTCGAACTCCTCCATCTTTAGTTCTGAAAATATAACATCAGTGGTTAAAGCGTTACGATCTGAGCGACGTAAATAAGTAGCAAAAGGAAGCCACTTCAGTCGAGGCAACGCTCTCAAGATCTTGGTGTTCATCTCTTTGTTGGTGAACATTCTCCCCAGCCCGTTGATCACATTGATCTGATTTGTGAATCTGACGCTAAGCTCGTCAATGGTTTCGTTGGGCTCCATGGCAAAGGTGTCGAACTTTTGAAGGTCTAGCTCGAGCTTGTTCTCTTTGATCTGCGGGGTTCCTTGGCTCAGTACCACCAGGGCATCCCAAAGTTCTTTTGCCGTTTTGCAGTCTTGCACCCTCCCGAGGTGTGAATCGCTGAGCGTTGTCAGGATTGCATTCCGCGCTATTCGGTCGAGGTTGTGCAACTTTTTCTCTTCTAGCGTGATGGCAGATTTGTCTTTAGCAACCTTAGCACCAGTCTGTGCTCCTACACCTCCCACAACGGTATATTGAACGCTGTCGATCATGGGAATGATGTGTCCTATTTCTAGGACATCTGTCATGCTGTCGTGCAGCGATGTAAGGTGCGCCTCCATTCTCACGCGCCATACCGTGTAGTTCTCTATAGAGAACATCAGCACCGTCCGTATACCTGACATATCAGCCATTATAGATGAGAGTATAAGGATGTATGAAGAGATGCTTGTGTAGTGAAAAGTGTTTTCAGGATCTGTTCGAGTAGACCAATAGTTTTAGAAACGATGATCAGGAGAACATCAACACTCTGATACCAGTTGTTGGTCCGGAGACGAGTATCAGGTGTAGAGGGGGGGGGGTGAATACACCTGATTACAAAATTTTCCTCAAACGCGAAGGACAGCTGAGCTGTAGATTGCGACTGATGAACAGTGCTAAATAGTAACCTTCTGATCGCGGGTCAGAGTGACTCAACTACTGAGTTTGTCCTACTGACTTCTGTCAGTGTTAAGACCTCAGGCGGAGAGTTAGTACGGATAAGTGTAGGGCCCGAAAGACTTCATCTCGATTTGAAAACGTGTTTTTGCAAACTAAATCAGTTTTGGTTGGTGCACTTTTAAATACGTTTTATACAAAGTATGAGTTTGTAAATCGATTTGAGAACGATGCAATAAAACAGTAAATAACACAAGCAATTTTTAACGTGGTTCGGATACGCAAGATCATACGTCCACAGTCCTGCTGAACAGGAGGTCTTATTGATTAATCTGAGCAAGCCTCTGCAAGATATCTGTGCGATGGACAGACCCTTCTAAGTTATAGTCCTTAGCGACTTTACAAATCAAACCGAAGTTTGAAGGTAAGGGGATTTTCTCCAACTATGAAGGAGTTCTTACAGTAAGAACAATCACAATAAGTGAACTCCTTCGAAGGTTCTAAGTTACGGATACAACAGTTAAGCTTAGATAGAGAAGAGGGTTCTAAAGAAACTCTAAAGAGAAGAACTAAAGGTTTTCAACTAAGCAAGTTCTTCGCTGGATCGTCGTGAATGCGCTAGAGAGTTTGAATGCTTGAGCGTGTAATCCCTTTGATATCCCGTGCGTTGAGCTCGGAAAGGCTTCTCTATTTATAGTCGTGACCCAGGCATTTGTTCGTTGGAGAAGACGATGCCACGTGTCACAAACGTCCAAGGAAAACGGCCATAAGTTTCGACATAGTGTCGTAGAGTGGTTGGTCACTGTACATGAGAGCAACTTTAGTTGCAGAGCAGGTAAGGCTTTGGATGCTTCTCATTGGTCGAGGTTTGTGGTAGGTGAGACTTGTCAGACATCAGTCTTCATCTGAGTTGACTCTCACTTATCCTCGTATGATCATCTGCTGACTTTCGAATGACATTAAAAGTCGGGTCGTTGTTTCCTGTCGGATACAGTAGATCTGGCACGATCATACTGTCTTCTTTATTTGAGTCGGCTGATAAAAGGTCTTCTACTGAGAGCAGTCACCAGCTGACTCTGAAGGTACTGAGCTCTATAATGTGTTCTTCACTGGAGATCAGTTGATGAGACATTTTCTACTGATAAGGGTCAGCTGAGAACACGAGCTCTTACAGACTGATGGGGTTCTGGAATTTAACTTCCTACTGAAGTTCAAACCAACAAATACCCTTTATAGGACTTAGACAAAAAACAGATAACGAAAATAAGAATAGTCTTGCCTATTACATCATATAGTCCGAGAGACGACACACTAAAGATACAAGACATGTTTTGGGATCTTCAATTCCTGAGCAATAAATCACTATGATTTTCCCCATTACCGAAATAAGTAACAATGCATTACTGATGATAACATAGAGTACTCTCTAAGTGATGATCTAATCAATCACTGACTCATAACCCAACAATTTACTTTTTTAAATCATACACTATTATTATTTTATTGGAAAAAAATTGGATACATAAGTTTTAAATAAAAAAATGGAGTTGTGACGTGGGTGCAACATTTAAATCTGTGTGATCATTATTGAAGAATCGAAAGCTAAGAAAAATTATACCTTCTGCCGTTATTTTCTATATTAAATTAATGAGGTTATGTCACTAGTTCCAACAAAGCCCTTCAAAATCTTCCAATTTTATAAAACATTACTATCATGTAATACAAATAAATAAAACCACGTGCAGTGGGAACAAAGATAAAGAAAGAAGAAAAAGACATGGACTTATTTCGTACTCTAAGGTAGGGACGAACAAAAAAGTAAACGAAAAGGAAAACAAGGAGGTGCATGAAGCAAGGGAAAAAAGAAAAGATGCACTCGACCCTACAGGAATGTTTGTGTTCATTACAAGTCGACGAATAAACATGATCTAAACCAAAATGGGATTGACGAACAAAGCAATGATGTGGGGCTCCAAAACCTTCTCTGGTTCTGTGTAACCTGTTGGAAATTTGGTTTTGACTAATTAATATTTTAGTCTAACCATGATTAAATTATTGTGACCACGTTCGTATTCTCAAAACCGAATTTCGGTGAGTGAGAAATGTGCGTTTTAAGTTGGTCACGTTTGGGGGCATTTTCGTAACTGGATGCAATTATCGCCCGGACTACCCGACCCGAGACTTGGATCGTGTCTCGGGCAAGTAGACTCGTGTGATTTGTTGAGCCGCACGCAAGTTGTTGGCAGTTCAAAGGTCTTGATGACTTAGAAGCATCCAATGGAGAACTTGAAAGGTCTCAAGTGATGGCTCGTAATGAGCAAGTAGTGGAGTGGATCTTTAATGCCTTTAATCCCTTGACATGGTGGATTTTGCTATATAAATATAGATGCATCTTACGAGCATTATAGATCACAAAAACACACATACACAACATAACATACATACGAGCATCTATAGTAAAGTTGGGTGTCTGCCCAGTTCGTGCCTTGGTTCAGTTCGCCGGAGCCTTTCCAGTTTGCGGTGCTGCTACCGGGAAGGAGGAAAGTCGTTTTATCTTTGGGGACAGATTGACAATCCGTGAGCACTAGCCGGGGCAATACTGTCTTGCGGAAAGAGGGAACTCCACTCGACTTTTGTCTGTTCATTTTGTCATTTCATACCTAGGAGAATCTTCAACCCGGACGTTCTGCCCAGAATACCAGAAAATTGTCTGCCCTATTGGATACAAAATCGGTTGTAATCTAGTATATCAATCTCTATTGTATTTTCAATTACTTGTTATTATTTTGTACGCATTTTCAAGGTTCGGCTATATTATAACCAACATAACCATCTTTGTTGCCCTTGTAAATGACAATTATCATGGATGAAACCAAACACTCTTCATTCATATCCTTCCATGCATTCGTGGCTATTTGGAAAAACTTAGCCACCGCTTCTTCTTTTGTTGCGTCATTGTCCTTCATGTAGGATTCGATGCCGGTAGTGTGACCCCTATCCTTCTCAATCTGAAATTGGTGGTAAAGATTACAGAAAGTGTTAAAACATTAAAACCACTGAATTATTATTTTTATGCACATTGCTCCCCGAACTATCAAAATATGCCGGTTGCCTCAGAGACTATTAGATTCAGGTTCTTTGCTCACGGAATTATAAAAATTCACAATCAACCCCGTAAATTATCTAATTTGTTGTGATAGAGTAAAATTTCAATGAAAATTCTCAGCCACACATGCAAAATGAGGGATAATATTGTACTGAATTTTATGTGTTGTGCGATTTGCCCCATGCACTATTATTTTTGTGATAACCCAAGAAGATTTTACCCCTCGCTTTGCATGTGTGGCCGAATTTTTTTGCTAGAACTTTACTCTCTTGCAACGTATTAGATAGTTCAAGAAATAAATTGCTCATTTTTATAGATTTGGGGCAAAGGCATACAAAGTCATAGTCTAGTGGGTAAATTGCATATTTTCATAGTTTAAGGGGTTTAATGCTTTTTAACTCTCACATAAATTATGTAAAGAATAAAAATAATTGAGGTGTTTATGTAATAGTTTACCATACCTCATGAGTAGCTACATCACCAACGAGTCGACCTACTAGTTGTCCTGCTACAAGCATCTTAGGTTTCTTGCTTAGCCATTCGAAGTCTTGCTTAACTGCGGACCCTACCCCTAACAAGGATGATGTTGTTAGGTAACAATAACCGCTAGTGATGTGCCCGTTCTTTAGGTAGTTGTTGAAGGATGGTAAATATCCTTGTGTAAACCACTTGGCCTCAATATTGTAGCTCCGTACCAATTCTTTAAGCTATATATCCAACATCAAACATAATTGCGTTGCATTAATTATGCAGTCACAGTAGATAGATATAAGGTTCTTAAATCAACAAAATACTAATTTGTAAACCATGAAATGATAGGGTTTCTATGCTATAGTACATAGTGAAGGGATCTTCCTTCCTTGCCTAATTCTTCTTCAAATTGCTCGTACAATTCCAAAACAAATTTATACAATGGCTTCATGTACTGAGGGAGTCTTTTAGTCTCTTTAATATTCCACCTGAAAAAATAAAAAATAAATATCAATATTTGTAATCAAAGTTATATAGTGTAATATTTCTTAAATCTACAAATAGTTTTATCTTTGAATTGCTTCGGCAAAAATATCGAGTTCTTCCGTAGTACCATAAGCATCATAAGTGTCATCTACGAGGGAGATCATAGCAATGCTTTTACAGAGAATAACACGAGCACGAGAATACTGCGGCTCGTGGTATGCTCCGAGTGCCCAAAAGTAACACTCCACCACTCTATCTGTTGCGTAAGAAAGTTTGGTGATTAGGGCCAACTCTTTCCACCACCTACACATCAAAATTTTCCTATGATATTGACTTTCCACAACAAGATTTTTAGTGTTTACTACTGAATATTCCGTCGGTACAACCTAGAATTCTGTCGGTATTCTTCTATGTGGTAAAATTATCAAGGATAGTGTCACTAGTATGTTTTTTATAGAAAATTTGATGCTATGGGTAGGACTACTGCTTCTCCTCTAGTATCAATCAAACCATTATTTACCTCGAGATTTCGTGCAGCTCCTTCTTGTGCACCATTTGGAGAAGATTAAAGTCCAATTTGGCAAACCTCAAGAGGGATTCATTCTTGCCGTGTCTCATTTGTTTTTCTATTTGAGAGAATGTCATCATTGAAGGGCTTAAATTGGAATCGTCTTTGCTACCCAACTTAATTGGAATCGTTTTTGAAAAAGGGATTGTTTATTTTCTTAGAACGAATCTAATTTTGGATGGGTGTTCATTGTTCTTTGTCCTTGGGCAATTTCGGAAGGGTGTTCATTGTTCTTGGGCAATTTTCCAAAATGATTGATTTTGGATGGGTGTTCATTGTTCTTGGGCAATTTTGCTCATTTGGGATATGCATAAAAATTGATTTTGGATGGGTGTTCATTTTTCTTGGGCAATTTTGCTCATTTCGGATTCGCATAAAAATTGATTTTGGATGGGAGTTCATTGTTCTTGGGCAATTTTGCATAAAGATTGATGTTGGATGGGTGTTCATTGTTCTTGAACCATTTTGCTCATTTCGGATACGCATAAAGATTGATTTTGTATGAGTATTCATTGTTCTTGGGCAATTTTGCTCATTTCGTTTGATTTATTCATTTTTTTGTGTTTTTCCGTGTTCTGATAATCATTTTATGCATATTCTAGTATGAATTTGTGCTAAATTCTATTACGTTTCATGCATGAGAGAACACGAATGGCCGAGTCGTTGGATGAAGATGGTTCTTTTGATTGTGTTGATTTTATTTTCTTCCCCGAATGCCCACATAAATTGAAACCATAAGTCGGATGGAAGTTTTTAAGTTTGGACGAAGTTACTAGCTTTCTCGTACTTAGTTGTGTTTTTCCCTTTAGAGTTTATTGGATATCCAAATTGATCTCTCAATTTTGCTTTTTGTTATGCTAATGATATATTATGCATAAATTCTACAAGAAATATGCATAAAGCAATTACTTTTTATACATGACTTCGGTGACGTGGTTACTCTATACGGTTTTCCATTTTTAAGCAATTTGTTTTTTCATGCATATTTACGTTTAGATTAATGCATAGCTTGTGTTATATTTGTGCATACTTGTTAATTAACCGTTTTCGTTTGAAATTTTCATTTCATGTATATTTAAGTTACGATTAATTCATATCCGCTTTTATATTTATGCATATTCATGTTTAATCTCACAATTAAACAAGCATAATAATACCTAAGAATAATATACTTTAACTAATCAAACATTGGGAATATGATTAACTAACAAAGCATATCTACAATTGTTTCTAATAAAAACAAAAGTTTAAAAAAAACAATGAATTGTCTTTGAAATCTCAATTTTCATTGTCTACAATATGTTCTCCATCTCTCTAGTATTCAACTTCATTTCCTCGAAATGGCTCAACGCTTTTATCACCTTTGAATGTCTCCATCTGCCTCATCTAATATGCCCCTGCAATAAAATTTTTGAGATTAAAGGGTTTGCTTTTGCATTCTTTCCATGTCCGCGTGCTTTCAATAAGACACCAGATTAACAACTCACACCAATTCTAGTCCTCTGCATCACTTTGTTCCTCCAAAGGATCCAAAAAAAAAATGGATAAATGTATCCATGTGTGGTCGATTGAATTAGAGGACTAGCAAGCAAAACAAGGAAATTCATCCTAAACATTTTTCCACCATTCTTATCATCTATCATTGCATGTTGTAGATATTTTATTAACTTTTCTATACAAAACAACATTCATGCATATTGAAGAAAAGATTCATGCATGTAAAACAACCTATTTATATATATAGCGTGAATGCAACAACAATTAACATTATGTTTCTTCTAGTCACATAACCATTATAGTTTCGTGCATATCTCGTAGATAATTCATGCATACTGTTGGGAGATGATTCAGTAGTATATTGTTTAGAAGATTTGAATGATCCCAAAACCCTAATTTGATTGGTGAACCTTTCTGTTGTAATCGTAATGTATTAGTCTCTGAGAGTTTCAGACTCAGTAGACATTCCTTCAGCATGGTTCAGGCTCAGAGTTCTGTCTGCTGACCCTTCAGTAGACTATCCGCTTCAGTACCATGGAGTGAAGACTCAGTAGTGTTGGACTCAGCAGGAACATCATACTGAGAGGTGTTCATACTCAGTAGTGCTGGACTCAACAGGAGCAGCATACTGAAAGGAGTTAGTAGAACTGGACTCAGCAGGAGCAGCCATCGAACTCGAGACTTGACCTTCGGGAGAGTTGGACTCGACAGGGAGTATACTATCGAACCCGTGTCGACTCACCAACGGCCTGACAGTCTCCTTGATTGTCAGATGATCTTATATGTTAAATCAGTAGAGTCATACGAGGTATTCAGAGAAGTCAGCTTCAGTAACTGCCTAGAAGTCTGTTTGTCTCAATTACTTTCTACGCCTCGACCAATGACCAGCAGCCAGCTGTAAAAGTTCTGATAAAAGCTGCAAGTCAACCTCTTTCCAGAAATAGAGGAAAAGACTCTACAAGATTCCTAAAAAGAGCCGTTAACTACCCGAAGAGAGTGACACGTGGATCATTCGTCTCCAACAGATCTATCCATGGCTCACCTCTATAAATAGACGAAAAATCAAATCGCACAATAACGAGAAACCAAGAACACGAACGAGCGATTACGGGAAATATACTTACAGAACTCAAAGCTTTCCGCATGAACTTCAGAGAAACACTTTAAGGGAACCAAGCTAATTAGAATCAATAGCCTCTAGTATCCAAGTGATCGTACACGAACCCAGAGAGTTTATTCCTCATTGTTCATCACTCTAGAAGCCACCTTCTTGTTCCCTTCCTTCTAACATAAGCTCAACTGAATATATCCATAACTTAGACCCGAAGGAGTTCATTCTTGAACTGTTCTTATTATTAAGAACTCCTTCATTGTTGGAGAGTTTGTCAAATACTTCAGTTTGATACTTGTAAACTGGGACTTGCTCAGTATAATCTTCAAGGCCAGTGTTTGTCCAGTAGACAAACCGACTGAGACTAACTCAGTATAATAAAATAGCCTCCTATTCTTTTCAGGACACTGGACGTAGGATTGTTTGATATCCGAACCACTTTAAAATCGTTGTGTTCTATTTTTACTGTTGCATTGATTATTGTTCATAGCTGAAAATCGTTTTACAAAATCATACAACTGAGTTTCAGCAAAGCTTAAACTGAATGGACTAACCTATTGAAACAGTTTTAATAAAAACATTTTCAAACTCAACTGAATCGGGCCTAAACATTTCTGCACTCTACTGAACTCTTACTGAACCGTACTGAATTCTGACATCAGTCAGCTAGCAGGCCTCAGTATAGTCAGTCGCTCTGTCCACGCGATCCAGAACAACTTACTTAGTCTACTGAACTTGTTCAGCAAGGCACTCTCCTGAATTGGACTGTTCGCGTTTTAAGTTGAGAAAGTTTTCAGGTGTATTCACCCCCCCCTCTACACCTGAACGTTTATCTCGGGACCAACAATTGGTATCAGACCAGAAGTTCTCTAAAACTCTTATTATCTGAAACTGGTCTACTTGAACGGATCCTGAAAATGTTTTCACTGTATATCATTCTTCATCCATATCATTATTTAAAATGTCTGACTTCTCTCCACGACAGCATGACAGAGGTCTTGGAAGACGGACCTATCGTACCCATGATTGATAGTATCGAAGTCTGGGATCCAGCACAAGGAGGAGGAATGGTGACCGGGACGAAGGTTCCAAAAGACAAAAGCCTCTTCACTCCATAAGAGAAGAAGCTTCACAATCTAGACCGGGTTGCCAGGAATGCCATACTGACCACCCTGAGCGACTCTTATCTCGAAAGAGTTCAGGACTGCAAGTTCGCCAAAGAACTCTGGGATGGTCTGGCGCTACTGAGTCGGGGGAGTCTGAAGATCAAAGCTAACAAATTAGCGCTGGAACTCCAGAAGCTAGAGAGATTGTTTCTCATGCCTGGCGACATGATCAAAGATCTTAACGTCTGATTTACGGATCTGATGAACACCATCAACAGGCTGGGAAAGAAGTTCTCCAATCGAGAGATGAATCTCAAAATCTTGAGAGCACTGCCAAACGCACATTGGACTCCCTTTGCTACTTTGCTTAGACATTTTGATCTTGATATTGTTTCTTCTGATCATATATTTTCAGAATTAAAAGCTGAGGAGTTCGAGTTCGGTCTACCACAAAGGAAGCAGCGAGCTGAAGCTGACACTCAGATTGACCATGCTTTCAAAGCATTAGTCAGCACAGCAACTCTCGCATCTAGCAAAGCTGAGCCTTCAACCAGCGATCTACAAGAAGGAAGCCTAGCTAAGAGATAAGCACTGCTTCCCATCAAATATCAGAAGGAAAAGGAGCTGCGCAGAAAGCTATCTAGAGTCGTCAGAGACTCGAAGAGTAAGTCTGAATATACACCTACGCGCATTCCTGAACCGCATACTTCTGAATGCGGGAAACGGGAGGATTCTCCACACGCCGAAAGACAAGGAGAGCAAAGAAGGCAGAGTCACCTCCTGCTACAATTCCAAGAAGCCAGGACATTACCAATATGACTGTCCTGAGCTCAGTACAGCTGAAAGAGCCGCACGAAAAACTCGAAGGGAGAAGTTCATCAAGAAGCGTCAAGCATACATTGCCGGTGAACTTTCAGACGACTCAGATGAAATCGACTCCTTCATGGATTCATCAGACGATGAAGCGACATTTATAGCCCTAGAGCTTGAAGAAGATGTTGAAAAGTGTTTAATGGCAGGAGAAGAGGATGAGGTAAACTCTCACGCACCATTTAACTCTTCTTCACACTGCACACACGACACTGCTTCAGGTGTAGATGAGAATCTAGACGTCACGATTGCATATGAAGAACTACTCGACGAGCAGATTCAGATGAGTCTACAACTCAGTAAGACTCTTCAGGAGTTGGATACCCTGAAAGTGGAGAATCAGAGTCAGTTTGCTACTGAGTCGGAAGGACTTGTGTTGAGACTCGGGGAGGAGATTAACTCTCTGATGGCCAAGTCTCAGCAACAAGAAGATCTGATCGTAGTACTGACCAAGGACTTGACTCAGAAGGATGCTGAACTGAGTCTACTGAAGCAGAAGTACTCAGGACTTCAGACCGAGCATGAAACTCTCAAGAAGAGTGACGATGTCTGTAGGAACCTGATGACAGAGCGGTATATGGGAACCGAGAAAAAGATTGAGGCAATGCTAGCCAACAACAAGCCCAAACATTGCAAGGAGAGACTCGGGTTCAGCCATGGAGCCTCCTCATCAGCCCCCATACACTCAGAGAATCGGCTGACTGATAGGTTTGTTCAAGGGGAGACAATTAATGCTAAAATACTGAACCCCCTAGTAAAGAACAAACAGAAGATGAAGGCACCTCATCCGAACTATCAGAAATCTGACAAAAAGATTAGCTCAAGATCACCCCGGTTCGGTCAAGGGGGGAACCAACGAGAATGAAATGGGCCGATCAATATGGACTTCCGCAGCTGACGCATTCAGCTCAGTATGGGTCATATTATTATGATCCTATAGTCAGAAGAGGTTCCAAGAGTCAGAAGAGGAAGAAGAAAGTCGTTCAGAAGGCTAAGGTCAGCAGTCCACCACATCAGAAGATCAGGACTCCTGAACCAATAAAGCCTCAGAAATCAACATCAAACAGTCCAGTGGTTAAGTATGTTGATCAGAGTTGGAAGAAAATGTCTGAGACCACCAGGGTCGTAAGACAAATTTGGGTTTCCAAAACTAACATCTAAGGACCCAAAATAAAAAATAAAGGATACCTGAATATAATTCTATTTTGCACGTGCACAAGGACCCTTGATACGTGGACAACGGATGCTCAAGATACATGACGTACTAGAGGAGCATACTAAAGAATTATACTACTGAAGAAGGACCCAGAATCGAGTTGGAGATACTGCAAAAGGCTATACAAGAGGTTATGGAACACTCAGCATTGGAACCGCCACAGTTCCAAGAGTATCATATGTTGAAGGACTTCAACATAATCTTCTCTCTGTTAGTCAATTTTGTGATAACTCGAATAGAGTGATTTTTGACGCTAGTTTCTGTGATGTCATTGACAAATCTACACAGAAAATAGTGTTAGCAGGTTCGCACAAAAAGAACATATACGTAGCCGATCGGAAATCGCGAACTCCGAAAGCATGCTTGCTGGCGAAGATAACAACAGAACGGGGTGGCTCTGGCACAGAAGACTCAGCCATCTCAACTTCAAGACGCTCAACAAGCTAGCTAGAAACGCTTTAGTGAGAGGACTGCCGAATGAAATAATTAGTAATGACACTCAGTGCGAGGCATCTCTGAAGGGAAAGCAAACAAAGAAACAAAATCAACCAGTTCCATCATCTTCCACGGATGGAATCCTTCAGCTTCTGCACATGGATTTGTTCGGTCTAGTCTCTCCTGTGACGATCAGAGGTAAGAAGTATACTTTAGTGGTCATTGATGACTACGCGCGCTATACATGGGTCACATTTATTGCCAACAAGTCTGACGTCAAAACAGAGTGGCCTGAGCTTCTGAAAAAGCTCAGTGTCGAGAAGAACATCGTAATCAGAAAGATTCGTTCAGACATAACTGAAGGCATAAAGCATGAGACGTCTGCTGCATGCACGCCTCAACAAAATGGGATTGCTGAGAGAAAGAACAGAACACTCAAAGAAGCAACAAGAACCCAGCTCGCAGACTCAGGACTCCCATCTAAATTCTGGGCAGAAGCAACTGATACTGCATGTTACACTCAGAACAGATCACTACTGACGAAGCAACATCAGAAGACACCATATGAATTATGGAACGACATGAAGTCTTTCTTATCTTATTTCTAAATTTTTGGGTGTTCGTGCTTTATCCACAATAATGGAAAGTAGGGGTGTAACTGTTCGGTTCGATTCGGTTTTTATGTATTTTAGGAACCGACCCAAACACATAGAAATGGTTCGGTTCGGTTCGGTTTGATGGGTTTTTCAATATCGAAACCGAACCGAACCGAACCGAACCGCTTATAAATGGTTTGGTTTGGTTCGGTTCATCGGTTCATTTTTTTATTTTTTTATTTATTTTTTAAATCTTAAATAATGCAAGAATAATAGTTTATAGGATGTCACTCATTACGAACTCATAAGTATAAAGTTGTTACTTCTCTCTCTTCACTTGTATAGAATAGAATTGATCTAAACTTAAATTTAATATCTAAATCCAACAATATTCTCATATAAGAAAGACAAATATTAAATAAAAAAAATTATAAAATAGGATATTGGTTCGGTTCGGTTCGAACCGTTCAAAAATTCTTGAAACCGCGAACCGAACCAAATGTAAACGGTTTCTAAAAAAATAAACCGAATCAAACCACAAAATCGAACCGAACCACATTTTTCGGTTTGGTTCGGTTCGGTTCGATCGGTTTCGCGGTTCGGAGCAGAACCACTTACAACCCTAATGGAAAGGATCAGTTAAAGACTTTTGATAGCAAGTCAGACTAGGGAGTCTTCTTAGGATACTCCCGGGTCAGCAAAGCCTTCAGAGTTTTTAACTACCGGACCCTTTGCATGGAGGAAAGCCCTCATGTTGTTTTTAATAAGTTTGCTACTGAAGACGGGAGCAGAAACTCAAATTCATAATCTAAGGACATCAGTAAACAGCTATAGGATCTGAGCTTAAAAGATAATGTTGAAAAATCCAGCTGTGTTGGGATGATGATTCAGAAGAGGAAACTGAAGACAAGACTACTGAATCTCGGCCCAAGAAGAATCGAATCTCGGCCAAGCAAGAACGCATCTGAGCAGATTGATTCTACTGAACAGGATCAATCATAGGTAACTCTGGTCGATGAAGAAACTCAAGTGGTAACTGAGACCTCTACTGAGGATAACAATTCAGGGGGAACAAATGAAGTTCCTGAACTGAATGCCCCTAAACCTGGTGACTCAGTAGACCCTACTCTAGTAACTGATTTACTTCAATCTCAGAATAGTACAACTAAAATGCCTAACTCACCTACTATTTGTGTTGAACAAAATTCAGATGAAGAATTAAAACATCGTCGATCGTGGCTGGACGCTCACACTTCAGACCTTATCATTGGAGATCCTTCAGCAAGTGTAAAAACAAGATCAAGATCCCGACTTTATATTCTTGCTTCTTGTCTACGGAAGAACCTCAGTCAGTTGAGGACGCACTTAAAGATGCTGATTGAATCATTGCTATACAAGAGAAGCTAAATCAGTTCACGAGGAACGAAGTATGGGAGCTTGTTGACAGACCCCGACATCAATATGTGATCGGAACGAAATGGGTCTTCAAGAACAAGCGAGATGAAAACAACGTCATGGTAAGGAACAAAGCTAAACTCGTGGCAAAAGGCTACTGTCAAGCCGAGGGGATAAATTTCGACAAAACGTTCGCTCCAGTTGCAAGATTGGAGGGAATCAGACTATTCCTCGCCTACGCAACACATCAATGTTTCAGAGTTTATCAGATGGATGTGAAGTTAGCGTTCCTGAATGGCGTGCTGAAAGAAGAAGTCTATGTAGAACAGCCTCCCGGCTTTCAGCAGGGACACCAAGTGTATAGACTCAGAAAGGCTCTATACGGGTTAAAACAAGCACCAGGGCTTGGTACGATACCCTGTCAGAGTTTCTTCTTCAGAAAGGTTTTCAGAAAGATACAGTAGACCGCACAGTATTCAGCATTCGTCTAGACGACGACATCTTACTTGTGCAGATCTACATAGATGACATCATCTTTGGTTCGAAGAATGTCATCATGTGTCAACAGTTTGAGAAAATGATGAAGGACAAATTCGAGATGTCAATGATAGGAGAGATGAATTATTTCCTCGGATTTCAAGTCAAACAATCAGAGAAGGGAACGTTCATCAATCAAGGCAAATACACTCAAGACCTCATCAAGAAATTCGGTTGCACATCTGGCAAACCAATCAAGATCCCGATGAACACGAACATGAAAATCGATCTTGACAAAGAGGGAGTATCAGTAGACCATACTGAACTTCGCGCAATTATTGGTTCTTTATTATATCTAACTGCTACTAGACCTGACATAACTTATGTTGTAGGTGTCTGCGCTCGATTTCAGGCGAATCCTAAGTAGAGCCACATGGACTCAACAAAGAAGATTCTCCGCTATCTCCGAGGAACACCTGACATGGGTTTATTGAACTAACTGGTTATTCTGATGCTGACTATGCAGGTTGCAGGATTGACCGAAAATCAACTTCGGGAACTTGTCAGTTCCTCAACAGCAAGCTAATCTCATGGTTTTCAAAGAAACAGCATTCAGTAAAGACGTCAACTACTGAAGCTGAATACATGGCTTCCGGAAGTTGTTGCGCCCCCAAATCCTTTGGCTCGAGACAAAGCGGCCTACGCGACAATGATGTCATTCGGAATGAAGTGCCGATCTTCTCCGACGCCTTCCGAGTGCCATTGCAATCACTCAGAATCTTGTTCTTCATACTAGATGCAAGCACGTGGATATCAGAACCACTTCATTCGTGATCATGTCGAAAATAAGGATATTAGAATGGAGAAGATCCATACTGACCATCAAAGGGCCGATATTCTGACAAAACCTCTATCTGAAGCTAGATTCACAGAACTTTCAGTAGAGCTAGGTCTGCTGGACCCTACTGACTCAAGTCAGTAAGTGGATTCAGGAGAGGAGCATTCAGCAAGGGGGAATGTTCACTCTCAGTACTGGACTCATTTAGTACACAGAGATTCAGCAACCAGTTACACGAGGTATCAACTGACTACGATGTTTCAGGTTTGTGTATCTCTTCTCAGTAGTCAACCCACTATTTAATGTTGTCATAATTTAGATTCAGCATCGTATTCAATGCCTTAGAGAATGTCATTTATTATAAACGATTTCATTAAATGCACGACATTCTACACTAAGATTGTTGAACTCTGCTTTGCATTAAATGCATGTCATGTCAACTTACTTCTTTGGCTATATACAACTGTATTTTTACTTAGGAGGCTAAGTTGATCATTGCCTATTTTATAAAATCTGATCTAGACCGTCCATCTCATAAAGCAGGATTTAAACTGAAACGTTGATCAAGAACTGTTCATCTTCACTTTCGTATATATCAGCGTTTAAGTTCTAAAAACCGCCATTTTCACCTCTGTGCTAAAACCCTAAACTCTCTGAAAACTTAATATTTTCTACTTGCAAACTGCATTCATCTTCAATCAGAGATTATTACGGTAGATTTCCACGCTTATTCAGTATTAATACTTACATGTTATATATGATTCAATACTGATACTGAATTTTGTAGATTCTGCATATGGCGCAAACCAATATTTCAGCCACTTCTTTAGGGAATATGATCGAGATTCTAGAGAAGGACAGAGTGTGGTGTGAACCAATAATGGAGTTCGACACATGTGAGCTCGATATAAAGGCTGAGATCTTTGATGCGCTCAGGGCATCTGGCCTTGAAGCGTTCCTGTCAAGGAAGTCGGCGTTCTTCCTCCCCCGATAGATATCTGAGTTGTATCTGAACTAAGAAGCAGTTGATGGTGATATAGTTGGGAGGTTTATTATCCACCACGTGGCTGACCCCACCAGAGCTGATGAAGAGATGAAGAAGATGTATATTAAACAAGCTCTTCAGAGGAGCTTTCAGCTACCTGACAATGGGATAAGTGTAGCAGGGTACAAGGATGATCTTATAGATGAGTATCTGGAGATCTTATGTGGAGAGCCAACCACCTTCAGAGCAGCGTTCCCGAAGAACTCGACGCTGCCTCAGTATCGTGCCCTGGCCAACATCGTAACCCAAATCCTGACAAGCCAAGCGGGCTCATTTGATCAGGTGTCCAGGCCCAAGCTCCATATGATGATGGTAATTTATGACAGAGCAAAGGTGAACTGGATGGAATTATTTCTCAGAGAATTCCAGACACAGGCTGCGAAGTTTGACAAGTCCACATATAGCCTTAGTGTCAAGGGAAAATCAAGTATATGGGATGAAGTCGACCATCATAATAGAAGATTTATGTAGTTCGAACCATATAACGTACGCGGACAAGGTGTACTTTAATCCCAAGAAGATTCGCTTCCAAGCAAGCAATGACCCTTCGGCAGATTGGGCCGGGCCAACCGAAGTTAAGAAGGGGAAGAGAAAAACTACAACTCCCACAACAAGGTCTACTCCTCGAAACCCCTCGATGACTCCCCAAAAGAAGCGTAAGAAGTCTTCCGAACAAGCCGTGATAATTCCTCCATTCAAACCGAGAGATGAGTCCGAGTCATCTAAGAAGACAGTCTCTGTGGAGAGGGGCCGACTCAAAAGAGAAGACAGACTCAAAAGAGAAGGAAGTCTCGAGTGGAACAGGGGACGAGCCCGGACCGACTACTCCTATCTCTCGGTCCCCGCTGGATGTTCCACCACTCAAGCAAGATCCCTTCGCCGAAAAGACAATGTCTTCAATAGACTTGGCTGAAATGGAGACCAAGATGTAAGCCGAGACGATTGGATACGAGGCTGAAGCTCTTCAGAACAGAGCTACCCGAGAAGTCTCTGAGGCCATACCAGAGATCACCAATCATTCGGACTTGGTGAGCATTGCTCGAAGGCCCGACTTCAAATGCCGATAAGGTTCCAAGATTGGATTACTCCGAATCGTCCGATCCAACACCAATCCTCGCGAACGTCCGAACTCGTAGGAGCCGGAAATCCGCGAGCAGATAGGCTATTCCGAGCCTACGGATGTCGCCTCGCTAGAAGACGTAAGGGCGGCGATGCTGGCACTTCTAGACTACCGCATCTCTACAATAGCCGCGCCTTCAGAGGGTTCTGATCCCGATGATCAGGACCCACCCAGTGATGCAGGCCCTGAGAAGCCTCGTTGAGGGTACTCAACCGGGAGGAGGATGCTCAACCCTCTCGCCGATCTACCTATCAGGCACCCTCCCTCCGTGTCGGTTGCAGCTGGAACCTCTCGAGTTGTGGACCCAGTATAGCTGTTGTTGGGGTCTACTTTTGAGGTTGTGCCCAGCTCCAAAGGCCGACGATCCAAGACAGTGGCCAAGGCACTGAAAGGGCAAGGAGCTCATAATAGGCTCTTGGCCAAGGCGGCTCCACCGAAGTTAGAGGAAGACAACCGAATCTTAGAGTGAGGAAATCAAGGAGCCGAGGACTTCGGTTTAAAAATACAACCGCTCCCGATTTCTCGAAATCCTCACTGAATCACTAGCCACTCGTGAGAGCGAGAATTTGAACAACAACAGTATCGCCGGCGCCTTCCCGCACATCACTTCTAGAGTAATTCAAGACAAGACACGCTTAGCACATATCGCTAGTATCTCTTCACTGAGTCAGGCCAATGAGCTCAGAATCCAATCCATCCAAAAGCCTGTGAAGAGAAAATCGATGCCAAGCCGAAATCGATCCAGGAGTTGGTTGATTCCTCTCACCAAAAATATGGTGAGGATCTCGATCATAGAGAAGAATGACCTTCATCCGAAGTTTGAGAGTATGTAGAAAGCTTTGGACGAGCTAGCCGCTGCATACTGGATTGAACAAAGAAAGTGGTTCCAGTCCGGACCCCAAGCTCAACCGATGATGCCAAAAAGGGGGAAATGACAAAGCAAGGGGGGAAGAAATCGATACAAGGAGCAATCAAAGCCGATCAGCTCCTATTGATCCCTCGGAACCGAGAAAGGTCGGGCCCAGGGGTGTCTCAAGCGCCGGTGTTGTAGTGCGCGCCGAGATCGGCCCAAGTGGCTCAGATCGAGCAGCCCCAAGGAATCAACAACCCAAACTTCGCGTAACACATAAAAGAAGTTGTTGAGTTCCTTGAGGAGGACTCGGAAGAGGAAGAGACTCCTCTGCCTCCTCCAAGAGCGGAAAAAGGGAAGAAGAAGCCGAAACTCCGTACTCCACCGAAGAAAGGGACAAAGAGATATATCACCCCAAAAGAACAAGCACAAATCGAAGCCGATGAAAAGTTAGTTAGGGAGCTAGCGAAAGCCGAAGCCACGAACAAACCGAAGAAGGCTCCAGCCTAAGGCTAAGACAAAAGCCTCGGGAAGGAAGTCCGGCACTAGGTCTCCACCCGTGAAACTAAAAATCGGCGATGAGGCCGATAGAGAAAAAGAGAAGGAAACAAGCCGAGCAAACTAAAAAGCAAGGATCTCGACACTCAAAGAATAAGGCAGCACGAATCCGAACAACAACAAGAAGAACAAGAGAGACCTAGGGCTGAGCCAACTATCGAAGAGACGCTCAATTTCAGCATGATTGCCCTGGACAAAAGAGCTCAATATTACCACTTAGAAGAGTTCAGGCAACAAGAGGCTCTAGCCAAAGAGAAGGCTACTGAGGCAGCCAGGGACACTGAGCGACCGAGCCTTAGGCCACCCCCGTCGAAAGATACTGAAATTCCTTATAAATAAAGGCGAGGCAGGCAACTCACTGATCAGAAAATCCATAGATGGCCTAGGGTGGATAAATGGATGCCTTGGGAGAAAACTCAGTAGTGGGAGACACTGAAGGCCAAGTTTATCAAGAGATATTATGTATGGCGATACTGGCCTGAATCCCACAAGAACCAAGCATTTGCTAATTGGCTATTCAAATGCGATACTGAGATTTATGATATGGTTCAGAAGGCTCTCACAGACAAGGAAGATGTTCAGGTTCCTGCTCCCAGACATTTGCCACCTCCTCAGAAGCTTGATGGCTCACTTTACACCAATGCGATAGAAGGAGAGGTCGAGATGCTCGCGTGGCACTTGAACTTGATGAGAATTGTTGGTCCCGAGAGCACGTTTAGGTGTAGAGGGGGGGGTGAATACACCTAAAACCTATTTCTCAACTTGTAACACGAACAGTCCCGTTCAGGAGTGTGCCGTACTGAAAGAGTTCAGCAGACCAAATAGCTGTTCTAAATCGTGTTAAGGCAAAGAAGTACCGACTCTTTTGAGATCTCGCTAGCCGACTAAGTCGAATTCAGTATCTTCGATGGAGTTCATGGTGGTGCGGAAATGTGTAGGCCCAAATCGGTTGACTGAAAACGTTTTCTTAAAAAACGGTTTCGATTTAGAAAAGTGAATCAGATAAGTATGCTTTGAAACTTAGTTGAATGATTTTAAAGATATGATATTCAGTATGAACAGTTAAAATCAATGCAACAGTAAATAAGAGACACAGAGATTTTTAAAGTGGTTCGGAGGCTATTTATTATCCTGAATTAGTCTCAGTCAGCTTGTACACAGGACAAAGCCGCGTCTTGGAATTTATACTGAGCAAGTCTCAGTTTACAACGGGTATCAAACTAAAGTGTTTGACAAACTTCTCCAACTATGAAGGGGTCCTTTTACAGTAAGGATAAGGTTCAAAGGTGAACTCCTTCATCTAAGCTATGGATAAATTCAGTTGAGCTTAGGGTTAGAGGGATAGGGAACGAGAAATTGTCTTCTAGATCGACGAACAGCTGAGTTGTAGCTTTGAGTTCGTGTATCGTCGAGTTGTATACTAGAGGCTTTTATATCTATTTAGCTTGGTTCCCTAAGAGCTAGAAGGTAGTCTTTCGCCGAAGAATGTTCTTTAAGTTCTTGCGGAAGACTTATGCGATATTCTATTTTTGCTCGTTTTTTCATTTTCTTGCTCGAGAGTGTGTTGGCTCGTTCGTTGCTTTTTAGCTCTCTGCGTGCTTTGGAAAAACTTGAATCATCCCTCTATTTATAGAGAAGAGATTAGGAAAGATCCGTTGGAGATGATGATCCCTTTATCTCACTCTTTTGGTAGCTAACGGCTCTTTTGAAAAAGGTGACAGTGTCCTTTCCCTCCTTTTCCGGAAAGTTGTTGACTTGCGGCTTTAGCGGTAAGGACAGGTGTTGGCTTGTCATTTGTCGAGGTTTTGCAGAGTAGTTGAGACAGAACAGACTTCGAGGCATAATGAAGCTGACTTCTCTCTTCCTCGTATTTGACTATGCTAATTGTTGTTCAAAAGATCTCGACGGTTCGGAAGACGTCGCCGTTATCGAAGTCCGATCCTCGTAGAGAGTACTGAATTTACTCTACTGAAGGTCAGCTCTTAGTTCAGTGAACTACTCCTGCTGAGTTCAGTTCCACTGAGTCTTTCAGGATATTGCTCCTGCTGAGTCCAGTACATACTGAGTCTTCTACATCCGGCCGAGGCCGATAATCTACTTGACCGCCCGAACCAAGGCAGAGTGTCTACCGAGTCCGAATCCTCGGAGACAAAAACAATTACAAAGGAATGTTCACCAATCGATAGGGTTTTGGGATCTTCAAATCTTCATGGGATCACTCACGGTATAAGACTACTGAGTGCATTTCAGTACGGAAGATAGAATCATTTCCCACTATGTAAAACCGTGCTGAGGACTGAATCATCACCCAACAAGAATGATCCAGATGGCTCACGAAGGACACTTTTCAGATGAATGGACTCCCTCCGCCACAAGACAAGTCAAAAGATTTCAAGGCAAGGATCCAGAGGTTCAGAAGATAGCTTCCGATTAACTTTTCTATTTTTAGATAGCAAGTGATGTACATGTACTCGATTTCTTACATATATAAAACATCTTTGTTGTTTGACCTTGACAACATCTTATTGTCTCTATGGCCTGTTCATTTAAATTTAACACTTAGAATCACCTAAGTGATTACTGACTCACACACTCACTGCTTTTATCTATGTTTATCTGTTTTTGCTTAGATTGATAGACTCTATTTGAGAGAGGTAATTGCTGTTTGGGGGAAATTGTTGTTAGAATTTGTGATAGGATTTGATACCTCATTTCTTTATCCCTCAGTAGATTAGAACTTGATGCACAACTCAACTGATTCTACTTGTAATATTTGTAAGGAGCTTGTACCTGATAGTTTGTAGTGTTAGGTTTTCACATCATCAAATAGGGGGAAATTGTTGGGAGATGATTCAGTAGTATATTGTTTAGCAGATTTGAATGATCCCAAAACCCTAATTTGATTGGTGAACCTTTCTGTTGTAATAGTAATGCCTTAGTGTCTGAGAGTTTCAGACTCAGTAGACATTCCTTCAGCATGCTTCAGGCTCAGAGTTCTGTCTGTTGACCCGTCAGTAGACTATCCGCCTCAGTACCATGGAGTGAAGACTTAGTAGTGCTGGACTGGCAGGCGCATATACCCGAGAGGTGTTCATACTCGTGAGGCTTTGGACTCGGCAGAGCAAAGATACCGAAAGGAGTCGTAGAACCGGACTCGAGCAGGAGCCGTTTACCGAACTCGAGTTGACCTTCGGTAGAGTTGGACTCAAAGGAGTATACTATCGAACCCGTGTCGACTCACCAACGGCCTGACAGTCTCCTTGATTGTCAGATGATCTTATATGTTAAATCAGTAGAGTCATACGAGGTATTCAGAGAAGTCAGCTTCAGTAACTGACTAGAAGTCTGTTTGTCTCAACTACTTTCTACGCCTCGACCAATGACGAGCAGCCAGTTGTCAAAGTTCTGATAAAAGCTGCAAGTCAACCTCTTACCAGAAATTGAGGAAAAGACTCTGCAAGATTCCTTTAAAAGAGTCATTAACTACCCAAAGAGAGTAACACGTGGATCGTTCGTCTCCAACGGATCTATCCATGGCTCACCTCTATAAATAGAGGGAAAATCAAATCGCACAATAATGAGAAACCAAGAACACGAACGAGCGATTACGAGCAATATACTTACAGAACTCAAAGCTTTCCGCAAGAACTTCAGAGAAACACTTCAAGCAAAAGGCAACATCTTTCCTCAAGGGAACCAATCTGATTAGAATCAATAGCCTCTAGTATCCAAGTGATCGAATACGAATCCAAAGAGTTTATTCCTCACTGTTCATCACTCTAGAAGCCACCTTCTTGTTCCCTTCCCTCTAACCTAAGCTCAACTGAATATATCCATAGCTTAGACCCGAAGGAGTTCATTCTTGAACTGTTCTTATTGTTAAGAACTCCTTCATTGTTGGAGAGTTGGTCAAACACTTCAGTTTGATACTCGTAAACTGGGACTTGCTCAGTATAATCCTCAATGCCATTGTTTGTCGAGTGCACAAACCGACTGAGACTAACTCAGTATAATAAAATAGCCTCTTGATCTTTTCAGGACAGTGGACATAGGATTGTTTGATATTCGAACCACTTTAAAATCGCTGTGTTCTGTTTGTATTGTCGCATTGATTACTGTTCATAGCTGAAAACCGTTTTACAAAATCATACAACGGAGTTTCAAGAAAGCTTAAACCGAATGCACTAACCTCATCAAACAGCTTTTAATAAAAACGTTTTCAAACTCAACCGAATCGGGCCTACACATTTCCCGCACTCTACCGAACTCTTATCGAACGCTACTGAATTCGACATCTATCGGCTAGCGGGCCTCGGATAGTCGGGCCACTACGTCCACGCGATCCGGAACAGCTTACTTGGTCTACCGAACTTGTTCAAAGAAGATACTCTCCTAAATTGGTACGTTCGCGTTTTAAGTTGAGAAAGTTTCTAGGTGTATTCACCCCCCCCCTCCCCCTACACCTGAGCATTTATCTCGGTACCAACACATACACACTATAGTATATATGCATAACATTTTCAATAAACAATCTACACATTCATGCAAATCGCCACTCGCTTTTATGCATACTTCCTTCCTATTTTATGCATACTAGTGAAAAGAAACATGAATTTATTGTAATTGAAACAATATCAAGCAAAAATACATTACAACCTCAACACATTTCCCCACAATGCATTCATTTTGATGCATACATCACATCTAATTCATGCATACCATTCTCCAAATTCACGCTTATTACTTCGAACTACAATATGAAACTCATATCCGTCACATGTTTCACACTGCATTCATTTTTATGCATACGTAACATCTATTTCATGCATAACACAGTACAATTCTTGCACTCGTTATATCTTTTCACAATTCATTCATTTTAATGCATACATCACATCTACTTCATGCATACCATTCTCCAAATTTATGCATATTACTTCGAACTACAATATGAAACGCATATCCATACTTGCTTCACAATGTATTCATTTTTATGCATACACAATATCTAATTCATGCATACCACTGTACTAATTCATGCATATTGCTTCGCACACAATATGCACCACATGCCCGTTATATCTCTTCACAATCCATTCATTTTGATGCATACATCACATCTAATTCATGTATACCATTCTCCAAATTCATGCATATTACTTCGAACTACATTATGAAACGCAAATTCGTCACATGCTTCACAAGCATTCATTTTTATACATACGCAAAATCTAATTCATGCATACCACAGTACTAATTCATGCATATAACTTCGCACACGATATTTTTCAGAAACTACTCTTCGCAAGTAAATTTTGAAATGTTACCTTCGTCCATGCTTTTGACAACTGAAACGCAATCCGTCAATTGCTTGTAATTCAGGAAATCCAATTTCTATATATCCTACAAACAAACAAAAAGCGGAAACAAAACAAAGCATAAATCACATCTCTTCGAAAATGTATATGCACGAAATATCCTCGAAAGTATTTTTGCACAAATTAATGGAAGCGTAGTTTGTATGCCGAAGCAATATCTCAAGTCCCTCAAATCGCGATGAATATTGTAAATCGAAGGATGAAACTACAAAAATTGAGGAACAAAACTCAAGAAATTGACCAAGAAACATTAACCCACTCCAATCGCAGAAGAAAACTCTGCAAATCACAGAAGGAAACTGCAATTTTCGTGAATTTTGCTTAAATTCCTATTTTGCCAAGAAATCCCCGAATTTCTGTTAAAAACCCTAGGCTACAACTCCATAAAACTTTGATTGCACTGCAAATCTACTCCGAAATTGAAGAAACAAACCTGAAATTTCTGTGGAATTTGAGATGAAACCTAAAATTTCAGAAGAAACAAACGTGAAATATGAATATATATATATATATATATATATATATATAGAGAGAGAGAGAGAGAGAGAGAGAGAGAGAGAGAGAGAGAGAGAGAGAGAGAGTTAAATAGAATGGAAGCGTGGAGGCGGGGTGAAATATGAAATGTTTTCAAATTTTCTTCTTGCACAATTCCTATATTACACTTATCCTTATTTTTGTTTTATTTTTTGTTGAAACTAGTAGGAAATCTTGGCCCTTGATTTTAATGGGATCTATGATCTAGAATATATCTCATATCTCTTTTGAAGGGTGGTTCTCCCTAGAACCATACCATATATATATATATATATATATATATATATATATTGCCGGAATATATACGGTGGCCGTGCTGACGAATTAATCGAAAATGAGTAGCAACAGTGCACAAACCACAGGTCTCATCGTTACAATCAGTATTCAGATTGAAAAATTGATGAAGTTTTTATTCAATCTCGTCTTTGAAGCGATACGACACACCTAAACGTTCGAGCATGTTGATTAAATTCAATGTGTCAAACATTTTTCCCGGGAGCAGTTATCGTACCCCCGCACTTCCTCCTTCAACACTTCAGCTCTCTTGGAGTATTTTTCCGCAACCTATATTTATATACAAACAGTAAACAACACATTTTTTTAAAATAAAAGTATATAAAAATGGCCTTTATGGACAAATTACAAATTGCATGCACAAACTTGAGCATCATAGTTATATCGGATGAACTGATCGCCCCACAAGCTGGGAGAGAAATTGGCGATGCGACGTTGAATTCCTTGTGCCATTTTTGTATGATAGTTTTTTTCTGCTCAAGTTTGGAAACGAAGAGGTGAAATTAAAGCACAAAGTGTTGTGAAAAATGTTGTCCTAAATTTATAAGCCTAGACATCGATCAAGATCTACCAAATTGTAGTACTAAATTATTTACATCAAGTATTCCCTCCGTCCAATAAAAAGTGTTTTGTTTTTCTTTTTGGTGTCCCATAAAAAGTGTCATGTTTATAAAAAAAAATAGTGTGGACCAAAGTAAACAACTCAAAAGTCAAACAACACACACCACACAATATAACTTTCTTAATCTCCGTGCCCCATAGAAAGATGACACTTTTTATGGGACGGAGGGATTATAATAAACAATGTGTCTAATTGTCAACACCACGTGTACATTGGATTTGTGCAAAAGTGATTAAACCTGCAAATCTTGCTCAAAATCTTAGATTGGCATATAATTGTTTTCATTAGATTTCTGCATCCGATTCTCTCAACATCTAAAAAAGAAGTTTCCGATTATCCTTTTAGACGACATTAATTGTTTCAATTGTTGCAAACTATATATGCTTTAAAACTGTGGCTACAATAATATCTTGATATGTATCATCTATGTGCTTTATTTCTCTAGCTCGTTTTGTAATATGATATTGCTTTAAAGTAGCAAATGCTCTCTTGCGGGTATGTATTTTTTGTTGGAAAAATCAATAATAGTGTTGGAAAAATCGGTAATAGTATATTTATTTATATATATATATATATATATATATATATATATTCAGCCCGTTTAATCGTCTTTTCGAGCCTCGATAGTTATCCGATTTATGAATTGAGATATATGACGTCGATCTACGTTTCGAGTAGATAATTATAGTGTGTCTAATTTCTCGATTCCTATTTTCGGTGAGTGAGAAATAGTGGCTCGAAGTTTGGGGGACAAAACTAATATGTTACCTAAAGTTGAGAAACTTATCTAATTCGGGTTTTGGAGAGTTATTACATTAATCAATGTCCCACATTGATTAATGTGTAATGTTTTGTGTGGTATTTAAGTCTCTACCATTTAGTAGGAGATAACAAAGTGACATGTGGTGGGCTTGGGCCACACATGCTCATGTGCGCGAGCCTTTTCGCCCGACCGGCTCACACGCGGCGCGGCGCGGCGCGCCCGCACCGCGCCCGCGCCCCGTGCCCGACCCCGGCTCCGGTTCCTTGGACTTGGACTTGGACTTCGATCTTGGACTTGGATCTTGGCAATTGGTCCTTTGGAAAAGTCCAGTTCGCCGGAGCTCAAAGATCTTGCGGTGCTGCAATCCTCGAGACGTCGTCGTTTTATCTTTGGGGACGATACGCCATAAACCGAGAGCACTACCGGGGCATATTTCGTCTTGCGGATAGAGGTTATTCTCGACTCGACGAAGATTTGTTTTTATGTTTTTCGTTTTTTCCGATTCACTTGCTTGTTTCCGACTGTATTAGCAGCTTGTAATCCAACAATCGCAAGACGAAATTATTTGTACCTAAGCTGCTTCGAGTAACTGAAAAATGTCTTCCTCATCTGCTGCTCTATCCGACGCTGCCACCTCCACTAACAGTGCCACCGCTACCGCCATCTCATCCACCTCCGACGTTTTCGCCACCTCCGACAATGTGGTCCCGCCGGTGTCTGTCCCGGTTGTGACCCCGACTTTTGCTAATCCAACCCTTGCTGCCATGTCCACCGCCACCGATGCAAGGATCGCACTTAACCGTGCTAATGCCACTAACTCGGCATTTAACTTTATCTGCGATGTCTTACGCTTTGCGGAACAATGTCCCTTTTGGGAGTATGAACCACCATAGTGTGATGGGGGGTTCGAACCCGACCCTGACGGCACCTCTACACTCGTCTAAAGTGTTGCCCGCTGCCAAGATGCCGGCGAAGTTTAGTGGAGCCGACTTCAAAAGATGGCAACAAAAGATGTTGTTCTACTTGACAACTTTAGGGTTCACAACCGTGCTGTTGGAGAACGCCCCCGCCCCTCCAAGTGAAAGTGAGGAGAATGTTGAAGTCCGCATAGCCTTACGAAAATTGGCTTACTTCGATTATTTACGTAAAAACTTCTTGCTTAGTGGGCTAGATGATAGTCTTTATAGTGCGTATGCATTTGTAAAGACCTCCAAGGCTATATGGGAGGCACTTGAAAGAAAATACTGTACTGACGATGCAGGAACCAAGAAGTTTGTAGTTGCCAAGTTTTTGGACTACAAAATGGTGGACTCTCGACCGGTCATGGAGCAACTTCAAGAGTTTCAACTCATTGTCCATGACGTCCACGCCCGAAGGAATGCTTTTATCGAGATGCTTTTATTGTGGCAACCGTGATTGAGAAGCTTCCCCCGAGCTGGAATGACTTCAAGAGCTACTTGAAGCACAAGCGAAAGGAAATGACGCTTGAAGACCTTGTTGTCAAGCTCCGCATAGAGACCGATATGAGGACTCGAGATGGGAAGGGTAAAGCACCCGTGGAACCAAGAGTCAACCTTGCAGAGAAAGGTGGCAACTCCAACAATGTCAAGAGAGGGCGTCCAAACATCAACCCCAAAGGGAAGGGCAAGGCTCAATCCCAAAAGTTTGAAGGGGATTGCTACAACTGAGGCAAGTCCGGCCACATGTCGAAGGACTGTCGTAAGCCGAAGAAGAAGAGGGCTCGTCAAGCCAACATGTTGGAGATGACAGAAGTCGACCTTGCGGCTGTTGTCACCGAAGAAGCTAATGTCGTGGAGAATGAGGGGAAGTGGTATATTGATGCCGCTGCCATGACACATGTTTGTGGTGACCAAAGGCCGCTTCACCAAGTACAAGAGTTTCCAAGGGAGGAAGCTCAATATGGGAAATCAAGCCTCATCTCGAGGCGGTTGGGTATGGTACTTGTGGTGCTAAGGTTGAGCTCCGGGAAGAACCTTACTCTTGGAGAGGTGCTTTGCATGTCCCCGACATCCGGAAAAATCTTGTGTCCGGCTCTGTACTAGTCAAGAGAGGTTTTAGACTAATTTTTTAGTCCGACAAATTTATCTTGTCAAAGTTTGGTATGTTCCTAGGAAAAGGTTATCTCGCTCGAGGGCCTTTTCAAATTATCCGTAATGGCAATTCGCCAAGATCCCCTTGAGGGCAAGAATAATGAGAACGAAGCTACTTCCTCCTACTTGATTGAGTGTTCCGATTTATGTCATTCTAGATTAGGACGTGTTAATCTAAATGCGATAAAAAGATTAGTTCATCTTGATCTACTTAAAGTAAATGAGTTTAACAAAACCAAGTGTGAAGTTCGTGTTGAAGCAAAATTGGTTAAGATTCCATTTCATTCTGTAGAAAGGAACACAAAACCTCTAGAACTCATTCACACTGACGTATGTGACGTAAAGTTTGTACAAACTAGAGGTGGGAAAAAGTATTTTATTACTTTTATTGATGATTGCACTAAGTATTGTACTCTTTATCTTTTAAGGAGTAAAGATGAGGCGATTGAAGCTTTTACTAACTTCAAAGCAGAAGCCAAAAACCAACTTGATTGTAATATCAAAATGGTACGAAGTGATAGAGGTGGAGAGTATTCAGCTCCTTTGGAAGAGTTATGTAAGATAAGTGGTATTATTCATCAAACCACTGCCCCCTATTCGCCTCAATCAAATGGTGTAGATGAAAGGAAGAACCGAACTTTAAAGGAGATGATGAATGCCTTGTTAATAAGTTGTGGACTGCCCCAGAACATGTGGGGGGAAGCCGTTTTGACGGCTAACTACTTATTGAACAAAGTACCTCTAAAAGGTAGGGATGTTACTCCTTACGAGTTGTGGAAAGGAAGGAAACCTTCCTATAAATACCTCAAGGCGTGGGGGTATTTTTCTAAGGTAGAAATACCTTTGCCTAAGCAAGTTACAATCGGACCTAAGACCGTCGATTGCATCTTTATAGGATATGCACTGAAAAATAGTGCATATCGATTTGTCATTCATAAGTCGGTCGTGCCCGATATGAATGTTGGAACTACTATTGAGTCAAGGAATGCTATATTCTTAGAACATATTTATCCATGTAAAAAGGATGATAAAGTTGAGTCGAGCTCTAGTAGTGAAGCAAGAGAAGTTGCTAGTAGTTCTACAAATGTGGGGGTAGAACCCACTACGCGTAAAAGGCAAGCTGCCGATCTTGAAACTTTAGAACCAAGACGTAGCACTAGAGCAAGAGTTGCTAAGGACTTCGGTCCTAATTATGTAGTTTTTCTTTTGGATGAAGAACCGCGGTCTATAAAAGAGGCTCTTTCTAGACCCGATGGCCCACTTTGGCAAGAAGCCGTCCAAAGTGAAATTGATTCCATCAAGCAAAATCACACTTGGGTCTTAGTAGACTTACCCGAAGGTTGCAAGCCCTTAGGATGTAAATGGATCCTAAAAAGAAAGTATAAGGCAGATGGGTCAATTGACAAATATAAAACCCGAAGGATATGATTTCTTCGATACTTTTTCACCCGTAATGAGAATTACGTCTATCCGAGTGCTTCTCGCGATTGCTGCTTTGCACAATCTTGAGATTCACAAAATTGACGTGAAAACTGCCTTTCTAAATGGAGATTTAGAAGAAGAAATTTATATGGAACAACCTGAAGGGTTTGTAGTACCTGGCCAAGAGCGAAAGGTATGTAAGTTGGTGAAATCCCTATATGGGTTGAAACAAGCACCATTACAATGGCACTTGAAATTCGACGAGGCTATGTTATCGAATAGTTTTAAGATTAATGAATGTGACAAGTGTGTTTACATAAAGAACACAAAGAACGGTTTTGTAATCATTTGTCTGTATGTAGACGACATGTTAATTATGGGACAAAACCTTCAAGTCATAATTGACACTAAGCGCATGCTTAAGAGAACTTTCGATATGAAAGATATGGGAGTTGCTGACGTTATTCTTGGAGTGAAGATTCAAATAACTCCCAAATGGATTATTCTGTCTCAATCTCATTATATTGAGAAAGTACTTATGAGGCTTAATGCCTTTGATAGTGCGCCGACAAAGACTCCTCTAGAAGTTAATGTTCACTTGAGCAAGAATAGGGGTGATCCTGTTGCTCAAGAGGATTATGCTAGGGTCATTGGTTGTCTTATGTACATCACGAATTGTACGAGGCCCGATCTAGCTTGTCCAGTGAACAAACTGAGTCGCTATACTAGTAATCCTAATAAAGAGCATTGTAAATCTCTTATAAGAGTTCTAAGGTATTTGAAAGACACTCTTAACTTTGGGCTGCACTACTCGGGACATCCCCTAGTACTTGAAGGGTACTGTGATGCGAATTGGATATCCGATACTAAAGACTCGTTGTCAACTAGTGGTTATGTGTTCACTATAAGGGGAGGAGCTGTGTTGTAGAGATCCACGAAACAGACATGTATAGCCCGATCCACCATGGAATCTGAATTTATTGCTTTAGATAAGGCCGGTGAGGAGGCCGAATGGCTACGTAATTTTCTTGAAGATATTCCATGTTAGACGAAACCCGTGCCACCTATGATGATTCACTGTGATAGCCAAGCAGCTATTGGTAAGGCCAAGAGTGGGTTGTATAATGGTAAGTCGAGACATATTCGTCGTCGACATAATATCGTAAGATATTTGATCACGAGTGGGGTTATCTCTGTAGACTATGTCAAGTCTATAGATAACCTAGCGAATCTGCTTACTAAGAGTTGAATCGAGATCAAATGTATAAGCTCGTAGAGGGGAATGGGAGTTAAATCCACAAGTTAAAGACGATTATAGTGGATACCCAACCTTGTAGATTGGAGATCCCATGAACTTGGTTCAATGGAAAAACTAAGTTATATGAGTCTGTTGATACGACACTCAAATAGGCTATTCCCTAAAAGAGCTCGAGAGTGTTGGTGACCTTTCAAGTGGTGAGGTTAAGTCTTTGAATTTTAATGATTCTTGGATGCCTTGAGAATGTGGAGTATGACAGGATACTCGAGTAATAATCACCTATGTAAGTGAGAAGTGAGGGCCGCTTCTATGTAACACTTATGAATCCAAAGAGGTTGTCCATGGCCTGTAAAGGACACAAACGTGAGAACGGACGAGGTTGACAATTTATAGCGTTAGTGCTATTGTCTTAGTATACACCATGGAGGAATAGTTCAAGGCCACGTGTCCACTAATCCGCCGGTATGCTCGATAGCACTGACTAAGGAAGGTTCAAGGTCACAAGCCACCTACCCTGATGCTTTATTGTCTCTTGAGGACAGAGCTGTGTGTCTGCATGCATGCATTTGGCTATTTCCACTCATGTGAGGGATTGTTGGAAAAATCGGTTATAGGGTTGGAAAAATTAGTAATAGTGTTGGAAAAATCGGTAATAATTTATATATTTATATATATATATATATATATTCAGCCCGTTTAATCGTCTTTTCGAGCTTCAATATTTATCCGATTTATGAATTGAGATATATGACGTCGATCTACGTTTCGAGTAGATAATTATAGTGTGCTTAATTTCTCGATTCCGATTTTCGGTGAGTGAGAAATAGTGGCTCGAAGTTTGGGGGGACAAAACTAATATGTTACCTAAAGTGGAGAAACTTACCTAATTCGGGTTTTGGAGAGTTATTACATTAATCAATGTCCCACATTGATTAATGTGTAATGTTTTGTGTGGTATTTAAGTCTCTATCATTTAGTAGGAGATAACAAAGTGACATGTGGTGGGCTTGGGCCACACATGCTCATGCGCGCGAGCCTTTTCGCCGACTGCCTCACACACGGCGCGGCGCGCCGCACCGCGCCCGCGCTCGTGCCCGTGTCCAGCCCCGGCTCCAGTTCCGGTCCGTGTCCGTGTCCGTGTCCGTGTCCTTGGACTTGGACTTGGACTTGGACTTGGATCTTGGATCTTGGCAATTCCTCCTTTGGGTGGTCCGTGGGCTTGTCCGTTGGGCTGACCTGATCATTGGTGTAGTGCTCCTGCTACACGGGATTGCTCTCCTTGGTGTTGTGCACCTGCTACTCTTTTGGAAGTATCTAGAAAGAGTCACTCAAGTGACTTCAACTCTCCACTTTCCATCTACCCCAATTAAATGTTCTGCAACCTTTCACCTGAGCTGGAACAGCCTATAAATAGGCAGGTCTTCACTCCAGTTCATCGCATCTGCATCTTAGCTCTAGTTGTCCTGCAACTCTTGTCCTCGCCGGAAAAGTCCAGTTCGTCAGAGCTCGAAGATCTTGCGGTGCTGCAATCCTCGAGACGTCATCGTTTTATCTTTGGGGACGATACGCCGTAAACCGTGAGCCGTAAACCGTGAGCAATACCGGGGCATATTTCGTCTTGCGGATAGAGGCTATTCTCGACTCGACGAAGATTTGTTTTTGTGTTTTTCGTTTTTTCCGATTCACTTGCTTGTTTCCGACTGTATTAGCAGCTTGTAATCCAACATTTTTGTACTTGTATCAGTTGTGTTGTGGTTTGTTTAGGGGTAGCTATATATATATATCCGACTGGATAACGGAAACTCTTAGTACGTTCTACTATGAGTTTTGGTTGCGTGAAAATAATTAAATGTTCCCGAAAAGAGTGGTTGCATTTTTGGTTGTGTGAAAATAATTATTAATAAAAAAAAATAAAAAATTGCTATTATTAATTTATTATAATATTGATTAGTAGTGTTTTTATATATACACTAATATCCACACATTAATATCTAATTAAAATGGTGGGTACGTATAAAGAAACAAGACGCAATTATTGTAGAGTACTAAAGGAGGGTGACTTTTGTTGTCAATTAAATGAAAATATATACGAAATTAATATAAGTAGAACGGCTTAACTTATATCATCAGAAAATTAATTAACAACTGTCTGAATTAAATCTTGGAAATAGCCCTATTTTTTATAGGCAAAACTTGCATGCATCATGTTGTATATGCAACATGATCCAATTATTCAATTTTGATCCGGTTTGACCCACTGAATTAGCATGACATCGAAATCATTATTCCAATTTTTTAATTTTTTTTTCTTTTTCCTTTTTTTCGTTTGTTTTTTAAATTATTTTCCTTCTTGTAAGGACGGCGGTATCACTCTTTGTCTACAAAAGTGTCGTTTATTCTAAGCAAAAATTTATTTTTTATGTTTTTTTCCGATTTTTTTGATAAGGGAAGACGTGTCTTTTGTAATAATAAATGTGTCATTTGTTATTTATGAACGTGTTGATAGGTCTAAATCCGTACTATATGTTGGTCCGGAGACGAGTGTCAGGTGTAGAGGGGGGGGGGTGAATACACCTGAGTACAAGTTCTTTTTCTCAAACGCGAAGGACAGCTGAGCTGTAGGTTGCAACTGATGAACAGTGCCAGATAGTAACCTTCTGATCGCGGTTCAGAGTGTTTCAACTGCCGAGTTTCTCCTACTGACTTTTGTCAGTATTTGATTCTCAGTCGAAGACTTAGTGCGGATAAGTGTGTAGGCCCGAAGACTTCGTCTTAGTTTGAAAACGTGTTTTTCACAAGTTAAATAATTTTGGCTAGTGCACTTCTCAAATACATTTTATGAAAAGTATGAGTTTGTACGATGATTTTGAATGCAGTGCAATAAAACAGTACATGACACAAGCGATTTTTATCATGGTTCGGATATGCAAGATCCTGCGTCCATGGTCCTGCTGAACAGGAGGTCTTGTAGATTTTTCTGAGCAAGCCTCAGTAAGGTATCTGTGCACTGGACAGACCCTTCTAAGTTATAGTCCTTAGCGACTTTACAATCCAAACCTAAGTTTGAAGGGGAGCGGATTTTCTCCAACAGTGAAGGAGCTCTTACAATAAGAACAGTCACGAAATGTGAACTCCTTCGAAGGTTCTAAGCTATGGATATGAACGATGGAGTTTAGATAGAGAAGAGGTATCTAAAGAAATAACTCTAGAGAGAAGAACTAGAAATATTCTAATAAGGCAAGTTCTTCGCTGGATCTTCGTGAACAGCGCTAGAGTGTTTTGAAAGCTTGAGCGTGTAGTCCCTTTGATATCCAGTGTGTGGAGCTCGAAAAGGCTTCTCTATTTATAGTTGTGACCCAGGCATTTGTCCTTTGGAGAGGAGAAAGCCATGTGTCACAAACGTCCAAGGAAAACGGCCATATATTCGAAATGATGTCGCAGAGTAGTTGGTTACCGTGCATGAGAGCAGCTTTAGTTGGTCAGAGTAGGTAGAGCTTAGACTGCTTCCCATTGGTCGAGGTTTGTGGTAGGTGAGACTTGTCAGACATCGGTCTTCATCGGAGTTGACTCTCACTTATCCTCGTATGATCTTCTGTTGACTTTCAAATGAGGTTAGACTGGGGTCGTTTCCTGTCGGTTACAGTAGACCTGATAAGATCTCTTTCTTCTTCGTCTGAGTCTGCTGATAACAAAACTTCTATTGAGCGGGATCAGCTGATGACTCTGAAGGTACTTAGCTTGAATACTGTGTTCTTCTGCTGATGTAGGTCAGCTGATGAGATGTCTTCTACTGAGCGAAGTCAGCTGATGACTTGTGAACACAAGCTCTTACAATGATGACGTGGGGTTCTGGAAGGTAACTTCCTACTGAAGATCAATCCAACATTTACCCCATATAGGACTTAGACAAGAACGATAATGAAAAATATAATTAGTCTAGCCTATTACATCATCTAGTCATATCGACACTACACAAAGGATACAGGACGGTCCATAGTAATGAAACACTATGATTTCCCCCATTACCGATAAACAGATAGGTCCTATTACAAGAGCTACTGATAAAAATAATACTAAGTATCCTCTAAGTGGTTGTTAAGACAAACTACTGACTCATAACCCAATAATTTCCCCCTAATTGATGATGCCAAAACCACTATAGATTCTAAGACTTAAGTCAAAACTACTGATCAAAAAGACTTCAGTAAAACTGAGCAAATAACGCAAGGCAGTCATCAACTGAAAGATAGGCATATCAGAAAAAGCGGTTATGTGTGTGTGTGTCAGATCACTTCAGTGATCAGTTGTGATAAAGTAAAATAAACAAAGCCGTAAGACAACGAGTAGTTGTCTGGCCAGAAGAAAGGTACTGATATATATAAGAAATGATTACAATCAGTCCTATCTTCTATACAGAGAGAGAGAACTACTGCTATCATGTGTACTTCTTAATCTTGCTCTTGAAATCAGCAGACTTGGCAGCAGGAGGATCCAAACCATAAGATCTGTAGATTCTGGCACGGAGGGTCTGGATATCCTCGAGATCGCTTGGCTGCAAAGGATCAAGATCATGGTGCCGTGCAGCAGCGTCGACCTCATCTTCAATCTCTTTCGTATATAAGACTCCTCGAGAGGTCATGGGCGGTGTCAGCTGTCAGTAGGTAGGGGCAACGAGTGGCAGCTTCTCCTTGAATAAAATTAGCTGAATCTGTGCTCTGAGGTTGGCGTCGTACTGATTGATGAAATCGTCGAAGAGTTCAGCAGTCGGTACCTCAGCAGGATAGCATTGCCCCTCCCATTCCTCATTCAGGTTCCAGGGGATCCACTTGTCTACATGGCGGTGTGGAGTCTTCTTCAGATAAGTAGCTCTTGGCGCGCCTCGCCTGAAGAACTTGGAACTCCTGGGCACCTGTTTCTTGAAGTCGAGGATTGGTTCCTTGGAAATTTTGTCAGTAAGCTCTATAATCTTTGTCAAGTCTTCCAACCTCTTCTTCTCCCTAAGGGCCGCAACTCTAGTATCTCCTCTTCGGAGATTCAGCCCTTGCTGCGTAGCCTCCCAGGTTGCTCTATCCTCTACCTCCTGCTCAGGAGTAACTGTTGGAAGTTTCTTCATCCTCTGAGCGAGGGGCAGATTGTCAATATCAGAGCCAGCCTGCTCATCCTGAGCCTTCTTTTTCTTCTGCTCTTCCAAGAGCTTCTTAGCTTGGCTCTTGGCCATCTTGGCCACTGGCTTTCTCTTCTTCTTGGCCTTTTGTACCTCTTCCTCCAACTGTCTTTCATAATCCAACTCGTCTTGGAGCTTCTAAGCAACCATTTTATCAAATTCCTCCTACTCTGCTCGGGTTTTGAACTTAGGTGTCGGGGAAGAAGGTGGAGTAGATTCAGTCTCTTTCTCCTTCCCGGGCCTTTGAGGTAGCAGGGGTTCGTCCTCCTGGTCCATAAATTATGCGACCTCTTCAATGTGTTGAGCCGAGGATCCTTCGCCTGATCCACCGGCTAGCTCATGCACCTGAGTTGTTTGGACAGTTGGGATTGTTTGGACTATGGGAGGGGGTACTGAACTGGTTCCAGCTTGAGCAGCAGAACCTTCCCCTTAGTGATTTCCCTGGCTTCAGACTCACCAACCACTTGAGCTGCCTTAGCCCTTTCTTCCCCCTTTTTGGCATCATCAGTAGCCGGGGTCAGAAGGACACGGAGGGCTGCGACTTCCTTGTGAAGGTTGAAGATAGTGTCTTTGATGGAAGTGGTGGTGATGTTGAAGTTGCCGACTGCATCACAGTAGTGCTCCCAGTCAGCCTCTTGATCCTTGCGGATCTGTCGAATCTAGGCTGCTGTTTCTTGCCTCTGCTTTAGGAGCGATGCGTCGACGGAGGCAATCATCTCTGCCTGGATGAGCTTAAGGGCCGTCGCCTGATTTTCTAAGGCTTTCTGCACGCTGGAGGTGGCCATCTTGTTCCGCTCATCCATTGTCTATTGGACATTGGCTAAGCTCTTAGTCAGCTGCTCAGAAAAGGATTTATGCTGAGCTTCAAGCAGCTGCTGACTTTGAGCAGCCAGGTCCGCCTTCTGAGCCGCGAGCGCGGTCTGGACAATCTCTTGAATGTTTGGAGTTGGAGTTTCCGAGACCTTTTTGATATCACTGGCCAATCTGTCAACTGTCTCTGTCTGAGACTTTGTGTATTGCGCCCACTTCAGGTGGACGTCCTTAGCTAGGAGACGATTTTTGTCTCCTTACTTCCTTATCGCCCGGTTGATAGACTTTGAGGACACGGAACCTATAGGTTTGATCTGATATGACGAGGTTCCGAGCCTCTGCTCAGAGGTTGCGAGTTGTTGCTCTCGGCTGGGCTTCGAAACAATAGGGGCATCGCCTGATGTAGGAGGTGGAGGTGGTGACTTGCCCTTCTCGCTGGGAGTTTTACCCTCAGCAGATTCTCCCTGGTCTGCATCCTTGGGTGGTGCCTGATCCTCATCATTATTGTCATCATCATCATTGTCATCATGATGGGAAGGCTGCGAAGGGCTGCTGGCTGTCTGCTGGGAGGACCTCAAAATCCAATAGATACAGCATGGCTGATCTTAGGTCCTCGAACGTTGCTAAGTCAGCGGGTTCCCCAAACTCAATGGCAGACTGTAGACGTTGTTCTTCTACCAGTATGGACAATGCAGAATGCTGCTTAATCAGTTCTTCGAGGATGTCCCAATTTAGGAATCTCAGCAGCGTCTGAGTCCTTGCCCTGATCGCGATGTCGACCAGATCCTGATGAGCTGATATTTCAGGGATCTTTGCAGCGACTTCTCCTGTGGCTCGGAGACGAGTCTTCTACATCGTCGACCACTCGGTGGAGACCACCAGCCGGTTCCTCAACCTCCTCCGGCTGAGTCTCCTCCGAACTGATCTGCTGTACCTTATCCTTGAGGGTCGCACTCTCGATCCCGGTATCAGCGTCCAGAATATCTTCCTCTTGAGGAGGTGGGGGAGAAGCAGGCTTTGTAGGAACCTCAGAAGTTCCACCTATTGTGAGCCCTTTCGCTTCGGCGGGTCGGCCCGTGGAGGCAGATCAGTAGAAGGCCTCTTGAGCTCAGAGGCTCCACGTCCGACTGACTTCTCAACCGCTGCTCTGGTTTTGAACTTATTAAGCTTGCGGTCGAAGTATTTTGAATCAGCAAAGAATGCATGATTCGATACTGAGTCCTCTATCAGCATGGACACCTTGGTCCCATACAGCAGTTTGCCCATACTAATTAGTCTCCTCTCTCCTGACTATGTGGCGACAAACTTTTATGCCTGAGCCTTCAGCTCAGTCACAAAGAACTCCGTCCAGTTCACCTGGACTCCAGTTCACCTGGACTCCATCAACTATGGCCATCATCAGCTGGAGTCTGGGTTTGGACAACTGATCAAACGAACCAGCGGCGCTCGTCAGGATATGGATGACGATGTATGCGAGGCCACGGTACTCCGGTAGGAGTTGGTTCTTCGGCAATGCGGACTTGAAGGAGATGTCATCCCTTCCACAGAAATGGTGGACATATGCATTAAGCTCCTTCTCCGTGTAGCCCACTGGAGAGATCTCGTAAGCAGGAAGGTCAAAAGATGACTTCAGCGCTGCCCTGATGTTTATATCGGCATGGCTGGATTCCCACTTCTGAGGGGCCACTTCCCTCATGTAGGCGATCTTTGATACTTCTCTATCTGTATCATCCATGGAACACCAGTTATAATATAGCTCTGCCACCTGGCAGGGAAGATACGAGCGGGGATGCTTCGTCCCAAGAAGCGTTAGGCTAGACTCCTCAAGAGCCGAGAATACGGGCTCTAGATACGGAAGGTCTGCCTGATGGAGGACCATCGTCGGTTCGAAAAGAACCCTGGACTTGATGATCTCCTCAATGTGGGGTGAGCTCTGGATAATCGCCATAGATATCTGCAAGAAACTCGTTACCACTTGAAAATAGAGTAAGTTAGATTCGAGTTAAGCAGAAGTTTATGAAATTACCGTAGTCAAAGAGCTAGAGTGAAAAATAGAGACAGTTTTTTAAGGGAGACGAAAACTGAATGCTTGAAGATTGCTCTAAGTGCGATAATGGCGAAAAATAGATAGGATTAGAGGAAAAAGAGAGATTTTATAAGATATGAAGATCAACCGGTTTTAATCGCACGGTTGGGATAAAAACTCACTTTTTAATGACGGATGTGATCTGATGTTATAAACGGAATGATTATATTAGCCGCCTCTAACCTAGACCCACGTAAGATATGCGCAGATAAAGTAAGGTGAGAAGACATGCATTAAATGCGTTGCAGGCAGCATTAAAGGCTAAGGTTTTTAAATGAAAACGGTTTCTACTGTCTTAAACCTTAAAAACTTAATGGCGGGAAATAAATGCTCATTAAACTACTGAATGTAAACGACTGATATAATAAATGCGAGTATGCTTCTGAGACTATTAAGTATTTTAACTACGCAAACCTCTTCAGCTGAACTTTTACGATCAGCTGGTTACCTAATGACTCTAGAGGATCTTTGTAGTGCTGATGACCACGTTCCCCCTTACTGTGTACTGTATGATTCACCCGACTGAATCAAAGTACTAAGTCTTCTGACCTGTCGTACTGACTCCTCCTACTGACATGAGTCAGTGGGATCCAGTAGACCTAGCTCAATTGATAATTCTCTGAATCTGTTCTCAGCTAGTGGTTTGGTCAGTACGTCTGCCCTTTGTTTGTCAGTATGGATCTTTTCCATCCCGATATCCTTCTTCTCGACATGGTCTCTGATGAAGGAGTGTCGAATGTCCACGTGCTTGCATCTCGTATGAAGAACTGGGTTCTGAGTTATAGCAATTGCACTGGTCGAGTCGCAGTAGATGGGCACTTCATCTTGAGTAATTCCATAGTCTCGCAGTTGTTGTCGAAGCCAAAGGATCTGGGCATAGCAACTTCCAGCAGCCATATACTCAGCTTCAGTAGTGGACGTCACCACTGAATGATGTTTCTTTATAAACCATGAAATCAGCTTGCTGCCTAGGAACTGGCATGTTCCAGAAGTTGACTTTCGATCTATCATCCATCCTGCATAATCAGCATCAGAATAACCTGTTAGTATAAGGTTATCATCAGCAGGATACCATAACCCTGCATCAGGTGTCCCCTTCAGATATCGCAGAATCTTCTTTGCTGAGTCCAGATGACTTCGCTTGGGATTCGCCTAAAATCTTGCACACACGCCTACAACATAAGTTATGTCAGGTCTGCTAGTTGTTAAATATAATAAAGAACCAATAATAGCTCTATAATCAGTAGAGTTAACAGAAGCTCCCTCTTTGTCTAGATCGATTTTAAAATTTGTGTTCATGGGGATCTTGACTGGCTTGCTTGAGTCGCAGCCGAATCTTTTTAGGAGATCTCGAGTGTATTTAGCCTGGTTGATGAATATTCCTTCAGTTGATTGCTTCACTTGGAATCCAAGGAAATAGTTCATCTCCCCCATCATGGACATCTCAAACTTCTCCTTCATTATTTTCTCGAATTGTTGACATATAGTCACTTTCTTGCAACCGAAAATGATGTCGTCCACGTAGATTTGCACCGGTAGGATGTCATCTCCTGACTTGATGTTGAACAGGGTGCGATCTACTGTCATCTTCTGAAAACCTTTCTGAAGCAGAAAGTCTGATAGGGTATCGTACCAAGCCCTGGGTGCTTGTTTTAACCCATACAGAGCTTTTCGAAGTTTGTACACCTGATGTCCCTGCTGAAAGCCGGGAGGTTGTTCCACATAGACTTCTTCCTTCAGTATGTTGTTCAGAAACGCTGACTTTACATCCATTTGATATACTTTAAATCTTTGATGCGTTGCATAGGCTAGGAATAGACGAATAGCTTCCAATCTGGCGACTGGGGTGAATGTTTCATCAAAGTCTATTCCTTTTGCTTGACAGTATCCCTTAGCAACAAGTCGAGCCTTATTTCGACTATGACGTTGTTTTCATCTCGCTTGTTTTTGAAGACCCACTTAGTGTCAATCACGTGCTGATGTCTAGGTCTGTCAACAAGCTCCCAAACTTCATTTCGAACGAACTGGTTCAGCTCTTCTTGCATAGCTATGATCCAGTCAGCATCGTTAAGCGGATCCTCTATCATCTGAGGTTCTTCAGTAGACAAGAAGCAGGAGTAGAGAGAACTTTCTCCTTGGCTTAATCTGGATCTTGTCCTTATTGCTGCTGATGGATCTCCTATGATAAGATTATAAGAGTGAGCGTCAAGCCATGAACGTCTGAGTTTGGCTTCTTCTTCTGAGATTACTTTTGTACAGTCAACAGGAGTGTTAGGCATTTCAGTAGTGCTATTCTGTGACTGAAGCAATTCAGTAAGAAGGTTAGTATCTACTGAGTTTCTAGGTTCAGGGGCATTTAGCTCAGGAACATTTGTCGTTCCCCCTGAGTTTATATTCTCAGTAGAGGTCTCAGTTACCACTTGGGGATTCCTCATTGACCGTTGTTACCTCATGTTGATTCTGTTCAGTAGAATCAACCAGGTCAGCTACAGTGCCTGTGGGATGGGTCTGGATTTCCTCATCGTCTGACTCATCATCCCAACAATGCTGGACCTTTTCGGCTTTATCATTCAGTGCGAGATCTTGTAGCTTGCTGCTGACATCTTCAGTATTTGTCTTCTTCGATTTCCAGTCCTCAGTAACAAACTCATCAAAGACAACATGAGGGCTTTCTTCCACGCAAAGAGTCTGATACTTAAAGACTCTGAATGCTTTACTGACTCGAGAGTATCCTAAGAATACTCCTTAATCAGATTTGCTATCAAAGACCTTCAACTGATCTTTCCCATTATTGTGAATAAAGCAAGGACAACCAAAAATATGGAAATGAGAAATAGAAGGAATTCTCCCTTTCCACAGTTCGTAAGGTGTCTTCATGTGTTGCTGTGTAAGTAGTAAGCGATTCTGAGTGTAACAGGCGGTGTCAGTAGCATCATCCTAGAACTTTGAGGGTAGTCCAGAGTCTGCTAGGAGCGTTCTTGTTGCTTCTTTGAGTGTTATGTTCTTTCGTTCAGCAAGTCCGTTCTGCTGAGGGGTGTGAGCTGCTGATGTCTCGTGCTTGATTCCCTCCTTATCGCAGTACTCTTTTACTACTGAGTTGAGAAATTTTGTTCCTCGGTCTGAGCGAATTATTTGTATCTTGATGTCTTTCTCCACACTGAGTTTCTTCAGCAGATTGGGTAGCTCAGTCTTGACATCAGATTTGTTGGCTATGAAGATGACCCACGTATATATTGAGTAGTCGTCAATAACGACGAGGGCGTACTTCTTGCCTCTTATAGTCACTGGAGAAACTAGCCCAAACAGGTCCATGTGTAGCAGTTGAAGGATTCCATCAGTGGAAGGTGACGGTATTGGTGGATTGCTTTTCTTTGTTTGCTTTCCCTTCAAGCACGCTTCACAATTTCTGTCTTTGATAAACGCTTCATTGGGCAGTCCTCTGACTTTAGAGTCCTTGGCTAGCTTGTTCATAGTCTTGAAATTCAGGTGACTGAGTCTCTTGTGCCACAACCATCCTGTTTTATCACTGGATTTCGTCTGATCAAGTAAGCAAGCCTCAGGTTCTGCGGTTTTCCAATTTGCAACGTAGATATTCTTCTTCTGTGAACCTGATAACACTGTTTTCCCTGTAGATTTGTAAACAACATCACAGAAACCAACGTCATAGATAACTCTGTTCAGATTATCACTTAATTGACTGACAGAAAGGAGATTATGTTGAAGTCCTTCAACATATGTTACTCTTGGAACTGAAGCAGTCTCAATGTTCAGTGTTACATATCCCCTTGTATAGCTTTTAGAGTTGTCACCAAACTCAATTCTGGGACCATCTTCTTGTACATAATTGGTCAGCAAGCTCTTTTAATATGTCATATATCTCGAGCAGCCGTTGTCCACAATCCAAGGGTCCTTATGCACCTGCAAAACAGAAACAGTTTTAGGTACCCTTTGGTTCAGTTTGGGTCCTTAAGCGTTATTTGGTGATTTCGCGACCCAGATCTGTCTCGGGACCTTAGGAGTCTGAGACTTCTTCTTTTGAGCCTTGTCAGTCTTTTTCTCCACTGGACTTGGAGATACTGACTTCCTAGTAGTTTTGGGTTCAAGAGCTTTCTTCTTTTGAGGTTTTGTGCTCCTCCTGACCCTGGGCTCATAGAAGTACGAACCATACTGTGTTGGATGCTCATACAGTGGTTCGCTGTACTGTTCTGCCCACCTGACCTTCTTGGCTCCCCCTGAATTTGATCGTGGTGTCCTGGGGCTAGAACCTTTGGTCATTTGATTCTTGTTGCTCGGCTAAGGTGCAATCATCTTCTATTTGTTTTTCGCCTGAGTTGTTGGTTCAACAACCTGAACTTTCCCTCTGACGAACCTATCAGCCAGCATTTCTGAGCTTTTAGATGTTGAAGTGGAAGCTTCATGAGTGTAGTCAAGTCCTTCTTTCATGGCTAGTGGCCTTTGAGCTCTGAGCATGCTTTCCAACTTCTCTTTAGCTCCTAGGTATTGTTCAGTCATCAGTCCTCGCCAGACCTAATCACTTTTCCGAAGTGATTCATAATCATTTTCAACTTCTGCGAGTTTCTGACTGAGTCGGGCTATCTCAGTATCTTTCTCAGAATTGTCCTTGGTCAGAACTGATAACTGAGTTTCTTGAAGCTGAGACTTAGTCAAAAGAGATTCAATCTCTTCCTTGAGTCTCGCGACCAGATTCTCTGAATCAGTAGAGACCTGACAATCAGAAGAAAATCTTTGATTCTCAGCCTTTACCTGTTCCAATAGCTGAATAGTTCTGCTGAACTCTCTGCTCAGCTGAATCTGCTCCTCTAGTAGATCGTCATATGCTTGTACCATGTCTAGAGGTTCATATGTGACCGAGCATGTGTCGTGTGTGCTATGTGAAGAGGAGGTTATATTAAGTTTCGAGTTTACCTCAGCCTCTTCTCCGGCCATCAGGCAATATTCAGCTGTTGATTCAGGATCTGTTTCTCCGATCTCAACGGCGACAAATGCAGCTTCGTCTTCAGAAGAATACATAAATGTGTCTTCCTCGATTGAGTCATCGGATATCTCTCCAGCGATATAGACCTGCCTTCTTTGGGCACATTTCTCGCGTCTGGCCTGCCGTTCTGCTCGTTGAACAGCTGAGAGTTCGGGACAGTCGTACTGATAATGTCCCTTCTTCTTGTAGTTGTAGCATACAGAAGTTCTGCCGCCTTTTCTAGCTGAGTCATTGGATGGACTAGCAGCAGGTTCTGCGTTCCTGCAATCAGTAGGTGGTTTAGATTCTTCCCTTTTTCGATAATCCTTTTTACCTGGGGGAGAATCTCTGTGGTATTTCTTCAGCTTCCTGACTCTTTCCTTTTCTCTTTGATATTTGAGAGCCATGAGCGCAAGCTGATCAGTAGCAGGAGTCTCGGAAGACTTAGCATCTGACGTAGCTACTGTCTTGCTGGAAGAAATGAGGTTGACTCCAGTTTTGCTGACTGTTGCTTTGTAGGCATGATCTATCTATGTGTCAGCTGGAGCACTGGAACATCGTTGGGGTAGGTTGTGCTCGAATTCCTCTGTCTTTAATTCTGAAAATATAACATCAGGAGTTAGAGCATTTAGATATGAGCGACGTAGATAAGTAGCAAAAAAAAACCCACTTCAGTCAAGGTAACGCTCTCAAGATCTTCGTGTTCATCTCTTTGTTGGTGAATGTCCTCCCCAGCCCGTTGATCACATTGATCTGATTTGTAGATCTGACGCTAAGCTCGTCAATGGTCTCGTTGGGCTCCATGGCACAAGTGTCGAACTTTTGTAGCTCTAGCTCGAGCTTGTTTTCTTTGATCTATGGGGTTATTTGGCTCAGTACAGCTAGGGTATCCCAAAGTTCCTTTGCCATTTTGCAGTCTTGCACCCTCCCGTTGTGTGAATCGCTGAGCGTAGTCAGGATCGCATTCCGCGCAACTTGGTCGAGGTTGTGCAGCTTTTTCACTTCAGGCGTGAAGGTTGATTTGTCTTTGGCAACTTTAGCGCCAGTCTGTGCTCCTACACCTCCCACAGTGGCAAAATGAACACTGTCGATCATGGGAATGATAGGTCCTGTCTCTAGGACATCAGTCATGCTGTCGTGCAGCGATGTAAGGTGCGCCTCCATTCTTACGGGCCATATCGTGTAGTTCTCCACAGAGAACATTGGTACCATCCAAGTACCTGACATATCAGACATTATGGGTGAGAGTATAAGGATATATGAAGAGATGCTTGTGCAGTGAAAAATGTTTTCAAGATCTGTTCGAGTAGACCAGAGTTTCAGAACCGATGATCAGAAGAACACCGACGCTCTGATACCAATTGTTGGTCCGGAGACGAGTGTCAGGTGTAGAGGGGGAGGTGAATACACCTGAGTAAAAGTTCTTTTTCTCAAACGTGAAGGACAACTGAGCTGTAGGTTGCGACTGATGAACAGTGCCAGATAGTAACCTTCTGATCGCGGGTCAGAGTGCGTCAACTGTTGAGTTTCTCCTACTGACTTTTGTCAGTATTTGATTCTCAGTCGAAGACTTAGTGCGGATAAGTGTGTAGGCACGAAGACTTCATCTCAGTTTGAAAACGTATTTTTCACAAGTTAAATAATTTTGGCTAGTGCTCAAGTGTAAGGAGGCGATTAAAAGCGGAGTCGAAAAAAACGTTTTCAAACTGATCTAGGCTGTAAAAGATGTCAGAGTGCAAAAGTTAAATAATTTTGTTCCTTTTATTTATTTATTTATTAAGTGTAAGGAGGCGATTAAAAGCGGAGTCGAAATGTCGAAGAATTGGAGTTGGGATGTATGATGTATTCTTCCTAGGGGCCATTTTTGCAATTTTCGTAAGTATGGGATATTGGCCAAAATAAAAAAAACATAAACAAAAACAACAAAAAAAAAACGCAAACATGTTTTTGCCCACTTTCCCACTCTCTTCGTTTTCTTCATTTCCTTTCTTCCCCAAACCTTCCTCTTCTTCAATTTCTAAATTCATTTTCAAATTCATCCACAAAACCGCCAATTTCCCTTGCCCAACTCAAGGCAAATGGCTCCGAAGAAGAAATCAAAGTTTGAATGTGAAGGGGCTGACTCCTCGCCGCCGTGGCTGGTACTTCTTCACGGCGGCCGCCGCAGCACATCGGTCGGATCTGGCGCGCCCTCAACCCCACGGTCACCGGCCCCTTCCTCATCGACGAGGATAAGCCGGCCGCCACTGCGCCAGCCGCCGAAGACGGCGCCGTCACATCCCCTACCGTCTTGCAAGCCGACGACGAGCCTGCCGCCTCCCCGTCTGCTGAGGTAGATTGGTCCATACCGGAGGCTGTTTTCCCCACTCCCGATCTCTATGATCGATTCCCATTTCTCCGGGAAACAAGCCCGCACATGCTGACACCGATGTTTGACGAAATTAATTGGATCGAAGAAGTTCGGGCTACTTCGGCTCTCCCTTCGGACGAATCTGATTATGAGCCGTCCACTAATGAGGAGCTCTCTCTGGAGCAGCTATCGCTTGCCGATTCCGCTGAATCCTCTTCTTTCCCGTCGTCGGCCGCTTACAGGAACCTCATAGTTTTGCACTTTCCGAACATAGATGCAGTACGTGCCGTGGCCACCTTTGAGGATGAGCCATACCAACATCGCGCCTTTACTCGCCGCAGCAAAAGTTTCCAGAATGGTCGCATCATTGATCACGGTTTCCTCCGCTCTACGGGCGTCCAAGGTACATTTTACGAGTATTTTCGCCGTATCGGTTGGCTTTGGTTGACTGAATCTCATCATCATCCATGTTACCATGCTCTTACTGCTGAGTTCTTCAATACATTTTCTTTTACGCATGTGACTGATGTGTATGTGAAGAGTATATCATTTCGTATTGGTTGTGTCTTTTATGAGCTATCTTTGGTTGAGTGGTCTACACGGTTAGGGACTGCGTCGTTAGAGGATTTGGATGATGATACTTATGCTTCTACTCCTCGTGGTGTACCTTCTGCTCTTGGTGATTATATTGGTTCTTTGAATACTTGGTCTTTGATTGCCCCTTCTGATCCCAGCTGTTCCGTCCCTCTTTCTCTGATATTGCATTTGTGAGTGATCCTGCATTGCGTATGTGACATCAGTTTACTTGCTACAATTTGATTAGGCGTTGGACTAGTTTTACTACAATCACGGATAATGATCTTTATTTTCTGTGGTGCATGCAAACGGGACAGCGGGTTGATCTTGGTTATTGGGTAGCTTGTAGCATGAGTGATCTTACTAGTCATCCGGCTAGGCATCTTACTTTGTGTCATCTCTTTGCTACATTTCTTGACGTAATTTTATCATATTTGATGGGCTATGCCCAGATTTACTATAGGGAGCCTAATGGTATTGTTAGATTTTATCCACCGGGACCTCGAGTCCCGAGTGCTGCTCCCCATGTAGGTTCACAGGCCCCTATCGATTCGTTCCAAGAGTTGAGGGCCGAGGTGGTTGCTCTTCGGCAGCGCTTTGATGATTTAGAGCGCACGGTTCTCTCTCGCCTTCCGCCTCCGGGCGATAGGTGATGCCATTATCCCCACTTTTGTTTTTGTTTTTATTTTCTTGTTCTTTGTGTTTGTGTTTTCGTGTTTGTGTCTATGTTTGTTTCTCCTTTACTTGCTCGTTTGTAACGATCAAGTGTAAGGAGGGACGTTGGTTATGTGTATTTGTCATGTTCTCCGTCCCTTTTATTTGTCTTTTCTTGCGCGAGGGCACACAAGGGTTTAAGTGTAAGAATGGATGTCTTTATGTTGGTCCGGAGACGATAAGTCAGGTGTAGAGGGGGGGGAATACACCTAAGCTCAGTTTCTTTTTCTCAATGAAGGTCAGCTGAGCTGTTGATTGCAACTGATGAACAGTGCCAAATATACCTTCGATCACGGGACAGAGTGAGTCAGCTACTGAGCTCTCCTACTAACTTTTGTCAGTACTTCGAAACTCAGTCGGAGACTATAAGTGTGCGGATAAGTGTGGGGCCCGGAGTTCGTCTCTTTTGAAAACACGTTTTAGCAAATTAAATCTTTTGGCTGTGCGCTTTATAAAATACATTTTATGCAAGCTTATGATTTTCAAGTCAGTTGAATGCTATGCAATAAAACACTAAAAGAACACAAGCGATTTAACGTGGTTCGGATACGCAAGATCCTACGTCCACGGTCCTGAACAAAGCAGGAGAACTTGTTGATTATTCTGAGCAAGCCTCAGCAGGGATACTGTGCACTGGACAGTTCCCTCTAAGTTATAGTCCTTAGCGACTTTACAATCCAAACCTAAGTCTGAAAGGGAAGGGAATATTCTCCAACTGAGAAGGAGTTCTTACAATAAGAACAATTCACTAAATGTGAACTCCTTCAAATCTAAGCTATAAATATGACAATGAGCTTAGTCTAGAGAAGAAAGGGATCTAAGAACTCTAGAGAGAAAAACTGAGAAATCTTCTAAGTACGCAAGTTTTCCTCTGGATGATCTTTGAGTGTTCTAGAGCGTTTGTGAACTTGAGCTTGTCCCTTCGAAATTCCGTCACTCGGAGCTTCAAAAACTTCTCTATTTATAGTTGTGAGTTATGGCATATGTCCGTTGGAGACGACGATGCCACGTGTCACAAGCTTCCAAGGAAAACGGCCATAATTCGAACTTGTTGCAGCAGGGCAGTTAATGTACTGTTCATGAGAGCAGCTTTACTGTGTAGAGTAGGTAAGCATTGTCGGCTTCTCATTGGTTGAGGTTTGTAGTTGGTGAGAATGTTAGAGTTGACCGTTCAACAACCTCGTATGTCTTCTGCTGAACTTTTCGAAAAGACTTGAATAGCTGGGTCGCTTTCCGTCGGATACAGTAGACTGAAAAGTCTCTATCTTCTTCAGCTGAGTCGACTGACAGGGCATCTACTGAGTAGGTCAGCTGGCGACTGCGAAGGTACTGGGCTTGCATGAGTTCTTCTGCTGATGGCTTATCAGCTGCTGAGTTGGCTTCTACTGAGGTTTACTCGGTGATGATCAAGAACGCAAGCGATTACACTGATGACGTGGGGTTCTGAAAAGTATCTTCGACAGAAGATCAGTTCAACAATTACCCCGTACAGGACTTAGACAAGAATATAAAAACGATTACAACAAGTCTAACCTATACATCAGCTAATCCTAACGACACACTAATCTATTGATATCAGCTAGGTTTTGGGATCTTCAATTCCATAGTACGATTATGATTTCCCCCGATTTTCTTTTAACCGAACAACGGTGAGTATCATCTACTCGACTCATATCCAACAATTTCCCCCTAATTGATGATGCCAAAACCTCTACCTCTACCTCTTAAACTTCTTAAGTCTATAAAAGATGCTATCCTACTGACAACAATTTCCCCCTTACAACATTCTGAGGGAAAGAAAAAAAATAAAGGAATTTCAATACTTCAGTAGGTGGGAGATAGGCAAAATCGAGAAACGATCGTGAGTGTGTGTCAGATCACTTAGTGATCAGTCGTGAAAACACAATGCAAAGAGCTGAAAGACAATGAGTAATTGTCTGACAAGCAATAGGAACTGATATATATAATCAATGAAGTACATGTTCCTATCACTATTACAAAAGATAGAAAAGAGAAAGACTACGAGGCCCTGAAGGCTTGAGTGCGTTCCCTGAATCCTGCAGATCTGTCCATGGGAGGTTCCAGACGATAGTATAAGTAGATTCTCTTCCTCAGAGTCTGGATATCCTCGTCGTCTTCAGCAAGGTGGACACTCAGGTTGAAGCGGAATGCTGCAGCACTAACCTCATCTTCTATGTCCTTCGTACATAGAACTCCGTGCGCAGTTCTAGGAGGTGGGATGTGCTTGAAAGCTGGAGCTCTAAACCGAATATTCTGTCTCTCCATGATCTCCTTGAGATGTTCCCTCAGCTCTGGATTGTACAGAAACATGAACTCATCAAAAGCTTGATCGATAGGTTGCTCTCGAGGATAGAATCCCCAAACATAGTAGCCTCTGATAAATTGCTCTTTAAGCTCTTCCCATTGATCATTAACCTCAGCCGGAACCCATCGATCGACATGAACAACTGAGTCCTTCTTGGCGAGAGGTGTTCTCTTCCTTGATCCTCTTGGGATTTGTCTTCTGGGATCAGCTGCTGGCTTCTTGGATAGGCTTATCATCTTAGACATATCAGCCATTCTTTTCTTTTCTCAGAGAGTCGCTGCCCTACAGTCTCCTCGTCTGATATTTAGGCCTTGCAGCGTCGCCTCCCAGGTCGCTTGATCTTCCGCTATCTGCTCAGGTGTTAGAGTAGGAGTGGGAATGCTCTGAGTAGTAGCTGGGATCTCAGTCGGAAGAGCCTTAGCAAAATCTGCTTGGGCTTTCTTCTGCTCTTCGACTGATTCGACCTTTTTCTTGTCTTTGCCCCTAACAGCTTTGCCCTTGGGCTTCTTTGCTGCTTATGCTGCTTCTTCAAGCTGACGCTCTCGGTCCAGCTTATGTTGCAGCTGTTGGGCAATATTGAGGTCATAAGCCTCTTGCTCCGCTTTAGATTTGAATTTTTGGACCGGGGAGGAAGGAGGAATAATAGCAGTAGCAATCTCCTTCCCCGACCTCTGCGGAGGAGTCTGTTCTCCTTCAGACTCTTGCTCAATGAAGTGAGCAACATCTTCTATGTGAGCGGCAGAAGATGAGATGGGTGTAGGTTCAGAAGGAAATTCGAGCAGCAGAACCCCTGAAGTATCTTCAGCCTGAGCGGCTGAGGATTGAGCACGAGCAGTTGAGGGTTGTTCCGCCTGAATACCTTCCCTCTGAGTCTGAGCATTAGAGGGTCCTTCCTCCTGACCACCCTCTACTATTTGGACATCAGCCATATCCGTATCAGGTTCATCCTTCATAATACGTTCCCCCTTTTTGGCATCATCTTCCTTGGAGAGTTGGGTGCGGATGGCTTGAATGTCTCTTTCCACATTGTGGACTGAATCCTTAATCTGAGTTGCTGTGGATTCGAAGTCCTTGACGAGATCGCAATATAATTCCCAGTCTTTTTCTTGATCAGCTCTAGATTTTTTAAGCTGTGCAGCTGACTCCAGACGGAGTTTCAGCAGAGCCTGATCCTACGATTCTGTCATTTCTTTCTGAATAAGTTTCAGAGCCTCTGCCTGTTGGGTAATAGATTTCTGAAGGCTAGAGGTGGCAATCTTATTCCGTTCATCGATTTTGAGCTTAACAGTTGTGAGAGCTTGAGTCAGCTACTCTGAAAATATCTTCTGCTGATTCTGGAGCAACTACTGACTCTGAGCTTCAAGATGGACTTTCTGAGCTGCTAAGGCTGCCTCAATAATCTCCTGAAAGTTGGGTTGAGGAGTAGGTACTGGAGTCTTTGAGATGTCAGCAGCTAGTCTGTCTAAGCTCTGTGTCTGAGCCTTGGTATACTTTGTCCACTTCAGATGGACGTCCTTAGCCAAAAGTCTGTTTTTCTCTCCTTGGCGTCGAATGGCTTTATTTACGGACTTTGAGGACACGGAACCGACAGGTTGTATCTGGTACGAGCTGGTTCCGAGCCTTTGCTCAGAAAATATGAGGAGCTGCTCCCTACTGTACTTCGGAGCACCTCGAGCATCACCTGATGTATCAGGATGTGGTGAATTGCTCTTCTCACGGGGAGTTGAACCCTCAACAGAGCCTCCCAACTCTGTATCCTTGGGTGTCTGATCCTTCCTCTGATTGTTATCATCATCATCTTTCTTATCATCAGCAGGAGGAGATGGGGGTGGAGGAGTGTTACCAGGGACTGACTCTCGCAAGCTTAGAAGGTAAAGCATTGCGGCTCTGAGATCTTCAAGAGTAGCTAAGTCAGCTGGTTCTCCGTACCCTATTACTTCTTGTAGCTTCTGCTCCTCATCGTGCAGGTAGGGAACTGAGTGGGTTTTGATTATGTCTTCTAGAATATCCCAACTCAGAAATCTTAGAAGCATTTGAACCCTAGCCCTGATGGCTATGTCGACTAAGTCTGAGTGCCCAACGATCTCAGGAATATGATCGTGTACTTCAGCTGCGGCACGGAGACGAGTGGTGTAAATAGCTGTCCACTCAGTTGTATTCTCCTCAGTCGGTTCCCTAACGTCCGACTGTGTGTCATCGGAGCTGATGAATTGAGCTTTCTCGTTGAGGGTTGCTCCTTCAATCCCTGTGTCGGAGTCTAAGATATGCTCATCTTGTTGTGGAGGAGGAGCCTGTGCTAAGATGGTTATCGGCTGAGCCATAGTGACCTCAGCTGGTCGTGGCCTCTTAAGCCTCCTCCTCTTGGGCACGTCAGCGGGAGATGGCAAGACAGGAGCAGTTCTCTTTTGCTCAGGTGGCCCTTTGCCAATTGACTTCTCCGTCGCTTCTTTAGTCTGAAACTTTATCAGCTTAGTGTTGTACAGCTTTGAGTCTTCAAAAGCTGAGTTCCTCTATACAACACTCTCTATTAGGACTGACATCTTGGTCCCGAATAGAAGCTTACCCACACTGGCCAACCTCCTCTAGCCAGTGGGTAGCGTAGTGAACTTCTGGGCTTGGGCTTTCATCTGAGTTGTATAATAGTCAGCCCAGTTCACTTCTACTCCATCATCTATAGCCATCATCAGCTGAATCCTTGGCTTGGACAGTTGATCGTACGATCCAGCTGAGCTTGTCAGTATGTGCGAGACCACATACGCTAAACCTCTGTACTGAGGTAGCAAGAGATTCCTCGGGAGAGCTGTCTTGAACGTCAGATCACTGCGTCCACAGAACTTTTGCACATAAGCGTTGATCTCCCTCTCCTTATATCCGATAGGGGAGATTCCAGAATTAGGAAGCTGAAACGCGAGGACCAGAGCCTCTCGGATGTTGAAGGTCTTCTGAGACGCCTTCCACTTGTTCGGATTAGTCTCCTCCATGTAAGAAAACGAGGCTTCTTCTCCTTCGGCAGCCACTGAATTCCAGTTGAAATATGCCTCCGCCACTTGCCTCGGCAGACTGGCACGGGGATGCTTGGTCACGAGGGTCTCCAACCCAGACCTCTCCAGAGCATCGAACATCGGTTCCAGATATGGGATATCCACCTGGCGGAAAGCCATTGTGGGTTCGAACTGAATCCGGATGGTCATGATCTCCACTATAGGTTCAGGAGTCTGTACGATCGCCATAGAAATCTGCAAAACAACTTGTTAGCACTTGAAAATAGAGTAAGTTAGTAGTTATCAGCAGATTTTAATACATTAGCGAGTATTAGAGCTTGAAAGATGCACAGGCAAGGCAGTTATAAGAAGTAGAAACTGATTGCGAGAAAAGCTCGTAAGGTATGAAAATGGCGAAAAGTAACGAATGATAGAAGATGAAAGATTTTGTATATATTGGCTGATTGCACGTTTTAATCTAACGGCTGAGTTTTAATCTTTCATAACTATGGACGGCTAAGATTTAATGTTAAAAAAGGAATGATTACCAAAGCCGCGTAAAACATAGATCTACGTAATAAAGTAAGTGAGAAGACATGCATTAAATGCGCGACAGACAGCATTAATTACTCAGGTTAAGGTCTCCTACTGACCTTTCCTTAAACTATTAATGGCGGGAAATGAATGCACATTAACTACTGAGTGTGAGGGACTGATGTAATAAATGCGAGCATGCTTCAAAAAAATAAGTACACAAAATTACGCAAATCTCTTCAGCTGAACTTATCAGCTGGTTACCGTTATGTATAAGGAGAATGGTTGTCATGCTGATGACTATGTTCCCCCTTGCTGTGTACAGTGTGACTTTCCCAACTGAGTCACTGTACTTAGTTATCTGACCTGTCGTACTGATTCCTTATGCTGATACCAATTGTTACCAATTGTTGGGCAATGATGTTCTCAGTAGTCGGCATCTATTGACGCATCTCAGTAGGATCCAGTAGACCTAGCTCAGCTGATAGTTCTCTGAACCTGTTCTCAGCTAGTGGTTTAGTCAGTATATCTGCCCTTTGCTTGTCAGTATGGATCTTCTCCATCCTGATATCCTTCTTCTCGACATGGTCTCTGATGAAGTGGTGTCGGATATCCACGTGCTTGCATCTGGTATGTAGAACTGGGTTCTGAGTTATGGCAATTGCACTTGTGGAGTCGCAGTAGATGGGCACTTCATCCTGAGTTATACCATAATCTCTAAGTTGTTGTCGAAGCCAAAGGATTTGGGCACGGCAACTTCCTCGCAGCCCATGTACTCGGCTTCAGTAGTGGACGTTGCTACTGAATGTTGCTTCTTTGAAAACCAAGAAATCAGCTTGCTGCCTAGGAACTGACAAGTTCCGGAAGTTGACTTTCGATCTATCCTGCATCTTGCATAATCAGCATCAGAATAACCTGTCAGTATTAAGTTATCATCAGCAGGATACCATAACCCAGCATCAGGTGTTCCTCTTAAATAGCGCAGAATCTTCTTCGCTGAGTCTAAATGACTTCGCTTGGGATCTGCTTGGAATCTTGTGCATACACCTACAGCATAAGTTATGTCAGGACGGCTAGCTGTTAAATAAAGTAAAGAGCCTATAATAGCTCTATAGTCAGTAGAGTTAACAGAAGCTCCCTCTTTGTCTAGATCGATTTTAAAGTTCGTGTTCATGGGAATTTTGACTGTCTTGCTGGAGTCGCAGCCGAATCTTTTGATAAGGTCTCGTGTGTATTTGGCTTGATTGATGAAGATTCCTTCAGGTGATTGCTTCACTTGAAATCCAAGGAAATAATTCATCTCTCCCATCATGGACATCTCGAATTTCTCTTTCATCATCTTCTCGAACTGCTGGCATATGGTCTCATTTCTGCAGCCGAAAATGATGTCGTCCACGTAGATTTGCACCAGTAGGATGTCATCTTCCGACTTTATGTTGAATAGGGTGCGATCTACTGTCCCATTCTGAAAACCTTTTTGAAGTAGAAAGTCTGATAGGGTATCATACCAAGCCCTGGGTGCTTGTTTTAACCCATACAGAGCTTTCCTAAGTCTGTACACCTGATGTCCCTGCTGAAAGCCGGACGGTTGTTCCATGTAGACTTCTTCCTTCAGTACGCCGTTCAGAAAAGCTGACTTTACATCCATCTGATAGACTTTGAAGCCTTGATGTGTTGCATGAGCTAGGAATAGACGAATGGCTTCCAATCTAGCGACTAGAGTGAACGTTTCATCAAAGTCAATTCCTTCTGCCTGACTGTATCCCTTTGCAACTAGTCTTGCTTTATTTCTGACAATGACGTTTTCATCTCGCTTGTTTTGGAAGACCCACTTAGTACCAATCACGTGCTGATGTCTAGGTCTGTCAACAAGCTCCCATACTTCATTTCTGACAAACTGGTTCAGCTCTTCTTGCATAGCAATGACCCAGTCAGCATCTTTAAGTGCGTCCTCCATCGACTGAGGTTCTTCTGTAGACAGAAAACAAGAGTAAAGTGAGCTTTCTCCTTGACTTAATCTTGATCTTGTCCTTATAGTTGCTGATGGATCTCCAATGATAAGATCTGAAGAATGAGCATCGAGCCACGAACGCCTGAGTCGGGCTTCTTCTTCTGATACTACTTCTGCACGGTCGGTAGGAGTGTTAGGCATTTCAAGAGTAATGTTTCCGTGATCGTAGCAATTCGGTAAGAAGGTTAGGATCTACCGAGTTTCCGGGTTCGGGGGCATTTAGCTCGGGAACATTAATCGTTCCCCACCCGAGTTTATATTCTCGGTAGAGGTCTCGGTTACCACCGGGGCTTCCTCATCGACCGACCGTTGTTGATTCCCGTTCGATAGAATCAACTAGGTCGCCTACATCGACCGTTTGGTTGAGTCCGAGTTTGTTCATCGTCCGACTCATCATCCCAACAATGCTTGGATCTTTTCGGCTTTATCGGAAAGTCCGAGATCCCGTAGCTTGCTGCCGACATCATCGCATTTGACTCTGTTTCTTTCCCCGTTCTCGATAACAAATTCATCAAAAACAACATGAGGGCTTTCCTCCACACAAAGAGTCCGATAGTTAAAGACTCTGAAGGCTTTACTGACTCGAGAGTAACCTAAGAAAACTCCTTGATTAGATTTTCTATCAAAGACCTTCAGCTGATCTTTCCCATTATTGTGGATAAAGCAAGGACAATACGAAAATATGAAAATGAGAAATAGAAGGAATTCTCCCTTTCCATAATTCATATGGTGTCTTCATGTGTTGCTGAGTGAGTAGTGAGCGATTCTGAGTATAGCAGGCGGTGTCAGTAGCATCAGCCCAGAACTTCGAGGGTAGTCCAGAATCTGCGAGGAGCGTTCTTGCTGCTTCTTTGAGTGTTCTCGTTCTTTCGTTCGGCAAGTCCGTTCGCCGAGGGGTGCGTGCAGCTTATGTCTCGTGCTTAATTCCCTCTTTATCGCAGTATGTCTTAACTACTGAGTTTAGAAACTCTGTTCCTCTGTCCGAGCGAATTCTTTGAATCTTGATGTCCTTTTCCACACTGAGTTTCTTCAGCAGATTGGGCAACTCAGTTTGAACATCAGATTTATTGGCGATGAAGATGACCCAAGTATATCTCGAGTAGTCGTCAATAACGACGAGGGCATACTTGTTGCCTCTTATAGTCACTGTAGAGACTGGCCCGAATAGGTCCATGTGCAGCAGCTGAAGGATTCCATCAGTGGAAGGTGACGGAATAGGTGGATTGCTACTCTTTGTTTGACTTCCCTTCAGACATGCTTCACAATTTCTGTCTTTAATGAACGATTCGTTGGCCAGTCCTCTGACTTTGGAGTTCTTGGCTAGCTTGTTCATGGTCTTGAAGTTCAGGTGGCTGAGTCTCTTGTGCCATAGCCATCCTGACTTGTCACCAGATTTTATCTGTGCTAGTAAGCAAGCCTCAGGTTCTGCGGTTTTCCAGTCTGCAACATAGATGTTTTTCCTCCGTGAACCTGATAACACTGTTTTCCCTGTACATTTGTCAACAATATCACAGAAACCAGCGTCAAAGATTACTCTATTAAGATTATCACAGAATTGACTGACTGAAAGGAGATTATGTTGAAGTCCTTCAACATGTGTTACTCTTGGAACTGTGGCAGTCCCAATTGTCAGCATTCCGTATCCCCTTGTATAGCCTTTGGAGTTGTCACCGAATTCAATTCTGGGACCATCTTCTTGTACGTAGTTGGTCAGCGAGCTCTTCCGGTAAGTCATGTGTCTCGAGCGGCCCTGTCCACTATCCAAGGGTCCTTATGCACCTGCAAAACAGAGGCATTTTTAGGTACCCTTTGGTTCAGTTGGGTCCTTACTGGGTTAGTGGGTGATTTCGGAACCCGGATCTGTCTAGGAACCTTAGAAGTCGGAGACTTCTTCTTCGAACCTTGTCAGCTTTCTTCTCCACAGGACTTGGAGATACTGACTTTCTGCTGATGATTTTGGGTTCAGGCGCTTTCTTCTTCTGAGTCTTAGCGCTTCTCCTGACCCTGGGCTCATAGTAGTACGAGCCGTACTGAGCCGGATGCTCATATAATGGCTCTGATCGTTCTTACGCCCCATCTGACCTTCTTGGTTCCCCCTGAATTTGATCGCGGTGTCCTGGGGCAGGAACCATTTGTCAGCTGTTTCTTATGATTGCTCGGCTGAGGTGCAATCATTTTCTGTTTGTTCTTCGCCTGAGGTTGCACTTTCCCCCTGACGAACCTATCAGCCAGCGATTCTGAGCTTTTAGAAGTGGAAGTTTCGTGAATATAACCAAGGCCTTCTTTTACAGTAGTTGGCAGTTGTGCTCTGAGCATGCTTTCTAGCTTCTCCTTAGCTCCCAGGTACTGTTCAGTCATCAGTCCTCTCCAGACCTCATCACTTCTCCTGAGAGAATCATAGTCCTTCTGTACGTCTGAGAGTTTCTGACTGAGTTAGGCTATTTCAGTCTCTTTCTTAGAATTGTCCTTAGTCAGGACTGAGATCTGAGTCTCTTGAAGCTGAGACTTAGTCATAAGAGATTCAATCTCTTTCTTGAGTCTCGCAACTAGATTCTCTGACTCAGTAGAGACCTGACAATTAGAAGAAAGTCTCTGATTCTCAGCCTTTACCTGTTCTAGTTCCTAGATGGTTCTGCTGAACTCTCGCTCAGCTGAATCTGTTCCTCTAGTAGATCGTCATAGGCTTGTACCACATCTAGAGGATCATCTGAGACCGAGCACGTGTCGTGTGTGCTGTGTGAAGAAGAGGTAATATTAAGTTTAGAATTTACCTCAGCCTCTTCTCCGGCCATCAGACACTGTTCAGCTGATTCCTCAGGAACCTTCTCTCCAACTTCAACAGCTACGAATGCAGCTTCATCTTCAGAAGAATACATGAATGTATCCTCTTCAATTGAGTTGTCGGATATCTCTCCGGCTATGTAGGCCTGCCTTCGCTTGGCAAATTTTTCTCTTCTGGCCTGCCGTTCTGCTCTTTGAGCAGCTGAGAGTTCGGGACAATCATACTGATAGTGTCCCTCCTTCTTGCAGTTGTAGCAGGTGGATGTTCTGCTGCTCTTACCAGCTGAGTCTTTAGACGGACTGGCAGCAGACTCCGATTTCCTGCATTCAGTAGAAGGATTAGATTCTTCTTTCTTATGATAGTCTTTCTTACCTGAAGAAGAATCTCGATTGTATTTCCTCAGCTTTCTGACTTTCTCCTTTTCCCTCTGGTATTTGAGAACCATCAGTGCTAGCTGATCAGGGCCTGGAGTCTCGGAAGACTTTGCTACTGATGTGGCCACAACTTTGCTTGAGGAAATACGCTTGACTCCTGTGTTGCTGACTGTTGCCTTGAAGGCATGGTCGAACTGTGTGTCAGCTGGAGCGCTTAAGCAATTTTGGGGTAGGCTATGCTCGAATTCCTCCGATTTTAATTCTGAAAATATAACATCAGGAGTTAGAGCATTTAGATCAGAGCGACGTAAATAAGTAGCAAAAGGAAGCCACTTATATCGGGGCAACGCTCTCAAGATCTTGGTGTTCATCTCCTTGTTGGTGAACGACCTCCCCAGCCCATTGATGACATTGACCTTATTGGTGAATCGACACTCAGCTCGTCAATGGTTTCAGTAGGCTCCATTGCAAAGGCGTCGAACTTCTGAAGCTCTAGCTCAAGCTTGTTTTCTTTGATCTGAGGGGTTCCATGGCTCAGTACAGCCAAGGCGCCCCATAGCTCTTTCGCCGTTTTGCAATCCTGTACCCTTCCGAGGTGTGAGTCACTGAGCGTAGTCAGTATGGCATTACGTGCAACTCGGTCAAGGTTGTGCAACTTCTTTTCTTCAGGCGTGAAGGCAGATTTATCTTTGGGAACCTTAGCACCAGTTTGTGCTCCCGCGCCTCCTCCAGCAGCAAATACTACGCTGTCGATCATGGGAATGATCGGTCCTGACCCTAGGACATCTGACATGCTGTCGTGGAGTGACATTAGGTGTGCCTCCATACGTACGCGCCATACCGTGTAGTTCTCTATTGAGAACATCGGTACCATCCTAATACCTGACATATCAGACATCGTAAGAGTAAGAGTATAAGGATGCTAAAAAGATGCTTATGCAGTGAAAACGGTTTTCAGGATCAGTTCGAGAGGACCAGTATTTCAGAACCGGCGATCAGTTGAACACCGTGAGCTCTGATACAAATTGTTGGTCCGGAGACGATAAGTCAGGTGTAGAGGGGGGGGGTGAATACACCTGAGCTCAGTTTCTTTTTCTCAATGAAGGTCAGCTGAGCTGTTGATTGCAACTGATGAACAGTGCCAAATATACCTTCGATCACGGGACAGAGTGAGTCGGCCATCGAGCTCTCCTACCGACTTTTGTCGATTTCCCGAAACTCAGTCGGAGACTATAAGTGTGCGGATAAGTGTGGGGCCCGGAGTTCGTCTCTTTTGAAAACACGTTTTAGCAAATTAAATCTTTTGGCTGTGCGCTTTATAAAATACATTTTATGCAAGCTTATGATTTTCAAGTCAGTTGAATGCTATGCAATAAAACACTAAAAGAACACAAGCGATTTAACGTGGTTCGGATACGCAAGATCCTACGTCCACGGTCCTGAACAAAGCAGGAGAACTTGTTGATTATTCTGAGCAAGCCTCAGCAGGGATACTGTGCACTGGACAGTTCCCTCTAAGTTATAGTCCTTAGCGACTTTACAATCCAAACCTAAGTCTGAAAGGGAAGGGAATATTCTCCAACTGAGAAGGAGTTCTTACAATAAGAACAATTCACTAAATGTGAACTCCTTCGAATCTAAGCTATAAATATGACAATGAGCTTAGTCTAGAGAAGAAAGGGATCTAAGAACTCTAGAGAGAAAACTCGAGAAATCTTCTAAGTACGCAAGTTTTCCTCCTCGGATGATCTTTGAGTGTTCTAGAGCGTTTGTGAACTTGAGCTTGTCCCTTCGAAATTCCGTCACTCGGAGCTTCAAAAACTTCTCTATTTATAGTTGTGAGTTATGGCATATGTCCGTTGGAGACGACGATGCCACGTGTCACAAGCTTCCAAGGAAAACGGCCATAATTCGAACTTGTTGCGAGGCGGCGCGTTAATGTACTCGTTCATGAGAGCAAACTTTTACTTGTAGAGTAGGTAAGCATTGTCGGCTTCTCATTGGTTGAGGTTTGTAGTTGGTGAGAATGTTAGAGTTGACCGTTCAACAACCTCGTATGTCTTCTGCTGAACTTTTCGAAAAGACTTGAATAGCTGGGTCGCTTTCCGTCGGATACAGTAGACTGAAAAGTCTCTATCTTCTTCAGCTGAGTCGACTGACAGGGCATCTACTGAGTAGGTCAGCTGGCGACTGCGAAGGTACTGGGCTTGCATGAGTTCTTCTGCTGATGGCTTATCAGCTGCTGAGTTGGCTTCTACTGAGGTTTACTCAGCTGATGACTGAAGAACGCAAGCGATTACACTGATGACGTGGGGTTCTGAAAAGTATCTTCGACAGAAGATCAGTTCAACAATTACCCCGTACAGGACTTAGAAAAGAATATAAAAACGATTACAACAAGTCTAACCTATACATCAGCTAATCCTAACGACACACTAATCTACTGATATCAGCTAGGTTTTGGGATCTTCAATTCCATAGTACGATTATGATTTCCCCCAATTTTCTTTTAACCGAACAACAGCTGAGTATCATCTACTGACTCATATCCAACACTTTACGTCGTTTCACTTTGTGTCGTCCTTTCTTTTGTGTCGAAGCATGCTAAAAATTGAAGTTGTTGATGCACTCTTGTTCTTTGTTTAAGCATGTTTGGTTGTGTTTTATGTCTCAATATGCAAGCTTGTAGTTGTTGTGAAGAGTAGGAGTTGGTGCACATTTGTATGTGATTTAGGATGACGAATAATAAGTGAATTGTGGATCGAATTTTACACACACTCCGTATATTAGACTTGAGCCTTTAAAGTATGACACTTCCTACTAATTTCATTGAGAGTGTTTGTTCATGAAGTTACAATAAAAGTGAGCCACTTGTGATAAGTGATAGGAGGCACTAGGGATTGAGCCATTTAACCGCGATAATATTTTTCCTACCTTGCATTATCCCCAAGTGAGCTAATTTGTGTCTTGTCCTATTCTTTGATTTAGTCAGAAAAATACAAACCGAGGTTTTTTTAGCTTTTCTTTTTCCCATATCATTGTATGTTTTACAAGCTATTTGAGATTGATCATTTATATTTTATTGCCTACTGATTTTTCTTGCTACCGTACTTGCTTGTTGCAAAATAATAGTTGACCGAAATTATGTATGAATAGAGGTATTCAAGGTCAGTTCGGTTTTTGTACCCGGAATTTTCGTGTGTAATTTGCTGCTGTTTCAAAAAAAATAAAAAATAAAAAATCCGAAACAATATTCAGTAAGGGTGCTCGTAAATAATTTGGTAGCAGCTATTATGATGTTCTTTTATGGTAGGCATTGATTTTTTTTCATCTTTGATTATCTCGAATTTCGCAAGTATTACCAATAAAAATTTGTCTATGTCCTAAGCCCCATTACAACCAAAGAAAAAGATCTCCTTGATATTGCAGTTGTGACAATCTTTTATCGTGACAGATGGACTATTTTCTTTGAGTGACTTGACCGGACTTAGATTAGAGAGTGTTGAGTGAACCGTGAGGATGATCCACTTTTGCTTAGATTTTTGACCGAGTTGATATTTATGTGCTTAGTCTTAAAATTGCAACTCTACTTGTTTGATGAGATTCATATTTGCATAGTTTGACATGTTTTGCTAGTTCATTGAGTGTGGAGATTACGGATATGATTGGGATTGCTTCTTGTTTTGTTTCGAGTTCTTGTCTGTGTTATTATTTTTCTTTGTTTCGTGTCGTGTTCTTGTCTTTTCCTTGTCTTGTTTTCGTCCTTGTCTTTTTATTTTAGAGTCTTGAGTCTTTGGGGATTGATGAAATTTGGATAGTACTTATACTTTGGTTTTCCTTAACTTGAGGGCAAGTATGGTTTAAGTGTAAGGAGGTTTGATAGGTCTAAATTCGTACTATCCATATTCCGTTTATTTTGGCGATACTTTGGAGGTTGGATTGCGTTTTGGTGTTTGTTTTGCAGTTTCTTATGATGATGTGGCGGTGACGACGCATTGATGTGGCGGGTGCAAATTAAAAGCAATATATATGCTTAATCCGGAAGAAATTAAGAGAAAAATTAAGTGTGGAAAGAAATTGATATAATATACTTATATTATATATTTCCATACTTAGAAGACCTAATTCTACAAGGAAGGGGATAAGCATATATAAAGAGAGAGGAGAGGCGCCGCACGAGATCTATCCCGCATACACACGCACGCTACACACCGTAACAATCATCTTCATCATTCGACACCATTCATCCACACCGAAGCCGAAGGGAGAGAGACGACCGAGAGCCGAGACCGACCGAGAGAGAGATTGCCGGAGCCGAGGGAGATCCGAGACCGAAGGAGTATTCATCATATTTTCAGAGTTCGAAATTCAATTTTTATGTCATTGATTGTAGTTTGATTTGGAGAAAACAACATGTTTCTGCTTCTGTTTACATTCGCGAATTTGGATGCTTCCGTTTTATTTTCCCGTTGGATGATTTGAAGACTTAAATTTGGTATTTTCTAATTCCTTAGGTTTAATTTCGTTTCAATTCGTGTTTAGTTGATTTCGTAATAGTTTAAATTTTCGTGCATAATTATTTCTTGATTTTCAGCATGTTTTGTGTTCTATCCAGCAAACCGATCTGTCTGGCCAGTCCGGCCGATATGCGTGTCTAAGTCTTTTTAGGGCAGGCGAGATGTGAAACACACACCACCATATTTTCGTGAGACTAAGGCTTAAAATTAATCCCTTAGGTTTCGAATTAATCTAGGTTAATTAATTTAAGCTTGATCACCCTAGGTTAGTTTAATTCATAGCTAATTTAGTACTTCCATCGTTTCTCGTAGGATTGGGCTAAATATGTAGCAAATTGTTCTTAGGACAATTGCATTAATTTGGTAGGAGACTATTAGATGCCCATCATACGAGTAGGCTCCTAAATTGGGTTCCCTTAGTTCTTAAAGTTGATTAGGTGTTAAATCTATTGATTGCCAACCAACGTAGGTTGCATCTAATTTAGAGAAGTAGTCGTTTCAATGCCCACCATAGCGATTACCGAATAATTAAGGGGGAATAGGGGTTATGTCAGTTTAATTACGGTGACCTACAACTAATTGACTTAAGTGGATTAATTAATTAATAGTGTCAGTGATCGATTGTGAGTGTGTGTGAATCATCTTGTTGGACCCGTTTTATTTGCATTAGTTTACTTAGTGTTTAATTCCTGCTATTTACTTTCTTTGTTTTAGTTTAGAAAATTTTCAAAACTTGCGTGGTCGCTAACCAACCTTGATTAATAGGAATTTTAGGTCAAAAATACTTCGTTCCCTGTGTTCGATACCTGTTGCTATACTAATTCTACTTCTAGCAATTTTGCAGGATTATTTGGTGTAAACAGCGATCACCACATGTCAATTTAATCTATTAATCACATAATAAAATATGAAACATAATAACTAGAAATGTTACCTAAAATGTCAATCGTAATAAATAAAAGTGTCAATTGTCTCGAAGGAGAGTGTCATGTTTTCATAATGTGTCAATTGCAACGAACAAAAGTGTCATTTATCTCAGAATGTCAATCACGGTAGGTAAAATGTCAATTATTACTAAGAAATGCAATTTGGTAAATAACTAAAATGTTCCCCTTCAAGTGGCAATAAAAAGAGTGGTTGCATTTTGGTTGTGTGAAAATAATTATTAGCAAAAAACCAAAAATATTGTTATTATTATTTTATAAGAATATTGATTAGATATCTAATAAAAATGGTGGGTATGTAGAAAGAAACAAGACGCAATTATTATTGAGGACCATATAGGAGGCTGACTTTTGTTGTCAATTAAATGAAAATATATACGAAATTAATATAAGTAGAACGGCTTAACTTAAGGCGGAAACTATTTCATCGGGAAATTAATTACCAACTGTCTGAATTAAATCTTGAAAATTACCCTATTCTTTTACAGGAAAATATTGTATATAGAAAATTTAAAAAAAAAAAAAAAAGCACGAAACATGTTTTGTCAAGTTACAAACCTCATTCACTCGGCTACAACAATTCTAAGCAAACTGTCGGATTAAGAAACCAATCAATAATCAAATAAACTAGTTTCCTACGTAACTTTAACCATAAAGAACATGTAAATAAATTTGCAAACTAATTATTTGCTTGATAAAAATTCCCGTTGCTAAGAAACTAAACCTATAAATAAATAAATAAATGACGAGTTGAAGAGGAACAATTCATTTAAGAATTTAATTTAGATATTGATAAGATAGCATGATCAATCCCTCCGTAAATCCTACATGATCGAACATTAAGATACTAAATAAAGAAGAATATATTTACTAAATTCAAGTTAGTAGTAGCTAGGGTTTGAAGTTTGAACGGTTCATGCTAGAAGATCAAAATTATTTCAATGATTATTCGATCCTTTCTTTTAGTTTGTTGCACGTTATGGTTTCTATGTTGAAATTATTTATAGACACAGATGCAAGGAAGACTATTATGTATCATCTTTATTTGACAACGAGATCAAGGCTTATTTTTTGCTTTTCGTCTAAGGTCAGCTTTGTCAGTCTTCCTATAAGATCCGCAACCAAACAAACAAAACAAGTCGTAACCTCTTATATATCTATATATTCCACTACTTAATGCAGCGGAGTACTAGTTAACACTTCCATTAATTATAAACAATAACCTACCTACAATTAGCAAACCCTACCTTATATCATACTAGTCTTTGAAAATGCAACCTAACCTAGCACATTTATTTTCTTCCTAGCTCGTACGTTATACTTATAATAAATATGTGCGCTAACTAGGAAAAAATTGAATCTATTTTGATAAAGTTTTAAGAGCTTTAGAAACATCGAAATGACTAGTTATAAAAGATTTGAATGAAATTGTATTTGTCAGAAAGGCATTTTGGTTGAGTGAATTAACTAAATGTTCATTTAAAAGAATATTGTGTGTATGTTATATCTATATATCTATATATATATATATATATATATATATAGTAATATACAGACAACTAAATCTAATAAAAAAAATGAGACCGCAGAAAGAAACGAGACGCACTTATTGTAGGACTAAAGGAGGTGACCTTTGTTCTCAATTAAATGAAAAGATGCAGGAAATTCCATATAAGCAGAACGGCTTAGCTTAAGGCGGACATTATTTCATTGGACAATCACCTAGTTATAACGATATAACCGAATAAACTAATTTCTTACCTCACTTTACCTTCAACCATGATCAACATCTAAAATAAAGTTTGCAAACTAATTATTTGGTTGAGAAAATTTCCCGTTGCTAAGAAACTAAACCTATAAATAAATATATAAATAAACCATTATGTGGAAGATGAACATGGTTTGTTTCTTTAGATTAAAAAAGTTGTTTATTATGTGTAAAGTTAGTGGGACTCGTTAGATTATATTAGAGTGTTATTTTAAGTTGTAAATGAAACAATTCAACCTTAGTGGGACAGTTACAAAAGGGAAACATTCTAACTTTAATGCTACGGAGGGAATATTACGATACAAACAAACCACGAGTGTACACTTCTATGAATTTAATTTAAATTATTGATATCTTAGCATTATCCATCCCTAAATCCCATGTGAAAATTAAGATATTACACAAGAATGTTCTAAATTTACGATAGTAGTAGGGTTTGAACAGTTGATAAATGAGAAAGAAATTTAAATTATGTGAACTGTTTAAATTTAAAACCAGTTAACCACTATAAATAGATAGAGTTTGGCACTTCGTTTTACACACCACCACCTTCTGATATTAAGAAGATCATACAAATATTATCATTAAAAAATGGCTCAAGTATGTTCTGATTCATATTCCAACTCAGCACCCAAGTTAGCATCCAAGTCATCTGACAACTCAGCAGACAACTCAGCAAGGAAAGAAACAAGCTGCACTCAATCGAACATACCTAACGGCTAGTTGATGGTTAAACAGTTAAAGATCTGTTAGCTTAGTTGCAATCAGTTATAGTTAGTTTCAGTTGTTATAGCCAGTTGCAATCTGTTGAATCATAGCTGTATATATAAGTCTAGAATAAGCTCGGTTATGTACAGAAAACACTACACAAATTCCACTTATCAATATACAAGATAGTTCTCTTTTCTCCAAAATCTACTGTTCATCTTATTTGTTTTGTTGCTGCATGGTTGCATGCATGCTAAGCTTCTTGATCATGAAGATCTCCTCCCTTTCTTTTCTATAGTAGATGGATCAAAGCTTGTTATTCAACAAAGTAATTGCAGGAATTACTCGCCCTGTTAGAGTAAAGGAATCGAGAATTCAATTATAGTAATCAAATAGAAATTCAATTGAATAAAAGCAAAGTTCCAAACTCGATAATCGAGTCCCACGGTAGAAGTCTACCGGCCAAGCGATAAATCGCCGCTCCAAGTTTTGATAATGTTCTCGGATGATCATCCTACTCTAAGCACCCTAATATATATAATAATCAACTTATCTAAATATGGTAATCACTGGATAAAGGAAATCGGCCTAACAATTGGCCAGCCCATTATATGGGCTATTTATTCAAAAACATAACAAACCCTAATATAAGTTTTATGCCAAACCCTAATCCTACGTGGACTCATCCTTCTTTTATTCTTCTAAACCTCCGTTCCCATGCATGCAACCTCCCACGTCAATGCCTACTCCTCGTGTAGCTTCCAACTCTTCGAGTTCCATCCTTCTTGATTTCCTCCCCTGTACACCACGTCTCTTAACAATTCCTCCGCCCTTCCCACACGAAACCCTTGTCCTCAAGGGTTTTGATATTGTTGTGAATGCTTCATTTTACCTTAACTTCTGGTAAACCTCCTACCCTATGTTGCCATCATCTTCTCGATTTTGCCCGCCTATTAAGGAACGAGCATCTCGCGTACTCGATCGTCGCCACGCCACACCCAACGATCTCTCGGGAATCCATTCGGGCTCAAAATGGGATTTACCCCTACCATTCTTCCAAGGCAATTGTGTCGTGCTAGCATGATCTCCAATAACGCTTTGAGAAGTGAAACGTGGAACTACGGGTGTAGACGGCAACCTTCCAAAGGCAACCAGTAGCGATAGGCCACGGCGCCAATACGTTCCTCTATCGTAAACGGTCCGTAATAACGCGCCGCTCTAACTTTGCATTTTTACGCTTAAACAATGACATTTGTCGGTATGGCCGTAATTTTAAGAACACTTGTTGACCCACCTCGTTACACCACTTCTCGCCTTATGCTTATTTGCCTCTTTCACCATATAATCTTGAGCTCGTTTAATATGTTACCAAAGTGCCGTAACGCTCCATCCCGGTCCCGCACCTCGTCGGCCTACGGCTTTTATTTGAATCTCGGCGGGCAAAAAACCTACAATCGACGGTGGTGGACGGCCGACACGACCTGAAGGGCGTCGTCCCGATGGAGACATGAAAATGAGTATTATAAGAATACTCCGCCCAAGCTAACAATTGACCAATTTGTTAGAGTAAAGGAATTCGAAGAACAAATAAGAATAATAATCAAAACGAAATTAAATAAACGAAAGCAAAATCCAACTCATCCCACGATAGACAAGCTATCGGCCAAGCGTAAACGCCGTTCCTAGATCAAAGAGAATAAAACCCTCGATAAAACCCTAAGCTATTCGACCTAATATATATATAATAGAAGTCCTATCTAATTACGTAAATCATTAAGCAAAAGGAAATATTAAATAAAAAGGAAATAAATCATAAATAATAAACCACTAATAATAAATCCTAATAATAAACTCTCCAAAGATCCATGCAACGCTACTTCTCACGAGCATGCCTCTAACAACTCCTCCACCCTTCCAAACAAGCTTGTCCTCAAGGTGGAAAAATAAAACTGTTGTCCACCATCGAACACCACCTCGCATGGAGAAAGCCCCTTAGTCGGATGAAAACGGTGTTGTACGAATATTACGCCCTATGCCAACCATCGACTCCATTGTTTCGCTTTTAGCAAAACATCTTAAGAAAGTCTCCACACAACGATTCACTACCTCTGGATTTTGTGGTGAACATCGCCTGCATTTTCACTACCGAAAGATGAATACGTTAACCCCAAGTCCCTTGTACTTCTATCATGCTCTTCATCAATTTCATCATCCTCTCTAAGCCACTTAAGTAGGATGGGAGAATGGATTTGCTTTTACTTCACTACGTTAAAATCATATTTCGTTCCATTGGGAGGAGGGGACGAAGCGAGGTTGGTTGACCCGGCGTTGTCGGACCGGACTTCGTGAGTCCGTCCGCCAAGATTGAGATTCCTCCAAATTAGGGTTTTGGTTAGGAGGTGAGCGTCGTCGGCGTCGGCTGTTGGATTTATTCTTCTCCGCCATCAAGCCCGCCAACAAATCTCGTAATAGAAGCCATCGAGTCTTTCATAGACGCTAACTCCCGGATAATCGATCATCCATACTCTTCAATCCCTTCTCCAACGCATCAATTCGCGATTCCATAGCTTTTGTTGTCGCGTAATTGTCATCGGTAGTCGGACCAATTTGTTAGAGTAAAGGAATCGAGAATTCAATTATAGTAATCAAATAGAAATTCAATTGAATAAAAGCAAAGTTCCAAACTCGATAATCGAGTCCCACGGTAGAAGTCTGCGCAAGGATAAATCGCGCTCCAAGTTTTGATAATGTTCTCGGATGATCATCCTACTCTAAGCACCCTAATATATATAATAATCAACTTATCTAAATATGGTAATCAGGATAAAGGAAATCGGCCTAACAATTGAGCGCCAATTATATGGGCTATTTATTCAAAAAACATAACAAACCCTAATATAAGTTTTATGCCAAACCCTAATCCTACGTGGACTCATCCTTCTTTATTCTTCACACCTCCGTTCCCATGCATGCAACCTCCCACGTCAATGCCTACTCCTCGTGTAGCTTCCAACTCTTCGAGTTCCATCCTTCTTGATTTCCTCCGGTACACCACGTCTCTAACACGCCCCTTCGCAAAATTCTCTCCAAGCTTGTGGGGTGATCAGTTCATCAAATATAATTATGATGCTAAGGTACTCTGTTATATTCTAGATTCGTAATTTATTTATTATCAAAAAATAATATTCTATATATTTAAAAAAAATAGGTTGCAGAAAAACTTTCCAAGAATGTTGAAGGGATGAAGAACGAAGTTAGGGGGATGATAACTGCTCCTGGTGCCAGAATGGTTGACACCATGAACCTAATCGACATGATCGAACGTCTGGGCGTGTCGTATCACTTCCAAGATGAGATTGAGCAAAAATTGCAGCAATTTTTCAATCTCAATATAGATTATAACGATAAGGCCTATAATTTGTATACTGTTGCTACTCATTTTCGATTATTTAGGCAGCATGGTCACCGTATATCTTCAGGCATATATATATATATATATATATATATATATATATATATATATATATATATATATATATATGCATACTTTTTTTCCTCCCAAATATCTTACTTCTTTTTTCATGTAAAGATTGGATTTAATTTACTTTAACTGCAGACAATTTTGGAAGATGGATTGATGAAAATGGAAAATTCGAGGAAGGCCTTGAGAATGATGGGAAGGGTTTGTTAAGTTTGTACGAAGCGTCGTATTTGAGAACACGTGAGGATACCGTACTTGACTACGCGCTCGAATTTACTACGACCAGTCTCAAATCGCTAGTTCCACACCTTGAATCACCACTTAGGAAGCAAGTTGAGCACGCCCTAGTGCAATCCTTCCACTTTGGTTGTCCGAGAATCGAAGCGCGTAAATTTATCTCCTTCTATGAAGAATTTGAAGACAAGAATGAATCCCTCTTGAGGTTTGCCAAATTGGACTATAATCTTTTGCAGATGATGCATAAGAAGGAGATGCATGAACTCTCGAGGTAACAATATATTATTCCTTCCGTACCACTTTATTAGTCTAGTTTCCTTTTTCGGGCTATCCTACTTCAATAGTTCACTTTGTTTTTTAACTTAAAATAATACTCTAATATATTCTAATGGATCCCATTATTTCATATTTCTTTATACACAACTAACAACTTTTTAATCTCCATACCGAAAAAAATTGGACAAATAAACTGGGATGGAGGGAGTAATAAGTAACATTACACTATTTGATAATATTATCACATAGAGAAACCAATTATGAATATCATAGGAGAAATTTGATTTTGTAGGTGGTGGAAAGAGTTGGACCTAATCACAAAACTTCCTTATGCAAGAGATAGGAGTGTTACTTTTGGGCAATCGGAGCGTACTATGAGCCACAGTATTCTCGTGCTCGAGTTATACTCACTAAAATCATCGCTATGACTTCTATACTTGATGACACTTATGATTCTTATGGTACAATAGACGAACTTGATGTTTTAACGGAAGCATTGGAGAGGTAAAATTATATTCAATTTTCTGAATTTGCTAAAACTTTATATATATATTATGATTTTGAAGTTAGTGGTAGTGAAATATCGGTTAAGAAATTCTTAATTAATTTAGAGAACAACTTCCTGATAGGTTAATTTCTTATTTCTTTCAGGTGGAATATTGATGAGATTAAGAAACTACCAGAGTACATGAAGCCATTCTATAAAGCTTATTTGGTACGAGCAAATCGAAGAAGAATTATCAAAGGAAGGAAGGTCGTATGCACGATACTATGACAAAGAATCCGTAAGATTATAATTCTATCATTAATTCTTGATTATACCAATGATAAATTTTTCAAATTTATGATTTTTCTCGTCTTGTATAATTAATAGAACTGCAGTTACATGTATTTATAAATTTTTAAATTTCCTATACAGTTTAAGGAAATTGTTAGGAGCTACCATGTTGAGGCCAAGTGGTTTATACAAGGATATATTTACCACCCTTCGAAGAATACCTAAAGAATGCACTAATCACTTGCGGTTTCGGTTACCACGCAATAGCATCAATGTTGGGGGTCAAATATGCAATTATGGAAGACTTCGAATGGCTAAGCAAGAAACCTAAAATGCTTATATCCGGACTTTTAATTTGTCGAATGGTTGATGACATAGCTACTTACGAGGTACGCCAAATTATATTACTACATTATTTCAAATAGAAGTCCCTCTTTGAAAAATCCTTTTGACTATCATATAATTTTGAGAGCAGATTCCTTGTCCCAAATTTTATGTCCCACTGTTGTCCAATAACGGTAAACTTCTTGCTATTTATGATCTACTTATAACACGGTACCATAAATACCTAGGTGTTTGCAATTATGAATTCTATTATGAGACAGCATTGCATGGGACCGCAAATCTGGAAGGGGGCATTGATCTCTTCCCCTATCATTTCTCCAATTATTCAGATTTAATTTCACATATTTCGTTTCTTTCATTATAACCAAGTTTAGACCGAGAAAGAAAGGGGTCAAACTGCTACTGGAAAGACATGAACGAGGGGCGTTGGGATGCAAATCTTGAATCTTGCACGTAATATAGACGTCGCTTACAAGGACGGCCAAGACGGATACACAAAACCAGAAAAAGTTTTGAAGCACCACATCATTGCTTTGGTCGTTGATCCAATTCAAGTTTAGACGTTTATGTCTTTCTGAGGTTATAACCGACAGCATATGTTTAGTTTGTATTTTCCACTATTGCACGAATGCTTGATCTATTGTGTATTCTATTGAATAGTAACATTAACATTTCCCCTTTACCGTTTGAGTTTTCGAATTATTTTTAGGGTAATTGTTATAATAAAAACACCAATTATGATCAATTTCCAATTGTGACCTGACTTTTAAAGCTTCCTAATTTTTCGCCACACTTGATTGTATAGAACGATGTCTTTTAACTTGACGAATTATTGCCTGAACATTGCAATTAATTATCTCCAATTTGTATGCGATGCTCCTTCATTGTTATATACAAACGTATTAAATTAAGAATTATTTATAAAACAACGTCGCATAGTTCGAGTTATGACTACTTTAACTTTTCATGACATTTGCAAATTTTGGTAAGTATATATTCATAAACATGGCTGATATTATTACCGCTGAAATCCATTCAATTATTTTTAAGAATTCACTCAATTTGAAATCCACACAATTATTTTTAGAAATTTACTCAATTAGAAATCCACTCAATTGTTTCGGAATTCACTCAATTATTTTTAAGCCCAGGTTGAGGAGGAGCTTGTTGTTGAAGAAGTCCCCGAAAGGGATAGAAACGCGACTCATTTGAGATTGGAAGGGGTTCGAGATAAGAAGCAGCGTGTGTACGACCTTAGGGTGGATGGGGGTTGCTTACTTAATGCCACCGCCCGTGGTTCTACTTTGCTTCGGCCATAACAAAACAAGCTCGAGATCCTGCGCCGGCTAGATGAGGAGTCGACAGCTTGGCAAAACCTCGAGCAGAAGATGGATCGGATGAGGGAGATGGTTGCGCAACTTATGGCAAAAGATAGCCAATGAGATACTTCCGACAAGAACGGTTCTCCCCTCCCTCCTCTACATGATTTGGATATATATATATATATATATATATATATATATATATATATATATATATATGGTTTGGTTCAATAGAGAACAAGATATTAGAGTGAGAAATAAGAACAACCTACAATCGTTAGATCGACTCAATTGAGTCTAACGACTGTAGTTAAAAGTAGAGAGTTAGAGCATCTCCAACGCTCCCCTAAAGAAGGGGAATCCCCTATTTTTCTCCTCCAACGCTCCCATATCCGTTGCACAAAAATGAGGGAAGCAAAAATCCTCCCATATTCATACGGGAAAATCCTGGTTCCCCTATCGGCTCCCTGTCTTTTTTCTTAAATTTATCTCTTTCTTTTTTTTACTTTTTTTTTTTTTATTCTAGGCAACATCTTTTGCAGAAAAGACAGAAGAAATTACAAGAGAAGAAGAGAAATTATAAAAATAAGAAATCAGTAGAAGAATAATTTCAGTACCGTTGTCGGAGAAGGAGATGGCAAACCGCGTTCCCGCCGGAGACGAGAGATCGGTGACACTCCACCCCTCCACCAGAACTCTACGGCCACCGTATTGGATCTCGCGGTCTGGAGCTCGCCACCGTCTGGCGCTTGCGGTCTACCGCCGCCGGTCAGTGCTTGCCGTTACTCGATTGGAGCTCTACCGTCTGGTCATCGCCGTCAATTGGAGCATTTTATTTGAGATCAAATGATTAGAGAGAAGAGCGAGAGGATGAAAATAAACAATGGAGTAGAGTATTTTATTTGAGATTGAAGGAAAGAGAAAGCGAGAGTACATTTTAATAAATTACAAAATATATAATGTATCTTTTACCGTATGTTTTATCTTTTATAAAATACATTGTTTTATTGTATGGAATAAATAATTTCATCTTTTACATTATTTTATATTTTCAAAATATAAAATTAATTAAATATGTAAAATATTGAAATAAATTTATAAATATGGATCATCAATCGTTTTCACGTTTGTACGGATCACCAATCGTTTTCAAATCAATAATTATGATGTTATCATCTCTGATTATTTGCTTAAGCTCGGTTTTCTTGTCTGTTCAAGCCTTGAGTTATTGTCGTAGTTTCTCATTTTTTTCCGCAATGAACTTAAGAGATGTGCTAGCCACAAATATTGAATTTGAAGCACATCAACCCGATCGAATTAGAAGCTTGACGGAGCGGTTTATTGAAATTAAAGACACAAACGCTCATTTTGACATCCGGAATGCACTAATTGATCATTTATAGAATGAATACTTATCATTTTTTTAAAGTAATTTGAATTATCTTTTTTGTAATTAATATAGAATTTTAATTATTTATTCTTTATAAATATATTATTATATTTAATTTAATTATATAAAATAATTATATTTAAAAGTAATTTATAAAATTAGAAAAATAAAAATATAAAAAAATATTCATTTTTTATGGAAAGACATACGAGAAACAGTTGGAGATGATAGGGCTTCCCATAAGGAGGGAAACCTTGGAGGTGCTAGTGATCCATTTTTGCCGAAATACATTTAAAATACAAAAGCAATACCCTTAAGGGTAATTGGGTATTTTCGATACATAGTCTCATTTGAAATAGCAAATAGACAGAAACTAGGGGTTGTGATTCTCACGCCCGCTCCCTACAATTCGAAAACGCTCTCCCCTATTCCTCCAAGCCGAGTCGACGATTCAACCGAAAATCAAGCCTTATTGAATACCAATCTACCATCATGCATCGTACTGGTGAAGTTGTGTCAACGGGAACGGCGGAGACCGCGACAACGACGAACTTGCAGAACCAGATCATGGAGGCTACTATCGGCGAAAATGTTCTGCCTCCAGGTAAATGTATTTCTTACTTCGACCAATGCGATTTTGGTCTGGGTGTGTTCAATTGATGATTATTGTATATTTCACATTTGGGGTTTTCGCTAAAATTAGATTTGCGAAACTACGATTCGAAATCTTTTTAATTGGTGTGAATTTGTTGTTTAATTCGACAATACACGGTTGTAATTTGAGGATATTAGGTTTCGAAACTAGTATTGGGCATCCTTGTGAGTTGGTGTGAGTTTAGGATTTGGAGTGATGATACACTTTCACAAGTTTTTAAGTTCACTTGGTGATGCATTGTAATAATCTGAATATCTAGGGTGATATTATTGTTTCGGTTTTGATACACTTTGACAAGTTTTTATGTTTTCTTGCTATTTGTCCATTATTTGCATGGGGCAGATTGTTTATGTATGTATGAAATTTCATTTATAAATTCAATTTAATATCACATGTGTTATGAGACAAAATGACATATTTTCTGTTTTGTTGCAGTTCTTTCTCCACAATATAAATGATAGATACTACGTAACCTATGTAGACACGAAGAAATCCAAAATCTACATCTTGGATAGCTTGAATGATGATGCATGTATGTGTTCATTGGACAACTATAATGAATTTCCTGAGCAGGTAAAGACTGTCTCCATCTACTAAATACACTCCGATTTAATTTTCTGTGCACTCAATCGTTGAATTTGTTTCACTCTTGTACTTGTGTGTTTATTTGCAGAATGAGATGTTCATTTCATGGCTTGGTATCAATGAAATTTCGAATACAAAGCTAAAGAAAATGAGCAAATCATGTTCAATAACTGTAATTCATGGGGGGAGGGGGGAGTATGCTCCTTGGAGATTGACAAACTGTATTAATTTATTGTGGTGAATCATGTCAAGATCTAGGTTGAATACTGATCCCTTTTTGTTAGTTTGAATTTGGCTTCTTTTGTTTATGCATGTGTTTCGAAAGTAACGTTGTTTCGTTGGATTGTGTGTTATAAGGTAGTAGATGATACACTCCTCATTCACTTACTAAAGAAAATCGATAATACTCTGTATTAGTATATTTACTTAAATATAATAACTAACTCAAAGGGCACGAATAAAATAGCACACTCGGTCATGTTTAATTGAGACAAATCATTATCATGCCGCAACTTTTAGCGTACTTTTCAAAATAAACTCAATACACTTTGAAAGGAAAAACGAATACACGTCGATACTTCAAACTCAATGAAAGTACAACGAAACATGAGATTAGTCTTACCAAAAATAGAAGTAGAGCACTTAAGCATATGAGAAATCACTCATCATCTTGACTTGTTTGATCACAATTGCGCGATACATTTGCTTTCATTTACTACACTCCACCATCCAAACATCGAAATTTTAGACGAATCTTCCAGTTGGCTTCTATCTTCCAAAAAATCACAACCACTGCTACAAGCTGCATAACAAGATTTCTCATTATTTCAAATAAAACTTGCATTGATAAGTGTATCAAAAAAAAACTGCTTACTGAAAGTGAATCAACACAATAAAAAAGAAAATCTCATTTCATCTACTAAACTATTAAAGAACTGTGATGTCTTCTCAAGCATTCAAACATACAATTCTTATAATTCAACAACTACATAATTCAAGAAAACATCAACAATAGGAATAGTGAATCATTAAAGTAAAGAAAGTGAATCACAAGGACTTTATGCCAAATCGAAATTGAAACCCAAATGTTCATGAACTAACAGGACAAATCAGGGCTCCCTTCCCAAATCTAAACAAACTCATTAAACCGAAAAGGACAAATCGACAAGAATTTGGAGCAATAGACATGGAGGACAAGTAATTTCAAAACTTCACCACATTTGGTGGTTGATTTCTTCAAATATTCGAAATTGAATAAGTTGTCGTTACAAAATTTGTTGGAAAGGAGTCAACCACCTAAATGCAGCAATTGACACAGCAAGAAACTAATTGAAAGTCACACATCCAGTTCCAACCATCGAAAATGTTCAAATTTAACTTCAAAAAATGAGGATTGTCCTAATTAGGATAGATCGATGCTCTCTTCGAATCAATTTCTGAAGGATATAGCTCGCCCAGAATTTAAGTTTTTGTAGATGGATTAACTCTTGAAGAAAGAGGGAAGAGAGAAAACTCATGTAACTCTTGAAGAAAGAGGTGAGGAAAAATGTAGAAGAAATGTGTGCATAAAATTCATACCGAAAATACCCTTAGTGGTATAAAAAAAGGGAAAGAAAATATAAAATCTGCACAATCTCAACCCTCCATCTCATCATCTAATGGCACAGAATTGTTCTTACTTTTCACTCTAAACCCCTTCCCTCGTTCTCATTTCAACCAAAACATATTATCACTATTTGTATTGTATTTGTACTGGATACTGGATACTCGTGTGAATATATATTTAGATTTGAATTGATATGTTTTTTGTTTTGGCTTTGGATTTGGATTAAGAATTGAATTGTGTTGCTATTGATACAAGTAGTCGAGAATTGGGTACGAAAAAAATAAAAATAAAATTAAAAAAAAGACCAGATTGCCGATGGAAATACCGACCGGTGATTTTAATGATGGAATCTTCCGTCAGTACAATTTGTATTGTGCATATCATATACCAACAACAAATTCCGTTGGTAAAATCACCGGCGGAATAGTTCCGCCGGTAATCCATCGATAATTGTTCGACAATGTAACTGCCAGCATCAACTTACTGGTCAGGTATAAAGTTGATGAGTATACTGACGGAAGTATATGATTGGTAATATTTACAGACAATACATGAGCCGATGGGAATATTCCATCGGTAATCCATCAGTTTTTTATATCGATAGAATTTAAGTGTTTACCGATGAAAAATTCCGTCCGTAATCTTTTAGTGAATATTAATGTTGAATTCCAAATCGCATACCTCAAATTTGACTATCTTGTTTAAAATGTTCTCAAATTTAAATTTTAATTTAGGCAAAACTAATATTACATTCTTACAAAAACATAGTACGAGAACACAATAAAAATTTCACAAACATGTCTCTTCTCTCCTAAACACTTCCTCCTACTCTTCTTAATCTCTAATGCTACTGCTGCAATATTTTAGACAGGAAAGAATGTTAAACGGGCCAGCGCAGTGCCCGACTTACTAACATCAGGCCATGTCCACCCGAAAATGGTATATGAGCTTAAGTAGCAGCCCAATTTGGCCCATATGTCAGTTTTCTAGTAATAAACAAAATTTAAAATTGTAGTAATTATATCGTAAAAATGGAAAATTAAGAAAATAATTCCACTTTATACGTCAATTTGGCCCATATGTCAGGGGATTCCGCTGCTCCCTGCTGGTAGAGAAGCGGACACTAGCAACGTGCGGTATGAGTCTCCGAAACTTGGGGGATCGATTCGACGTGTTCGATCTGGAACATAGATAAGAAGAGTTGTTCAATTGAAATTTTCATTAAATTGAGGTGTGTAATTATATTACTATGCATACATATTTATTTACATTAAAAAAAACAAATTCATTCAATTTCAATTCGATTGGATTAAAATTTAATTACAAATAATTAATCATTTCAATTAATTTAAATTCAATTTCATTTAATTGTCCAAATTCAATTTGCAATTTCATTTTGGATTTTCCTCTTCTTCTTTTTTTCCCCATTTTCTTCTTTCCTTCTGTTCGATCAGTAGGTTTTCTTGATATTAATTTAATTCATTTCTGAAATTGATTTAGAATTGAATTTATTTCAAATCTTAAAGACAAAGCTATTTTGAAATTGATTCTTTTCCGTGATTACAATTCAGTTACAAGTTCTTACAATTGAGGGCAAAACTAAACATCATACATCTATGACTAAGGGCACTATTAATTTTCCCTAATTTATATTTACTACTAAGAAATTGATCCTATTTGATTTGGTTTATATCATATTTTTTTATGGATAAGAAATCATCATAATTACAATAAAAAAATCAAAATCTTTATTTATAGATATTATACTTTTCAGTATTTAATAATAAAAAGCAAAATATATAAAAGAATAATCATATAAAATAATTCATCATAACTAAGAAATTAAATATTTTATTTATTTTAGTTAGACACATGAATTTGAATATGTAAAAGGATAGTCATAAGTACTAAAAAAATAAAATAAATACATAAATAGTTAGTTTTACTTTTTAGCTATCATTACCACAATCATCTTCTAAAAAATGTATATGAAAAAAATATAACTTAAAATTACTATAATTACCTCAATTAAATTCTGAATATATATATCGTAATTGTAAAAATGATAGCTATAACTACTATGAAAAAAATAGTTACTTTTAACTTTGACTTATCACTATCTCAATCATCTCCTATAAAAGGGTAACGCATAAAAAAATATCATATTTTTGATGATATAGTAAGCTATTGTTCTTCTTATTTCCTATTTTGGTATACGATTCTATGTCTGGGTGCGTTTTAAAGGATCCAACAACGATGCATGAAAAAACCCACCGGCGTTATGAATACAAGCTCAATATTATCAAAATATGGTAAATTCATTCTCCTCGTACTTTTTCTGAGTGTAAACAGTTGATCCCGACTAATTTTCCTATGACTCTCAAACTTTTTGGATTTATCATGAGTATTCTTTTAGTATTCAAGGTCAATATTATCAATGATACTATTCTCTTTTTGCTACTCTCAACATCCATATTATGTTCGCTTCCTATTAGTTCATTGATGGAAAACTTACAAATATGTGGCTTGTGTTCCCATCATCGATGCTATATATTTGTATAAATATGGTTTTGATGGATTTATAATGTCATGTACTCTACTCACATGCATAGACCAGATAACATGGATATCCCTATCTAAATCAAAACCTTCTATGGATTCTTTTATATTACCATGAATTTTTTTTTTAAAAGCCATGGCATCCTTAATTGATTTCTTTTCTTCATGTATGCTATTAAGAAAGAAAAGAAAAAGAAAAAGAGTTCTCAGAAAAGACTCTATCAAGTTCCACGGCAAGTAAGTCTACCCTTATTTACTCTTATCTAATTCTTTCCTTGAAATTCTTTGGCATTTATGTGATTTAGAAAGTTTAATTTACGACATTAAACTTTGCTAATGTAATATAACCAACATTCTGTATATAATGTTTAAATGGTTAGTTTTTCATATTGTTGCACTATTGTTGTTTATCAGATTTAGAGTCAGTAAACAATGATTAATTTGTTTTATTCATCATATTCTTATTTCTACCTATATTTGCTAATGTACTATAACCAACAACATTCTATGATCATACCAAGCATTCTCTTTGTATCGTCTATCAGTGATTGTTACCTTATTGATTATCCTTACTTATATTATAATCTGGTAAATTAGCAAAAATCAAGGAATTCTTATTAATTGAAAGGTTGAAGAGGTATGAAGTCTCGAAAACTCAATGACCTATGGTTGAAACCATGCTTTAATAGGCGAGGAACGATTGGATATGTAGAAAATGGCCTAGGTCCAACTATGTTCAAGGTTGCAAAAGAGGAGTCCACATATGAGTGATTGTTATAGGCATATGCATTGGAAGAAATGTTCCAGTCTCTTTCGAACCTTGCAAGCATGGCGAAGTACACGAATATGCAGATGAAATTATTAGGCTAATTAAGATCATAACTCCAATCCGAGTTATGGAGATAATACAATTATATTTTACCGTTACAAGAACTATGTGCAGTTGAAGATCAGTGATACGCTATCAATAGAATGGACATGTTTCACGAAAGTATTTGATTTGATTAGTCTTGTGTTGTATAATACATATGATAAACTAAACTCTCTTAACACTTTCAAACTTTCACTTTGAATGTTTTGCTTCTCCTATGACTATCTGAATTGGTAGCATCACTTATTAATATCACCTCCTTAGAAGTACCAACCTTCATCTTCATTACTTGATACACCTTTGAAAGGTGCCCGGCGCATTGCATAATCCGAACGGCATTCGACGGTAAGCGAACGTTCCATAAGGGCATGTGAACGTCGTCTTGTCTTGATCTTCATCACGCACATAGATTTGAAAATAGCTACTATATTTGTCCAAGAAACTAAAGTAGACTTGCCCCGAAAGTCTCTCGAGCATTTGATCGATAAAGGGAAGCGGAAAATGATTCTTGCGTGTCGCCGCATTGAGCTTCCTATAATCGATGCACATGTGTCATCCCGTCACTAAGCGTATCGGAACCAATTCATTCTTCTCATTCTCGACAACTTGGAATCCGGACTTCTTTGGCACTACGTGTACGGGACTTACCCATTTACTATCCTATATGGGATAGATAATTCCCATAGATAAGAGTTTCAATACATCCTTAAGCACGACCTCCCTCATGGAGGGAAAGAACTGCATGATCCGACTGTAGTAATTTACCGACAGTCGGATCAGGCAGTTCTTTCCCTCCATGCAGTCGTCTCTGCTTACTTCTGAGCTTCAATACATCCTTGCTGAGTTTGAGCTAGAAGCTGCCCTTGAGAGTTTTTTTTTTCCTGCATGGTAGAATTCAGCTTATTCATATGTTTGGCTAAATTATCTATAGTAATTTGTTGATCTTTCTTCGTCTGATTTATCTCCTTCTGCATTTGTTGTTGAAATGCAGTAGTGTCCCTTTGTGAATAAACCATTTTGGCCAAAACCTTTTCTAAGGGGCTCCTGTGCTCTGATTGGGCAGGCGGAACACTCTACTACTGAAACTGCCTTTGATGCGGCGGTTTATACGGACATTGTAAAGATGTATGTCCTTTCTGGCCGCATGCCCCACATGTGTGATCAGCAATTGATTTTCTTGAAGAAGAAGTGTTCTACTTAAGTAGTCGATCCAATTTGTCTTCAAGTTGGTTGAACTTCGCTTCCACCTTCGTGTCGATCTCATCTATATAGTCGGAATGTGACCAATTGACAGATCATCTTGTTGCTCTGGTCCCTTATACTGTGAAGTGGATTTGGCTAGTCCCTTAATGATATTTCTGGCATCCTCGTAGAGATTAGTGTGGAAATTACCTTTCACATCGAGACCAATGCTCAAACAATTTATTATCTTTAGTAGGTTCTTTGATGGATCCGTCGATAAAGCCGAGTTTATTCTTGGCACGTAGAGCATTTTCTATTTCGTTTACACAATCCACGTAATTTCCATCGTGAAGGGCATCTGTAACAAAAATATGACCGGGATTGTCAGAAGCATGAATATCGTATGGTGACATACTATCAATGACTGACTCATTTGATTTTGCCATGGCCGAAGAACTGGCGAGATATACCAAATGAAGAAGATGAAAATTATTTTATGTAGGCAGCGGAATAAAATATTATGATGTAGAAGACTTAATAAAATCTTATATTACGAAGGAGGAATGAATGTGTGAGCGGGAATGAACCCGCTCTGATACCATGATAAAATGATAATTAAAGATACAAGATTGAGCAGAAGAAGTTATCACATTCACAGAAGGAAGCCTGTATATATTATAAGGGAGAAAACTAAACTCTAGAAATAAAAGGAAATAAATAAATACAAGATATTACAACAACATTCTAGCCTTATAATGAGGTCATGAAGAATGGATCTTATGCTAATCATATCATACCATATCTCACTAATTGATCGCTAACAATTACAGTTGTTTATTATGTACTTAAATTAATGAAAACAGTAAAAAATCAAAAATCAAGTCTTTACCGGCATCTCTACTTTAGCTAAAATAAGTTGTGAGCTTTGTCCCGCCAAATTTCGGGTAACAAACATGGCCTACGAAATCTATAATTTCACTTTTCATTATGTAAAAAGATGTTAATTGGGTGAAATTGAATAAAGTTTCTCGACAACCATCACTATAGTGCTTCACTTTTATTTTTAAACACTCATATGGCAACATGTCCCATTGCTTGTAAGTCAAGGGATAGTAATTATTAAAGATTGATCAAATTTGTGGGGTTCGTGGCAAAAATTTTAATTTTGAGATTTTGAATATGTATAATCTGTAATTTTGAGAAAGACTACAGGAGGGAGAGGGCGAAAAAAAAAGAAAAGAAAAGAATGGGATTCCGCACAATTTGAGGCAGGGGTACGTTTACAAACTCTTAACTCCACCCTACTCGGTTATTCCGGATTGTCGATCCTTAAATGGTAATGGCAACATTTATCAAAAAATGACTATTTTAGTTGCTGAAAAACGGTAATGGTTAATCGTAACTGTACCGCTTTGCACCCCTAATTTGAGGGCAACGTCTTCCACATGCCTCTGTATCTGTCACTCGATCCAAATATCTACTTGGGGTTAAAAAGAGGAATTTAAATTGGTAATGAAGATAATTGCAATTAACTCTTAAATTAAGTGGAGATTAATATTTATACATATATATGTGTGTGTGTAATTTTACATTCAGGTGAGTTTTATTAGTCATGATTTACTTTTCTTGAACCATTACTACCTAAAACAATTGTGTTTCTAACCACCCACGTTCACTAATTGACCAACACTAAATCAAGATTTTGGTTGAGAGTTGTTGGTAAATAGTTTTCAAGAATTTCTGTAGCTTTGGGACATTATTATTATTCCTAATTATCATCATAATTTTATGAAGGTCACTATTAATATTATTTCGAGTAGATCTGCTACCGTTATCCAAAAGGGTTCATCTATTTTCGGGTTATGGTGAAACTTGAAAATCACAGTTTTGAAGTTACTAAGCGTGAAATATAGATATGATTGGCGCCAGTTGTTGCATGGAAAAAACATAATACTGCCCCCTAAAGTTTTTTAATTATTTATTTCGCATATTACACTACTGTGAGTAGTAATGCAATTTATACGACATAAAAAGGTAAATGTAGAAATTGGGCCATCGGCAATTTAATTTATTGGGCCCGTACCTTAAATAATTTTCAATTCTTTTGTTAAAATAGAAATCAAAAGTATTTATGCAAAAATATTTTATTCACAAAATAGCTAATGTATATTAAACTAACATTCCTAGCATATTTGACCATATAACTAATTTCGATTTTCGAGTGTTAATACACAATATTCCATTATTGATTTGAATAAAAAGAAACATGAAGAACTTCATGTCTAGTTGACTTGCTCATAGAGTTTCTAGACTAGGGCTGTAATTGAACAGAGCCGAGTCGAGCTTTGTAAATGCTCGGCTCGATTAGTTGTTTTCAGGCTTGAGCTCGAATTCGGGTTTGAGCTCAATACGAGTCTTTAATATGGGCTGGAGCACGATTCGATAAATAGTTATAGTATTCGATCTCAGCTCGAAAGCTTGATAATTGTGTATTTTTTTTAAAATATATTATTTTATGTATATATTTATAAATAAATAAATAGATATTATTATTTTTAATTTAAATATAATATATAATTTAAATAATACTCCCTCCGTCCTACTCATACTGTCTTGTATACCATATCGGGCCGTCCCACTCATACTGTCCTATTTCCATTTTGGGAAATAATAAGGGACTAATTAGTATAACCTAATTACACCATTAGTTGACTAATAGTGCAGAATATATTAATCGGTTTTTATTTCCCAACCCTATCTTTATCTCTCTCTATCCCCCCCCCAAACCCTATCCGCCGCTCGAACTCTGCCTTCGCTCCATCCTTGCGCGATGATGAAAAAAAATATTGTTGCCCTCCGCCTCCCCCTCGATGATGGTAGCCCACCTCTGGAATCTACCTTCTCCGAAAGTTTTGGAGTCGCCGATGATGTTTGTGACTCTGAGACGAAGGACGAAGAGTGTGAAAGGGTGGAAGAAACTCTTCTTGGTGACCAGTCTTGTGTCGCCGATGGGCTTTCTGAAACCACCTATTCCTCTGAAACGCTGGACGACGGGTCTGAGAGGGTGGAAGAAACTCATCCGACCGATGGGTGTCTTGTGGTCGATCGGGATGAGAATAGCGGTGAAATGGCAGAGCGATTACGCCTGAGCGCTTTGGCGTCCCAACAGATCGAGCTTGGTCACGATTTGGAACGGATGAGTGAGAAGGAGTTCATGGAGAACTTGATGCGGATTTGGTGCCCTGCCTACTTTAATTTGGTGGGATCTTCTCTGGCTGAACTTGTTTAATTTTTAACATGTTTATGAGTGGTTGAGGTGTGCTGTCCTGCCGCCTGATTTGTTGCGGTTTGATCTGATTTGCTCAAAATAATGTGTATGAGTGGTTTGATCCCGATTTGATCCGATCTCGATTTGCCATTCATATAGAAATTGTGCTAATTTTGGTGCCCTGCCGTCTGAGTTGTTGCCCTGCCGTCTGATTTGTTGTGAATAATGTGTATGAGTGGTTGAGGTATGGGGTTTGAGATGATGAAATTGTGCTCATATTGGTGCCATTCATATAGAAATTGTGCTAATATTAGGTACCCTGCATTCTTTACATAAACATCTTTACAAAATACTTGACCAATACTCATACAAAAGACTAGTTGTACTCATACATAAACTAGGTATATAAATCTACAAAAGACTACTGCTATATAAATCTACAAAAGACTAGTTGTGCTATTGCTATTTAAGTCTAATTAGGGTGTTTTAAATAACAGTCCAGTCTTCAACAACTAAACCTAGTCTGTTTTGTAGTTGTTCTAGTTCTAGACTAGTATCATTCTCAAGCATATAATGAATGCACTCTTCAACAAGTTCAGTTGGTACTTCCAAATCTATTGGAAGTCTTGATTCTCTAATTAGGGCATCCTTCCTCATATGAGGGAGTTTGTAACAGTTTTGGCCCTTCACCCTCATGATCTCCATCATGCAAGCTTGTAGGCTTATGAACACCTTATTTAGAGTCGTAGGAGATAACTCTTCATAAGAAGAAATAACTGCATTCACTAGCTGCTCCACATTTAGGCATTTATTGGTTACTTGGATGCTTTGAATAGCCATAAACCATCCCAAATCGTTCACATTTGTGTCTGGAGAATTTGGGGGTTGATTAATCAATCTTATGTCAAAGCCATCTGCACTAGCAACACTCCTAAAATCCACATCACAGTCTTTAATATGAGGCCTAGCATTGTCTTGCTGAATAAAAATCATTTTGCTTTATGTTGAGGGCCACTTTGCCTTGATGGCTGGTACAATCTGCATTATGTATCATATAAATAAACATTAGAATTTGCTATAGTTTGCTGAATTATAAACATTCTGTATAAACGGCTTTCTGTATAGTTTATAAACATTCTAGTCTCAACTGCTGTCTGAATATAGTTTGCAACTAGTTTGCTGCATTATGCATTATGTATTAACTGCATTCTGAATAAAAATCTGCATTAATCATAGAAAAAACTGCATACAAATCATAGTTACAGTTTTAAGTCACTCATGTAATGTACATAGTTGAATGACATATAAGGGTAAATTGCACTTAGTACATAAATTGTTCCATCTCCATACCTGGTTGATCAAGCATGTTTTCACAACTTCTTTTGTTATAGACTGAATCGGCTTAGTCTCCAAAGTGCCTTTAGGTCTATTTTTTGCCGCTCTAATCGGCCGGGGATTTGTTGTGTGAATGGAAAAATACCAATTTTGCCATCAAACACAACACATCCATTTGCATCGAAAATAGGTCGGCATACCGCGCACATAAACATCACCTTTGTGATGAATTTCTTGCTTTTACATGTGCGGTGTGGTTCGGCCTCACCGGGAGTAAGGTAGAATCGATGCGATGCACGTGTAATGTAAAACCATTTCTCGTCTATGTGGATGGTATTGTGCATGCTCTTAAACTTCAATATGTTAAGTACTCTATCAAACTCTAGAGCCTCTATAGAAAATCTAAGTCTAAGTAGTTTATTTGGAGCAGTTAGATTAGGACGAATGGCACTAGTATGAGCTTTGATCAAGCCTCGAGTTGCCCACCTTCCTACTGTGCTTTTGCTTACCTTAATACCGTCTGCAAGATTTCGTATTGTACTTCTTTTATGCAATTCCAAGCTTTGCATGAGCTCCAAGTCGACGTGAATTCGGGTTTTGCTTACTCTATCAACTTTACCACTTTTAAGCCGGATAACTTGCCCGTCTTCTTGTTGTTTTTTTGCTGCAGCCCAAAGACGGCTGACTGTACGTGGCGACACGGCGTAGATGGCAGCTGCTTCGGTGATCTTCCCTTTCAATAGTTTACCCGCGGAGCAGTTTCGTAGAAGAAATTGGACAATGTCATTCCTCTCGTCGGTTGATAAGTTTTTGCTTCGCATAACTCTCATCTTTTTGTAATGAATATTTGTACTGGAATGGTTTGTTTCTACTGCCTCTATATATAGATAAGAATAGGTGGGAAATTTGAAACTTATTTTCAAGTCTGCTGAATTTGGATGAAAAGCCCTTTTTTGAATCTTTTTGTTTGTTTGCCGCGTTTTCCTCCCTCCAAAACGAAATCTGCTTCTTCTCATTATTTAGACATCAAATAACAGAATTTTCCCAGCCAAAAAAAATTCGGTCAAATACAGTTAAAAAAAATTTCAAATAGAATGACATGAAATAAAAATAACAGTAAAACAGTTTCCCCTTCTGCTAATTAGTTGAAGTCATTACAATTAAGAAAATTAATTATGTTGTGGGCCACAAGCATTAACAACACAATACTCACTTTCTTAAACTCCGTGCCGAAAGTCAACATGACAAAATGAGTGGGACGGAGGGAGTATTATAATTTAATCGGGCCGAGCTTGCAAGCTTTCGAGCCAAATAGGCTCGTGCTTGAATTCGACTCGAATAAATTGTCGAATATTAAGTGAGGCTCGAGCTCGAGCTCGAAATTTTCGAATTCGAGCCGAGCCTTATCAAACTCGAGCCCGAGCTATTCGAATAAAGTTCGGACTCGTTTAGAACCCTATTCTTGACCAAGAGTGTTTATAGTCATTTGACTAATTTCTCATAACGAAAATACAAAAATAATCACTCCTATAAATTTACTCACAATATAGTTAAGTTTGATTTTACTGTCAGATTACACCTCTAGAAAGAATTATAAATCTACTCATAATTTTCTATAATGATTGAGACTCGATAAGAATCAGGACTAGTAGGGAACTTCGTACCTATCGCACTTGTTAAATAAATGTTTGCTAGTATTAATTTTTAAGACTCGCGAGGATTTTAATTAAAAAGCTATCAAACATATCAAATCAAATATTAAAAACTGCATTTTCTTGTAAATGCAAAGTTGTCAAAAAAGTGAAAATCAGAATTCTTTGGTCATTTTAGTTATATACAATAAATGTTACTTTTTTTGTATTTTTATTATCTTAATTGTCTGTTTATGAAAAAACATTCTAACCCTATATATTCCAATTTCCACAAAGTAAAAAGAAATGAAAGGGAGCAATAAAATAGGAAATCCAATTTTTCATCCAAAAAATAAATCTAAATAAAAATACAAAAATTTTGGCCTTTCAATAACCTACGCCGAGACTCCCGGCGCAATAGAAACTCATGTTCTGCCCAATCACCCTGAATTAACAAAAAAAAAAGTTATAGCTAATTAATAAATAAATAAAGAATAAAAAAGGTAAAATTCCCACAAAGTAATCTTATTCCGTGGAATCAGCAATTCCCCGTGAAATCAGTTTCCCACCATTATTTCCGATGTTCGTACACCGTGACGGCACAGGCCCACCGTAACAGTGGATTCGGATTCCTCCCTCCCTCTCTCTTTATAAACTTTAGTGATTGCGAGACGGTGAAAAATCAGCAGTGGTAAAAAACAAGCAAGAAAAAAGAAAAGGGAAGAACGTCAGGTGTGCCACGTGAGTAACCGACGGTGGCACGTGAAAGACACATTGGATAAAAGCGCAGCAATTATCAGTTGTTAGTTAAATTAGGGTAATTAATTAATTAATTAATCTCTGTAAGTGAAAAAGTATTTAAAATTCACTAACCGCGGTCAATGGAATTAACTGTGGGTACTGTTGTCAACAGGTAATTAAGCTGTACGGGGTTTGGCAGTTAGCTAACGGTCGTTAAGTCTAACGTCTTCGGATCGTGTCAGTCTATAAATGAGCGGAAGGCTGTTACGTCGGCCGGAGTACTTTCTTCTTCATCCTCATTTCCTCTCTCTCAAAAATAATTTTATTACATTTCAGATTTGTGCATACATTATATATACATATATAGAGAGAAAGAGAGAGAGGGAGGAGTTGTGAAAAGAATGGCGGTGGATTCGAAGAAATTGGCGTTGTCTCTGTTTTCAGCTTTCCTATTTGTGCTTTTGGTTGGAGCTGCGGCAAGAGTTCAGAATGATGAAATCCTAAAATTGAGGTTTGTTACTGTTTATTTGAAAAATCGGCAACACTTCTGCAGTTTTCCAACTTCCGCTCACAATGTGCTAGCTTGTGTGTTTGTTCTGGTGTTTTTTCTTTTCGGATTTAGCTTCGAATAGATTTCGTTTTTCGATCGCATTATTCACTGAATTGTTCAAATTCTGATTACACGTTTCCTTCTCATAATACTGAGTTTTTTGAGAGAAATTACTGACTTGTAGTTGTCTGTAATTTTTCTTTTGCTCCAGTGCCTCCGGGAAAGGGCAGAGTTCTCCAAACTCAACAATGGCGGAAAAGTGAGTAGTTGAACTTTAATTCGGTTGATACTTTCCTCATTGCCATACTGAGTCGCGAGTCGACTCGGATGAACCCTACATTTACCTCTCTAATCTCCATCAAATTCCAGCCGACGGATCCATTGAATCTGTCCTAGCCGTTATGATCCCGTACTCTTGAATAGATCTCAGCCGTTTATTAAGTTAATGTGTGATTTTCTTCAGATTCCTCCGCGACTTACAAATTCCTGCTCCATTTCATCTTTGCTCATCTTTGCTCAAACTTACCCCCAATTATGCTCTTTATTCTCACCCCCACCATCAAAATTGAAAAATGGTGGTTGTGGCATATTCGTAATTTCATTCCTTGAGCAGTTATCACTTTGATTCTGCGTGCATCTCGTAAAAGCACTTTTTTTTGGTTTTACCGGCGAGGGATTTTGTATGCAGAATGTACGTAAATTCGTGTTCTCTTTCACTACCTTGAGCAGTGTAACCCACTCACTACTTGTGCGTGTAATTTTTGGTCGCACAAAAGCATCAACCCTCCTTTTTCCGCTCTGAAATAATACTGATTGCAATTAATCGAAATCGACACTAATAATTTACCGCGATTGTCGGTCGCAACTGACACCCATGTGAAATTATATCAATAATTTTTTTTAACTTCACTTTTAACTGAAAATTATGTGAAAATTTTAATTTATAAATGTTGATCTTGCACAGGTTGGGAAACGTTGACGAGGACGCTTTAAATGAACATGCTGTGGATAACCCAGAAGAGGTTGTGAAAATGGTTGAAATGTGAGTGATTTTCATAAATACTCTCTCCTTCCACTTTATTAGTCTACTTTTTTTTTTTTCAGTTTGTTTTTTAACCCAGAAGAGGTTGTGAAAATGGTTGAAATGTTTCTATTTCATTAATCTACTTTTGTTTTTTAACTTAAAATAATACTCTAACATATTCGAATAGACCCTACTACTTTACTACTTAACACGACTAACAACTCTCTTAATTTTCATACCAAAAATAAAATGAACTAATGAAATAGGATGGAGGGAGAATATTTTTTTCTACTTTTTAGCTCTGTTTCAAGAATTGCTAGAATTCGCCTTTTGTACATTTAGTAGCCCTTGTGTTTTTATTGGGTTGAGCAAGAGCATTAACTGACACAATGAGGTTTAGTAGCAGTTGCTGTAAAGGGGTTGTTGATGTTCTTGTTGTGGTCCTCCCGGATTGAATGCCACTATTGAGCAGACCTACCCCAACCACATGCCATTTTACCTGCACATATATAACCATATTGTATACCTTTCTGTAATGATATAATTGATTAAAGATAAAATGGGTCATTGTTCAGTTCATCTCACATGCAACTGTAGTCAGATCCATGTTCCTTTATTTGTTTATTGATTGTAATCCAATGGTTTTTGAAGTAACCATGGTTACAGAAAACAGAAGTTTGCTCTGTTCTGTGTGTGGTTTGACTAGTCATTTCATGATGTTGCTTTCTTTCAACGGCTTCATAAAGTTGAAACTGTCCATGATGTTGCTCTTTATTTAGCCTAACATGGGGAACTCTGTTCTTCATGTGCTATCACATTCTGTAAAGTTATCATTTCATTCACCATGTAGGAAAGATATTTTCTTTAAGAAATGAAAGATTTGGATCTGAATCATAAAATTGATAGTTACTCTGTAGAACATCCTTGCTTAGAAGGGAACCAAACTAAGATAATATAGTAGATGATTAGTGATTACTAACCAAAACTTTCCTATCCATAGGGCTACTCGAAACAGCACCGAGAGGCGAAAACTGGGATATTTCTCATGTGGAACTGGTAACCCCATAGACGACTGCTGGCGTTGTGATGCCAATTGGCACAAGAACCGCAAGCGCCTTGCAGACTGTGGTATCGGTTTTGGGCGTAACGCCATTGGAGGCCGTGATGGTAAATTCTATGTAGTCACCGACCCTAACGATGATGACCCCGTGAACCCTAGACCCGGCACTCTACGCCACGCTGTTATCCAAGACAAGCCCCTCTGGATCATCTTCAAGCGCGATATGGTCATAAAACTGAAGCAAGAACTCATCATGAACAGTTTCAAGACCATAGATGGGCGCGGAGCCAATGTCCACATAGCTGGTGGAGGCTGCATTACTATACAGTATGTTACTAATGTGATTATTCATGGTTTGCATATTCATGACTGCAAACCAACTGGTAATGCTATGGTGAGGAGCTCTCCTTCACACTATGGTTGGAGAACTATGGCTGATGGTGATGCTGTTTCTATCTTCGGTTCGAGCCATGTTTGGGTTGATCATAATTCGCTCTCGAGCTGTACTGATGGGCTTGTGGATGCTGTCATGGGTTCCACTGCGATTACCATTTCTAACAATCACTTAACCCACCATAATGAGGCAAGTCTAGTCTATCTTTACTCAACTTCTTAATACTTATGTTAAGATGAGAGTGTATAAGTGATTGAATGAGTTTGTGTTGTTTGAACAGGTTATGTTATTGGGTCATAGTGACTCCTACGTGAGAGACAAGCAAATGCAGGTCACTATTGCCTACAACCACTTCGGAAAAGGCCTTATACAGAGAATGCCCAGGTAAAAATGTTGATTTTTCTCGGGCTTCATGAATTTCAAGAGCTTGATACGGAACGCAAAAACTAATTGCAGGTGTCGACATGGGTACTTCCACGTGGTGAACAACGACTACACTCACTGGGAGATGTACGCGATTGGTGGGAGTGGAAGCCCCACCATCAACAGCCAAGGCAACAGATATCTTGCACCAGCCAACCCTTTTGCTAAAGAGGTACATTTCTTATGGTTTGAGAAAGATTTAGAATTCTAATGAGTTTAAAACCGATGTGGAATTGTTGTTATGATCAGGTGACGAAGAGGGTTGAGACAGCTGAGAATCAATGGAAGGGATGGAACTGGAGATCGGAGGGCGATCTGATGCTTAACGGAGCCTACTTCACTCCATCCGGAGCTGGAGCTTCAGCTAGCTATGCCAGAGCTTCAAGCTTAGGTGCAAAGTCTTCCTCCATGGTGGGCTCCATTACCTCCGGTGCCGGAGTTCTTGGCTGCCGCCGTGGCCGCCAGTGTTAGCACACTCTCTATCCCTACTATCTATACATTCAACGCAAAAAAAAAAAAAAAATCCATCTCTTTTTGCCCTTTTAGATTATGATCGAGTAGATTGAAGCACCACTCTATCCATATTATAGTGATTGTTTGCCTATCATCACCATTCATCCATTCAAGATTGGCAAGTGTACATTTTTACACATGTCCACCACCACCACCTTCCCATTGTTGCTCAACCTCTGCCTGCTTCAAAACAATGCTATTCGGGTAGCACGTGCAGAAGCGTTGTCCAAGCTTCTTTTTTTTTTTTTTTTTTTTCAATTCTACCATTTCCCTAATCAAAATTTGCGTATCCATATAGAAATCATGTTGGCGCTTTCATTCTTCATAGGAACTTGTAATTTCTATTTTTCTTGTTTCATTTAGCTTTTTTTGAGTCTATAGTGTGAATGTGGAAAGTATTGGGGAGGGAAGAGAGAGAAAACAACTTTTGTAATAGAGGATGCATGTTATAATTAAAGGCTCATTATTGCCTTTTACTTATTTTCTTTTTTGATTTGTGTTTGTCAATGAAAAGCAATATTGCCGTTTGTTGGGATGATTCTTGTCGTCACAGGTAATGATGATGTATTAGACAAGATAAATTATGTCTTTACCCTATTGGAGATTTTCTTGATAAGTTGTGATCACTGCAGCATAGTGATTGCACATTGCAGCCATTAGCCTCAATTATAACTGTCGGTTTGCTTTAATCATTTGCAAACAATAGTCAATTTCAGCTCTTGTGTCTATTGACATTATTATTATTAAAGGTTTAGATTTTACATAGGATGCTTAATGCTTTTCTCACGGATGCAAGAGTGTCTTTCCATGTTCGAGAGAATTCACCACCATTATTTAAAGTGTGTTCATGTGTGATGAAAATACATAATATAATATGTTTAACAGTATAACACGCTCAATTTAGATGCATCGGTGATATTTATATATACTTTTTCCCCTACATGAATAAAGTGTTGGTTACAAAACTGCTATTACAACCACAACTCATAAATTGGAAAAAAAAAATAAAAAAATAAAAAAAAACCACAGCTCATAAATTGGAAAAAAATTAAAAATTAAAAAATAAAAAAGATTAAGAACCACAGCCCATAAATTGGAAAAAAATAAAAAATTAAAAAATTAAAAAGATTAAGAACCACAACCCATAAATAGGAAAAAATAAAAAATAAAAAAGGTTAAGAACAGGAAGAAGATAAGAAGTTGAAAACCAAATATGTCGAAGCTCAACTACCAATCTCAGCCTGCGTTATTAAACCCGGCCCGGCCTGGCCGATTCTACCGGGGAATCGGTAATGAATCTGAGTCGGGCTCAATATAAATCAATTTTCGCCATTGGCATTGGTCCGGTGCGATCCGACCGAATCAACCGGTTCAATCAGAAATAAGATGTGCTATGTAATGCTACCAGCAACCAAAGCTCAACTACCAATCCCAGTATATGTTATTAAACCCGGCCCACCCCGACTAGTGGCCCGGTTTTGGCAATTTAAGAAAAAAAAAATTATTTTTTATTAAAATTGTAAGAATTGAGAATTGAACTATTTACCTCTAACAATCTCCTACATGTCCTAGCCACTAGGCTAAACACCATCTTTGTTAATCCACATAACTTAAATTTACTTGTCATCTTCGACGCTCCCTTCAGCCACGCTTGAACCAGTAAATTTATGTTTTTCGGGTTGTTGGATATGAGTCAGTAGATGATACTCAGCTGTTCGTGGTTAAAAGAAAATTGGGGGAAATCATAGTAGTACTATGGAATTGAAGATCCCAAAACCGAGCTGATATCAGTAGTTCAGTGTGTCGTTAGGATTAGCTGATGTATAGGTTAGACTTGTTGTAATCGTTTTTATATTCTTGTCTAAGTCCTGTACGGGGTAATTGTTGAACTGATCTTCTGTCGAAGATACTTTTCAGAACCCCACGTCATCAGTGTAATCGCTTGCGTTCTTCAGTCATCAGCTGAGTAGACCTCAGTAGAAGCCAATCCAAGGCGATAAGTCATCGCCGAAGAACTCATGCAAGCCCAAGATTTTCGCAGCCGCCACCGACTTACTCGGAAGTTAGATTCCTTGTCGGCCGACTCGGTCCGAAGAAGACAGAGACTTTGCGGTCCATCGTATCCGACGTAAAGCGACCCAACTACTTAAGTCTTTTCGAAAGTTCAGCAGAAGATCATACGAGGTTGTTTGAACGGTCAACTCTGACATTCTCACCAACCACAAACCTCGACCAATGAGAAGCCGACAACGCCTTACCTGCTCCAAACAGTAAAGCTGCTCTCATGTACAGTTATTAACTGCCCTGCTGCAACAAGTTCGAATTAATGGCCGTTTTCTTTGGAAGTATGTGACACGTGGCATCGTCGTCTCCAACGGACATATGCCACAGCTCACAGCTATAAATAGAGAAGATTTCGAAGCTCCACTAGCGCGAAGCACAAAATTAAAAAGGAAAATTGCTCAAGCTCTCAAACACTCTAGCAACTCAATCAAAACATCCAGCGAAGAATCTGCATTTACTAGAATATTTTTGTGGTTCTTCTCTCTAGAGTCTTTAGATCCCTTTCTTCTCTACCTAAGCTCATTGTCAGATTTATAGCTTAGATTCGAAGGAGTTCATTTTTAGTGAACTGTTCTTATTGTAAGAACTCCTTCATTAGTTGGAGAACTGTTTTCGCTCCCTTTCGAACTTAGGTTTGAATTGTAAAGTCGCTAAGGACTATAACTTAGAAGGATCTCACGTCCCGCGCACGCTTCCTTGCTGAGACTTGCTCAAACTAATCAACAAGTTATCCTGCTCTGTTCAGGACCGTGGACGTAGGATCTTGCGTATCCGAACCACGTTAAACTGTTTGTGTTCTTTACTGTTTTATTGCATACAAACCTTTGAAAATCATAATTTTGCATAAAACGTATTTCTAAAATCGCACAGCCAAAAGAATTTAATTTCAAAAAGAGACAAACTCCGGGCCCCACACTTATCCGCACACTTAAGTCTCCGACTGAGTTTCGAAGTACTGACAAAAGTCAGTAGGAGAGCTCAGTAGCTGACTCACTTTGTCCCGTGATCGAAGGTTTATTTGGCACTATTCATCAGTTGCAACCAACAGCTTCAGCTGACCTTCACCGAGAAAAAGAAACGGTAATCAGGTGTATTCACCCCCCCCCTCTACACCTGATATTTGTCTCCGGACCAACAATTGGTATCAGAGCGCACGGTGTTCAACTGACCACCTGTTCTGAAATACTGGTCTTCTCGAACTGATCCTTGAAAACGTTTTCTCTGCACAAGCATCTCTTCATTCATCCTTATACTCGTACACATAATGTCTGACATGTCAGGTATCAGGATGGTGCCGATGTTCTCAATAGAGAACTTCACGGTATGGCGTGTAAGAATGGAGGCACACCTTACGTTGCTGCACGACAAAGCATGACCGACGTCATCGGAGACCGGACCCATCATTCCAATGATGAGACGGCGTTCGGGCGGCCGAAGTGGAAGGTGAAGGTGCTCGTATCGGTCCGAAGGTTCCCAAGGACAAATCTGCCTTCACGCCTGAAGAGAAAAAGCTGCATAACCTCGACCGAGTCGCATGAAATGCTATACTGACAACGCTCAGTGACTCACACCTCGGGAGGGTGCAGGACTGCAAAACGGCGAAAGAACTTTGGGACGCTCTGGATGTACTGAGCCAAGGAACTCCTCAGATTAAAGAAAACAAGCTCGAACTAGAGCTTCAAAAGTTCGAAGCCTTTGCGATGGAGCCCAGTGAAACCATTGACGAGCTGAGCGTCAGATTTACGAATCAAGTCAATGTGATAAACGGGTTGGGAAAAGTGTTCTCAATCAAAGAGATGAACACAAAGATCATTAGAGCGCTACCCCGACAGAAGTGGCTTCCTTTTGCTACTTATTTACGTCGCTCTGATCTTAATGCTCTAACTCCTGATGTTATATTTTCAGAATTAAAGACGGAGGAATTTGAGCATAGTCTACCTCGAAGTGTTCCAGTGCTCCACCGACACTCAAATCGATCATGCCTTCAAGGCAACAATCGGCAGAAAACCGGAGGCAAAAAGATTTCTTCCAAGGCAAGGCGAAGGCGCTGCCGCATACAAAGACATCCGAAATGTCAGTGCTTGACCGACTCACCTCGCACCGATGGCTCTCAAATACCAAAGAGAAAAGGAGAGAGTCGAAAGTCGAAGAAATATCACAGAGATTCTCCCCCTGGTAAGAAAGAATATTCAAAAAGGGAAGAATCTAACACTTCTACTGAATGCAGAAACACGGAGCTTGTTGCTAGTCCACCAAAAGTTTCAGCTGGAAAAACCAGCAGAACATCCACGTGTTACAACTGCAAGAAGGAGGGACACTATCAGTACAACTGTCCCGAACTCTCAGCTGCTCAAAGAGCAGAACGGCAGGCTAGAAGAGATAAATTCGCCCAGAAGAGGCAGGCCTACATAGCCGGAGAGATATCCGACAACTCAATTGAAGAGGATACATTCATGTACTCTTCTGAGGATGAAGCTGCATTCGTAGCTGTTGAAGTCGGAGAGAAGGTTCCTGAGGAATCAGCTGAACAGTGTCTGATGGCCGGAGAAGAGGCTGAGGTAAATTCTAAACTTAATATAACCTCCTCTTCACACAACACACACGACACTTGCTCGGTCTCGGATGACCCTATGGACATAGTACAAGCATATGACGACCTGCTAGAGGAACAAATTCAGCTGAGCAGAGAGTTTAGCAGAACCATCCAGGAACTAGAACAGGTAAAGGCTGAGAATCAGAGACTTTCTTCTGATTGTCAGGTCTCTACTGAGTCAGTGGATCTAGTTGCGAGACTCAAGGAAGAGATCGAATCTCTTATGACTAAGTCTCAGCTTCAAGAGACTCGGGATCTCGGTCCCCGACCAAGGACAATTTGGAGAAAGAGACCGAAATAGCCCAACTCGGTCGAAACTCTCGGACGTACGTAAGGACCGACGACTATGATTCTCCCAGGAGAAGTGATGAGGTCTGGAGAGAACTGATGACTGAACAATACCTGGGAGCAAAGGAGAAACTAGAAAGCATGCTCATAGCACAATGGCCAACTGCTGTGAAAGAAGGCCTTGGCTACACCCATGAAGCTTCTACCTCCAAAAGCTCAGAAGCACTGGCTGATAGGTTCGTCAGAGGAAAGGTGCAAGCTGCTGACACCACACCTCAGGCGAAGAACAAACAGAAAGTAATCGCACCTCAGCCGAGCAGCAACAAACAACTGACCAAAGGTTCCAGCCCCAGGACACCGAGATCGAACTCAGGGGGAACCAAGAAGGTCAGATGGGCAGAACAGTACAAGGAGCCACTGTTTGAGCATCCGGCTCAGTACGGTTCGTACTACTATGAGCCCGTGGGTCGGGAGAAGCGCTAAGACTCGAAGAAGAAAGCGCCCGAATCCAAAATCATCGCGAGAAAGTCGGTATCTCCAAGTCCTGTGGAGAAGAAAGGCGACAAGGTTCGAAGAAGAAATCTCAGACTTCTAAGGTCCCGAGACAGATTTGGGTTCCGAAATCACCCACTAACCAGTAAGGACCCAACTGAACCAAAGGGTACCTAAAGATTCTTCTGTTTTGCAGGTGCATAAGGACCCATGGATAGTGGACAACGGCTGCTCAAGACACATGACATATCAGAAGAGCCTGCTAACCAATTATGTACAAGAAGATGGTCCTAGAATTGAGTTTGGAGACAACTCTAAAGGCTACACAAGGGGATACGGAACGCTGAACATTGGGACTGCTTCAGTTCCAAGAGTAACATATGTTGAAGGACTTCAACATAATCTCCTTTCTCGTCACCAATTTCGTGATAATCTTAACAGAGTTATCTTTGACGCTAGTTTCGTGATGTTGTTGATAAATCTACAGGGGAAAACAAGTGTTATCGGGATCGCGGAGGAAAAACATCTATGTTGCGGCATCGGAAAACCGCGGAACCTCGAGGCTTGCTTACTAGCACGGACAAAATCGGTGACAAGTCGGGATGGCTATGGCACAAGAGACTCACCACCCGAACTTCAAGACCATGAACAAGCTAGCCAAGAACTCCAAAGTCGAGGACCGCCCAACGAATCGTTCGTTAAAGACATAAATTGTGAAGCATGTCCGAAGGGAAAGCAAATAAAGAGTAGCAATCCACCTATTCCGTCACCTTCCACCGATGGAATCCTTCACCGCTTGCACATGGACCTATTCGGGCCGGTCTCTCCGATGACTATAAGAGGTAAGAAGTATGCCCTCGTTGTTATTGACGACTACTCGAGATATACTTGGGTCATCTTCATCGCCAATAAATCTGATGTTCAAACTGAGTTGCCCAATCTGCTGAAGAAGCTCAGTGTGGAAAAGGACATCAAGATTCAAAGAATTCGCTCAGATAGAGGAACAAAGTTTCTAAACTCGGTAGTTAAGACATCTTTGCGATAAAGAGGGAATTAAACACGAGACATCAGTGCTCGCACCCCTCGGCGAACGGACTTGCTGAACGAAAGAACGAACACTCAAAGAAGCGGCAAGAAGAATGCTCCTCGCAGATTCTCGGACTACCCTCGAAGTTCTGGGCTGATGCTACTGACACCGCCTGCTACACTCAGAATCGCTCACTACTCACTCAACAACACATGAAGACACCATATGAACTATGGAAAGGGAGAATTCCTTCTATTTCTCATTTTCATATTTTTGGCTGTCCTTGCTTTATCCACAATAATGGGAAAGATCAGCTGAAGGTTTTTGATAGCAAATCTGATCAAGGAGTTTTCTTAGGATACTCTCGAGTCAGTAGAGCCTTCAGAGTCTTTAACTATCGGACTCTTTGTGTGGAGGAAAGCCCTCATGTTGTTTTTGATGAATTTGTTACTGAGAACAGGGAAGATACACTGCTAAATACTGATGATGTCAGCAACTAGCTACAGGATCTCGGACTTACTGATAAAGCTGAAAAGATCCAGCATTGTTGGGATGATGAGTCAGACAATGAACAAACTCAGACTCAACCAACAGTCGACGTAGGCCGACCTAGTTGATTCTCCCGAACGGAATCAACAACAGGTAACATCGGTCGATGAGGAAGCCCCGTGTGGTAATCGAGACCTCTACTGAGAATATAAACTCAGGGGGAACGATTAATGTTCCTGAGCTAAATGCCCCTGAACCTGAAAACTCAATGGATCCTAACCTTCTTACTGAAATATTGCAATCTCAGAACAGTACTACTGAAATGCCTAACACTCCTATTGATTCTGCTGAAGTTATATCAGAAGAAGAAGCCAGACTCAGACGATCATGGCTAGATGCTCATTCTTCAGATCTTATCATTGGAGATCCATCAGCAACGATAAGAACAAGATCTAGATTTAATCAAGGCGAAAGCTCACTATATTCTTGTTTTTTGTCTACAGAAGAACCTCAGTCGATAGAGGACGCACTTAATGATGCTGACTGGATCATCGCCATGCAAGAAGAGCTGAACCAGTTCGTTCAAAACGAAGTTTGGGAGCTTGTAGACAGACCTAGACATCATCATGTCATTGGTACCAAGTGGGTCTTCAAAAACAAGCGAGATGAAAACAACGTCATTGTCAGATATAAAGCACGACTAGTTGCAAAGGGATACAGTCAGGCAGAAGGAATTGACTTTGATGAAACATTCGCTCCAGTTGCTAGATTGGAAGCCATTCGTCTATTTCTAGCTTATGCAACACATCAAGGCTTCAAAGTCTATCAGATGGATGTAAAGTCAGCTTTTCTGAATGGCGTACTGAAGGAAGAAGTCTACGTGGAACAACCGCCCGGCTTTCAGCAGGGACATCAGGTGTACAGACTTAGGAAAGCTCTGTATGGGTTAAAACAAGCACCCAGGGCTTGGTATGATACCCTATCGACTTTCTACTTCGAAAGGTTTTCGAAGGGGACGATGAGATCGCACCCTATTCAACATAAAGTCAGGAGATGACATCCTACTGGTGCAAATCTACGTGGACGACATCATTTTCGGTTGTAGAAACGAGATCATATGTCAGCAGTTCGAGAAGATGATGAAAGAGAAATTCGAGATGTCCATGATGGGAGAGATGAATTATTTCCTTGGATTTCAAGTGAAGCAATCACCTGAAGGAATCTTCATCAATCAAGCCAAATACACTCGAGACCTTCTCAAGAGATTCGGCTGCGACTCCAACAAGCCAGTCAAAATCCCCATGAATACGAATTTTAAAATCAATCTAGACAAAGAGGGAGCTTCTGTTAACTCTACTGATTATAGAGCTATTATTGGTTCTTTATTATATTTAACAGCTAGCCGACCTGACATAACTTATGTTGTAAGTGTATGCGCAAGATTTCAAGCGAATCCCAAGCGAAGTCATCTCGACTCAGCTAAAAAGATTCTGCGCTATCTGAGAGGAACACCTGATGCTGGGTTATGGTATCCTGCTGATGATAATCTAATACTGATAGGTTATTCTGATGCTGATTATGCAGGATGCAGGATAGATCGTAAGTCAACTTCCGGAACGTGTCAGTTCCTAGGCAGCAAGCTGATATCTTGGTTCTTAAAGAAACAGCACTCAGTAGCAACGTCCACTACTGAAACTGAGTACATGGCTGGTGGAAGTTGTTGTGCCCAGATCCTTTGGCTTCGACAACAACTGAGAGATTATGGTATCATTCAGAATGAAGTGCCCATCTACTGTGACTCCACCTGTGCTATTGCCATAACTCATAACCCAATTCTACATACGAGATGCAAGCACGTGGATATCCGACACCACTTCATCAGAGACCATGTCGAGAAGAAGGATATCAGAATGGAGAAGATCCATACTGACAAACAAAGGGCAGACATACTGACCAAACCACTAGCTGAGAACAGATTCAGAGAATTATCAGTTGAGCTAGGTCTACTGGATCCTACTGAAATGCATCAGTAGAAGACAACTACTGATAGCAGTCCGTGGAGACAATTGGAAATATTTGGTATCAGTAGATGGAACTAGTACGACAAGTCAGTAGACTCCGTACAGTGATTCAGTGGGAAGAATCACACTATACACAGCAAGGGGGAACGTGCTTATCAGTACATCAATCATCCTCTCGCGATATAACGGTAACACGTGATCGAAAGTTCAGCTGAAGAGGTTTGCGTAGTATCATATACTTAATTTCTTTTCAGAAGCATGTCTGCATTTATTATATCAGTCGCACGCAGTCAGTAGTTAATGTGCATTTATTTCGTAAGTAGGAAACCTTTTCATTCGCATAAACTGAGTAATTAATGCTGTCTGTCGCGCATTTAATGCATGTCTTCTCACTTACCTTTATTACGTAAGTCTATGTTTGAGGTGTCTTTTGTAATAATTCCTTTTATAACATTTAATCTCAGCCGTCTATAGATTTGAAAGATTAAAAATAGGATCGTTGGATCTAAACTTATAATCAGTCAGATATATATATCTTTCATCTTCTATCTTCCTCCTCACTTTTCGCCATTTTCAACTTAAGAGCTATTTTCAAGCGTTCAGCTTCTTTCTCAAAAATCATCTTAACTGTCTCGCTTTTGCATCTCTCAAAGCTCTTTAGTACTCGGTAATGTATTGAAACCTGCTGAATACTTACTAACTTACTCTATTTTCAAGTGCTAACAAGTTATTTTGCAGATTTCAATGGCGACATCTCAAGTCCCTGAGAATATAGAGGAGATAATGGCATCTAGGATTCAGTTTGAACCAACTATGGCCTTCCGACAAGTTGATATCTCTTTCTTGGAACCCGTGTTTGATGCTCTGGAGCGTTCTGGTCTTCAGGAGCTGGTGACGAAGCACCCGAGATCTTATCTACCTAGGCAAGTGGTAGAAGTTTATTACAACTGGAGGTCACTCGCGTCGGAGGCGAGGAATCTTCCTTCGTCTATATGAAGGAAGTAGATCAGAACTGTTGGGATACTACTTAGAGAATCTTCAACGTCAGAGACGCGCTGATGCTGACGTTTGATCTTCCAGACTCTGGTATTTCTCCTATCGGATACAAGGAGAAGGAGATAAACGCATATGTTCATAAGTTCTGCGGACGCTCTGACATATCATTCAAGTCAGCTCTGCAGAAGAACCTTTTGCTCCCCCAATACAGAGGACTAGCCTACATAGTCTCTCATATCCTAACGAGCTCAGCTGGATCATATGATCAATTATCCAAGCCAAGGATTCAGTTGATGATGGCGATAGATGATGGAGTTGAAGTGAACTGGGCCGACTATTATGTCTCGGAGATGAAGGCCGAAGCCTAGAAGTTCACTACCCTACCCACTGGAGAGAGGAAGTTAGCCAGTGTAGGGAAGTTACTCTATGGGACTAAGATGTCAGTCTTCATAGAAAACTCTGTTCAGAGGCACTCGTCGTTTGCTGATTCTAAGTTCTTCGATGTAAAACTGAATAAGTTCAAGACTAAAGCAGCGACTGAGAAGTCTATCGGTAAGGGGCCACCTGAGCCGAAGAGAGCAGCATCCGCTCTGCCCCCGCATACCGAAGTGCCTAAGAAGAGGCGGCTGACTAAGACCAGACCAGCTGAGGTCTCAGCTGCTCAGCCCCTATCTGTTATTGAACCCACTCCTCCTCCTACTCAAGAAGAGCAGATTTTAGATTCTGATACTGGCATTGAGAGTGCGACCCTCAAAGATAAAGTCCAGGTAATCAGCTCTGAGGAGACAAAGTCGGACGTCAGGGAACCGACTGAGGAGACTGCGACTGAGTGGACAACTATTCTCACAACTCGTCTCCGTGTCGCAGCTGACGTACACGATCATATTACTGAGATCGCTGGGCACTCAGACTTAGTCGACATAGCCATCAGGGCTAGGGTTCAAATGCTTCTTAGATTTCCGAGTTGGGATATTCTAGAAGACATAATCAAAACCCACTCAGTCATCTACCTGCTCGATGAAGAGCAGAAGCTACAAGAAGTAATAGGGTACGGAGAACCAGCTGACTTAGCTACTCTTGAAGATCTCAGAGCCGCAATGCTTTACCTTCTAAGCTTGCGAGAGTCAGTCCCTGGTAACACTCCTCCACTCCCATCTCCTCCTGCTGATGATAAGAAAGATGATGATGATAACAATCAGAGGAAGGATCAGACACCCAAGGATACAGAGTTGGGAGGCTCTGCTGAGGGTTCAACTCCCCGTGAGAAGAGCAAATCACCACTTCCTGATACATCAGGTGATACTCAAGGTGCTCCGGGTACGGTAGGGAGCAGCTCCTCACGTTTTCCGAGCGAGGGCTCGGAACTAGCTCGTACCAGATAGAACATATCGGTTCCGTGTCCTCAAAGTCTGTAAATAAAGCCATTCGACGCCAAGGAGAGAAAAACAGACTTTTGGCTAAGGACGTCCATCTGAAGTGGACAAAGTATACTAAGGCTCAGACACAGAGCTTAGACAGAATAGCTGCTGGCATCTCAAAGACTCCAGTACCTACTCCTCAACCCAACTTTCAGGAGATTATTGAGGCAGCCTTAGCAGCTCAGAAAATCGATCTAGAAGCTCAGAGTCAGCAGTTGCTCCAGAATCAGCAGAAGATATTTTCAGAGCAGCTGACTCAAGCTCTTGCAACTGTTAAGCTCGAAATCGATGAAAGGAATAAGATTGCCACCTCTAGCCTTCAGAAAGTTATTACCCAACAGGCAGAGGCTCTGAAGCTTATTCAGAAAGAATTGACAGAATCGCAGGATCAGGCTCTACTGAAACTCCGTCAGGAGTCAGATGCACAGCTTAAAACATCAAGAGCTGATCAAGAAAATGATTGGGAATTATATTACGATCTCGTCAAGGACTTCGAATCCACAGCGACTCAGATTAAGGATTCAGTCCACGATGTGGAAAGAGACATTCAAGCCATCCGTACCCAACTCTCTAAGGCAGATGATGCCAAAAAGGGGGAAGGTGTTATGAAGGTAGAACCTGACACGGATATGGCTGATGTCCAAATAATAGAGGGTGGTCAGGAGGAAGGACCCTCTAATGCTCAGACTCAGGGGGAAGGTATTCATGCAGAACAACCCTCAACTGCTAATGCTCAAGATACTCAGGGGTTATGCTACTTGAATTTCCTCTAGAACCTACCCCCATCTCATCTTCTGCTGCCCACATAGAAGATGTTGCTCACTTCATTGAGCAAGAGTCTGAAGAAGAACAGGCTCCTCCGCAGAGGTCGGGGAAGGAGACTGCTACTGCTACTACTCCTCCTTCCTCCCCGGTCCAAAAATTCAAATCTAAAGCGGAACAAGAGGCCTTCGACCTCCGAGTAGCCCAACAACTACAAGACAAGCTGGACCATGAGCGACAGCTGGAAGAAGCTCAACTTGCTAAAAAGCCTAAGGGCAAAGTTGTTTAGGGCAGAGGAAAGAAGAAGCAAGAGTCTGTGTACGAAGAAAAGAAAAAGGCTCAGGAGGAGTTCTCAAAAACTCTTTCTACTACAGGTCAAGCTACTGCTCAGAGTCACTATCAGACTCATCTTACACCTGAGCAAGAAGCTGAAGATAGAGCCACGTGGGAAGCCACGCTGCGAGGCCTTAACCTGAGGAAAGGAGATTGTAGGGCAGCGGCTCTTCGAGAGAAGAAGAGAATGGCTGATATGGCTAAGATGATGAGCCTATCTCAAAAGCCGCCAGTGATCCCGAAGACAAATCCCACGAGGATCAAGAAAAAGAGCGCCTTATGTCAAAAAGGACCCTGTGCTTCATGTTGATAAATGGGTTCCTGCTCTGGTTAATGATCAATGGGAAGAGCTCAAAGATGAATTTATCAAAGGCTACTACGTATGGAAATTCTATCCAAGTGAGCAAACTATCGAACAAGCCTTTAACGAGTTTTTGTTCATTTATAACTCTGAGCTGAGGGAACAACTTCTGGAGATTATGAAGAGAGAGAACATTCCTTTCAGAGCTCCAGCTTTCAGGCGCATCCCACCTCCTAGAATTGCGCGCGGAGTTCTGTGTATAAAGAAAATAGAGGATGAGGTCAGAGCTGCAGCTTATCGCTTCGACCTGAGTGTCGACTTAGCTGAAGACGACGAGGATGTCCAGACACTGAGGAAGAGAATCTACCTATACTATGGTCTGCAACCTCCTGTCGACAGATCTGCTGATTTCAAGAAGCGCACTCAAGGCTTCAGGCGTCAGTAGTGTTTTCTCTTCTCTACTCTTTTGTAATAGTGATAGGAACCTGTAATTTCTTGATCATATATGCTATCGTTCCTATTGCTTGATAGACAATTACTCATTGTCTTACAACATTTAGCTTTGTGTTTTCACAACTGATCACTAAGTGATCTGACACACACTCACAATTAGTTTCTCTGATTTTGCCTAGAATATTTTTGTGGTTCTTCTCTCTAGAGTCTTTAGATCCCTTTCTTCTCTACCTAAGCTCATTGTCAGATTTATAGCTTAGATTCGAAGGAGTTCATTTTTAGTGAACTGTTCTTATTGTAAGAACTTCTTCATTAGTTGGAGAACTGTTTTCGCTCCCTTTCGAACTTAGGTTTGAATTGTAAAGTCGCTAAGGACTATAACTTAGAAGGATCTCGTCCCGCGGTTTCCTTCTTGCTGAGACTTGCTCAAACTAATCAACAAGTTATCCTGCTCTGTTCAGGACCGTGGACGTAGGATCTTGCGTATCCGAACCACGTTAAACTGCTTGTGTTCTTTACTGTTTTATTGCATACAAACCTTTGAAAATCATAAGTTTACATAAAACGTATTTCTAAAATCGCACAGCCAAAAGAATTTAATCTGCGAAAACACGTTTTCAAAAAGAGACAAACTCCGGGCCCCACACTTATCCGCACACTTAAGTCTCCGATCGAGTTTCGAAGTCTCGACAAAAGTCGGTAGGAGAGCTCGATGGGCCGACTCACTCTGTCCCGTGATCGAAGGTTTATTTGGCACTGTTCATCAGTTGCAACCAACAGCTTCAGCTGACCTTCACCGAGAAAAAGAAACGGTAATCAGGTGTATTTACACCCCCCCTCTACACCTGATATTTGTCTCCGGACCAACACGGGTCGATCACCGAACCGATTATGAGAACATAGATCCCAGCGGATAAGCCCACGGATACGGACGCATATGTGAATTGGGTGTCGGAGGAACACATAGTCAAGGCTCGGAGCTCGAAACTGGACGGGGCACGGGCTTGGTTTCGGTCAATTAATACAATAAAGTTATGTAGTTGTTTCTAAAAAATAAGATAACCATTGGTGATTTTTTTTAATTCATATAAAATTTAAATTTGAAAAAATTCATCGCAAAAGACAACTTTTTCTGGAAACATAATTAAAGTATTTAGCAGTGTTACAACCTACTTCAATTAAGTTTTTCAGTGGTATTTGGTACAATTTTCAGCTGTAGCTGGAGTGTTTGGAACACAGCTTTCAGTAGAAATTACCTATCAAGTGGGTGTTTGCAACTGCTTATCATAAGCACTTTTTATTATTTTTTTGTTTAAAGTTGAAAATAATTGCTTTTAAGCAAAAGCATGTAGTTTTTTGTATCAATAATAAAAAGCAGATATATTTGGTAGGTTCAGAAATTGTGGTGCTTTAAGCACCCAAAAGCATCTCAATAGATGCTTAAAAAAACTGCTTAATTAAGCAATTTAGTTGCTTAATTTTAGAGAAGCTACTGCAGTAAGCAGATTTACCAAACACAAAAAACTGCTTATGCTGTCAATAAGCAGATAAGTACTTAAAATAAGCATTTGCAAATATTATTATTATAATAAATATAATTAAATATAAATTAATTAAAATACTAGGTTATTAAAATTTTGAATTTTAAATTTTTTTTATTCTTGTCTAATTTCATTTAATGATAATTATTTCTTAGCTATTTAACTATTAAAAGTATATAAAAACATTATTATTAATAATTTAAGCAAATAAATAATATTTAAAATATAATAGTATGATATGTTTATGCTAATATGATATATTTATCTTTATAATATATAAATTAATTTAATATAATATTTATTTATTTATTATAAATTATAATTATTTAATAACAATAAGGGTAAAACGAATATTTTATTTAAATACTTAAAATAAGCTACTGATATCTAGCAGTTTTCCAAATACTATTTTCCCCACTTTCAGCAGATTTCAGCACTTATTTCCAACATGGGCGGATCCAAGGGGGGGCGGGTGGGTGCGACCGCCCCCCGAATTTTTGTGCAATACTACGAGTTATCTTTTATTTCTAGTAATTTTTATACTTGTTCCAATTAAATTTTCGAATTCGCCCCCCCGAAATTTTTAAATTTGTTATCCTAACTTTGAAAAATTTTTAAAAACGTATATTAAGTGTCACATATTTTAGTGGAGGTGTAGATTTTGAGTTTTGGATACCTAGTTTGGTAGAGTCAACTTATATAACTTGATGTAATTAATATACTATGTTTTTTGTTTGATGCAATTAATATACTATGTTTGTGTTTTCTTTTTTCATGTACTTATTGATATAAAATTAAGAACATTTGAAGTATAAATAAACTATAATTTAAATACTTATTAATTCCTCAGTTAGATATTGTTATTCTTCATAATTTCCTCTAACTAAATTTAGAGTGATGTCAAAATAGGATTGTGTACTATATTTTTCGAATAAATATAAAAAAATATATGAGTTATTCATGAAAGAAGAATTTAATCCTTAAATAAGCCATAAAACATAAGTATAATTAGATTTCAGTAGAAAAATGTGCTAAATTTTTTTTTCGGGGCTCCGCCCCCGAACCCCCATACAATGAAAACTCAATCCCCGATAAATTTCGCCCCCCCTAACCAAAAATCCTGGATCCGCCCAAACACCTACAAAATTCTTAAATCAACCGCTTTCACAAACTATTAGCACTTATCAATAGCTTCAGCTACTCCAAACACCAACTTTGAGAAAAAGATTTGCACCATATTCATTTTTAAATAAATAAAACTACAATAATTTTTTTTAACGAGCTAGAACATCTCTCTTGCCAAGGCCCAGCAACAAGTTCGTGTATAAAAAAAATTCGTGATTACTTAGAAATTTATAATATATGGTAAATAGCAGATCAATTTTCCTATTATCATCTACTATATTTTCCCCTCACAATTAACAACATCAGAAGCAATATAATTTTGGGTGGCCAAGATTTTTGTCGGGTACCATATTCTGTAACGTGGCATAAAAATTATACAAGTTCGCTCCAATTTCCAATAAATTCACCGATCATTAGACGGTCAATCCAAATCAAACCACGAGATTACGTCCTTTTAACTCGAATCTCACCAAACACTTATATAACCGACCTCAATTAGCAGTACATTTTTTGTTGCAGAAAAAGAAAATCTCATATGATATACATATTTATTAAACCTCCAAATGTGGGTCTTGATAGTTTTAAATATTAATTAATGGGCTTGAATTATTATCAATACTATAAAAATAAACCACACACATTGAATATCATGCCTCTATTCTGCAATTGCAACAAGTGTAAGAAGCAGAGTTTACATGCATTTGCTTGGCATTGAATTCTACTTCATTGCATGGACGACCAACATTACATTTTTTGTACTTTTATCTTCAATTCTTCTCGTCTTTCGATCCCATCTAACTCTGTCACTATTTACACCTCTAAGTAAATTTTCAATGCAAATATATATTTACTCCTCCACTATTACACTCTCTCAACTGTCCTCCACCGATTGAAACCCTAATCCATTTCCCTATAAATTGCTCTCAATTCACCCTTAATTTCTCACATGAACACATTCTACATTTAATTTGTGTGTACTTTAGAGAGAAAGAGAGAGATGGAGAAATTGTATGTGATTTTCTTGATAGTAGCATTAGTGGTAGTGCATGCAAGAGCAAGAGATATTCTAAAGGATAATAATGCATTAGCCCCTATTGAGAAGGCGGAGACGGTGGTGAAAACTGCGGATTCTCCGGCTGTTAACGGCGTCGGGGATGAGAAGAATTTCATCACTTACGGCGGCGTTGGTGGGTGGGCCGGAATGGGCTATGTCGGCGGCGTGATCCCGGTGGTTGGGGCTGGTATCGGTGGAGCGAGTGGACTCGGCGGAACGAGTGGATTTGGAGGGCTTGGTGGGCTCGGAGAACTCGGCGGTGCAGGCGGAGCTGCTGGGCTCGGTGGGGTAGGTGGTGTTGGTGTTGGTGGCGGAGCTGGTGGCGCGGCCGGCAAAGTTATACCTTGAGTTTTGTCATGTGTGTTTTGTTTATTTAAGCGTCTAGCTAAGATTTTAAAATTTCGTTAAATTGTGTTTGGTAATAGTATTGTGGTTTTCCTATTTTAATTACTAAATACTTTGTTTCGTGTAAGCTCGTTTAATTACATGCTGTTACGCAAGATAATATTTCTCGTTTATCCGTTGATCAATTGATTAAACAGTCTTAATGTTTTCTTATTTTTATTTTCAAGTCTCTATTGGGGCAAAAGTTGTCTCACTCAATAAAGACTTAGAAAATTGCGACAAAAAATACCACTACTTGAGACGCATCAAATAGGGTGTGGGTGCAGTCACCCATACTCATTTTGGATTTTATTTTTTTTTCGAAGATTTTCTATTTTGTCCACCCCAAAATTACACATTGCCCCTTCATAATTGCATATTTTATTCCCTTCCTTATGATGATTTGCATCCTTGAAATTATGAATTTTGCCTTCTAACCTTCTGGATCCACCCTAATATCTAAACTCCATATACCATACATATTATATTAGGATCCACCCTAATATCTAAACTCCATATACCATACATATTATATTATATGTATATTGATTGTACAGTTAAACTTATTTAAAATAATATATTTGGGATTAGAAAAAAAAATATTTAGAGAAGTTATTCAATTATTGATGAATGAATAAATTATTTATTTATTTATAAATGATAAAATAATATATTTGGGATTAGAAAAAAAAATGTTTAGAGAAGTTATTCAATTATTGATGAATGAATAAATTATTCATTTATTTATAAATGAATATGTATTACTTTAGAGAGAAATTCACGATATAAAACAAGTTAAATGTGTCTATTAAACTTAACTTTTTAATGACTTAGTTCGTATGAACATTAAACATGTTAAAAATGTACATTGAATATGCACTAATTATAAAACAACTCAAATTATTCAAATTTTGAAAAACTCAATAATTTCATAAAAGAACAAAGCCTTTGAACTATATTAAAATTAAAAGCTTATTTTTGCTTATATTTTTAATTTTATACATAAAAAAATGAAAAGTTTATTTTTGCTTATATTAAAATTATCCTAAAAGTATGTTTTTGGCTTTGCAAGATCCGTTCAATAGAAAATGATCTACCGAAACTAAAGCCTTTGAACTAGATAAAGATTTCAATTAGGTAATGTCATCTCTAATTTACGCTACTGAAATGTTATGACTGTTCAAGATCTTTTAACTATCGAGAATGATGCAACTATGGAACTACCGATGAATGAAGAAATTATTGAAACACTTATGAACGGTAATAATGATGAAGAGGGTGAACATAAATGAGATGATAGTAGATTTGTGTCATTAAATGGTTTATTTCAACCAATAACCACCTTAAATAATCACTTGCTACAACACGAGCAAAATATTAAGAAATTATCTATACTTTGTAGAAAGTTAATGATGATAATTTTGGTTTAGATAGGAAGAAAAAACAATAACTATGGAAGCATATACGTTCATAAGAAATGATTATTGTACTACTGTAGTATTATAATTTATAATCATATATATTTAAATAAAAAACTATTATTTTATATTTTTATTGGGACCTTAAAAATTCAAACTTTTTTTTATTACTTTATGCATTTAGCGAAATTATTACTTTAGTACACTGGCCGAAGTCGAGATCGAAATAAATTATTATCTAAGCGAGGTTATTACTTCATCGAGCATTACTTCATCAAGATTTAACTATATGACACTTTATCAATATCACGCTCTTGCAGTATGGGTTTATTAGATACTTTTCAAAAGGACAAAAGATGGACAACTTCACAACCAAAAACGATAAAGCCACATTGCAAGACTAAACACGATTTTTCCTCGTTATTGTAGTCGATGAATTTAGTAGAATAACTGTTGGTCCAGAGATGATTATCAGGTGTCGGGGGGTGGGGGTGAATACACCTGAGTCCAAGTTTTGCTCAAACGCGAAGGTCAATAGTTTATTGAGTATGCTACTGAACAAGTTCAGTTGCCATTTAAGCCTTCTGATCGCGGGGCAGAGTGATTCAACGAATGAATACTTTCTACTGACTGATGTCGGTACTGAGTAATTTAGTAGATGAATAAGTGCGGAATTGTGTAGGCCCAGTTTAAGTTCGTCTCTTTGAAAAACGTTTTTATGCAAACCTGTTGGGTTTTTGTATACTGGAAACAAATTTTATGCTTGTATACAATGTGTTTTGTCCTTACCACTATTTTATTCTCCTATCTGATAAATATATATATATATATATATATATATATATATATATATATATATATTTGCACATGTAATCCTTTATCTTGTATAAAAGTTAGATTTGTGTAGTGTGTCGAGTATCACAGAAGACTATACAAATTGGTTGAACTGACAAGATATAAACAGTTATCATAGTTGAGACAACTTAAGGATAAGTTGTCGGTTTAAGCTGCAGTTTAGATAAGAAGTGGTTTGTCTTGGCTGCTTGTCTTTACTGGTACACTTAAGTGAAGGAATAATTTAGGTTAGGAACGCTACCTTCCTCCTGGTGTGTTGTCGCGGCTTTGATTGTTGCTCTTGTGTTAGACCTTCTGATCTGTATCCCGGCCTTTTTCTTCCTCTAGGTGGTGAGAGAACTGAAGAAAATAAATTTTTTGTCTCTCCCTTACTCACGGTATGCGTGTGTAATTATGTGTATGTGTGTGTAATCTGTTTTTGAACAGAATACTGATATATATAGGCTTCAAAAGCTAATGTAATATTAATATATTTGTAACCCATTAATTTAATTATATTTCTAATGGGCTTCCACATAACCAGCTGGTGGTCGTTGTTTTCACACCAAATGAAATTCCTGCACACACTTAGAATTTTATAAGTAGTATAGAACAGTGTCGAACTCAGGGAACAGTGAAAATCAACAATATTTATCCTTTTGATCAGAGTTTTGGTGATGCCACCACGCATAAATTTTGGTTTACTACCTAGGCAAAGAAAAGTAAATAACAGGAAAATAGATAGAAATAAACAAGTAGAGAAAGGCGAACTCGGCTTCAGGTAACTTGTATGATGTTGGTTCCGAGTGTACGGTCAGGTGTAGAGGGGGGGGTGAATACACCTGATTCGATTTCTCAACGTTGAACACGAACAGTCCTATTCAGGATGGTGTCTCGATCAAATGAGTTCGGCCAGACCAAACAAATGTACGAATCATGTGCGGCAAAGAGTCTGACTCTACTGAGACCTGCTAGCTGACTGAGTCAGAAATTCAGTATCTACAGTAAATGTTCAGCGTGCGGAAATGTGTGTAGGCCCAAATCAGTTGAGTGGTGAAAACGTTTTATGAAAGTCTCAGTTCAGCAGATATTCAGTTCAGTATGCTGAGACAGTTGATTGATTTTAAGAAATGATGTTCGGTATGAATAGTAAAATCAATGCAACAGTAAGTAAACAACACAGATTTTTAAAGTGGTTCGGATATCGCTCAAATCCTACGTCCACTGTCCCGAAAGATCAGGAAGCTATTATTTATCCTGAGTTAGTCTCAGTCAGCTTGCGCACTGGGCAAAGCCGCGTCTTGGTTTTTATACTGATCCAAGTCTCGGTTTACAACGATCAAACTTAAAGTGTTTGACAAACTTTCTCCAACAGTGAAGGAGTCCTTATACAATAAGGATCAGGTTCAAAGATGAACTCCTTCGTCTAAGCTATAGATAAGAACAGTTGAGCTTAGGGTTAGAGGGATAGGGAATATGAGAGAGTAGCTTCTAGATCGACGAACAACTGAAGGTAAGCTTTGAGTTCGTGTAACGTCGATTTGGATACTAGAGGCTTTATATGTCGGTTCAGCTTGATTCCCTATGAGCTAGAATGTAGTCTTTCGCCGGAAGATTGTTCTTCAAGTTCTTGCTAAGACTTTTTTCTTTGGGTTCTTTGCTCGTTGACTGCTTTCTGGATTTTGGCTTTGTGGTTCGTGCATTCAATAATTGATTCTTCTTGAATAATCCCTCTATTTATAGAGCAGAGATTGAAATAGATCCGTTGGAGACGATCTTCTTCTCTCTATCTTTTGGTAGCAAACGGCTCTTTTTGACGTAGGTAGCAGTGCCTTTTCCTCCTTTTTAGGAAAGTGTTGACTTGCAGCTTTAGTAGGTAGGATGACACGTGTATGCTTGTCATTTGTCGAGGTGAATAAGGTGGTTGAGACAGAACAGACTTCGAGGCTAATTGAAGCTGACTTCTCTCTTCCTCGTATATGACTATGCTGATTGTATTTCAAAAAGATCTGACAGTTCAGAAGATTGTCTGCCGATTGCTGAGTCTGACCTTGTATTCAGTAGATAGACAGCTGAGATAAGTCTACTGAAGATCAGCTCTGAGTCCAGTGAACTACTCCTGCTGAGTTCAGTTCGACTGACTCTCTCGATATCTTGCTCTCGCCGAGTCCAAGATCACTGAGTCTTCTACACTGGTGCTGAGGCAGATAAGCTACTGAGCGCCTTGACCAGAGCAGAGTGTCTACTGAGTCTGAAACCTCAGAGACAAACAACATATACAACGGAATGGTTCACCAATCAGATAGGGTTTTGGGATCTTCAAATCTTCAGACAAGTACAGAGCACAAGGCTACTGAGCTTAAGATCAGTGTCTAAGACCGAATCATTTCCCATTAAGAGTAACAGTTCTGAGGATGGAATCATCACCCAACAATTTCCCTCTATTTGATGATGCCAAAACCTATCATCTATGCTAAACACTAACTTACTCAGGAACAGAGCTCCTTACATAATTACAAGAAGGATCAGTGGAGTTGTCTGGTAAGTGCTAGACTACTGAGGGAGACAGAGCAGAACAATTTCTCTCTTTACAACAATTTCCCCCATGCAACAATTTCCCTTTATGAGAAATAATAACTCTATGAAAGTCTAGTCTATCAGAAATCTAACCGAGCAAAAACTGACAAGTAAATAAACAAAGTGTGTGTGTGTCAATAATCACTTCAGTGATTCTGAGTGTTAAAGCATAAAGCAAACACGGCTATTTAGACAACAAGTAGTTGTCAAAGCCAAAAAGCAGATTGTATATATATGATAGTCAGTTAAGTACAATACAAATCTTGCTAAGCTAAGAAGAGAACTAAGGAGGAGAACCCTTAAACTGCTGAATCCTATTCTTGAAACCTTGAGATTGATCTTCAGGCAGTGGGACTCCATACATTCTGAACGTGTTCTTCCTCAGCTTCAAGTATTCAAATAAGTCTGTTTGGATCATCTTGTTCAAGACCTCTGTTCATCGCAGCATTCTTCACTTCTTGTTCAATCACTCCGAGATGGACTGAGTCGTCTTGTCTTCTGGGTGGAGGAATGATTCTTGCTTCAGGAACGCTGACTACTACCCCTTCAGTTACGGCTCTGTGCAAATATGGGTAAAGATCAGGTTCAGTAACAGCCATCCACTCGACGTAGGCATCAGCCTTAGACATTTCAGGCCAGAATCTCCAGAAATAATTTCTCTTGATAAACTCAATCTTGGCCGATTCCCATCTCTGATTGAATTGAATAGGCATCCATTCGTCTGATCTCGGCCATCTATATGTTTTCAGATCAGTTGGCTTCCTGAACCTTCTGTATCGGTAAGGAATGTCAGCTTTCGAAGGAACTCTCAGCCTGGCCTCTTGCTCAGTACAAATTCTGAGTGCCTCGAGGTCTGCCAAATGTATCCTCTGCCTGGCAGCCTCTAACTGTCTAGCTTCCTCTCCTCGGTAGAGATATCTCTCCATCTGAGCGAATATTGCTTCAATTTCTGCATCTTGCTCTTGAGGCTTTTGAGGAGCTTGTTCAGAGTCAGCAGAGGTACTGGATTTGTTTTTGGACGTACCTTGATGCTGGGTGCCTTTTTGCTGTTGTTGTTGCCTCTCCCTATCTTCATCATCCTCGATTATGAGTTTTCTGGGAGGCAACCTAGCAGGCGCTTTCTTCTTTCCACCGCGTGCTGGTGCCTTTGTCTTTCCTTTAGCAGGCTTTGACTTTGGCTTGTTGGCAGCTTCAGCATCGGCAATCTCCCTAGCGAGCTTCTCATCAGCCGCTATCTGAGCCTCCTCCTCAGCAGAAATATATCTCTTGGTTTTCTTCTTTGCTGGAGGGGTCGGGAGATCCATTATTTTCTTACCTTTTCCCTGAATAGGTGGAGGTAGAGGAACCTCTTCTTCACTATCTGAGTCCTCTTTCTGTTCAGCATACTCTGCAACCTCCTTGATGATATCAATAGGAGTCAGGATTGCATGAGTAGCCTGGGATCCTGAGCCACTTGGGCCGGTCTCAGCTGTGCTCGCAGCTGGGACACCCTGGGCCTCACCCGTCTGAGTCTGAGTCTGAGATGACTTCAGTGTAGTTTCCCCCTTAGAAGATTTTGTGGTTGTTGTAGGAGTAGGCTTCTCAGTACTCTGTTTCTTGCCTTTTGCTAGCTCGGTACTCTTTTCCTCCCCTCTTTTACTTTCCCCCTTTTTGGCATCATCAATAGCAGCCGGGGTAGGGATAAGTACCTTTTTTGGAAAGGCTGTTGAAAGAGGTTGACAACGACTGAATTTGATCCTTTAAGTCTGTCAGTGCCTCATGCAGCTCGTTCCTCTCAGAAGTCAGAGCTTCATCGTATTGCTTGTAGGAGAGTTCAACTGCAGCCTTAAAATCATTCAGCTTCTCAGAGATCTTATCCTCCAGGACCAGTTGAATATTATCAAGTCTTATGTCTGTGGCCTGGGATTGTTCAGTAATAGCTTCAGTATGAGCCAATTTGGAAGCCTGAAATTCCTCAAGTAGTTTGGCTTGGCTCTCTTGAAAGATCCTGAGATGAGATTCAAATTTGTCTTGCTGCTAAGCCAGTGCTTTTGAAATAAGCGCAGAGACATCAGGGGCGACTGATTGAGATATAGAAGACTTCACCCGAAGCTCGCAGCGGTGGCGGTGGCCCGAGCGATCTTCTTCCACACGTTGTGGACTGGCCTTGGCGAGGGCACGGTTCGAGTGCCTTGGCTTTTGATAGCCTTCGCCACATACTTGGAACGTCGACGATGCGGGCTGGGCGCTACCTCAAATGCAGACTCCAACAAGAGTTGAGCGGGCTCTGTGGATGCTGAGGTACCAGCCGTCGACTTCGCAGGTCCAAGGATACTGGGCGGACGCGGAGCTTCTGCAGAAGTGTGTGTATCCTTGTCCTGGGGATTTCCCTCATCAGGCTTTCCAGGGCCTGAATCACTGGGTGGGTCGTCATGGTCTGACCCATCTGAGGGTGCTGGGGCGCAGAGAAAAGCTGTCGATCATGTATCATAGCCAGCATCGCAGCCCTCAGATTGTCCATTGAACTGAGGTCTTCAGGCTCAGAATAGCCTATCTGTTCTCTCAGTCTCAGTTATTCTTCATGAAGCTGCTGACAGGAGTAGTGAAGAACTAAGCGTTGTAGACGAGGCCACTCCTGATGTCGCAGCAACATGTGGAGCCTTGCTGATTTGGCAATTTGCAACAGATCTGAGTAGTCAGCAAGCTCCGGAATCAGTTGAAGAATTTCTCGGGATGCTCTGGATAGAATCACTGATGCTTCCATCTTGATTGTTTCTTCTTCAGACGCCGTCTCAGATTCCAAGTCAATTGGAGACGTCTAAGTCTCAGCAGGTGGCGCACTGCTGAGTGGAGGAACTGCGAGGGGGCTGTCAAGGCGTTGAATTTCTTCACTGTGAGCTTCAGTAGCCTCCCCTTGTTCCATCTCTATTGGTTCTTCAGTGGAGACTCCCTTCTCCACTGATTGAGTCTGAGTGGCCTGTTCAGCAGGGGCTTCAGGTTCCGCAGGCACATCGCTGGCTTTCCTCAGTTTCTTAGCCGGTGCCTTTGGGGTTTTTGCTGGAGGCGTTCTCCTTTTCGTTGGAGTAGCCTTCTGAGACTCAGTCTGCTGAGTCACGGTCGAGGGGCTCGACCCGATTTGCTGAAGGGCCGCAGTCCTGTTGTGAAACCGAACTTTCTTTGTGTTGAAGTACTCCTTGTCGTCATAGGTGATCTGCTCAGAGCCACAGAAGTCTTCAATCATAACTGACAGCTTTAGCCCATAAAGTAATTTGCCTTTTGCGCTCAGCTTACGCGTGGGCTTGTCAAACTTGGCTGCTTGAGCCATAAATTCCCGGATGAAGAACTCGGTCCAGTTGACCTTGGCACAATCATAAATTGCCATCATCAAGTGGATCTTAGGTCGAGAGACCTGATCGAAGGAGCCAGCTTGGCTCGTCAGCAACTGCGTGACGATGTAGGCCAATGCTCTGAACTGTAGTAGCATTGCGTTCTTCGGGAAGGCTGCTCTGAAGGTTGTAGGCTTGCCACAGAATACCGTCAGGTATTTGTCTACTGAGTCGTCGTTATAGCCTATAGTACTGATGCCTTCAGATGGAAGATTGAAGCTCTTCTTCAGTGCTTGCTTGATCGATATCTGCTTCAGAATCTTCGACGCATCGCCAATAGCGTGAACAGCGAAACTCGCCACAATATCTCCTCTGACGGAATCAGAGTTCAGATATATCTATGCCACTTGTCGAGGAAGGAAGTAAGTGGGCTTCCTTGATAGAAATTCTTCCAGACCAGATCCTCTGAGGTATGTAAACACTTCATCCATGTATTCGAGCTCGCAAGCATCGAATTCCATGACTGGTTCGCACCAGACACGGCCTTTGCTGAGGATCTCCTCCATGTTGTCAGGAGCATCTACAAAAATACCCGCCATAGTACCTGTTACAAGAGATTTATCAGTATCGATTCTTAGTTAGAACGGTGCTTCTGTAGAGATACTGAAAACAAAAGAAATACAGAGAATACAGTAACAGTTCTCATAGGCATACCAAGAAAATCGAGATAAGATATGAAGATGAAGATGCAAGTAAGGATTGCTTTTGCAAATCTCGGATTTTTCGAATTTGAAAGATTTGAAGTATGCTAATGGCGGTTTGAGAAGATATGATCAAATATATATATCAAACGTGAAGATGAACAGTTGTTTGATCAAAGGTTGTAATTAAACTGCTTTATAGAATGGACGGTCAAGATTAGAAGATATATTATAGGTAATGATTACATATGCCGCCTAATTCAAAGCCAGTTGTAAAATAGCCTAAGTAGTAACTGTGAAAAGACATGCATTAAATGCGCGCAGAGTTCAACAAGCTTATGTATGGAATGTCGTGCATTAAATGAGATTCGTTAATAATAAAGACAAACCAAGAGATATTAATATCATGCTGAATCTTTGTCATAAATGCAAGGTTCTGTAATATAAATTACTACTGAGTAGAGATACGCAAACCTGTCAGCTGAACATAGTAGTCAGCTGATACCTCGTGTAGATGGTTTCTGAATCTCTACGTACTGAATACATTCAGTACTGAGAGTGAACATTCCCCCTTACTGAAATGGTCCTCTCATGGAACCTTCTTACCGACTGGGGTCAGTAGGGTCCAGCAGACCTAGCTCTACTGAAAGTTCTCGAATGCACGGATTCGGCTAGAGGCTTGGTCGCATATATCGGCCCGTTGCTTGTCAGTATGGATCTTTTCCATCCTGATATCCTTCTTTTCGACATGGTCACGAATGAAGTGATGTCTGATGTCCACGTGCTTGCATCTCGTGTGTAGTACATGATTCTGAGTGATTGCAATGGCACTGGTACTATCGCAGAAGATCGGCACTTCATTCTGAATGACGTCATAGTCTCTCAGCTGCTGTCTCAGCCAAAGGATTTGGGCGCAACAACTTCCGGCAGCCATGTATTCAGCTTCAGTAGTCGACGTAGCTACTGAGTGCTGTTTCTTTGAAAACCATGAGATCAACTTGCTGCCAAGGAACTGACATGTTCCTGAAGTTGATTTTCGGTCAATTCTACATCCTGCATAGTCAGCATCAGAGTAGCCAGTTAGTTCAATATTATCATCAGCTGGATACCATAAACCCATGTCAGGTGTTCCTCGGAGATAGCGGAGAATCTTCTTTGCTGAGTCCATATGGCTCTACTTCGGATTCGCCTGAAATCGAGCACAGACACCTACAGCATAAGTTATGTCAGGACGAGTAGTTGTTAAATATAATAATGAACCAATTATAGCACGATATTCGGTTTGGTCTACTGATACTCCCTCTTTATCAAGATCTATCTTCATATTCGTATTCATCGGGATCTTGATAGATTTGCCGGATGTGCAGCCGAATCTTTTGATGAGGTCTCGAGTGTATTTGCCTTGGTTGATGAACATTCCCTTTTCAGATTGCTTGACTTGATAATCAAGGAAGTAGTTCATTTCTCCCATCATTGACATCTCGAACTTATCCTTCATCATCTTTTCAAATTGTTGACACATGATGACATTCTTTGATCCGAATTTGATGTCATCCACGTAGATCTGCACAAGTAATAAGTCTTCTTCCAGTCGAATGCTGAATAGAGTGCGGTCTACTGTGCCTTTCTGAAAACCTTTCTGAAGAAGAAACTCAGACAGGGTATCGTACCAAGCCCTAGGTGCTTGTTTTAACCCATACAGAGCCTTTCTGAGTTTATATACTTGATGTCCCTGCTGAAAGCCGGGCGGTTGTTCCACATAGACTTCTTCTTTCAGCACGCCATTCAGGAACGCAGACTTCACATCCATTTGATAAACTCTGAATCTTTGATGTGTTGCGTAGGCTAGGAATAGTCTGATTGCCTCCAATCTTGCAACTGGAGCGAAAGTTTCATCGAAATCTATTCCTTCAGCTTGACAGTAGCCTTTAGCCACGAGCCTTGCTTTGTTCCTTACTATAATGTTGTTTTCATCTCGCTTGTTTTTGAAGACCCATTTGGTTCCAATGACATGTTGATGACGGGGTCTGTCTACAAGCTCCCACACTTCGTTTCTCATAAACTGATTCAGCTCCTCCTGCATAGCTATGATCCAGTCAGCATCCTTTAATGCATCCTCAATGGTCTGAGGCTCTTCAGTAGACAAGAAGCAGGAAAATAATGCGCTTTCTCCTTGACAGAATCTGGATCTTGTCTTGACATTAGCTGAGGGATCTCCAATGATTAGATCAGCAGTGTGAGCATCGAGCCACGATCTACGAAGTTTCAGCTCTTTATCTGAAATTTGTTCAACACAGATAGTAGGTGAGTTAGGCATTTCAGTTGTACTATTCTGAGATTGAAGAATTTCAGTGATAAGAGTATGGTCTACTGAGTCACCAGGTTCAGGGGCATTCAGCTCAGGAACATTACTAGATGTTCCCCCTGAGTTGTTATTCTCAGTAGTGGTCTCAGTTACCTCAATGGTTTCCTCATCGACCTGAGTTACCTGGGATTGATTTTGTTCGGGAGAATCAATCTGCTCAGCTACTTGCTCTGTTGGTTGAGATTCAGTAGATTTGTCTTCAGTTTCTTCGTCTGAATCATCATCCCAACATAGCCGGATCTTTCGGGTTTGTCCTTTAAGCTTAGATCCCGTAGCTGTCTGCCGATGTCCTCGTATCTCGAATTTGAGTTATTGCTCCTGTCTTCAGTAGCAAACTCGTTAAAAACAACATGAGGGCTTTCCTCCACGCAAAGAGTCCGATAGTTGAATACTCTGAAAGCTTTGCTGACCCGAGAGTATCCTAAGAATACTCCCTGATCTGACTTGCTATCAAAAGTCTTCAGCTGATCTTTCCCATTATTGTGGATAAAGCATGAACAACCAAAGATATGGAAATAAGATAGAGAAGGCTTCCTGCTGTTCCATAGTTCATATGGTGTTCTTCCATGCTGCTTCGTCAGTAAAGATCGGTTCTGAGTGTAACATGCAGTGTCAGTAGCTTTTGCCCAGAATTTGGATGGGAGTCCTGAATCTGCGAGTAGAGTTCTAGCTGCCTCTTTTAGAGTTCTGTTCTTTCGTTCGGAAAAACTCCATTCTCGCCGAGGTGTGCGTGCAGCTGAAGTCTCATGCTCTATGCCTTCTGCTTGGCAGAACTCCTCTACCATGGAATTAAGGAACTCAGTTCCTCTGTCTGAACGTATTTTTCTGATCTTGGTGTTCTTCTCGACACTGAGCCTTTTCAGAAGCGTTGGTAACTCTGTTTTGACGTCAGACTTGTTTGCAATGAATATGACCCATGTGTAGCGCGAGTAGTCATCTATGACCACTAAAGTATACTTCTTGCCTCTGATCGTCACTGGAGAGACTGGACCGAACAAATCCATATGTAGCAGCTGAAGGATTCCATCAGTGGAAGGAGATGGAACTGTTGGATTTTGATTCTTTGTTTGCTTTCCCTTCAGACATGCTTCACACTGAGTGTCTTTGCTGAATATTTCATTCGGCAGTCCCCTTGCTAGAGTGTCTCTTGCTAGTTTGTTGAGCGTCTTGAAGTTGAGATGGCTGAGTCTTCTATGCCATAGCCACCCCGTTCGATTATCGTTCTTTGCCAACAGAAAAGCTTCAGGTTCAGCTGAGTTCCAGTCAGCAACATATATGTTCTTTCTGCGCGAACCTGATAACACTGTTTTCCCTGTAGATTTATCAATAACATCACAGAAACCAGCGTCAAATACCACTCTATTTGAGTTATCACAAAATTGACTAACAGAGAGAAGGTTATGCTGAAGTCCTTCAACATATGATACTCTTGGAACTTTGGCAGTTCCAATGCTGAGTGTTCCATATCCTCTAGTATAGCCTTTTGCATTATCTCCGAACTCAATTCTGGGTCCTTCTTCAGTGATATAATTCTTCAGTAGACTCCTTTGGTATGTCATATTTCTTGAGCATCCGCTGTCCACATACCATGGGTCTCTGCGCACCTGCAAAACAGAATTATATTCAGGTACCCTTTATTTTTGATTTTGGGTCCTTAGATGTTAGTTTTAATAACCCAAATTTGTCTAACAACCCTGGTGGTTTCAGACATCTTCTTTCCACTAGAGTCAACATATCTGACCACTGGACTGGTCATAGGTGACTTCTGAGGCTTCTGAGGTTCAGGAGTCCTAATCTTCTGAGCTGGTGGACTGCTGACCTTTGCCTTTTGTGCGTTCTTCTTTTTCTGACTCTTGGAACCTCCTCTGACTATAGGATCATAGTAATATGGCCCATACTGAGCTAGATGTGTCAACTGAGGTGGTCCATACTGATCAGCCCACTTAACTCTACTAGTTCCCCCTTGACTGAACTGGGGTGTCTGGGTACTGATCTTCTGGTCAGTGTAATGATACTTAGGATGAGGTGCTTTCATCTTCTGTTTGTTCTTTGCTGAGGGGTTCAGAGGATTTGCATTGATTGTTTCCCCTTGAACAAACCTATCAGTAAGACGCACTTCTGAGTGTACTGGGGCAGACGAGGAAGCTCCCTGGCTGAATCCAAGTCCTTCCTTGCAGTGCTTTGGTTTATTGCTTTCTAGCATAGCCTCCAATTTCTTTTCAGCGCCCATGTACCTCTCAGTCATCAGGTTCCTCCAGACATTATCACTTTTCTTCAGTGTGTCGTGCTCGGTCTGAAGTCCTGACATTTCGTGCTTCAGCAGACTCAGTTCAGTATCTTTCTGAGTCAAGTCATTGGTCAAAACTGAAATCCGATCTTCTTGATGCTGAGACTTGGCCATCAGAGAGTTTATTTCCTCCCTGAGTCTCAACACAAGTCCTTCGGCCTCAGTAGCAACCTGACTCTCCTGAGAAAGTCTCTGATTCTCCACTTTCAGGGTATCCAATTCCTGAAGAGTCTTACTGAGCTTCAGACTCATCTGAATTTGTTCGTCGAGCAGTTCTTCGTATGCGGTCGCGACGTCCAAATTCTCATCTGCACCTGAAATAGTGTCGTGTGTGCAATGTGAAGAGGAATTGACTGGTTCAAGAGAGTTTACCTCATCCTCTTCGCCTGCCATTAGGCACTTTTCAGTTGTTTCTTCAGCTTCAAGCTCTAGGGCCATGAAAGCTGCATCATCATCCGATGAATCCATAAAGGAGTCGACCTCTTCTGAGTCGTCTGAGATTTCGCCAGCTATGTAGGATTGTCTTTTCTGGGTGAATTTCTCTCTCCTTGCCTTACGTGCTGCGCGTTCAGCACTACTGAGCTCAGGACAATCATATTGATAATGTCCTGGCTTCTTGCAGTTGTAGCAAGCGATGACTCTTTCTTCTTTGCTTTCGCTATTCTTTGATGGTTCTGAGTCATCCTTCTTTCTGTATTCAGAAGATTGTGAGTCAGGAGTGTGTTTCGACATATAATTTGACTTACCTTTCGTTTCTCGATAGGCTTTAGTCACTTTTCTGCGTCGCTCCTTCTCCTTCTGATATTTCACAGATAGCAGCGCATACTTCTGAGCGAGACTTCCTTCTTGTAGATCATTGAGTGAAGGTTCAGTCTTACTCTTCGTCTTGCTCGTCGCGGGAGATGCTGTGCTGACTGACGCTTTGAAAGCATGGTCAATCTTTGTGTCAGCTTCAGCTCTCAGCTTTCTTTGAGGTCTGTCGAACTCAAACTCCTCTGCCTGTAATTTTGAAAGATATGGTCAGGAGAGACAACATCTAAATCAGAATGTCGCAATAGAGTGGCAAAAGGTGTCCAGTGTCCGTCCGGCAGTGCCCTCAGTATCTTTAGATTCATTTCTCGGTTGCTGAATGTCTTTCCCAGCCCGTTGATTGAGTTCATCAGATTGGTAAATCTGACGTTCAGATCTTCGATTTTGTCACCAGGCATGAGAGACAAGCTTTCCAGCTTTTGGATTTCCAGCGCTAGTTTGTTAGCTTTAATCTTCTGAGTCCCCCGACTCAGTAGCGCTAGGGCGTCCCAGAGTTCTTTTGCAGTCTTGCATTCCTGAACCCTGCCAAGATAAGAATCGCTAAGAGTGGTTAGTATGGCATTCCTGGCGACTCGGTCTAGATTGTGAAGCTTCTTCTCTTCAGGAGTGAAGAGACTTCTGTCTTTAGGGATCTTCTTCCCAGTCACCATTCCTCCTCCTTCAGTTTGAGTTACAACACTATCGATCATGGGAACGATAGGTCCATCTTCAAGCACTTCAGTCATACTGTCATGGAGGGATGTCAGATGTGCTTCCATTCTGACTCGCCATACTCCATAGTTCTCCACCGAGAACATGGGTACCATTCTTATACCTGACATATCAGCCATAGAAGATAAGGATATGAATGTAGAGTGATATGCAGTAAAAAAATGTTTTCCTCCGGATCCGTTCGAATAGACCAGTCTCAAAGTGACAAGAGTTTTAAGGAACTCCTGCTCTGATACCAATTGTTGGTCCCGAGTGTACGGTCAGGTGTAGAGGGGGGGGTGAATACACCTGATTCGATTTCTCAACTTTGAACACGAACAGTCCTATTCAGGATGGTGTCTGACTGAAACAGTTCAGCAGACCAAATAGCTGTTCTGAATCGTTTGCGGCAAAGAGTCTGACTCTACTGAGACCTGCTAGCTGACTGAGTCAGAAATTCAGTATCTACAATAAGAGTTCAGCGTGCGGAAATGTGTGTAGGCCCAAATCAGTTGAGTGGTGAAAACGTTTTATGAAAATCTCAGTTCAGCAGATATTCAGTTCAGTATGCTGAGACAGTTGATTGATTTTAAGAAATGATGTTCGGTATGAATAGTAAAATCAATGCAACAGTAAGTAAACAACACAGATTTTTAAAGTGGTTCGGATATCGCTCAAATCCTACGTCCACTGTCCCGAAAGATCAGGAGGCTATTATTTATCCTGAGTTAGTCTCGGTCGGCTTCTTGGCACCGGGCAAAGCCGCGTCTTGGTTTTTATACTGATCCAAGTCTCAGTTTACAACGATCAAACTTAAAGTGTTTGACAAACTTTCTCCAAGAGTGAAGGAGTCCTTATACAATAAGGATCAGGTTCAAAGATGAACTCCTTCGTCTAAGCTATAGATAAGAACAGTTGAGCTTAGGGTTAGAGGGATAGGGAATATGAGAGAGTAGCTTCTAGATCGACGAACAACTGAAGGTAAGCTTTGAGTTCGTGTAACGTCGATTTGGATACTAGAGGCTTTATACGTCGGTTCAGCTTGATTCCCTATGAGCTAGAATGTAGTCTTTCGCCGGAAGATTGTTCTTCAAGTTCTTGCTAAGACTTTGTTCTTTGGGTTCTTTGCTCGTTGACTGCTTTCTGGATTTTGGCTTTGTGGTTCGTGCATTCAATAATTGATTCTTCTTGAAGAATCCCTCTATTTATAGAGCAGAGATTGAAATAGATCCATTGGAGACGATCTTCTTCTCTCTCTCTCTCTTTTGGTAGCAAACGGCTCTTTTTGACGTAGGTAACAGTGCCTTTTCCTCCTTTTTAGGAAAGTAGGTAGGATGACACGTGTATGCTTGTCATTTGTCGAGGTGAATAAGGTGGTTGAGACAGAACAGACTTCGAGGCTAATTGAAGCTGACTTCTCTCTTCCTCGTATATGACTATGCTGATTGTATTTCAAAAAGATCTGACAGTTCAGAAGATTGTCTGCCGATTGCTGAGTCTGACCTTGTATTCAGTAGATAGACAGCTGAGATAAGTCTACTGAAGATCAGCTCTGAGTCCAGTGAACTACTCCTGCTGAGTTCAGTTCGACTGACTCTCTCGAGATACTTGCTCCCGCCGAGTCCAAGTATCACTGAGTCTTCTACACTGGTGCTGAGGCAGATAAGCTACTGAGCGCCTTGACCAGAGCAGAGTGTCTACTGAGTCTGAAACCTCAGAGACAAACAACATATACAACGGAATGGTTCACCAATCAGATAGGGTTTTGGGATCTTCAAATCTTCAGACAAGTACAAAGCACAAGGCTACTGAGCTTAAGATCAGTGTCTAAGACCAAATCATTTCCCACTAAGAGTAACAGTGCTGAGGATGGAATCATCACCCAACATATGAGACAACTACTTCGATCATTGATGCATAGATTTAATTAATTCCTAAGATCAACCAGTTATAGGATACAGTGTTGGTCACGTACATACCCCAATTCCTACTTACTTAGTCGGTAATGGCTTGTTGAACAAATTTCCACTACTCCCTAACGTAACCACAACCTAGCTTGTTGAACAAACCTAGATTTAATGTTTAGATAGCATTACGAGGAAGGAACCCAATTTTAATCTCTACCATTGTTGGACAAGCTGACATAGATGATTAACCTCCTTAATTCGACTACCGTTACGATAGATTCGCCACCTAAGTTGTTGAACAATCTGGCACTAATCTTCATAACCTAAATTGATCAGGTTTAAGTTAATCCAATTAAATCTTTCTGCCCCGAATTAAGTCGAAATCCTAGTTTTCAATTACTACGAACAATTAGATCTCACAAAGTTTGTATCTCATATTCGTCACTGTTGGGTTATGAGTCAGTAGATGGTAGTCAGCTGTTTATGGTTAAAATAATATTGGGGGAAATCATAGTAGTACTATGGAATTGAAGATCCCAAAATCCAGCTGATATCAGTAGTGTAGTGTCTCGATAGGATTAGATGATGTATAGGTTAGACTTTTTGTGATAGTTTATCTTTTTGTCTAAGTCCTGTACGGGGTAAACTGTTGGACTGATCTTCTGACGAAGTTACTTTCCAGAACCCCACGTCATCAGTGTAATCGCTTGCATTCTTCTGTCTTCAGCTGAATCTGTCCTCAGTAGAAGATTTTCATCAGCCTGTAGACATCAGCAGAAGAACTTAATGCAAAGCTCAGTACCTTCGAAGTCATCAACTGACCTACCAAAGCCTTATCAGCTTGTCAGCCGACTCAGTCGAAGAAGACAGAGACTGTCCTAAGTCTACTGTGTCCGACAGAAAACGACCCAAGTCATTTCGAAGTTCAGCAGAAGATCATATGAGGTTGAAGAATAGCCAACTCTGAACACTGACACATTCTCACCTACCACAAACCTCGACCAATGAGAAGCCGACAACGCTTTACCTGCTCTGACCAACTAAAGCTGCTCTCATGTACAGTGTCAACTGCCCTGCTGCAACAATTTAAAAAATATGGACGTTTTCTTTGGAAGCTTGTGACACGTGGCATCGTCTTCTCCAATGGACATATGCCTGCTCACAACTATAAATAGAGAAGAAAACCGAGCTCCATGCACGAGATTCACAAGGGAAAATGCTCAAGCTTTCAAACACTCTAGCAAACTTGAAAGATCATCCAGCGAAGAACTTTCCTTCATAGAATATTTCTAGTTCTTCTCTCTAGAGTTATTTAGATCCCTTTCTTCTCTAGCTAAGCTCATTGCCATATTCATAGCTTAGAAATTTGAAGGAGTTCACTTTTTGTGAATTGTTCTTATTGTAAGAACTCCTTCTAGTTGGAGATTATCCCCTCCCTTTCGAACTTAGGTTTGAATTGTAAAGTCGCTAAGGACTATAACTTAGAAGGGTCTGTCCAAAGGCACGCATTCCTTGCTGAGGCTTGCTCAGATAAATCAACAAGTTCTCCTGCCTTGTCAGGACCGTGGACGTAGGATCTTGCGTATCCGAACCACGTTAAATTGCTTGTGTTATTTACTGTTTTATTGCACTGCATACAAACTGGTTTAAAATCATATCTTTGCATAAAACGTATTTATAAAAGCGCACTAGCCAAAATACTTTAACTTGCGAAAACACGTTTTCAAACTGAGACGAATCTCCGGGCCCTACACACTTATCCGCACAACGTCTCCGACCGGGAGTTTCAAAATGCCGACAAAAGTCAGTAGGAGAGCTCAGTAGCTGACACACTCTGACCCGTGATCGAAGGTTATTATCTGGCACTGTTCATCAGTTGCAACCTACAGCTCAGTTGTCCTTCACGTTCCGAGAAAAGAAATTGTGATCAGGTGTATCCCCCCTCTACACCTGACTATCATCTCCGGACCAACAATTGGTATCAGAGCAACAGTGTTCTTCTGATCGCCGGTTCTGTACTACTGGTCTTCTTGAACAGATCCTGAAAACGTTTTCACTGCACAAGCATCTCTTCTTTCATCATTGTACTCGTTCACAACATGTCTGATATGTCAGGTATTCGGATGGTACCAATGTTCTCTATAGAGAACTATACGGTATGGCGTGTGAGAATGGAGGCACACCTTACATCGCTGCATGACAGCATGACGGGCGTCCTTGAAATAGGACCCATCGTTCCCATGATCGACAGCGTACAATTTGCCGCTGTGGGAGGTGTAGGAGCACAAACCGGTGCTAAGATCCCCAAAGAAAAATATGCCTTCACACCGGAAGAGAAAAAGCTGCACAACCTCGACCGAGTTGCACAAAAAGCTATACTGACTACACTCAGTGACTCTCACCTCGGGAGGGTGCAGGACTGCAAAACGACAAAAGAACTCTGGGATGCCCTAGCTTGTACTAAGCCAAGGAACCCCGCAGATCAAAGAGAACAAGCTTGAATTAGAGCTTCAGAAGTTCGATGCCTTTGCTATGGAGCCCAGTGAAACCATTGACGAGCTTAGCGTCAGATTCACAAATCAAGTTAATGTGATCAACGGGCTGGGGAAGATGTTCACCAACAAAGAGACGAACACCAAGATCTTGAGAGCGCTACCTCGACAGAAGTGGCTTCCATTTGCTACTTATTTACAACGCTATGATCTTAATGCTCTAACTCCTGATGTTATCTTTTCATAATTAAAAACAGAGGAATTTGAGCACAGCTTACCCCAAAGATGTTCCAGTGCTCCAGCTGACACTCAGATTGACCATGCTTTCAAAGCAACAGTCAGCAAAACTAGAGCCAAACCTATTTCCTCCAGCAAGGCAGTGGCCACGATAGAAGCAAAGTCCTCTGAGACTTCAGGCACTGACCAACTCACATTGATGACTCTCAAATATCAGAGAGAAAAGGAGAGAGTTAGAAAGCTGAGGAAATACAACAGAGATTCTCCCTCAGGTAAGAAAGACTATCAAAAAAGGGAAGAATCTAAACCTTCTACTGATTGCAGGAACTCAGAGCCTTCTGCTAGTCCATCCAAAGACTCAGCTGGAAAAAGCAGCAGAACGTCTACCTGTTATAACTGCAAGAAGGAGGGACATTATCAGTACGACTGTCCCGAACTCTCAACTGCTCAACGAGCAGAACGGTAGGCTAGACGTGAAAAACTTGCCCGAAGAAGGCAGGCCTACATAGCCGGAGAGATATCCGACAACTCAATCGAGGAAGATACATTTATGTATTCCTCTGAGGACGAAGCTGCATTCGTCGCAGTTGAGATCGGAGAGACGGTTCCTAAAGAAACGGCTGAATACTGTCTAATGGCCGGAGAAGAGGCTGAGGTAAATTCTAAACTTAACATAACCTCTTCTTCACATAGCATACACGACACATGCTCGGTCACAGATGAGCCTCTAGATGTGGTACAAGCCTACGACGATCTACTAGAGGAGCAGATTCAGCTGAGCAGAGAGTTCAGCAGAACTATTCAGGAACTGGAACAGGTAAAGGCTGAGAATCAGAGACTTTCTTCTGATTGTCAGGTCTCTACTGAGTCAGAGAATCTGGTAGCGAGACTCAAGGAAGAGATTGAATCTCTTATGACTAAGTCTCAGCTTCAAGAGACTCAGATCTCAGTTCTGACTAAGGACAATTTTGAGAAAGAGACTGAAATAGCCCGACTCAGTCAGAAGCTCACAGATGTAGAAAAGGATTATGAATCACTCAGAAGAAGTGACGAGGTATGGTGAGGACTGATGACTGAACAGTACCTGGGAGCTAAGGAGAAGCTGGAAAGTATGCTCAGAGCACAAAGGCCAACAGTCATGAAAGAAGGACTTGGCTATACTCACGAGGCTTCCACTTCAAAAAACTTAGAAATGCTGGCTGATAGGTTCGTCAGAGGAAAGGTGCAAGCTGCTGACACCACACCTCAGACAAAGAATAAACAGAAAATAGTTGCACCTCAGCCGAGCAGCAAGAAGCAGCTGACCAAAGGTTCCAGCCCCAAGACACCACGATCAAACATAGGGGGAACCAAGAAGGTCAGGTGGGCGGAACAGTACAATGAGCCACTGTATGAGCACCCGGCTTAGTATGGCTCGTACTACTATAAGCCCAGGGTCAGGAGGAGCGTAAAGACTCAGAAGAAGAAAGCTCCTGAGCCCAAAATCATCAGAAAGTCAGTATCTCCAGGTCATGTGGAGAAGAAAACTAACAAGGTTCAGAAGAAGAAGTCTCAGACTTCTAAGGTCCCTAGGCAGATCTGGTTTCCGAAATCACCCACTAACATGTAAGGACCCAACTGAACCAAAGGGTACCTAAAAATGCTTCCGTTTTGCAGGTGCATAAGGACCCTTGGATAGTGAACAGCGGCTGCTCAAGACACATGACATACCAGAAGAGCCTGCTGACCAACTACGTACAAGAAGATGGTCCCAGAATTGAGTTTGGTGACAACTCAAAAGGCTACACAAGGGGATATGGAACGCTGAACATTGGGACTGCTTCAGTTCCAAGAGTAACATATGTTGAAGAACTTCAACATAATCTCCTTTCTGTCAGTCAATTCTGTGACAATCTTAACAGAGTTATCTTTGACGCTGGTTTCTGTGATATTGTTGATAAATCTACAGGGAAAACAGTGTTATCAGGCTCGCGGAGAAAGAATTTCTACGTTGCAAACTGGAAAACCGCAGAACCTGAGGCTTGCTTACTAGCACAGACGAAATCAAGTGACAAGTCAGGATGGCTATGGCATAAGAGACTCAGCCACCTGAACTTCAAGACTATGAACAAGCTTGCCATGAACTCCAAAGTCAGAGGACTGCCCACCGAATCATTTATCAAAGACAGAAATTGTGAAGCATGCTTGAAGGGAAAACAGACAAAGAGTAGCAATCCACCTATATCTTCACCTTCCACTGATGGAATCCTTCAGCTGCTACACATGGACTTATTCGGGCCAGTCTCTCCAGTGACTATAAGAGGCAAGAAGTATGCCCTCGTCGTTATTAACGACTACTCGAGATATACATGGGTCATCTTCATCGCCAACAAATCTGATGTCATGACTGAGTTGCTTAAACTGCTGAAAAAGCTAAGTGTGGAAAAGGACATCAAGGTACAGAGAATTCGCTCAGACAGAGGAACATAACTTCTCAACTCAGTAGTTAAAGAGTACCGCGAAAAGGAGGGAATTAAGCACGAGACATCAGCTGCTCGCACCCCTCAGCAGAACGGGCTTGCTGAACGCAAAAACAGAACACTCAAAGAAGCAGCAAGAACGCTCCTAGCAGACTCTGGACTACCCTCAAAGTTCTGGGCAGATGCTACTGACACCGCCTGCTACACTCAGAATCGCTCACTACTTACACAGCAACACATGAAGACACCATACGAACTATGGAAAGGGAGAATTCCTTCTATTTCTCATTTTCATATTTTTGGCTGTCCTTGCTTTATCCACAATAATGGGAAAGATCAATTGAAGGTCTTTGATAGCAAATCTGATCAAGGAGTATTCTTAGGATACTTCCGAGTCGGTAAAGCCTTCAGAGTCTTTAACTATCGGACCATTTGCGTGGAGGAAAGCCCTCATATTGTTTTTGATGAGTTTGTTACTGAGAACAGGAAAACTACAGAGACAGATACTGAAAATGTCAGCAGCAAGCTACATGGTCTCGCACTAACTAATAAAGCTGAAAAGATCCAACGTGCATTGTAGCTGACCTGGTTGATTCTACTGAAAAGAATCAACAACAGGTAACAACGGTCGATGAGGAAGCCCCAATGGTAACTGAGACCTCTACTAAGAATATAAACTCAAGGGGAACACAAATTGTTCTTGAGCTAAATGCCCCTGAACCTGGAAACTCAGTAGATCCTAACCTTCTTACTGAACTACTGCAATCACAGAACAGTATGACTGAAATGCCTAACCCACCTACTGACTGTGCAGAAGTAGTACCAGAAGAAGAAGCCAGACTCAGACGTTCATGGCTTGACGCTCATTCTTCAGATCTCATTATAGGAGATCCGTCAGCAACGATAAGAACAAGATCTAGATTAAGTCAAGGAGAAAGCTCACTCTATTCTTGTTTCTTGTCTACAGAAGAACCTCAGTCAATAGAGGACGCACTTAATGATGCTGACTGGATCATCGCCATGCAAGAAGAGCTAAATCAGTTCGTCAGAAACGAAGTTTGGGAGCTTGTTGACAGACCTAGACATCAGCACGTTATTGGCACTAAGTGGGTCTTCAAAAACAAGCGTGATGAAAACAACGTCATCGTCAGAAATAAAGCTCGACTAGTTGCCAAGGTTTACTGTCAAGCAGAGGGAATCGACTCTGATGAAACATTCGCTCCAGTCGCAAGATTGGAAGCCATTCATCTTTTCCTAGCTTACGCAATGCATCAAGGATTCAAAGTATATCAGATGGATGTAAAGTCAGGTTTTCTGAACGGCGTACTGAAGGAAGAAGTCTACGTGGAACAACCGCCTGGCTTTCAGCAGGGACATCAAGAGTAAAGACTTCGGAAAGCTCTGTACGGGTTAAAACAAGCACCCAGGGCTTGGTACGATACCCTATCAGACTTTCTACTTCAGAAAGGTTTTCAGAAGGGGACAGTAGATCGCACCCTATTCAACATAAAGTCAGGAGATGATATCCTACTGGTGCAAATCTACGTGGACGACATCATTTTCGGTTGCAGAAACGTGACTATATGTCAACAATTCGGGAAAATGATGAAGGAGAAATTCGAGTTGTCTATGATGGGAGAGATGAACTATTTCCTTGGATTTCAAGTGAAGCAATCACCTGAAGGAATTTTCATTAATCAAGCCAAGTACACTCGAGATCTTCTGAAAAGATTTGGCTGCGATTCAAGCAAACCAGTCAAGATCCCCATGAACACAAATTTCAAAATCGATCTAGACAAAGAGGGAGCTTCTGTTAACTCTACTGATTATAGAGCTATTATTGGTTCTTTATTATACTTAACAGCTAGCCCACCTGATATAACTTATGCTATAGGTGTATGTGCAAGATTTCAAGCGGATCCCAAGGGAAGTCATCTAGACTCAGCAAAGAAGATTCTGCGATATCTAAGAGGAACACCTGACGCAGGGTTATGGTATCCTGCTGATGACAACCTAATACTGACAGGTTATTCTGATGCTGATTATACAGGATGCAGGATAGATCGAAAGTCAACTTCTGGAACATGTCAGTTCCTAGGCAGCAAGCTAATATCTTGGTTTTCAAAGAAGCAGCATTCAGTAGCAACGTCCACTACTGAAGTTGAGTACATGGCTGCTGGAAGTTGTTGTGCCCAGATCCTTTGGCTTCGACAACAACTGAGAGACTATGGTATAATTCAGGATGAAGTGCCCATCTACTATGACTCCACCAGTGCTATTGCAATAACTCAGAATCCAGTTCTCCATACAAGATGCAAGCACGTGGATATTCGACACCACTTCATCAAAGACCATGTCGAGAAGAAGGATATCAGAATGGAGAAAATCCATACTTACAAGCAAAGGGCAGACATACTGACCAAACCACTAGCTGAGAATAGATTCAGAGAATTATCAATTGAGCTAGGTCTACTGGATCCTACTGAATCGTGTCACTAGAACACAACAATTGGTTGGTATCAATTGGTATCAGTAGAAATCAACCACTGATATACCAACAATTGGTATCAAGTGTAAGGAAACAGTATGACAGGTCAGAAGACTTAGTACACTGATTCAGTCGGGAGAATCACACTGTACACAGTAAGGGGGAACTTGGTCATCAGCTCATCAACCATCCTCCTTAGTCTAAACGGTAACCAGCTGATCGTAAGGGTTCAGCTGAAGAGGTTTGCGTAGTATTACTTACTTAAACTTTTTTTTTCAGAAGCATGCTCACATTTATTATCTCAGTCGCTTGCACCTAGTAGTTAATGAGCATTTATTTCCCGCCATTAATTTTTAAGGATAAGTCAATAGGAAACCGTTCTCATTTAAAATGACTTAGTCTTTAATGCTGCCTGCAGCGCATTTAATGCACGTCTTCTCACTTACCTTAACTGTGCATTATCCTACGTGGGTCTATGGTAGAGGCGGCTTAGGCAATCATTCCTTTTATAACATCACATCTCAGCCGCAAATAACAATGAGAGATTAAATCCCAACCGTTCGATCTAAACGGTTTTTCACACATGATCTTACAAAATCTTTCATCTTCTACCTTTCGCCTCACTTATCGCCATTTCTGAAATTTTTAGAGCTTTCTCTCCGCGATTCAGTTTTCTTCCAAAATCTTAAGACTGCTTTGCATTTTTAGTATCTCCAAGCTCTAAATCACTCGGTAATGTATTAAATCTTGCTCAAAAATCATACTAACTTATTCTATTTTCAAGTGCTAGCTAGTTATTTTGCAGATTCTCATGGCGACAGTACAGACACCCACCAACATTGACGAGATCATCAAAACTCGCATCCAGTTCGAACCGACTATGGTGCTTCGTCAAGTTGATCTTCCATATCTGGAGCCCGTATTCACAGCTATTGAAAGTTCTGGACTAGAACTGCTCGTCTCCAAGCAACCTCGGGCGTTTTTACCCAGACAAGTGGCGGAGGTGTATTTCAACTGGAGAACCCTAGCTTCTGGGTTGGAGGAATCTTCCTTCTCGTTCATGAAGGAGGTTGTACCAAATTCTTGGGATGCAAGTCAGCACGTCATCAACATCCGTGATGCATTAGAGTTAGCATTTGATCTCCCAGCCAGTGGAATCTCTCCTATTGGATATAAGGATAAGGAGATCAACGCTTATGTTCAGAAGTTCTGCGGCAGGAGAGACATAGTCTTCAAGACAGCTCTGCCAAAGAATCATCTACTGCCATAATTCCGGGGGCTCGCTTATATTGTCTCACCCATACACACAAGCTCAACGGGTTCCTATGATCAGCTGTCCAAGCCACGCATCCAGCTGATGATGATCATAGATGATGGAGTCCAAGTCAATTGGACTGACTACTATGTAGCCGAGCTGAAGGCTCAGGCTCAGAAGTTCACTGCCTCGCCCACTGGAGAAAGAAGACTTATGAGTGTGGGGAAGCTACTGTATGGAACCAAGATATCCATATTGATAGAGCAGTCAGTCTCGAGGAGTTCAGCTTTTGCTGACTCCAGGTATTTCGACAGCAAGCTTATTAAATTTAAGACGAAAGCTGCTACTGAGAAATCCATCGGGCAAGGGCCGCCTGAGTCGAAGAGAGCAGTCTCAGATTTGCGCCCTCGCGCCGACCCGCCTAAGAGGAAGAGGCTAACTAAAACTGGACCCTCTGAGGTCTCAGTCGAACCAGCCAAACAAGCCTCTCCTCCACCCACTCAGGAGGAACATATCCTAAATTCTGACACCGGCATTGAGGGTGCCACGATAAAGGATAAGGTTCAATGCATCAGTTCTGAGGAAACTCAGTCGGATATCAGGGAACCGACTGAGGAAACCTCTGCTGAGTGGACTACTCTTCACTCCACCCGTCTCCGTGCCACAGGAGAAGTACATGCTCAAATCCCTGAGATCTCTGAGCACCCAGCCTTGGTGGAAACAGCCATAAGGGGCAGGACACAGATGCTGCTGAGGTCCCTCAGTTGGGATATTCTCGAAGACATAATCAGAACCCAGTCAGCTCTATCCCTTCTTGCCGAGGAGCAGGAGTTACAATCAGCTATAGGGTTCGGGGAACCAGCTGATCTTGTGTCTTTTGAGGATCTGAGAGCGGCAATGCTATATCTTCTCAGCTTGCGATCCTCAAACCCTGGCAACAGCCCCTCGCCTCCATCTCATCATGGCGATGATGATGATAAGAATGATGACGAGATGGAACAGGCATCACCCAAGGATGCAGATTTGGGAGGATCTGCTGAGGGCTCCACTCCCCGCGAAATGGGCCAATCACCACCACCTTCTAAATCTGGTGAAGCTCAAGTTGCCTCGAAGCCGAGTCGAGTGCAACAACTCGCGATATCTAAGCAGAGGCTCGGAAACAGTAGCTATCAGATAAAACCGATAGGTTCCGTGACCTCTAAGTCGGTAAACAGAGCTATCAGGCGCCAAGGGGACAAGAATCGTCTCCTTGCCAAAGACGTACATATCAAGTGGGCTAAAAACACAAAGGCCCAGACTGAAAGCGTCGATCGACTAGTAGAAGGGGTTAAGAAAGTCTCAGAAGCTCCTACTCCTCAGATAAACATTCAGGAAATCATTGAGACAGCCCTTGCAGCTCAGAAGGCGGACTTAGCCGCTCAGAGTCAGCAGCTCTTGTTATCTCAGAAGAAATCTTTCTCTGAGCAGCTGAGTCAGAGTCTCGCGGCAGTCCAAGCCACCATAGATGAGAGGAACAAAGTGGCCACCTCTAGCCTTCAATCAGCCATCAAACAACAGGCTGAGGCACTGAAGGTCATCCAAAAAGAGATCACGGACTCACATGATCAGTCTCTGCTGAAACTCCGACAGGAGTCAGCTGCTCAAATGAAATCATTTAGAGCTGATCAAGAAAAAGAATGGGAGCGATACAGCGACCTGGTCAAGGACTTCGAAGCAACTGCCACCCAAATCAAAGATCTAGTATATAATTTGGAGAAAGATGTGAAAGCCATCCGTACTCACCTCTCACAGGCTGATGATGCCAAAAAGGGGGAAGGAGAAGTAAAAGAAGAAACTGAGACGGAACAGGCTGAGGCGGAGAAGAGTCCTGAAGTCCAATTTATTGAGGGAGGAAATCAAGGGGTAGGTTCAGCCACTCAGGCTGGAACCAGTTCAGCACCCAGGGGGAAGGTTCAGCCGCTCAGGTTGGAACCAGTTCTGCAGTACTCCTTCTGGAGTATGTTCCCCAAGTCCCAACAACACCTACTGTGACTGAGCCAGCATCTGCCTCATCTGCTCAGTACATCGAGGACATTACTCGCTTCCTCGATCAGGAGGACGAAGACGAGCCACAGCCACTGCCACCGCAAAGGCCGAGGAAGGAGATTACAACTGAAACCACTCCTCCATCTTCCCCGACGCTAAAATTCAAAACTAAAGCGGAGCAGGAAGCCTATGATCTACAAATTGCTCAACAGCTACTAGACAAGCTGGGTCATGAGCATCAGCTAGAAGAGGCCAAGAAGCCTAAGAAAGTGATTGGTAAGGCTGCCAAAGGAAAAGCAAAGAAAATCGAGGAGGAACTGAAGAAGAAAGCTCAAGAGGAGCTAGCCAAAGCTCTAATTACTGAAGTCCAGCCAACAGCTCAGAGTTACTACACTTCAACTCTTACACCTGAGCAGGAGGCCGAGGACAGAGCTAATTGGGAGGCAACGCTGAAGGGACTTAGTCTCAGGAGAGGAGATGCTAGATCAGCCGCCCTCAGAGAGAAGAAAAGATTGGCTGACATGGCTAAGATGATCAGCCTGGCTGACAAGCCAGCAGCTGACTGGAGAAAGCAAATACCCAGAGCTTCAAAGTACTATGGGAGAGGAGCACTCAGAGCGCCGTACATGAAGAAGGCCCCTACTCCTCACATAGACAAATGGGTACTAGCTGAACTAAACGAGCAGTGGGAGGAACTCAAAGTCTTATTCATCAAGGGATATTATGTATGGGGCTTCTACCCATCTGAGGTACCTGTTGATCAGTTGTTCGAAGAATTTCTTTGTCAAAACCTTGCCCATATCAGAGCACAAATTCTACCAATCATGGAAAGGGAGAAGATACCCATCAGAGCTCCAGCCTTCAGAAGAATCCCTCCTCCCATGACAACTCGCGGCGTGCTATGTACAAAGGAAATAGAAGATGAGATCGAGGTAGCGGCTTATCATCACAATCTCAGCACTGATCTACCTGAGGATCTCGAGGAAATCCAGACTCTGAGGAAAAGGATTTACAAGTATTACTGTCTGGACCCTCCTGCTGATAGATCTGCTGCTTTTAAGAGCCGAACTCAGAGATTCAGACGTCAGCCGTGATCGTCCTGTCCTTGTTTTTGTAATAGCGATAGAAACTCTGTAATCATCTGTTTATATATATCAGTTTCTATTACTTGCCAGACAATTACTCATTGTCTGACGGCTTTTGCTTGTGTTTTTCACAACTGATCACCGAAGTGATCTGACACACACTCACACATAACCGTTTCTCTGATTTTGCCTATCTCTCACCTGCTGAACTTACTGAAGTTATCTATTTCAGTTTTACTGAAGTCTTTCTATGTCAGTAGTCTAGCATTCATGTCTTTGTTTTTATAGTAGTAGAGGTTTTGGCATCATCAATTAGGGGGAAATTGTTGGGTTATGAGTCAGTAGATGGTAGTCAGCTGTTTGTGGTTAAAATAATATTGGGGGAAATCATAGTAGTACTATGGAATTGAAGATCCCAAAACCCAGCTGATATCAGTAGTGTAGTGTCTCGATAGGATTAGATGATGTATAGGTACTTTTTGTGATAGTTTATCTTTTTGTCTAAGTCCTGTACGGGGTAAACTGTTGGACTGATCTTCTGACGAAGTTACTTTCCAGAACCCCACGTCATTAGTGTAAGCGCTTGCATTCTTCTATCTTCAGCTGAATTTGTACTCAGTAGAAGATTCTTCATCAACCGGTAGACATCAGCAGAAGAACTTAATGCAAAGCTCAGTACCTTCGAAGTCATCAGCTGACCTACCAAAGCCTTATCAGCTTGTCAGCCGACTCAGTCGAAGAAGACAGAGACTGTCCTAAGTCTACTGTGTCCGACAGAAAATGACCCAGTCGCACAAGTCATTTTGAAGTTCAGCAGAAGATCATACGAGGTTGAAGAATAGCCAACTCTGAACACTGACACATTCTCACCTACCACAAACCTCGACCAATGAGAAGCCGACAACGCTTTACCTGCTCTGACCAACTAAAGCTGCTCTCATGTACAGTGTCAACTGCCCTGCTGCAACAATTCGAAAAATATGGACGTTTTCTTTGGAAGCTTGTGACACGTGGCATCGTCTTCTCCAACGGACATATGCCTGCTCACAACTATATATAGAGAAGAAAACCGAGCTCCATGCACGGGATTCACAAGGGAAAACGCTCAAGCTTTCAAACACTCTAGCAAACTTGAAAGATCATCCAGCGAAGAACTTGCCTTCATAGAATATTTCTAGTTCTTCTCTCTAGAGTTACAGGAAAGACCTCATGTTGTTTTTGATGAGTTTATTACTGAGTACAGGAAAACTACGAGACGGATATGCGAAAATGTCGGCGACGAAGCTACAGGATCTCGCACTAACTGATAAAGCTGAAAAGATCCAGCATTGTTGGGATGATGAGTCAGACGATGAAGAAATTCAGACTCAGCCAACAGGCATTGTAGCTGACCTAGTTGATTCTACAGAACAGAATCAACAACAGGTAACAACGGTCGATGAGGAAGCCCCAATGGTAACTGAGACCTCTACTGAGAATATAAACTCAGGGGGAACACAAATTGTTCCTGAGCTAAATGCCCCTGAACCTGGAAACTCAGTAGATCCTAACCTTCTTACTGAACTACTGCAATCACAGAACAGTACGACTGAAATGCTTAACACACCTACTGATTGTGCAGAAATAGTATCAGAAGAAGAAGCCAGACACAGACGTTCATGGCTTGACGCTCATTCTTCAGATCTCATTATAGGAGATCCGTCAGCAACGATAAGAACAAGATCTAGATTAAGTCAAGGAGAAAGCTCACTCTATTCTTGTTTCTTGTCTACAGAAGAACCTCAATCAATAGAGGACGCACTCAATGATGCTGACTGGATCATCTCCAGACCATAAACCTGTCGAAAATAGATATTTCTGCGCACAAAACAGCATCAACTTGGATAAGATGAGCGTCAGAACTGGGTGAATTCGAGGGGTATAAAATCGACACATCAAATATCCTCACACTTGAATCATACTTGCCCTCAAGTATGGGATGAACAAAAGAATACTCCCACTCGAATCACCATTCCCCATGACTCAAAACAGACTCAAGGAATAAAAAACACTAAGACACAAGACTCATATTCATTTTTCAAAGTATACCTCTAGACTGTCCATTTTATACCTCCAGACTGTCCATTTATAAATATCCTCGGACTGATAGCTGCCCTATCTGTCCGGCAAAGTTATCTAGTCCGATTTTCTGCTCCTTCTGTGAATTTTGGATGTTCAGGATAGCTTCATTATGAGTCAGAATACTCTACTGCATGGTTTGTTGTGAAATAGCCATCTCAGTTAGAATTTCTTCAATGGTCTTGCCAGGCTTTGTTATGATACGAACTTCTCCATAATCTTTAGTTGCATTAGCCAATTCTTGAATAATCTTCTCGGCATCATTGACTCTACAACTGGAGAAATTTCCTCCACTTGATGAATTGACAAGATTCTTTGTAGTGATTGTCATTCCTTGATAAAAGTAGGTCAGCAAATCTCCCTTGGAAAAATTATGATTTGGACAGCTTTCGATGAGAGCTTTGTATCGAGTCCAATATCCATTTAGTGTTTCATCAAACTCCTGCTGGACTCCAGAGATCTCCTTGCGCAAGGCATTAGTCTTTGTAACTGGAAAGTAGCAATCCAGAAATATTTGTCTCATCTCTGTCCAAGTATTGATTGAGTTTGCGGGTAGACTTGTGAACCAGTTTCCTGCATGGTCCGTGAGAGCAAATGGAAAAGCAGATAGTTTGAATTGTTCCTTTGTTCCATGCGAAGTCTTTTAAGCATTGCAGAATCTCACGAACTCATTCAGAAAGCGGAATGGATCTTCATTCTTCATTCCATGAAACTTTGGTAGAGCTTGGATAAGCCCATACTTGATCTCAATCGGCTCATTGAGCCCTTCAATTTGGATCGGTGTTGGAAGATCTTCACCACCATGCTTTCCAAACTGATCTAGCCTCGGATTATTCGGATCGTCGGCCATCTTCTCGAGTTCAGTCTCGAATTTTCCTTTAGAAAAGAATTCTGCTAGGCTAAGCAGAATGTCTTCAGAGTCAGCTTCTGCTTGGCCCGACGAAGTGTCCTGCTTCGGCAGTTGCTGTTGTTGTAGCTTTGTCTCCTTCCTTAACCTCCTTGCGGTTCTTTCGATCTCAGAATCAAATACGAGGTTTGGGTTGGAAGACCTGCTCATAAACGAGTTAAAGCACAAAAGATCAAAAGATAAAAACGGTTAATTAGAAACAATGTTCCCCGGCAACGGCGCCAATTTGGTGGTCGCTGTTTTCACACCAAATAAAATTCCTGCACACACTTAGAATTTTATAATTAGTATAGAACAGGGTCGAACTCAGGGAACAGTGAAAATCAACAATATTTATCCTTTTGATCAGAGTTTTGGTGATGCCACCACGCATAAATTTGGGTTTACTACTTAGGCAAAGAAAAGTAAATAACTGGAAAATAGATAGAAATAAACAAGTAGAGAAAGGTGGACTCGGCTTCGGGTAACTTGTATGAGACAACTACTTCGATCATTGATGCATAGATTTAATTAATTCCTAAGATCAACCAGTTATAGGATACAGTGTTGGTCACGTACATACCCCAATTCCTACTTACTTAGTCGGTAATGGCTTGTTGAACAAATTTCCACTACTCCCTAACCTAACCACAACCTAGCTTGTTGAACAAACCTATATTTAATGTTTAGATAGCATTACGAGGAAGGAACCCAATTTTAATCTCTACAGTTGTTGGACAAGCTAACATAGATGATTAACCTCCTTAATTCGACTACCGTTACGATAGCTTCGCCACCTAAGTTGTTGAACAATCTGGCACTAATCTTCATAACCTAAATTGATCAGGTTTAAGTTAATCCAATTAAATCTTTCTGCCCCGAATTAAGTCGAAATCCTAGTTTTCAATTACTACGAACAATTAGATCTCACAAAGTTTGTATCTCATATTCGTCACCCTCGCCGAAGCCCTAAAAAGTTTAGATACTCATTATTAACTTGAACAAGCTAAGTGAAACGAACATAGTAAGAACAGAAAGCAAAGTGCAAAAAGCTAGAAACATAAACTGAATTTAAGAACTGAAATTAAATACTGAATACCGAAATTAAAATGCTGAACGTAAGTACTGAATCTGAACGGACAAGCTGAATGACTTAAACTGCTGAATAAACTTCAAGTGCTGAATCTGAAAGTTAACTAAACTAAGAAAGCGATAAAGAAAGTGTTTTAATTCTTGCGCGGAAAATTAAATCTAAACTACGGAACTAAGAACGAGATGGCTGGGGACGAAAACTAAACTAATGAAGCAGCGAGAGAATGATCGTGTTGATTATTGTTCGTCTCCAGCCCTTTATATAGATCTTGAGCTTGATTTTCAAAAGGAAAGATATCTTAGGGCAAATCTTCTAAATCTTGATCTTTAAGATTCATTTTCCTTGTATAACTACAGCCCTAAAATATCTTTAAGCTCCAAATCTTTAGCATATCTTTCCTTCTCGATCTCAGCCCCGTTTTATCTCCAAAATTCACCAAAATATCTCCAAATCAGCTCCGAATCGCCACCTCATCTCGGGACCATAAACCTACCGAAAATAGATATTTCTGCGCACAAAACAGCATCAACTTGGACAAGATGAGCGTCAGAACTGGGTGAATTCGAGGGGTATAAAATCGAAACATCACCAGCCCATAAAATAATTAATTAATTTACTGGGCTACTAATATTTATCAATTAATTAGCCCAACCAATTAATTCCAGATAAATAACATTATTAAATAATATAAAAATACATTAATCCATTAATAATAATTTCTGAGAGACAATAAATAATCAGGCAACTAATTTGGGCCAGATCAGGGATCCAATACAAGAAATAAAGTTGGGCCTCAAATTAATTAATTATCCATGCTCAGCCCAGAGCAAAATTAATTAATAAACACAGATTCATTCCACTAGAGAATCCGTGCTGACTTACCCCTTTATCCCAATTTGAGCAAGGGCTTGTATTTTAGACTTAATCGATCTCCGTATTTAAGATAGAAATATCCGTTAATTAATTAAGCTCACTGACAGCTTAAATTAATTAACATCTTATATTCTTGAGTAGTACCACTCGACCTTATTAACACACCTGAACTTAATCAATCGGCCGGGTTTAGTGTGCTAATCCTTTCGAGTTCCTCAGGGGATATTATCAACCCATTTTACTAGGATACGGATGCAAGATACAGACAACCAGCCTGAGCCACAAATAACTACTAACAGCCATGATACGTAGATCCGATCGCGATGACGTTCACCATAGTAGGTCAAAGTGATAGATAGCCAAATGCACTCAGCTGAAGTCTTACCAAGCTTAAGACCAGCAAAGTCACCGAGATCTTGGTTTTCCTCTAAGGTCAGTTAGGAAAACACATCTCACTGTGATCCGTCAATACACCACCTTAAGTGTACCAGTAAAGACAAGCAGCTAAGACAAGCCACTTCTTATCTAAACTGCAGCTTAAACCGACAACTTATCCTTAAGTTGTCTCAGTTAATGATAACTGTTTATATCTTGTCAGTTCAACCAATTTGTGTTGTCTTCTGTGATACCCGACACACCACACAAATCTAACTTTTATACAAGATAAAGGATAACATGTGCAAATATACATATTTATCAGATAGGAGAATAAAACAGTGGTGAGGATAAAAACACATTGTATACAAGCATAAAAAGTGCTTCCAGTATACAAAATCCCAACAATTCTCCCACTTATACTAAAGCAAACTTTTAGTATACAATGTGTCAGTTCTAGGTACAAACTAGTATTTAGCTGCAAATCATATCTATCACTCTCTTCTCCCACTTATACAAAAGTTTCTGCAGTCCTAAGTGGGGGCATCTCTACCAGTCCTAAGCCACGAACATGCTTCTCGTAAGTCGGAATTGGTATGCTCTTCGTGAATGGATCAGTTATGTTATCTTCAGTTTCGATCTTTTCTATGAGTACGTCGCCTCGATTTATGAATTCTTGTATAATGTAGTACTTCCTGTCTATGTGTTTAGACGTCTTGTGAGATCTAGGTTCCTTAGAATTTGCCACTGCACCCGCATTATCACAATAAATCGTGATTGCCTTAGGCAAATTCTGAACAATATCAAGATCTTGGAGAAAATTCTTGAGCCATACTGCCTCTTTCGAGGCTTCTGAAGCAGCCACATACTCTGCTTCCATGGTTGAGTCCGCAATGCATTTCTGCTTTGTACTCCTCCATGAAATGGCTCCACCTCCCAAGGTAAACACATAACCCGAGGTTGACTTCTTTTCGTCTCTGTCAGCTTGGAAATCCGAGTCTGTATAACCCAAAGGCACTAGACTGTCTGACTGGTAAACAATTCTATAATCTCTAGTCCGTTTAAGGTACTTGAGAATATTTTTCACCGCAGTCCAGTGCTCTTGTCCAGGATTAGACTGATATCTTGAGACCATGCCTACATCATATGAGATATCTGGTCTCGTACAAAGCATTGCATACATGAGACTGCCGACAGTAGAAGCATATGGTACTAGTCTCATACTTTCTATCTCTTCAGGCGTTTTAGGGCACAATTCTTGGATAAAAAAATGCCATATCTGAAAGGTACCGAACCTCTCTTGGTATTTTGCATGCTGAAACGAGCAATAATAATATCAATGTAGGACGCTTGTGACAAGCTTAACATCCTTTTCTTGGGATCTCGTATAACCTTGATCCCAAGGATGTAAGCAGCTTCACCTAAGTCCTTCATTTGAAACTGCTCAGATAACCATGTCTTTACATCTCATAACACTTCAACATTGTTGCCAATGAGAAGGATGTCATCTACGTAAAGTGCAAGAAACACCATTGTTCCATTAACACAGATACGGTATACGCACACCTCGTTCGAACAGGATACAAAACCATAGGATTTAACTACCTCGTCAAAACGCTGGTGCCATAACCGGGAAGCTTGCTTAAGTCCATAAATAGACTTCTTCCAAACTAGATGCTCTTCGCCCTCCTTCACATAACCATCTGGTTGTTTCATATAGATGTCTCTACCTTTTTCAAGGTGCCCATTTAAGAATGCGGTCTTGACATCCATTCGCCAGATCTCTAGGTTCATGTGAGATGATATGGCAAGGAGAATTCTAATAGACTTGATCATTGCTACAGGCGAGAAGGTTTCTTCATAATCGATACCTTCTTTCTGGGTAAAACCCTTTGCCACTAGCCTGGCCTTAAATGCCATGATCTCTCCATTCGAACCTCTCTTTCTTTTGTATACCCACTTACTACCAATGGCCTTGCAGCCCTCAGGTAGTTCAGTGATCTCGTATACATACATATCAGTTATGGACTTAAATTCTGAGTCCATGGTGATTCTCCAAGAATCTGCATCTACATCTCCCACTGCTTCGTTGTAAGTCCAGGGATCCACGGTGTCTTGTTCATATACCGGGAGATGGTCAGAAGTCTCCCCAGTGAACATATAGCGATCAGGTGTAAATATCACCCTCCCACTACGTCGAACAGTGTCAGGAGTTGTGTTAATAGATTGTGCAGTTGCTCGTGGAGCTCTATCTTGCACAATTGGCTCTGTGAGTGGGTCTCGATCACCTTGTAATTCCTCAAGGATGATCTCAACTCGAGACTTATGATTACTAATATAATCCTCCTCTAAGAACCGAGCGTTGGTGCTAACCACGATCTTCTGTTCTTGAGGATCATAAAAATAACCACCCTTCGTTTCCTTCGGATATCCTATGAACAGCATAACCTCTGAACGTGAATCCAACTTGTCGGCCTGTTAATTCAAGACATAAGCAGGACACCCCCAAATCTTTATGTGGTGCATACTGGGCTTGTGCCGGCTCCACAACTCGACTGGAGTCATGTTAACCGACTTGGATGGCACACGGTTCAACAAGTATGCTGCAGTCTCTAGGGCATATCCCCAAAAGGAAACTAGCAAAGTTGCATAACTCATCATGGACCGAACCATCTCTAGGAGAGTTCGGTTCCTTCTCTCTGACACACCATTCTGCTGAGGCGTGCCCGGTGCTGTCAGTTGGGATGTAATCCCACATTCTGTCAAGTAGTCCTTGAACTCGTTGGACAAGTATTCCCCACCACGATCAGATCGCAGTGTTTTGATTTCTTTACCTAACTTCTTCTCCACTTCTGCCTTGAATTCCTTAAAGGTTTCAAAGCAATCCGACTTGTGGTGAAGAAGGTAAACATATCCATACCTCAAGTAATCGTCAGTAAATGTGACGAAGTACTCATACCCTCCACGAGATTCTGTAGACATAGGTCCACACAAGTCAAAATGTATCAAACTTAATGCTTCTGTGGCTCTATAACCTTTTGCCTTAAAAGGCCTAGTCACCATCTTACATTCCAAGCATGATTCGCAAGTTGGAAATGGTTCAACTTGGAGAGACTCCAATGATATATATTTCACCAACCTTTGGATCCTATTTAGATTGATGTGACCTAGTCTTAAGTGCCATAGATAAGTTTGATTTACCTTAGAAGATTCTTTCCTTTTCTTAGGATTTAATGATGAGGAAGTAACATTAACAGATGTACATGGATTAGACGTAATAGTATATAGAGATCCATTTAAAGTCCCATTGCAGATAAGATCTTTCCCTTTTGAAATCGAAATTTGATCATCAAAAACAGATCTATAACCATCCACAATAAAAAGTTTTGAAACGGAAATAATGTTTCGCCTAAACTCAGGCACCAATAAAACATCTCTTAATACTAAAATAGAGTCTAAAACAGATAAAAGTAAATCTCCTATGGCAATAGCTGGAACTCGCGATCCATTGCCCATGGAAACCACTACCTCGCCATCAGCCAGAACCCTTTTCTGCAGAAACCCCTGCAAGGTGTAACAAACATGATAAGTTGCTCCGGAATCTACTACCCATTCATGGGTAGATGCGTAAACAAGCACAGTTTCAGTTACTAAGGCGATGCGTGTACCTTTCTATTTTGCCTTGAAGTTGGGACATTCAGTCTTCCAATGTCCAACATTACCACACTTGAAACACTTCCCCTTAGGTTTTTGAACCCCTGCAGTGGGTGCTAACTTCGTGCTCCCACTATTCTTCTTGACATTCGTAGCCTTCTTGCTCTCTTAATAGGAATCTACCCTTAGGAGGGTTCCTTGAGCTGCTAGTAGTGTTCAAGATTTGGGTTCCTTTACCTTTAGTCTGACCCATGATTCCTTCTGCAGTAATTAACTCACTCGAAAGTTCATTCAGAGTGTAGTCTTTCCTTGACATCACTACATTTAGGCGAAAATTCTCATTTGACTTAGGTAGTGAATGTAGAATGACGTCTATCTTGATACCAAGATCCAAGACACCACCAACCTTTGCAAGCCGATCTAGCAGCTCGATCATATGTAAAACATGATCTTGCACGGACGCACCTTCAGCTATTTTGCAGGTAGTAACCTGCCTCAGAAGATGAAATCTCTGAGATCTGTCGGTCTCACCGAACTTTTCAGCCATGGAATCCCATAGCACTCCCGCATGAGGCGTATTTTCATATTGTGAAGCAAGAGAATCAACCATAGTGGATAGAATGACAAAACGAGTCTTGTCATTATCCTCTATCCACTTTTCAGATTCCCTTATCTGCTCCTCAGTCGCCTCTTCTTCGGGGAGTTCAGGTTCAGGGGTACTGAGAACATACAAGATCTTCTCATTTTGGAACATTAGTGTAAGGTTTCTCCTCCACTCTTTAAAATTGGCAACACCCTTTAAGGGTCGGCTCATAAGACCATTAACAACAGCTTGAACAGACATATCTGAAAAATAATTTAAAATAAAGCATGTAAGGAAAAATTATTTGCACATAATTCGTAATTAACGATCATTGTAACCTTTTGAAAAAAACAATGATGTTAAAAACCTCGAACCGCTCTAGAAATTCCACTAGCAAGCCACGCAGGTGGACGTTTACTAGTGTAACCCTAAACCAAGCTATTTACCTAGCTCTTTAATTCCAATTCACGTCTAGGTTCTTAAGACAAATGGAATTAATAGTTCGATATACTGGACCATGTCACTATTAAAACGCGGGAAGGGACTTCGAGGGAAGTGAATTGTACCTGCGGTGACATCTAAGCATTGACCATTAATTTGACCAAAGTAGAATCAAAATCTCGAAATTGACATACTTACTCGAACCATGCCGCATTCAATTTGATCTAATTAGCCATCCTATTTAATTATTATCTTCTAGATTACTAGTGTTTACTAGGTACGCAAGCCACGCAGGTGGACGTTTACGGCTTCGCTCCCACTACTCAATAATAATCAAATATTATTTTTGGAAAATTCATCTCACAAAACTTCTAGCTCAAAGATGCAAGCAAGCCACGCAGGTGGACGTTTACTCACATAATCTTACTACTTTTGTGTAGAGTCCAATTAATGGAGGTCCAATTAAGTGTTTAATATCCAATTGGAATCTAATTAAACATTTAATTTAATGTTGCTTAGTCTTTTTAATCAAAAGGTTTGTAACGAATCATGCATTCCCACATAATTCCTAAAACATGCAATTTCTAAGCGCACATAATAAAACGTGCTCGCGAAAAATAAAACATGCTTTAAAAATGATATAAATCCTATTTACATGCTTTTCTAAGCTCAATTATTCACATAATCGCATGCTAAAGCATAATTAAAAATAAATACGCAAATAGAAAATTTAAAATCGTTATCGGGCTTTAAAACACGTAATCCCTAACTATTACATTGCCCGATCAAACTACAGATCTTTGAAATCTTCAAAATCTTCAAATCTGGAAACTGCATCGAAAACTGCTTCGAAAACTATACTGCCACGTCATTAGGGTCGTCTGCCACGTGGTAGACACGCAGGCAGCACAGTCAGCAAGGGCTGACGTGACGCGCCACGTCAGCGAGCCACGTCAGCATCATCTCCACCCTTCTACCGCCACCGCCGCTGCTGCTGCAGCCGGTTCTGTGCCGGCCGCCGGCACCCAGGGGTGCACCAGACGACGGCGAACCAGGAACCGTCGTTCGCGTCCGGCGCCGCCACGCGTGCGGCCGCGCAGTCTGCGCTGCGTGCGGCCATGCGCTGCCGTCGCGCCTTCCTCGGCCGTTTCCAGGCCTCCTCCGCCCTCTACACACCTCCCCGACGTCACCTAGAAGTCGGATTCATGCAGAAACGCCGCCTGGAGTTGCCGCAGCGAAGATTACTGTGCGATAAATCGCGCCTCCGCCGCCGCCGCTTTCCACGCCCGAATTCTTCCTTTCCGAGCCGCAATTCGATCAATTGAAAGAGGGGAAATGATATTGGAACACTCACGACCACCAGGTAAGGGATTTCGGCCGAGATTAGTTCCTCAATTTCCCGAATTTCAAACGATTCACCGGAACGAATTCATAACAAGCAGCCTATTTCAGACGTCAATTCCGATTGTATCTGGGATCGGATGATCCCTTACGACCAATCGATGCGAAGCTCGTAAGACGAGGATTCCATAGGTTCAAGCCGATCGTCGATCCGACATCGGATGCGCCAGGAATCTCCGCCGCAAGATGCGGCGGAACCCTAGAAAACTAGGGTTTTCGCTGCGAAAATCAAATTTTCGTCGTCTCATTATCGTGCCTCCCGGACCAATTACAGTACAACAAATAGTACAATCACATAACAAGTAGGTCCTATAATCTACTCGTGGATTTTCTCACGAGAAAAACATTACATCGGGGTCAAAACAGTGGCTCGCAGGCCGCCCCAAACACGAAAATAGCCCGATAACGATGAAATAAAACCTAATCATACATCTAACAGCAACAATCAGAGCCTAAACCAGGCTCTGATACCAATTGAAGGAATAATTTAGGTTAGGAACGCTACCTTCCTCCTGGTGTGTTGTCGCGGCTTTGATTGTTGCTCCTGTGTTAGACCTTCTGATCTGTATCCCGGCCTTTTTCTTCCTCTGGGTGGTCAGAGGACTGAAGAAAATAAATTTTTTATCTCTCCCTTACTCACGGTATGCGTGTGTAATTATGTGTATGTGTGTGTAATCTGTTTCTGAACAGAATACTGATATATATAGGCTTCAAAAGCCAATATAATATTAATATATTTGTAACCCATTAATTTAATTATATTTCTAATGGGCTTCCGCATAACCAGCCCATAATATAATTAATTAATTTACTGGGCTACTAATATTTATCAATTAATTGGCCCAGCCAATTAATTCCAGATAAATAACATTATTAAATAATGTAAAAATACATTAATACATTAATAATGATTTCTGAGAGACAATAAAAAATCAGGTAACTAATTGGGCCAGATCAGGGATCCAATACAAGAAATAAAGTTGGGCCTCAAATTAATTAATTATCCATGCTCAGCCCAGAGCAAAATTAATTAATAAACACAGATTCATTCCACTAGAGAATCTGTGCAGACTTACCCCTTTATCCCAATTTGAGCAAGGGCTTGTATTTTAGACTTAATCGATCTCCGTATTTAAGAAAGAAAAATCCGTTAATTAATTAAGCTCACTGACAGCTTAAATTAATTAGCATCTTATATTCCTGAGTAGTACCACTCGACCTTATTAACACACCTGAACTTAATCAACCGGTCGGGTTTAGTGTGCAAATCCTTTCGAGTTCCTTAGGGGATATTATCAACCCATTTTACTAGGATACGGATGCAAGATACAGACAACCAGCCTGAGCCACAAATAACTACTAACACCCAAGATACGTAGATCCGGTCGCGTTGACGTTCACCATAGTAGGTCAAAGTGAGAGATAGCCAAATGCACTCAGCTGAAGTCTTACCAAGCTTAAGACCAGCAAAGTCACCGAGATCTTGGTTTTCCACTAAGGTCAGTTAGAAAAACACATCTCACTGTGATCCGTCAATACACCACCTTAAGTGTACCAGTAAAGACAAGTAGCTAAGACAAGCCACTTCTTATCTAAACTGCAGCTTAAACCGACAACTTATCCTTAAGTTGTCTCAGCTGTGATAACTGTTTATATCTTGTCAGTTCAACCAATTTGTGTTGTCTTCTGTGATACCCGACACACCACATAAATCTAACTTTTATACAAGATAAAGGATAACATGTGCAAATATACATATTTATCAAGTAGGAGAATAAAATAGTGGTAAAGACGAAAACACATTGTATACAAGCATAAAAAGTGCTTCCAGTATACAAAATCCCAACATTAAGGTGGTGTATTGATGGATCACAGTGAGATGTGTTCTCCTGACTGACCTTAGTGTAGAACTAAGATCTCGGTGATTTAGCTGGTCTTAAGCTTGGTAAGACTTCAGCTGAACATATTTGACTATCTATCACTTTGACCTACTATGGTGAACGTCATCGCGACCAGATCTACATATCTTGGATGTTAGTAGTTTTTTGTGGCTCAGGCTGATTGTCTGTATCTTGCAATCGTATCCTAGTAAAATGGATTGATAATGTCCCCTGGGGAACTCGAAAGGATTAGCACACTAAACCCGGCCGGTTGATTAAGTTCAGGTGTGTTAATGAGGTCGAGTGGTACTACTCAGGAACATAATAAGATGTTAATTAATTTAAGCTGTCAGTGAGCTTAATTAATTAACGAATATTTCTATCTTAAATACGGGGATCAATTAAGTCTAAAACACAAGCCCTTGCTCAATTTGGGATAAAGGGGTAAGTCAACACGGATTCTCTAGTGAAATGAATATGTGTTTATTAATTAATTTTGCTCTGGGCTAAGCATAAATAATTAATTAATTTAAGGGCCTGCTTTATTCATTGTATTAGATCCATGATCTGACCCAATTAGTTGCATAGTTATTTATTGTCTCTCAGAAATCATTATTAATAGATTAATGTATTTTTCCATTATTTAATAATATTATTTATCTGGAATTAATTGGCTGGGCCAATTAATTGATAAATATTAGTAGCCCAATAGATTAATTAATTATATTATGGGTTGATTATGTCGAATTCCATTAGGGATATAATTAAATTAATGGACTACAAATATTAATATTATATTGGCTTTTGAAGTCTATATATATTAGTATTCTGTTCATAAACAGAACACACACAAATTTCATAACTCGAACGCAAACACCGTTTTGAGAGAGAGACGAAATTTTAATTTTCTCCAGTTCTCTGACCACTCAGAGGGACAAAAAGGTCGGGACACGAATCAGAAGATCTGAACACGAGCAACAATCAGAGCTGCAACAACATACGTGGAGGAATGTACAATTTCCTCCCCTAATATTTCCATCAAACCAAATCAGTTGGCTAGTGCTATTTTAAATCTGTTTTACTGAAAATATGATTTTGCAAACAGTTGATAGACAGATGCAATAAAACAGTAAATGACACGAGTAATTTTTAACGTTGTTCGGATACGCAAGATCCTACATCCACGGTCCTGCCGAACAGGAGTTCTTGTTGATTAATCAAGCAAGCCTCAACAAGTTTCTGTACGCCGGAAAAAACCTTCTAAGTTATAGTCCTCAGTGACTTTATAAGATCAAACCGAAGTTTGATGGGTTTATGTCTCCAACAAGGAAGGAGTTCTTACAATAAAAGCGTATCACTAAAAGTGAACTCCTTCAAGTGTCTAAACTTAAGCTAACAAGGTTAGCTTAGAAAAGAGATCGGGAACAACTCTAGAGTGAAGAGCTACTATGATATCTCTAAGATTTCTAGTTCATAGTTGGATATAGCAGTAAGCTTGCTAGAGTGCTTGAGTATGTGTTCTTGAATTTCTGGCTTCTTTGTTCCCTTTTGTTCGTGTTGAACTTGTGTTTTCAATTCTTGAAGATGATCTCTTTATATAGTTGCAACCCATGCATAGATCCGTTGGAGGGGACCATGCCACGTGTCACAAGACTCCAAGGAAAACGACCATATAATTTGAATGTCGCTCAGAGGGTGGTTGGGTTTCTGTGTATGAGAGCAGCTTTGTGTCAGAGCGGGTAAGCTTTGCTTGCTTTTCATTGGTCGAGGTATGGCGGTAGGTGAGACATGTCAGACATCAGTCTTCTAGCTGAGTCGACTTCCTCTGAACCTCGGACACTAAGTGTTCCTCTGCTGACATCCGACTGTTAAAGTCAGGTTGTCGATTTTCCTCTTGAAATAATCGATTTAAGTCGGTACTAGAGGATGAAATGGAGACTTATATTTTAAAGCGAGGTCTAACTTTACATGCTTCCATCCAATCTTTTTTAGATTTGTTCGAGCTTGGATAAGAGCAATAATAAACTTGTTGGGCTTGGGATGCCAATACAAATGGTTTGTAGTTTCTAAGCTTACTGTTAGTGTTTATGGATACTAACTTGTGACTCCGGATGCACTAAGGTTCCCGCAGGTTCAGGATCTAACCACTTACATTTGAATAACACGATTCTTTTGAGTGGTAGACCCTAATACTCCCTAATATTCTAACTCACAAACCTCTAACAATTTCCCATAGTAATCCCAAGCATCACTATTGTAGTCTTCTCCTTTTATGCAAACTCCACTATTATTAGTGGCTCTGGAGCCCCCATGTGACAACGTGTGGAACTTGTAGCCATTAACTTATAACCAGGATATGTGGTGACTCTCATAAAGGACCTTGTGCAAGAGAACGAATGTACTCGTTCGATTTGTCGCAATATGGAGAATTAACCTATATATAGTTGTGTCATCTAACATTACAAAAGTTAAAATATTAGTATGGATGTACTGAAGCTTGTTTATTTACTTATATATGATTAAAACCAATTTGCAAAATCTTGTTCAAGCTTAGTCTGCATTTGAGTAGCTGAGATATGAGGATACTCGGCGCACACAATTTCATCAAATATGCTTCATAAATTATAAAGAAAGCTACTGTGAGCTTCGTATAAGGATTGTATTCCGATCTATCAATGAGAGATAGTGTTAACTTACATTTTATAAGTATTTGTAACATCTTCACAGTTGAGGAGGATGTATAAATGCGCCACATTACAGTCTTTAGGATCTAGGTACCTCATCGAACCTTTATCAATAGTACGCCCACGCTTCATTGAGTGAACTGGCAGATGCTCCATTGAGTCGATGAAGCTAGATGGGAAGATGAGCTTTAACTTACACAAAGTGACTGGAATATTCTTCTTTAGCATTAGAAGATCCCAAGTTTTTATGTTTCGGGTAGTTAAATTAGAGATTATGACTTCATTGTGTTAGAAAATAAGATAAGTGTAATCTGCCGAAAACAATCAACAAAACACGTAAATAGGAAAAATGACAAATATAACTTGAATAAGAACTAAAACAATAACAAAATATAGAGCCGAGTCGAGAAAAGCTCTCTATCCGCAAGAGATAAACGCCCCGGTTGTGCTCTCGATTTAGGCGTGATCTCCCCAAAGATGAAATGACTTTCGTCTTGTTATAGGCAGCACCGCAATATAACAAGCTCCGGCAAACTAGACGAATGGCGAGGACCAAACTTTGAACTTAGAACTAATGCTAGAAGATGAGATGAATAATGCTTGTGGTGTGTATGAAATGATTTCTACCACTCCTATTTATAGGGACTACACCACCTTGGAGGATTAAATGTCATTCAATCACCATAATGGCGATTACACAATCATGACCATCAATGGAGACAATCATGACCATCAATAGTGACAATCATGGCCATCAATGGAGACAATCAAGACCATCAATGGAGACAATCATGGCCATCAATGGAGAATTCCTTTCAAATTCGAAGATATATTATCTCCACCACTTTGTGCAACAAACTTCGAGAAGCTAATTCTCACTCACCGAAAATTGGAATTGAGAAACTCCTCTATATATTGCATTTAAATGCAGATTTTTCAACAATCCCCCACATGAGTGGAAATAGCCTAAATGCATGCATGCAGACACTAAGCTCAATCCTCAAGACACAATAAAGCATCAGGGTAGGTGGCTTGTGACCTTGAACCATCCTTAGTTAGTGCTATCGAGTATACCGCAGACTAGTGAACACAAGATTTTGAGCTATTTATCTGTCGTGTATACCGAGACAATAACACTAGCACTATAAAGTCTCAACCTTCGTCCGTTCTCACGTTTGTGTCCGTTTCTGGCCATGGACTGCCTCTTTGGATTCATCAGTATCAAATAGAAGCGGCCCTCACTTCTCACTTACATAGGTAATTCTTACACGAGTATCCTGCCATACTCCACCTCCTCGAGGTATCTAAGAATCATTAAAAGTCTATGACTTAACCTCACCACATAACAGGTCAACAACACTCTACTGCTCTTTCCAGGGAATAATTTTTCGAGTGTTGTTACACAAACAGACTCTTATAGCTTAGTTTTCCCATTGAACCAAGTTTATGGGATCTCCACTCTACAAGGTTGGGTTACCACTATAATTGTCTTAAGTTGAGGATTTTACTCTCATTCCCTCTAGCAGTTTATACATTTGATCTCGATGCAAACTTTTAGTAAGCGGATCCGCTAGGTTATCTATAGACTTGACATAGTCTATAGAGATAACCCCACTCGTGATCAAATGTCTTACGGTATTATGTCGACGACGAATATGTCTCGACTTACCATTATACAATCCACTCTTGGCCTTACCAATAGCCGCTTGGCTATCACAGTGAATCATCACAGGTGGTACGGGTTTAGTCCAACATGGAATATCTTCAAAAAAATTACGTAGCCATTCGGCCTCCTCACCAGCCTTATCTAAAGCAATAAATTCAGATTCCATGGCGGATCGGGCTATGAACGTTTGTTTCGTGGATCTCCACGACACAGCTCCTCCCCCTATAGTGAACACATAACCACTAGTAGACAACGAGTCTTTAGTGTCAGATATCCAATTCGCATCACAGTACCCTTCAAGTACTGGGGGATGTCTCGAGTAGTGCAGCCCAAAGTTAAGAGTGTATTTCAAATACCTCAGAACTCTTACAAGAGATTTCCAATGCTCTCTACTCGGATTACTCGTATAGCGACTCAGTTTTTTCACCGAACATGCTAGATCGGGCCTCGTACAATTCGTGATGTACATAAGACAACCTATAATCCTAGCATAATCCTCTTGAGCAACAGGATCACCTCTATTCTTGCTCAAGTGAACATAAAGTTCTAAAGGAGTCTTGGCCGGTAGACTATCATATGCATTGAATTTCTTAAGCACTTTCTCAATATAATGAGACTGTGATAGAATATTTCCTCGGGAGTTCTTTGGATTTTTATTCCAATAATAACATCAGCCACTCCTATGTCCTTCATGTCGAAATTTCTTTTCAACATGCGCTTGGTTTCATTAATCACTTGACTGTTACGTCCCATAATTAGCATATCATCAACATAAAGACATACAATAACAAAATCGTTATTCGTATCCTTTATGTAAACACATTTGTCACATTCATTTATCTTGAATCCGTTTGACATCATAACTTCGTCAAACTTCAAATGCCATTGTAAAGGGACTTGTTTTAATCCATATAGGGACTTAACCAACTTGCATACCTTTCTTTCTTGACCAGGTACCACAAAACCTTCAGGTTGTTCCATATAAATTTCATCTTCTAAATCTCCATTTAGAAAAGCAGTCTTCACATCCATTTGGTGAATTTCAAGATTGTGCAAAGCAGGAATCGAAAGCAGCACGCGGATTGAAGTTATTCTCGTGACAGGTGAATAGGTATAAAAAAAATCGTACCCTTCCCTTTGCTTAAAACCCTTTACAACTAAACGGGTCTTATATTTATCAATTGACCCATCAGCCTTATATTTTTTTTTTTGGGATCCATTTACATCCTAAGGGCTTACAACCTTCTGGCAAATCTGCTAACACCCACGTATGATTTTGCATAATGGAATCAATCTCACTTTGGACAGCTTCTTTCCAAAATGGTCCATCAGGTCTCGTAAGAGCTTCATTAACAGACCTCGATTCCTCATCTAAGAGGAACACCACATAGTCTGGACCAAAGTCCTTAGCAATTCTTGCTCTTGTGCTACGTCTCACTTCAAGAGCTTCTAGGTCGAACTAGATCGTTTCCATGAAACTGGTTCAACCCCTCCAAGCTCAGAACTAGTAGCTTCATCTCTCGTTCTAGCAATATTAGAGCTAGATTCAACCTTATCCTTACATGGATAAATATTCTCAAAGAAAATAGCATTCCTTGATTCAATAGTTGTTCCCACATTCATATCGGGAACTTCCGACTTATGAATAATAAACCTATAGGCACTACTATTCAAAGCATATCCGATAAAGACACAATCGACGGTCTTAGGTCCGATTGTAACTTGCTTAGGTAGAGGCACTTCTACCTTAGCCAAACACCCCCACACTTTAAGGTATTTGTAGGAAGGTTTCCTTCCTTTCCACATCTCATAAGAAGTTATATCCTTACCTTTAAGGGGAATCTTGTTCAGCAAGTAGTTAGCTGTTAAAATAGCTTCCCCCCACATGTTCTGGGGTAGCCCCGAACTAATTAACAAGGCATTCATCATCTCCTTAAGTGTTCGATTTTTCCTTTCAGCAACGCCGTTAGATTGTGGCGAATAGGGGGCAGTGGTTTGATGAATAATACCACTTGATTTACACAACTCTTCAAATAGAGCTATATATTCTCCCCCTCTATCACTTCGAACATTTTTAATCCGACAATCTAGTTGATTTTCGGCTTCCACTTTGAAACTTTTAAAAGCTTCAATTGCCTCATCTTTACTTCTTAGAAGATAAAGACAACAATAACGTGTGCAATCGTCAATAAACGTGATGAAATACTTTTTACCACCTCTTGTTTGCACAAACTTCAAATCACACACATCTGTGTGAATAAGTTAAAGAGGCTTAGTGCTCCTTTCTACCGAATGAAATGGCTGTTTAACCATTTTTGCTTCTACACATACTTCACATCTTTTATTTTCATTAAACTCATTTACCCTTAGTAAATCGAGATTAGCTAGACGTTTCATCGCATTTAGATTAACATGTCATAATCTACAATGCCATAAATCGGAGCACTCGATCAAGTAAGAAGAAGTAGAAGCATTATTATTATTTCCTTCATTCTTAGGCACTTGGCGAAGTGCCGCTACATTGAGCTTAAAAAGCCAATCCAGTAAGATACCCCTTACCAAGGAATACACATAACTTAGATAAGATAAACTTATCAACTTCAAACACTAGTCTAAAACCACGTTTGACTAGTACGGAACCTGACACAAGGTTCTTCCGAATATCCGGAACATGAAGCACTTCATTCAAAATTAATTCTTTACCGAAAGTCATTCTCAGCACGACGGTTCCAGCTCCAACTACATCAGAAGACGCTTGGTTCCCTATGTTCAGCTTCCTCCCTTGATAGGGACGATATTTCTTGAAGCGGTTTCTATCACCATACACATGTGCGGTTGCAACAGTGTCGACGAACCAAAGACTGGGGTTCTCGACAATATTTGCCTCTTCTGTGATCACAACCGCTAGTTCCTCTAAAGTGAGGTCCTTTACCATCAAGTTGGCTTGTCTGACCTTCTTCTTCTTGGGCTTTCGATAGTCCTTGGACATGTGACCCGCTTTGCCACAATTGTAGCAATCTCCGTCAAACCTTCTAGTTTGACCTTTACCTTTTGTATGGTCTTTGCCGTTGGGACGCCCTCGCTTGTTAGAGTCACCACCTTTCTCCAACAAGTTTACCCTTGGGTCCATCGGGGCTTTGGACTTTACGTCTTGAACTCGGACATCAGCCTCAATGCGAAGCTTTACAGTCAATCTTCAAGCGACATCTCCTTTCGCTTGTGCTTGAGGTAGCTTTTGAAGTCCTTCCAACTTGGAGGGAGCTTCTCGATCATGGCTGCCACGGTAAAAGCGTCGGGCAATAACATCCCTTCAACATGAACCTCGTGCACAATTAGTTGGAATTCTTGCACTTAGTCCATGATGGGTCGGGAATCCACCATCTTGTATTCCGGAAATCGGGCTACAATAAATTTATTTGTACCTGCATCATCAGTACAATATTTCTTGTCTAGTGTCTCCCATATTTCGTTTGAGGTCTTTATGTTTGCATATACACTATACAAATACAAGCTATCCACTAGACCACTTAACAAAAAGTTTTTACACAAATAGTCGGAGGCGCGCCAATTTTCGTAGGCAATGGAGACTTGCATGTTCTCCTCATTAGCACTTGGAGGTGCGGGACCATCTTCCTTGAGGATGTTTCCAAATCCTAGTGTTGTTAAATAAAATAACATCTTTTGTTGCCAACGTTTGAAGTCGGCCCCACCAAATTGTGGTGGCTTCTCGGCGGTGGGCAATGCTCTCGAAGAGTGCAACGGCGCCGGTAAAGTTGGGGTCGAGCCCCCCACCCCTCCAAGGTGGTTCAACGTCCCAAAAGGGATAAACGGTGTCGCCGAAGACGACATAAATGCATGAGTTGCATCACGTAGATTGTTCACAATCCGGTCATTAGTAGCGGATGACATGGCGGCCAAGGTGGAGATGGCGGCCATGTTGGATGATGGCAATGTGGCACTTGATGTTGAAGAAGCCACGAACGAAAATGGAGGTGGTCCACCAAATCCGGCAGCAGAGATGCCGACGGAAGTGACCGCGGGAAAAGGAACTCCGGTGGAGGATGATGTAGAGGATGAAGACGCCATTTCCAAACTAAGGTAGGTTTAAGTTTCGGTTTTTGTTCTCGGCAACAAGGTCATTTTATCTCTTGCGATTGTTAGAAAATAAGATAAGTGTAATCCGCCGAAAACAATCAACAAAACACGTAAATAGGAAATGACAAATACAATTTGAATAAGAACTAAAACAATAACAAAATGCCGAGTCGAGAAAAGCTCTCTATCCGCAAGAGATAAACGCTCCGGTAGTGCTCTCGGTTTAGGCGTGATCTCCCCAAAGATGAAACGACTTTCGTTTTGTTATAGGCAGCACCGCAATATAACAAGCTCCGGCGAACTAGACGAATGTCGATGACCAAACTTTGAACTTAGAACTAATGCTAGAAGATGAGATGAATAATGTTTGTGGTGTGTATGAAATGATTTCTACCACTCCTATTTATAGGGACTACACCACCTTGGAGGATTAAATGTCATTCAATCAACATGATGTCGATTACACAATCATGACCATCAATAAAGACAATCATGACCATAAATGGAGACAATCATGGCCATCAATGGAGACAATCATGGTCATCAATGGAGAATTCCTTTTAAATTCAAAGATAGATTATCTCCACCACTTTGTGCAACAAACTTCGAGAAGCTATTTCTCACTCACCGAAAATCGGAATTGAGAAACTCCTATATACTGCATTTAAATGCAGATTTTCCAACACATTGCTCACTTAATCTAATTTAGAAAGGGGTCAACGAAAATAATCCGTCGACAGACATAGATTTAATTATATTAAATTTTATTTAATAAATAATGCTTCTCGACGGGACAAATCTGTCTAGAAAATTATACCACGAAATCCGTCGATAATTCCGTTACCAAATCTAGCAGAATTATTTAAAAATAAAATAAAAAAAGATTTCGACTTATATAATCCATCAAGAAAATTTCGACTACTTTCCGTCTCCAATCCGTTGGGAAAATGTATAAAATGATTCCATTGACAATCCGTTGCTAAAAAACGACCCGAAATTAAATTCCGTCATCAATTCCGTTGTTAATTTGGTATTTTCTGGTAGTGAATTGTAGATTTGCCCCTCCCGTAATTTTTAATCCTGGAGCCGCCCCTCGATTAAGAAAATGCATGGTTCCTTTACAAAAGGTTGGTTGGCGCTATGTACAACTGAAAGCACCAAAAGAATGTGAATTTTGAAGTGATGAGTCTCATGACAGAGAAAAGCCGGTGGAGGAAAGTGTTACAAATCCTTAAATTCCGGTTCAATCTCGCAACAAAATAATAAAAATACAAAGTCTTCAATTAAGCCCATGAATCTCAATTCCTAAATTTCATCTATATATATGTAGTGATTTTGAATCTCACTGACACTCATAACTCATAAGAAATTAATTTCTGATGGCTCGTTTTCCTCTTCTGTGCTTAGCATTAATTCTCATGATGATGATGATGAGCACCACTTCCTTTGGTCAAGGCATAAGGCCTCCACGTGTACCCCTAGGACCACCGCCACCACCTTCTTATTCCGGCGGTGGAGGCGGAGGTGGTGGGGGCGGCGGTGGTGGTGGCTCGGATGGAGGAGGTGGAGGTGGTGGCGGTGGGGGTGGCGGTGGGAGTGGGGGTGGTAACGCGTGGCATGGTTCGAGAGGGCGAGGATGGGGGCGTATAAGAGGCGGCAGTCAGGGAGGAGGCGGCTACCGCAGCGGACGCGGCGGCGGTGGGGGAGAAGGTGATGGCATTCCGAAGACTCCACCAAATGCCAATTAGAAATCCAATTTATACGTTGCATGCAAATTGTATACCTTGCATGGTTTATGTCTATATTTGCATGCTTCATAAATAATAATACTGATCTATTGGTTTCAATAAATTAAAAGAGTGTGGCTTGTATTCAATCAAGCAATACTTGATTTAAAAAATTACATAATGGGTTTTGTAAACTGCAAATGTTTCATTAATTAACTTCGATTTGTGTTTGCAAAGGATAAATATAATACTAGATTGCATACTAACACGTGACACGTGATACAGTATTTTCTGAACAACTTAGGATATCATGCGGGCACTAATATATAAAAAAAATATAAAATCACATGTAAAATCAATTTTGCATAGTTTTATTATAATTAGATTAGATATCGTGTTTACTAAAATGTATAAGATATTGCAATTTGAGTATCTTGTCATATGGGAGTGTTCAATATGCGTTCAACACAATACGTAGAGATTTTTCGAAGTATCCGTGCAACATAGATATATATTGAAAAGGCCTCCAGTAATTTGTTTAAAAGCAAAAAAAAAAAAAAAAAGCGTGCGAGGGGATGAAAATGTTATTCAAGACTTCTGTTAATCAAAGTTGGATTGGGTCCTAAACCCTTAATCAAAGCAATGGACCCATTTTATTTTGAGGCCCAATTTTCTAAACTACAGGCCCACAATAGAGGCTCAATATAAAGGCCGATATTGCATTGGTTGGAAATTTCCGTTGTCTAGGTTGCGTATTAGATAAGATACTCTGTCGTATTTGCAAATTACATAGAATATGTAAATTACATTAGGTTAATCAGGTGAGACAGACTCATAGTCACAGAGCAGATCTAGTGCCCTTGTAAATTTCAAATGTACATATTTAGTTTTAGTTTTTTTTTCAAATTTTCAACTTTTTTTTTTGTATGCAACAGAATAAACAGCTGCTAAAACCTAAATGTAGACTATGAAAAGTTTCGAATTCAAATATTCTAGAGAGATATAGGTATAAAAATTATATTCTATTTTCTAATATAAAGAAACACATGTACATATCATCGATCCCCTAAATCGAGTTTGGCTATACCACTTTGAAAATATCGATGAAACTCAAACTTATAAAGTTTTAATACGTACAAGTTTGAATATTCATATACTCTATATACATGTACTTCATCATAGCTGCATGTATTCTTGCAGTACAAAATCACAACAAAATTAAATGGCCCATAATCAAAGCCAGTTTTTAACTATGTTTTCTTGTACAAAAATGCACTAATTAATCAAAACCCTCATAAAATCCCAGCTTAATTAACAACCAACTTCTTCAATCGAAGAAGTGATATTCAAGAAAGCCTCTTCACTGCATGGGATTGTTAGACCTCCCATAGGATGATCAAATCCATATTCCTCTTCTGAAAAACTCAACAGCTCTTGAAACAGTGGATGCTTCAAGTACCAAACCGGAATCGTAAACCGTCTAATTTTATCCCTACTCTCACCAACATAAACTGCCAAGAAACCCCTCGGAGTGTTGAGCTTTCCGGCCGGAGATGACAGTGGCGGTGGTGATTCGCCTCTTTGGCGTCTGCTGATGCTCCTAGTATGACGAACCCTAGCCAAGAAACAGCTTCCCATTTTGCAATATAGGTTTGCAAATTAAAGAAGGATTTTTCTTTATCTATTTGATTTTCTTGAACTATTCTGATTGAATTCTTTTTGTTGCGGAAATTGAAAGAGAAAAATATGATGCATAATGAAATGTTTCTTAGTGAAGACTTATTTATACAGTATGGTGGTGTTAGCTTTTCTTCAGACAATGTGATGAGTTTTTGTTTTTCTATAAAATGTTGTAGGGCCCACGTCTGCAGACAATAATATTTATGTAAGACTTACTTAAGAGTATATGTATGCCCATAGTTTTATTTATGACCCAATACGATATAATACCACATTAAAATTGCAAATTAATGATCGTTAATTATAATATTACAACATCTGGAAATAATAAATTATTTACTTATAAAATCAAATAATTATTTTAGAAATATGTAAACTATGTCAATGTCAATGGACCGCTATCATTTTTTTGTTTTTATCAATTTTTGGCTTTTACATATTTCTAAAATCATTATTTGATTTTATAAGTACATAATTTATTATTTTCAGATGTTGTAATATTATAATTAACGATCATTAATTTGTTTATTTTGGATTTTATATTGTATATTTAATTATATATTATATATGTAACCGACGTGTAAAATTTTCAAAAAATATTGTTCTATAATTATGATCCAAATTAGAGTAGCTTGTATGTACCAAATTCATATATTACCATACTATGGTTTGGTTTAAAACGGTCTCCTCATCAATATGGATTTAGATTTTAGGATCAATTTGATTATGATAGAGATTTCGTTACCCACTCGGATTTTTAGCTTTTCTGGCCTTTTTGATCGGTCCAAATATCATTAATTAATAATTGTTATTAATGTTATCATAATCACATATTATAATATTTTTAAAGCGATATATAATCACACCCCCAATTTGTATACACATTCTATAATTTGGACTGCAATTAACATAGCAAAATCCTTTCCTTATATAATTAATTTATTGCATGTGATTATGGACTCTCTAATTTCTATTTTAATGTTTCTTAAAAAGGAAATTGATAGCCAAAAGTTTCAGTAAAAATGTCGTATTCGTTAATTTAGATTAGTTGGTATAAAATAAAAATCTTAATTTCTGAGAATCACGAGCCCACTGTTTTTGAAAATTGTTTTAATTTTTATTGGATCAATCATTGTATCCACCTTTTTTTCTCTTTTATGTTAGCAAGTTAACTGAACCATTTCCCTCTATTATTTTTCTATCATATCCTTAAACCAATCATTTAGATTACCACATATCCAGATAATATTCGGTTGTTGGCAGTTGAAGTAATTAAAATTTTCCATATTGACATTTATATCTTTGTGACATGCAAAACTAATGTATAAATATGGTTTTTATTAAATATAAAAATAAAGAGATTATCAATTAAAAAGAAGCAGTGATCCTCTTCAAGTAAAATACTTAAATTAATTTTTTTATCGGTACAATTTATAAATTACAATTAAAGTATTCCCTTTGTCCGGTTAGAAGTGACACATTTTTCTTATCGGGATATTTCACTACAAACTAGGACTGTTCATCGGTCGGTTCGGTCGGAAAATCGGACCGGTCGACCGGACCGAAAAAGCTAAAAAAACTTTGATCGAGAACAGGGCCGAAGTGACCGGTTCGGTTATCGGTTTCAACCGGTTGATTTCGACCGATTAACCGGGCCGACCGACTAGTCAAACTTAGCATTTCCCACCATGTAACATCCTCACCTTTTGGCACCAGAAATTAACCTCCTAGTTCAAAAAATCACAGTCTAAAAACCACATTTTCCCTAATTTTTCAAAGTGAAGATGAGGAAAACAAAAACAACAACCACAAACCAAGAATTCTAATTATTTTCAGAAATCAAACCTAAACAGAATTCTTCTTCATCAAAATCCCTAGTAGCTTCCTGTTCTCCGTATCTTGCCACAAACTGACACAAAAAGAAAGGGGGTAAAATCATCAAAAAAGAAGAACAAATTGATCAACCCAAAACAAAAATTAAAAAAGTGCGAAATACAAACCGGCCGGCAACGTATAGCCAAGCAAGGCAAGATAGAAACGTAAGTACTCGAGAAGTTTTGGAGGTGGATGAGTGCGAGCGGCGGCGGCGGTGTTCCTGATGAGTGCGAGCCTGCCGGCAGCGGCAGCGGGCGGTGTTCCTTTTTCTTGAATCTTGATGAAAAAAAATAAAATTAGGGCTTCCTCTGACTCGACTCGTCCACTCTTCTTTAGTTTAATGAATCTTTCTCTTTTTTAAGTTTTTTTTAATTTTATTTTAAATAAGTATAATTAATTTATTAATTAATTACAAAAAATTAAACCGGTTTTCGGTTCGGTTCGGCCAAACCGGTAACTTTAACCAGACCGAACCGAAAACCGAAGATTGCTGATTTTACGAATCGGAAACCGGGCTGAACTTAAAAGTTCGGTTCGGTCATAGTCGAACTCAATTCGGTTCGGCCGATTTTACTACAGACGGCATGTTTTCAAAAATGGCAAAAATTGGATAGACCATATTTAACAACCAAAAAGTCAAATAATCTTACACCACGTAACATCATTTTCTTAATTCTTGTGTCTAAGCCTTTGTTTGGTTGATGAGAGAAAATGAAAGGAAAACAATAGGTAGGAAAGAAAATAAAGAGAAATAAAAATGTGAAAAACATCGACGGAACTAGAACTTGTTAGTCGGATGGTCGAAATTGACATAAGAAGGAAATTATGCCGATCGGGGGTCGAAGAAGTGAAAAAACAAAGGCGGAATAAAGAATTTCAACCCCTATAAAGGCGAAATTCCGGCAGCCGGGGGATCGGCCGACCCTCCCGGCCCCCCTTTGGTTCCGTCCCTTGTGAGAAATAAAGTGGATTTAATGTATCATTTGGTACAATAGAAAAATAGAAGAAAGAGAAGAGAAAGAGTATTTTCTTTTCCATCTTCCTTGTTTGGTTGTATATAAAGTGAGAAGAGAGAAATAATGTTTAATTTAAAAAGATAAAAATATCCTTAATAAAAACTATATGGAACCCACTGAATTTTTTTGTGTGATGATAGAATTGTTAATTATTTCTATGTCACTCTACTTTCTTCTTATATTTGGAGTGACAGAAAAATTACATGGGCCCACCATTTATTTCTCCTTCCTCCTCCTGGGCCGATCGTGTGCGGACGGCCTGACTGTGAAGGGCCCAAAAATTTTGGGGCACCAACTCTTACGTAGCCCAGCTACTAATATATTAGTGAAATAGAATAAAGACTGCCAGTATTTCATTTAATAGACATTTGCGCAGATGGTAGGGTCCAGCCCTGCCTAGACATGCACATTTCCGATTCCAGTTATGGTTACGATTTGAAACCGTCAGTTAAATTTGCCAAAAACTAAAACTGAAATCGAACCACATATAGACGGTTGACGGTTTTGGCTTGAAACAGTCGGTTCCGGTTCTAATTTATTGATTTCACGCTTTTCATAAACTTTATTTTTTTTAATTACTGAATTAATTTTTTTATTAATTTTCTTTTAAAAAAATACCTTTTTCGATTTCGAATAAAGTTATTAAAAAATATTTGATACTCTATGTTTTTCAGTGATAAAATTTGAACAACTTTTGTCCCATTTATATTTTTTTGGAACGTTAGTATTCATTTGCAATTATACTAAATATAGAATAATATTTTATCCTTTTATATACTACTTTAATTTAAAATATTAAAATTGGTAGGATTTTTGTATTTTAAATGAATTGTTTGTTTTAAATATAAGTATTAGAAGTTTTAGATCTTCAATAATATTTTTAATTTAAAACTCATTTATATAATTCATTAGATATTTGATCTTTGACAATGTTAATAGGTGAAATCATTGGTTTCACCCGGTTTGGAACCGACGGTTTGAAACCGACGGTTTCACAGTTTGAAAAAGAGTAAATCGAAATCGAACCGCAAACCGACGGTACGGTTCAAGACGATTTCGGTTTGCACCGGTTCCGATTTATGCCGATTTCGGTTCCGATTTAAAACCCAGTTTGAGTCTGTTTCGGTTTGAAAATGGGCATGTCTAGCCCTGCCCTCCTCTTTCCCCCTCTCTATCGAACGAGCTAAAATATGCATATTTGTCCAATTTCTCTCTTTTTTCTATTTCTACAATCAAACACATGCTAAAAGAAACGTGTCGCTTCTAATAAGACGGAAGGAGTATATAATTATAAAAATACATCTCGTACTTTGGAATGAGAGAATCAATATTCCTAACTTCAGCATCACAAAAAACGCACCTCCGTTATTAGTGGTCTAGATACAAGCTGTCCAAACCCGATAATTGATATTTCCATAATTCATTCATAAGATAAGAAAATACTCTCGCCGTCTTATGCATATAAAGCGATGCGTTTTTCTTTTCCAAACGTCCCACTTAAAGTAATACGTTTCTTTAAAATGAAATAATCTTAAAAAATATTACTATTACATTATTTCTTACATTTTGATCTCTCTCCTATTTTATTATTTACTCTCTTACAATCTCTCTCATTTTTTCCCTCTTACTTTATCATTTACCTCTCTCTTTCATACTTTATCATCCACTTTTTTAATTTCCGCAATAAAAAGAAATGTATCACTTTAAATATAACAAAGTCAGTAGTTGAATATCATTTACCAAAATAAATGAGAGGAATGTCAACACTATACATTTCTGTTGGTCCCGAGTGTACGGTCAGGTGTAGAGGGGGGTGAATACACCTGATTTGATTTCTCAACTTCGAACACGAACAGTCCTATTCGGGATGGTGTCGGCGATCGAAATGGGTTCGGCAGACCAAACAGCTGTTCTGAATCGTGTGCGGCAAAGAGTCTGACTCTACTGAGACCTGCTAGCTGACTGAGTCAGAAATTCAGTATCTACAGTAAGAGTTCAGCGTGCGGAAATGTGTGTAGGCCCAAATCAGTCGAGTGGTGAAAACGTTTTATGTAAGTCTCAGTTCAGCAGATATTCAGTTCAGTATGCTGAGACAGTTGATTGATTTTAAGAAATGATGTTCAGTATGAATAGTAAAATCAATGCAACAGTAAGTAAATGACACAGATTTTTAAAGTGGTTCGGATATCGCTCAAATCCTACGTCCACTGTCCCGATAGATCAGGAGGCTATTATTTATCCTGAGTTAGTCTCAGTCAGCTTGCGCACTGGGCAAAGCCGCGTCTTGGTTTTTATACTGATCCAAGTCTCAGTTTACAACGATCAAACTTAAAGTGTTTGACAAACTTCTCCAACAGTGAAGGAGTCCTTATACAATAAGGATTGGGTTCAAAGATGAACTCCTTCGTCTAAGCTATAGATAAGAACAGTTGAGCTTAGGGTTAGAGGGATAGGGAATATAAGAGAGTAGCTTCTAGATCGACGAACAACTGAAGGTAAGCTTTGAGTTCGTGTAGCGTCGATTTGGATACTAGAGGCTTTATATGTTGGTTCAGCTTGATTCCCTATGAGCTAGAATGTAGTCTTTCGCCGGAAGATTGTTCTTCAAGTTCTTGCTAAGACTTGGTTCTTTGGGTTCTTTGCTCGTTGACTGCTTTCTGGATTTTGGCTTTTTGGTTCGTGCATTCGGTCCTTTTATTCTTCTTGAATAATCCCTCTATTTATAGAGCAGAGATTGAAATAGATCCGTTGGAGACGATCTTCTTCTCTCTCTCTCTTTTGATAGCAAACGGCTCTTTTTGACGTAGGTAACAGTGCCTTTTCCTCCTTTTTAGGAAAGTGTTGACTTGCAGCTTTAGTAGGTAGGATGACACGTGTATGCTTGTCATTCGTCGAGGTGAAGGTGGTTGAGACAGTACAGACTTCGAGGCTAATTGAAGCTGACTTCTCTCTTCCTCGTATATGACTATGCTGATTGCATTTCAAAAAGATCTGACAGTTCAGAAGATTGTCTGCCGTTGCTGAGTCTGACCTTGTATTCAGTAGATAGACAGCTGAGATAAGTCTACTGAAGATCAGCTCTGAGTCCAGTGAATTACTCCTGCTGAGTTCAGTTCAGCTGACTCTCTTAGTATACTGCTCCTGCTGAGTCCAGTATCACTGAGTCTTCTACACTAGTGCTGAGGCAGATAAGCTACTGAGCGCCTTGACCAGAGCAGAGTGTCTACTGAGTCTGAGACCTCAGAGACAAACAACATATACAACGGAATGGTTCACCAATCAGATAGGGTTTTGGGATCTTCAAATCTTCAGACAAGTACAGAGCACAAGGCTACTGAGCTTAAGATCAGTGTCTAAGATCGAATCATTTCCCACTAAGAGTAACAGTGCTGAGGATGGAATCATCACCCAACAATTTCAAACTTGAAAAATGCAAAAATATACATGATTTCCCATAATTGCAAAAATATACAAATTAACCTACTTCACATGTAGTGTGTATGCAGTGTGTGTGTGCAGAGCGTGTGCAGGTGTGTGTGCAGGTGTGTGTCGGATTCTTTCTCCTTGTTTTACTCACTTGTCCAGATAATGACAAAATAAATGGATGCATCCATGAAAATAAAAGCTGATATATATATATATATATATATATATATATATATATATATATATATATATATATATATATATATATATATAACTTTCCATGCATGCAGATATAAAGCCGAGACCCGAAGATATTTTATAAAAAAAAAAGCATGCATGCATGAAAACAAAACTTGAAGAAATATTTTTTTTTAAAAAAATACTTCCCATGCATGCATGCATGAAGCCGAGAGCTGAAGATATTAACAAAAAAAAAAAAAAGCATGCTTGCATGAAAACAAAACTGAAAGATATAAAAAAAAATACTTCTCATGCATGCATACATGAAGCCGAGAACTGAAGATATTATAAAAAAAAAATACTTCCCATACATAGCCAGAGCTAAAGATATTATTAAAAAAAACTTCCCATGCATGCATGCATGATGCCACGAGCTAAAGATATTATAAAGATACGTGTTTATAACGTGAAGCCTAATGAAGTTTAAACAAAATAAAAAATAAAAAAATATGGTTATTTGAGGCGAATAGGGTTCGAACCCAAGACTTAATAAAATTTTCCAAGCTATGAAACCATAGTACCAATTCCCATTCTTGTGAATTTATATAACTAATACCGTGTTTATAACGTGAATAACTAGTACCAATTTTTGTGGTTAATTGTAATATTTTTTGGAATTTTTTGAAGATATAATTGTGAAACTTCGTAAATTTAATTGAAATATTTTCACAAATTTAATTTAGGGAATTTCGTCAATTTAATTTATGAAATTTTGTTAATTTAATTTATGGAATGTCGTAAATTTAATTTAGGAAATTTTGTTAATTTAATTTAGGGAATTTGTTTAATTTAATTTAGGAAAATTCGTAATAGGGCCATAATGTATAGAATATTTATAGGAACATAATAATTATAATCTTGATAAGGTATAGTGTTGCTTATACACATTTAATTAGGAAAAAAAATTAGATGTAGTCACTAAAAAAAATTTAGATGACCCCAATTAGCGTAAGTATAGGTTTGCTACAATGAACTTAATTACATTTAATTAGAAAAAAAATAAAATTTAGGTTTGGTAGAAATTCCAATATTTTAAGAAGTTCCGTAAAAAAATAAAATATTTTAATTTAGATTACATTTAATTATGATAGCTTCATATTTTAATTTTTTTCTTTCTTTTTTTTCTTAAAAAATGAAAAATAAAATACTATTAATTTCTGCATACATTTTGGTAAATTCACCAAAAAGTGACAAATCATATTATTGAGTTCTCATGATGTTGTGGACAAATAGTGAATTAGGCGGCAGGAAAAAAAATACATTTAGATGTTTTAATTTAAAAAAAATAGATGAACCGAATTAAACAAATTAGTTGGCAGCATGATTTTAATTATAGGGAAATAATTATAATAGTAATGAATGTCTTATTCTAGTAATGCTAATATTACGATCTACTTGCAATAGACGTATGTTCATATGGGCAGCATGAGTCATTGTCAGATTGGTTTGTTTGTTGATTAGGTTAATCTATATGTGAAGTCACGTGAATATATACCTTAATATATAATAGATAATATAATAATTTATTCTAATACATACTTAAAATATTAGGGGATAATAGATATATAAGTATGAGATTAGCTTAATCTATATGTGAAGTCACTAAAATAACATAAAATAGTTAACTCACAGTATAACTATGATTATATTATAGTTCTTTTGTTTCAGTATAAAACAGAGTAGTAAGATTTATTTGGATAGTGCTAAGATAATCGTAAAAACACGAAAACATCTTAAGTATGAACAAGTCATTTATTGGAGAATAGTATGATTTCATTGAGTTTTTCGTGTTCATATCGGCTTTCTAGGGTTTGATTTCAAAAAACTAGGTTGTTCATATTACATTTGTAATACAATTTTGTGGTTCATGAGTAATCACAACATATAATTTTGAAACAGTCTGATTTGAAATAGTATATTGTACTTAGACTAAATATTACATTTTCTTTTGTTGGATTAGACTAAATAGTATATTGTACTGAGACTAAAAAAAACTGAAGATTGCTAGAATTATTTCCGTAAGTGTGAGTATGATATAATAATTATTATTATAGAGAATGGTATTATTAATAGAGATTGATATTAGCTTATTGTATATGTGAAGTCACGTAAATAACATAAGGTAGTTAACTCACAGTATAACAATGATTATATTATAGTTCTTCTGTTTTTTTATAAAACAGAATTGTAAGATTTATTTGGGTAGCGCTAAGATAATTTTAAAAATAAGAATATATCTTATGTATGAACACTTCATTTACTAGAAAATATTATTATTTCATTGTTTTTTTCATGTTCATATCTGCATTCTAGGGTTTTGATTTCAAAAAACTAGGTTATTCATATGACAACTGTAATACTAGTTTGTGGTTCATGGATAATCATGCCCTATAACTTCGACAGAGCCTGGTTTGAAATACTATATTGTACTAATACTAAATATTATATATTTTTTTGTATTAGGTTCTGAATTTTTTCTTTCTTCGCATAATACGTCACAATATAATGTTACAGTTTAGGCAGAAGTGTGAAGATGTATTTATGTAGTGCTAACGTGCGTTGAAGTCTTAATTTCTCTATCTCATTATTTTTAAACTTCTTCATAAATTGTGGCGTGTATGCATCCATGTATGTGGAAAAGCTGCTATTCGGGTATTCGACACCGATGATGATGTCTCGCATGTCCACACTAATCACGTACTAAAAAAGGATGGCGGCTATGATGTGGGACAGTTGTATGCCTTAGTATTTCTGTTTGATCTCATAGGCATTGCATTTGAGTTTGCTTTGACGTATTTCTATTTGAGTTTGCTTGGACATCTTTATTTAGAATTGGAACTCTGTTTGGGAATATCTATGTAATTTACTACTTACATTTCGGTAACATTTTTATTTACTAGAATTCTAAACTGGAGATAATTAAGCTTCGTACTTCGTTAATAAAACTTCATACTTCGTTAATAAAACTTCATACTTAAATAATACATAGAACACAAAGTATAAATACGACACGACAAATTTAATCTTGTGTCTGCCTCTCTGAACATGTCCTCCTTGTGTGGTCTCTTTCGTGACAAACACCACACTTTCTGCTAGCACTTTGTCTTGAGCTTGTGGAGGCCTTTGCCCCCTATCGGTAACGTCTTTGCTTTGGGCGACCGGCTTGACGTTTCTCCAAGGGTGGTAACAGTGGATCTGCATCTCGAATGTGGTTAGGAATGGTCCAAAGCTCCAATGCAGGTAACAAATTAAAGTGGTGTTCATATACCTCATTGGGGTTGCTTGTAGTGTACATAGTGTGAACATAGTTGTAAAATTGGCCTCCGCTCTCCCTGTCAGTGAAAACAACACTGTGTTAGAAATAATGTTGATAACAAAAATGAGATTGATAACATAAATGAGAATGTTGATCAATGCTTTCAAAAATAAATTGGAAATAATGCGAAATATTAGGGTTGATAACAGAAATGAGATTGATAACAGAAATGAGAATATTAGGGTTCCTAATTATTCTTACGTAAAACCTTCAAAAATATTATCATATACATTATATAAAATCATAGATTCCTAATTATTCTTAGTAAAACCTAGATATATATATGCGAAAAATATTCAAGATTATCCTATATATTATCCAATTTCGAAATTAAATAGGATTCAATATTATCCTATATATTATATACAATATTATCCTATATAGTATATACAATATTATCATATATATAATACTTGATATTATCAAACCTAATATAACCAATAATTGAGTACCGTAAATAGTGTAACATTTTCAAACCCTATTAAAAGTAGTCAACAAATATTAACCATTGGGAGAAAGCATGTTGAAATGAATATATGAGAACTCGTTTTGTGACTAAAGGTATACAAGAGGTTGTATAATTCTTAACACCTCTTCTCTCCTTCTTCACGCATCTTCTCTTCTTCTTGACACTCCATTTCTGTTCTTCTTCGTCCAACTTCATATTCATTCCCCATAAACTGAGAATACTTCACATCGGAGATTAACTTCATCTACCTCTTTCACTAAAAGGCTTCAATGGATTTCGATCATAACAATGGATAAGTTAGTTTTATTTTAGGTTTATGATCTTTGTAGAGCATGCTTATAGAGAATCTTTTGATAGAAATACCGTAATTAGTTTAGTATATGATTTTGATAAAGTGGGAAATTGTAATATTTTGAAGATATGCTTTTGGAATTTCCTTAATAATTTTAAAAAATAATTTTTAATCTGGTGGAAAATTGTAATATTTTTAGTGTTTAGTTTTTTGAAGATATACTTTTGGAATTTCGTTAATTTAATTTAGGGAATTTTGTCAATTTAATTTAGGAAATTTTGTTAATTATCATTTAGAAAATTTCGTTAATTTAATTTAGGAATTTTCATTAATTTAATTTAGACAATTTAGTTAATTTAATTTAGGCAATTTTGTTAATTTAATTTAGGGATTTTCGTCAAGTTAATTTAGGCAATTTCGTTAATTGAATTTAGATATTTTTGATAATTTAATTTAGGGAATTTTGTGAATTTAATTTAGGGGTTTTCGTTAATTTAATTTAGGCAATTTCGTTAATTTAACTTAGATAATTTTGTTAATTTAACTTAAATAATTTCATTAATTTAATTTAGGCAATTTCGTTAAGCTTAATTTGAGTGCATATCGTGCCCTCCAGAATTTCGTGTATTTAATTCAGAGACATGCATAAGCTTGTGAGTGTATATCGATCGTGCCCTCCAGAATTTTTTCAGAGACATGCATATAAGCTTTTATTTCAGAGACATGAATATTGGCCCCCATGCATATAATATTTCAAGATTCTCGAGTGTGTCGTGCCCTCTAGAAATTTCCTTGACTAATTTGAGTGTATGTCGTGCCCTCTAGAAAATTTTCGCTCTCCAGAATATTGCAAAATTCTCCAGTAATAAAGGGAAGAAATTGAATAAAATATAACATATATATCGTCAACTTTGAAAATTTATTTTATGGAATTTCGTTAATTGGATTTAGTGGTTTTTGTTAATTTAATTTAGGCAAATTCGTTAATTTAAATTAGGGAATTTTGTAACTTTAATTTAGGCAATTTCGTAAATTGAATTTAGACAAGTTCGAATTTTTTTCTCTTTTCTAAATTTCACACTTCGAGTTTTTTTTTTCTCACTCTATGTTTTTCACGTTTCTGGGTAGCCGGTCCGAATTTTTGAATTCGGAAAAAATAACTTTCTTTTCGAATTTTCTCTTTGTGTGCTTCAAGAAGAAGCCAATAATTTTTGGGTTTTCTTGTGATTTCTGCTTCAAAAAAGCATGCATGCATTCATGTTAATTAGGTAAAGAGAGAGAGAGAGAGGAAAAGCATGTGACGTTGAGAGAGAGAGAGAGGAATTCAATCAATTTTCCTACTATCAACTCATCACTTTTTTACATATAGTAGGTGGAGAGAGGGATAGTTGTTGCATACTATGGTGCAGGTTAGTTTAGGGCTTTAAAATAATGTATATGCACATTTTTGCATTTATGGGTGTTTGATGTGCACATTATTGCACATCCCCCAATAAAATTTATATGATTACAAAAATCACTCATTTTAACACATCATGCAACAAATCTAGCCTTTCCATATTTATATATACATACCTATATTTTTCTTTTTCCACAACTGCTGTTTTCATCTCCACTATTTAAACTATATAATCTAACAACTACACACATCCACAAATAATTAACATCAAATTAAACAAAAATGTTTTCTCCCTCCTCAAGAATCATCTTCTTCTTACTTCTAATCACTTCAATCAACCCTAGGGTTTTCACGGCAACCACTTTCAACTGCAAGGTAACCTTCGTCGACGGCTCGACCAATCAAGACGCTACAGCTCACTGCTCCGCGAACGGGGCAGATCTTGGCACGGGCACTGTTGGTCCGGAGACAAAAAGTCAGGTGTAGAGGGGGGGGGGGTGAATACACCTGAGCTCTGTTTCTTTTTCTCAGTGAAGGTCAGCTGAAGCTGATGTTTGCAACTGATGAACAGTGCCAAGTAAGCCTTCGATCATTGGGGTCAAAGTGAGTCGGCTTACGAGCTCTTCTGCGGCGATGTCGGTATTACAAAACTCGGTCGGAGACCGTAGTGCGGATAAGTGTTAGGCCCGGAGTCGTCTCTTTTGAAAACGTGTTTTCGCAATGTAAAGTCTTTTGGCTGTGCGCTTTTTAAGATACGTTTTATGCAAGCTGATGATTTAAAACAGGGTTAAATGCAATGCTATAAAACAGTAAATAACATAAGCGATTTTTAACGTGGTTCGGATAACAGATCCTACGTCCACGGTCCTGAACTCAGCAGGAGAAACTTGTTGATTAATCTGAGCAAGTCTCAGCAAGGAAACTGTACGCAAGACAGATCCTTCTAAGTTATAGTCCTTAGCGACTTTTACAATCCAAACCTAAGTTTAGAAGGGAGGGAATATTCTCCAACTGAGAAGGAGTTCTTACAACAAGAAAGATTCACTAAATGTGAACTCCTTCGAATCTAAGCTATGAATCTGGCAATGAGCTTAGTTTAGAGAAGAAAGGGATCAAAGAGCTCTAGAGAGATGAACTACAAGAAGTGTTCTATGAAAACTAGTTCGTCTCAGGATAAGCTTGAAGGTTCTAGAGCGTTGTGAGCTTGAATGCTTTCCCTTGATTTCGCGTATATTCCTCTGTGTTTCGAAATCTTCAAATCCTTCTCTTTTTATAGCTGTGAGTTGTGGCATATGTCCGTTAGAGACGACGATGCCACGTGTCACAAGCCTCCAAAGAAAACGGCCATAAATTCGAGTTAGTTGCGGCGGGGCGGTTAATGCGGCTGTTCATGAGAGCAAACTTTCTTGTAGAGTAGGTAAGCGTTGTCGGCTTCTCATTGGTCGAGGTTTGTAGTTGGTGAGAGTGTCAGAGTTGACCGTTCAAACAACCTCGTATGTCTTCTGCTGAACTATTCGAAAAGACTTCAGGTGCGGGGGTCGCTTTTACGTCGGGTGCATGATAGGCGAATACGTCTCTGTCTTCTTCGGGTGAGTCGTCGACCGATGAAGTGAGCTTCGATAGTCGGTTGGTCGATCGCGAAGGTATTGTGCTTGCATAGGCTCTTCCGCTGATGACCATCAGCTGATAATGTCTTCTACTGAGATCGGGTAAGCTGATGCGCTGTCTCCAGCTGAGGTTTAGCATTCAGCTTCTGACGAAGAACGCAAGCGATTACACTAATGACATGGGGTTCTGAAAAGTATCTTCAGCAGAACTAAGACAAAAACAATAAACAAAACATCAAGTCTAACCTATACATCAGCTAATCCTATCGACACACTAATCTACTGATCGGTTTTGGGATCTTCAATTCCATAGTACTACTATGATTTCCCCCAATTTCTTTTAACCCTAGAACAGCTGAGTATCAATCTACTGACTCATATCCAACAATTTCCCCCTATTTGATGATGCCAAAACCTCTATACTCTAACATCTATTAAAGATACTGTCCTACTGACAACAATTTCCCCCCTTAAAGCATCTGAGGAAAAACTGATAATAGTAAATGATCTTCAGCAGGTGAGAGAAAGGCAAGATCAGAGAAACTGATGTGAGTGTGTGTCAGATCACTTGGTGATCAGTCGTGAAAACATGACACTAAAAAGCTTAAAGACAATGAGCGATTGTCTAGCAAGCGATAGGAATTCTTAAATATAGATCGTCAAAGTATAGGTTCCTATGCTATTACAAAGAATTATCAAAAACAAAGAGGAGAAATCACTGCTTTCGTCTGAAGCTCTGAGTCTTCTTCTTGAAATCCACCGAGCGATCAGCTGGAGGGTCCAGGCAGTAAAATTTATCAATCCTTTTGCGCAAAACCTGGATTTCCTCTTGATCTTCTGGTCTATGCGGATGTAACTCATGCTGATAGGCTGCAGATTCGATTTCTTCTTCGATAGACTTTGTGATGATAATGCCTTTAGCAGTCATGGGAGGAGGATATCTTCTGAATGCAGGTGCTTTCACAGGAATGTTCAGTTCTTTCATGATAGGCAGCAACCGTTCTCCGAGTTCTGGAAAGAATTCATTAAAACACTCTTCGAACAGTTGATCAGCCGGAATGTCTTTCGGATAGAAGCCCCATACATACAGATTTTTAACAAACATTTCTTTGAGAGTCTCCCATTGATCATTCAGATCAGCAGGTACCCATTTGTCCACATGAGGTGTAGGAATCAGCTTCATACGAGGAGTTCTGATAGTAGTCCTCCTGTTCCTCGATCCTCTGGGTATCTGTTTTCTCGGATCGGCCGCTGGCTTATCAGATAGGCTTTTCATTCTTGCCAGGTCAGCCATCCTTTTCTTCTCACGGAGAGCGGCTGCTCTAGTGTCTCCTCGTCTGAGACTCAGTCCTTGCAGCGTCGCTTCCCAGGTCGCTTGATCTTCTGATATCTGCTCAGGTGTAAGAGTAGATATGGGAATACTCGGAGCAGTAGCTTTGATTTCAGTCGGAAGAACCTTAGCAAAATCTTCTTGGGCTTTCTTCTTTTGCTCTTCAACTGTATTAATGACCTTTCTCTTTCCTTTGCCCCTGACAGCTTTGCCCTTAGGCTTTTTCGCTGCTTCAGCTGCCTCCTCTAGCTGACGCTCCCGGTCCGGCTTGTCTTGCGGCTCTTGGGCTATTCCCGAGGTCGAATGCCTCTTGCTCCGCTTTTGATTTAAACTTCTTGACCGGGGAGGAAGGAGTAGTGGATTCAGTAGCGATTTCCTTCCCCGACCTCTGCGGCAGCTGTTGAGACTCTTCTTCTTCAGCTGGTTCTTCAAGGAATTGAGCGATTTCGTCTATGTGTACAGCTGAAGAGGAGATGGGGGTGGCTTGTAGTGGGAAATCAAGGAGAAGGACCTCAGTAGATGTACCTTTCGAGTAGATGGTCCCGCCTCCGGAGCCTCGTTCCCCCCCGAATCTCTGCGGTGAGGGCTCTGGCTGGCCGAGGAGGGTCCCCGCCTCCTGAGCCTGTCCCTCAAGGATCTAGACGTTAGCTGTATCCGTATCAGGTTCATCTTTCACAATATCTTCCCCCTTTTTGGCATCAGCAATATTTGCCAGGGAGGTGCGGATAGCTTTTACGTCCTGCTCCAGATTGTGCACAGAATCTTTGATCTTGGTAAATGTGTTATCAAAATCACGACCAAGTTGCGGTAGTTTTCCCGGTCTTTCTCTCGATCGGCTCTAGATTTCTTCAACTGAGCGGCTGACTCCTGACGGAGTTTCAGCAGAGCTTGATCATTTGATTCTGTTATTTCGTTCTGAATGGCTTTTAAGGCCTCAGCCTGTTGCTTGATGGTTGTTTGAAGAGAAACGGTTACTATCTTGTTTCTCTCATCTATGAAGCCTTGAACTGTTTTCATGGCCTGAGTCAGCTGCTCCGAGAAAGTTTTATGCTGAGCGGCAAGCGGCGCCGACTCGTGCCTGTTAAATCGGCCTTTTGAGCACTTAGGGCCTCGCTCAACTATCTCCTTGAAATCCGGTCGAGAAGCCTCTTTAGGAATTGAGATGTCGGCGGCCAACTTACTTAGAGCTTCGTTCTGAGCCTTGGTGTACTTCTCCCATTTGAAATGAACATCTTTTGCTAGGAGTCGATTTTTCTCACCTTGGCGTTTGATAGCCCTGTTGACAGAACGTGAGGACACGGAACCGATGGGTTGTATCTGATAAGAGCTGGTTCCGAGCCTCTGCTCAGAGAACGAGATCAACTGCTCCCTACTGTACTTCGGAGCAGTTGTAGCCTTACCGGATGTGACTATGGGTGGTGTTGGGCTCTTCTCTTGGGGAGTTTGTCCCTCTGCAGATTCTCCCCGTGCGCTTCCTTGGGTTTGCCACCCATCTCCTCATCTTGATCATCATTATCACCTTTATCAGAAGGTGGAGATGGGGGCGGAGCTGATTCAGTCGGAGCTCTCAAGCTCAGTAAATAGAGCATTGCAGCTCTCAAATCTTCGAAGGACGCCACATCAGCTGGCTCTCCGAATCCAATCTTAGCTTGGAGCTCTTGCTCCTCTATCGATAGCTCATCCGGTGACTGGCTTGGGATTTGGCAAAGTCAATAAGAATGTCCCAGTCACGAAAACCTTAAGAGCATCCGAGCTCTTGTCCTTACTTGCTATTTCAACCGGATCCGCGTGCTCGGCAATTTCCGGTATCTCATGCTTGAATCTCAGCTGCAGACACAATGATCAGTGGTGTCGGTTGTTGTCCACTCAGCGAAGAGGTTCGGGTGACGGTTCCCTCTCGTCGGACTCTGTTTCCTCGTAGCTGATCACTTGGACCTTGTCCTTGATCGTCGCTCCCTCGATTCCGATATCGAATCGAGTAGTTGCTCCTCTTGAGTAGAAGGAGGAGTTGGCTCAATAATGGTAAGTGGGCCGAGCAACCGTGACCTCGAGCAGGTCGAGTCTTAGCCAACCTCCTCTTCTTTGGCACTTGGACAGATGGGGGCAGAGCAGACGCAGGTCTCTTCGGTTCAAGTGGCCCCTTGCCAATTGACTTCTCCGTTCCGGCCTTTGTCATAAATTTAATACTCTTGAGATCAAAAGACTTTGAGTCCGCAAAAGCCGAACGTTTCGTACCACACTCTCTATCGGCACCGACATCTTGGTGCCGAATAGGAGCTTGCCTGCATCGGTTAGCTTCCTCTCTCCGAAGAGCGAAGTAGTGAACTTACGGGCTTGGGCCTTCAGTGAGTAGTATAGTAGTCGGCCCGGTTCACTTCTACTCCATCGTCTATAATCATCATCAGTTGTATCCTCGGCTTAGAAAGCTGATCATAGGATCTAGCTGAGCTCGTCAGAATATGAGATACAACGTAAGCTAAACCCCTGTACTGAGGTAGCAAAAGATTCCTCTGTAGCGCCGTCTTGAACACTATGTCGCTGCGTCCACGGAACTTTTGGACGTAATCATTTATCTCCCTTTCCTTATAACCAACGGGAGAGATACCAGCTGAGGGGAGTTGAAAGGCTTGAACGAGAGCCTCTGAGATATTGAAGGAGTGGGTAGCCTCCCTCCACTGATTTGGGGCAACTTCCCGACTGTAAACAAACGAAGCCTCTTCTCCTCCTGAGGCAAGCGACTTCCAGTTGTAGTAGGCCTCCACAACTTGTCTCGGCAGATGAGAACGGGGATGCCTCGACACAAGAGTTGCCAGCCCTGACTTCTCAAGGGCGCCAAATACCGGCTCCAAATATGAAAGGTCCACCTGACGGAGAGCCATCGTCGGCTCAAACTGAACCCGGATCGTCATGATCTCAACCATCTTCTCAGGAGTCTGTACTATCGCCATTGAAATCTGCAAAACAAATTGTTAGGACTTGAAAATAGAGTAAGTCAGTGACTATCAGCAGATATTAATACATTACCGTGAAATAGAGCTTGAATGAATATACAGCAATGCAGTTTGGATGAGGATGTAAGGAAGATAACTGAATCGCTAAGAAAAAGCTTTAAGATATGAGAATGGCGAAAAGTGAGGAGTAATCGAAGTTGAAAAGATTTTGTATTAGTTGATTTGATCTTCAGTTTGAATCCTATGGTTCAAATTTAATCTTTCAAAATCGATGGACGTCTAAGATTGAATGATATAGAGGGTATGATTACTTAGCCGTCAATACTATAGATATACGTAATAAAGGTAAGTGAGAAGACATGCATTAAATGCGCGACAGAGAGCATTAATTACACAGGCGAAGGGTCCTGCTGACCTTCCCTTAAACCTTAAACATAATAAATGGTAAGAAATAAATGCTCCTTAACAACTGAATGTAAGCGATCGATGCATTAAATGCGGCATACTTCGAACAATTTAAGTAACGATACTACGCAAACCTCTTCGTTGAACTTATCACCGGTTACCATCATTTATCGGGAGGATGGTTGTGCTGATGACCATGTTCCCCCTCTTGCCGTGTACAGTGTGCATCTCCCAACTGAGTCACTGTACTAAGTTTTCTGACCTGTCGTGCTGATTCCATACTGATACCAATTGTTGCTAAGTATATCATTATCAGTAGTTGGCTTCTACTGACTTGTCTCAGTAGGATCTAGCAGACCTAGCTCAACTGATAGTTCTCTGAACCTGTTCTCAGCTAGTGGTTTGGTCAGTATGTACGCCCTTTGCTTATCAGTATGGATTTTCTCCATTCTGATGTCCTTCTTCTCGACATGGTCTCTGATGAAGTGATGTCGAATATCCACGTGCTTGCATCTCGTATGCAGAACTGGGTTCTGAGTTATAGCTATTGCACTGGTGGAGTCACAGTAGATGGGCACTTCATCCTGAGTTATACCATAATCTCTCAATTGTTGTCGAAGCCAAAGGATCCGGGCACGAGAACTTCCTACGGCCATGTACTCGGCCTTCGGAGTGGACGTAGCTATTGAGTGTTGTTTCTTTGAAAACCATGATATCGACTTGCTTTGCCTAGGAACCGACATGTTCCGGAAGTTGATTTTCGAACTATCCCGCATCCCGCATAATCGGCATCGAATAGCCTCGTTAGTATTAAGTTATCATCGGCAGGATACCATAACCCAAAGATCGTGTTCCTCTTAGATATCGCAGAATCTTCTTCGCCGAGTCTAGATGACTTCGCTTGGGATTCGCTCGAAATCTTGCGCATACACCTACAAAGATAAGTTATGTCGAGTCGGCTAGTCGTTAAATAAAGTAAAGAACCAATAATAGCTCTATAATCGGTAGAGTTAACGTAAGCTCCCTCATTGTCTAGATCGATTTTAAAGTTTGTGTTCATGGGGATCTTGGTCGGCTTGCTTTGGAATCACAACCGAATCTTTTGAGAAGATCTCGAGTGTATTTGGCCCGATTGATGAAAATTCCTTCACTGATTGCTTTACTTGAAATCCAAGGAAATAATTCATCTCTCCCATCATAGACATCTCGAATTTCTCCTTCATCATTTTCTCAAACTGGCCGACATATGACTTCGTTTTTGCGGCCGAAAATGATGTCGTCCACGTAGATTTGCACCGGTAGAATGTCATCTTCCGACTTTATGCTGAATAGAGTGCGATCTACCGTCCCCTTCGAAAACCTTTTACGAAGTAGAAAGTCTGATAGGGTATCATACCAAGCCCCGGGTGCTTGTTTTAACCCATACGAGCTTTCCTAAGTCTCGTACACTCGATGTCCCCGCTGAAAGCCGGTGGTTGTTCAACGTAGACTTCTTCCTTCGTACGCCGTTCGTAAAAGCTGACTTCACATCCATCTCGATATACTTTAAAACCTTGATGTGTTGCATATGCTAGGAAAAGACGAATGGCTTCCAATCCGCGACCGGAGCGAACGTTTCATCAAAGTCAATTCCTTCAGCTTGACTGTAACCTTTTGCATCTAGTCGAGCTTTATTTCTGACAATGACGTTGTTTTCATCTCGCTTGTTCTTGAAGACCCACTTTGTTCCGATCACGTGCTGATGTCTAGGTCTATCAACAAGCTCCCATACTTCATTTCGCACGAATTGGTTCAGCTCTTCTTGCATGGCTATGACCCAGTCAGCATCTTTAAGTGCATCCTCTATCGATTGAGGTTCATCTGTAGACAGAAAACAAGAGTAAAGTGAGCTTTCGCCTTGACTTAATCTTGATCTTGTCCTTATAGTAGCTGATGGATCTCCAATGATTAGATCTGAAGAATGAGCATCGAGCCACGAGCGTCTGAGTCGGGCTTCTTCTTTTGATACTACTTCTGCACAGTCAGTAGGAGTATTAGGCATTTCAGTAGTACTGTTCTGTGACTGAAGCAATTCAGTAAGAAGATTAGGATCTACTGAGTTTCCAGGTTCAGGGGCATTTAGCTCAGGAACGTTTAACGTTCCCCCTGAGTTTATATTCTCAGTAGAGGTCTCAGTTACCACGGGGGCTTCCTCATCGACCGTTGTTACCTGTTGTTGATTCTGTTCTGGAGAATCAACTAGGTCAGCTACATTGCTTGTTGACTGAGTCTGAATTTCATCATCGTCTGACTCATCATCCCAACAATGCTGGATCTTCTTAGCTTTATCAATCAGTCCGAGATCCTGTAGCTTGCTGCTGACATCTTCAGTGTTTGGCTCAGTATCTTTCCTGTCCTCAGTAACAAACTCATCAAAAACAACATGAGGGCTTTCCTCCACGCAAAGAGTCCGATAGTTAAAGACTCGAATGCTTTGTCGACCCGAGAGTATCCTAAGAATACTCCTTGATCGATTTGCTTTGTCAAAGACTTTCAACCGATCTTTCCCATTATTGTGGATAAAGCAAGGACAGCCAAAAATATGGAAATGAGAAATAGAAGGAATTCTCCCTTTCCACAGTTCGTAAGGCGTCTTCATGTGTTGCATTGTAAGCAGTGAGCGGTTCTGAGTGTAGCAAGCTGTGTCAGTAGCATCTGCCCAAAACTTTGAGGGTAGTCCAGAGTCTGCTAGGAGCGTTCTTCTTGCTTCTTTGAGTGTTCTCGTTCTTTCGTTCGGCAAGTCCGTTCTGCCGAGGGGTACGTGCAGCCGATGTCTCGTGCTTTGAATTCCCTCTTTATCACAAGTACTTTTTAACTACCGAGTTTAGAAACTCTGTTCCTCCGTCCCGAGCATATCCTCCGTATCTTGATGTCCTTTTCCACACCGAGCTTTTTCGTAGATTAGGCGGCTCGGTCCGAACATCGAGACTTATTGGCGATGAAGATGACCCAAGTATATCTCGAGTAGTCGTCTATGACGACTAGGGCATACTTCTTGCCTCTTATAGTCACTGGAGAGACTGGCCCGAAAAGATCTATGTGGAACGGCTGAAGGATTCCATCGGTGGAAGGTGAAGGAATAGGTGGATTGCTCTTCTTTGTCCGCTTTCCCTTCGTGCATGCTTCACAATTTCTATCTTTGATAAAAGATTCCTTGGGCGATCCTCGACTTTAGAGTTCTTTGCGAGCTTGTTCATAGTCTTGAAGTTCGGGTGGCCGAGTCTCTTGTGCCATAGCCACTCGACTTGTCACTTGATTTAGTCCGTGCAAGCAAGCAAGCCTCAGGTTCTGCGGTTTTCCAGTTTGCAACATAGATGTTCTTCCGCGAGCCTGACAACACTGTTTTCCCTGTAGATTTGTCAACAACATCACAGAAACCAGCGTCAAAGATAACTCTGTTATGATTATCACAGAATTGATCGACGAAAGGAGATTATGTTGAAGTCCTTCAACATATGTTACTCTTGGAACTGAGGCAGTCCCAATGTTCAGTGTTCCATATCACCTTGTGTAGCCTTTGGAGTTGTCACCAAACTCAATTCTGGGACCATCTTCTTGTACGTAGTTGGTCAGCAAGCTCTTCTGATGTGTCATGTGTCTCAAGCAGCCGCTGTCCACTATCCAAGGGTCCTTATGCACCTGCAAAACAGAAACATTTTTAGGTACCCTTTGGTTCAGTTGGGTCCTTACAGGTTAGTGGGTGATTTCGGAACCCAAATCTGCCTAGGAACCTTAGAAGTCTGAGACTTCTTCTTCTGAACCTTGTCAGCTTCTCTCTCTTTAGGACTTCGAGATACTGACTTCTTGTTGACTTTGGGTTCAGGAGCTTTCTTCTTCTGAGTCTTAGCGCTTCTCCTGACCCTGGGCTCATAGTAGTATGAACCGTACTGAGCCGGATGCTCATACAGTGGTTCTCTATACTATTCTGCCCATCTGACCTTCTTGGTTCCCCCCCCCGAGTTTGATCGTGGTGTCCTGGGCCGGAACCATTTGTCACCGCTTCTTCCGGTTGCTCGGCCGAGGTGCAATAATTTTCTCGTTTGTTCTTCGCCCGAGGTGGAGTGACGGCAGCTTGTACTTTCCCTCTGACGAACCTATCAGTCAGCAAGTCTGAGCTCTTGGAAATGGAAGCTTCATGTTTGTAGCCAAGGCCTTCCTTCACAAGCAGTTGGTCGTTGTGCTCGAGCATATTTTCCAACTTCTCCTTAGCTCCAAGGTACTTGTTCGGTCATCGGTCCTCTCCGGACTTCGTCACTTCTTCCGAGTGAATCATAATCCTTCCGTACGCCTCGAGAGCTTCGACCGAGTTGAGCTATTTCGGTCTCTTTCTCGAAATTGTCCTTGGTCGGACCGAGATCCGAGTCTCTTGAAGCCGAGACTTATTCATAAGAGATTTAATCTCTTCCTTGAGTCTCGCCACTAGATCCACCGACTCGGTAGAGACCCGACCATCGAAGAAAGTCTCCGATTTTCAGCCTTTACTGTTCAAGTTCCCCGAATCGTTCGCCGAACTCTGCTCTCGCCTGAATCTGCTCCTCTAGTAGTTCATCATACGCTTGCACAATGTCTAGAGGATCATCTCGTGACGAAACATGTGTCGTGTGTGCTATGTGAAGAAGAGGTTGTTTTAGGTTTAGAGTTTACCTCGGTCTCTTCTCCTCGCCATCAAGCAGTATTCGGTCGACTCTTCGGGACTTGTATTTGTTTCCTCAACTCGCGACGAATGCGGCTTCGTCTTCGAGAGGAATACATGAAAGTATCCTCTTCAATTGAGTTGTCGGATATCTCTCCCGGCTATGTAGGCCTGCCTTCGTTTGGCGAATTTTTCTCTTCGGCTCGCCGTTCGCTCTTTGAGCAGTCGAGAGTTCGGGACAGATCGTGCGATAATGTCCCTCCTTTTTGCAGTTATAGCATGTAGAGACTTTGCTGCTTCTGCTTTTTCCGACTGAGTCCTTTGAAGGACTAGCAGCTTTATGCTCTGTTTTCCTGCATTCAGGTGTAGAATTAGATTCTTCCCCTTTTTGATAGTCTTTCTTACCTGAGGGTGAATCTCTGTGATACTTCTTTAGCTTCCTGACTCTCTCTTTTTTTCTTTGATATTTGAGAGTCATCAGCGCGAGCTGATCAGCAGTAGATATTTCAGATGACTTTGTTTCAGCTGCTACTGCCTTGCTCGATGAAGTATTTTTGTTTCCAGTTTTGCTGACAGTTGCCTTGAAGGCATGATCAATGTGGGCGTCAGCTGGAGCACTGGAGCATCTCTGGGGTAGGCTATGCTCAAATTCCTCCGTTTTTATTTCTGAAAAGATAACATCAGGAGTTAGAGAATTTAGATCAAACGTCTTAGATAAGTAGCAAATGGAAGCCACTTCTGTCGAGGTAACGCTCTTAAGATCTTGGTGTTCATCTCTTTATTGGTGAACATCCTCCCCAGCCCATTGATGACGTTGACTTGGTTTGTGAATCTAACATTGAGCTCGTCAATCGTCTCATTTGGCTCCATAGTAAGGGCGTCGAACTTCTGAAGCTCTAGTTCGAGCTTGTTCTCCTTAATCTGAGGGGTTCCCTGGCTTAGTACAGCCAGAGCATCCCATAGCTCTTTTGCTGTTTTACAATCTTGCACTCTGCCGAGGTGTGAGTCACTGAGCGTAGTCAGTATAGCGTTTCGTGCCACTCGGTCTAGATTGTGCAGCTTTTTCTCTTCAGGTGTGAAGGCAGATTTGTCTTTGGGAATCTTTGCACTTGCTTGTGCTCCTACGCCTTCGGCGGCAAAACAAATACGACGCTGTCGATCATGGGGATTATGGGTCCTGTTTCAAGAACATCCGCCATGCTGTCGTGGAGTGACGTAAGATGTGCCTCCATACGCACGCGCCAAACCGTATAATTTTCAACGGAGAACATCGGCACCATCCGAATACCTGACATATCAGACATGTTGCAATGAGTATAGGGATGAGATGAAGAGATGCTTGTGCAGAGAAAACGTTTTCGGGATCAGTTCGAGAGGACCAGTATTACAGAACCGGCGATCAGTTGAACACCGTGTGCTCTGATACCAATTGTTGGTCCGGAGACGAAAAGTCAGGTGTAGAGGGGGGGTGAATACACCTGAGCTCTGTTTCTTTTTCTCAGTGAAGGTCAGCTGAAGCTGATGTTTGCAACTGATGAACAGTGCCAAGTAAGCCTTCGATCACTGGGGTCAAAGTGAGTCAGCTTCTGAGCTCTTCTACTGACTGATGTCAGTATTACGAAACTCAGTCGGAGACTGTAGTGCGGATAAGTGTTAGGCCCGGAGTCGTCTCTTTTGAAAACGTGTTTTCGCAATGTAAAGTCTTTTGGCTGTGCGCTTTTTAAGATACGTTTTATGCAAGCTGATGATTTAAAACAGGGTTAAATGCAATGCGATAAAACAGTAAATAACACAAGCGATTTTTAACGTGGTTCGGATAACAGATCCTACGTCCACGGTCCTGAACTCAACAGGAGAAACTTGTTGATTAATCTGAGCAAGTCTCAGCAAGGAAACTGTACGCAGGACAGATCCTTCTAAGTTATAGTCCTTAGCGACTTTTACAATCCAAACCTAAGTTTAGAAGGGAGGGAATATTCTCCAACTGAGAAGGAGTTCTTACAACAAGAACGATTCACTAAATGTGAACTCCTTCGAATCTAAGCTATGAATCGCAATGAGCTTAGTTTAGAGAAGAAAGGGATCAAAGAGCTCTAGAGAGATGAACTACAAGAAGTGTTCTATGAAAACTAGTTCGTCTCTCGGATAAGCTTGAAGGTTCTAGAGCGTTGTGAGCTTGAATGCTTTCCCTTGATTTCGCGTATATTCCTCTCGTGTTTCGAAATCTTCAAATCCTTCTCTATTTATAGCCGTGAGTTGTGGATATGTCCGTTGGAGACGACGATGCCACGTGTCACAAGCCTCCAAAGAAAACGGCCATAAATTCGAGCTAGTTGCGGCGAGGCGCTTAATGCACTGTTCATGAGAGCAGACTTTATCGTAGAGTAGGTAAGCGTTGTCGGCTTCTCATTGGTCGAGGTTTGTAGTTGGTGAGAGTGTCGAGTTGACCGTTCAAACAACCTCGTATGTCTTCTCGCCGAACTATTCGAAAAGACTTCGGAGTGCGGGGTCGCTTTTACGTCGGGTACGATGGGACGAATACGTCTCTGTCTTCTTCTACCGAGTCGTCGACCGATGAAGTGAGCTAACGATAGTCGGTTGGTCGACTGCGAAGGTATTGTGCTTGCATAGGTTCTTCCGCCGATGACCATCGGTGATAATGTCTTCTATCGAGATCGGGTAAGCCGATGCGCCGTCTCCACCGAGGTTTAGCATTCAGCTTCTGACGAAGAACGCAAGCGATTACACTTATGACATGGGGTTCTGAAAAGTATCTTCAGCAGAAGATCAGTCCAACAACTACCCCGTACAGGACTTAGACAAAAACAATAAACAAAACATCAAGTCTAACTTATACATCAGCTAATCCTATCGACACACTAATCTACTGATATCAGCTCGATTTTGGGATCTTCAATTCCATAGTACTACTATGATTTCCCCCAATTTCTTTTAACCCTAGAACAGCTGAGTATCAATCTACTGATTCATATCCAACAGGCACAATGAACCCCGCCACCACGTATTCGTTCGTAACTCCGGTATCCGAAGGTTTGCGTACGGTCATGACTTGCGACGTCAATCTTGGTAGTAATTTGCGCGGCCGTTTCGATGTGTTCGATTCGAACGCAGATGCCAAAAGATGCGCTCGTCGAGCCCTCAACTGGCGCATCGATGAGGGTGGGTTGTTCGTTTTGATTGATAATGCGTTCGTTCAACGTTATCGATGGACATAGGCACGTGTTAGTTAAATTTGTGGGTGGAATGTTGAAATAATTGGGTTGGAGTTGGAATTTATTGGAATTATGTTACATACTCAAATTGAATCATTATTTTATATTTGTATATGTTTCAATATATTATTCTCTCCGTCCCATAATTTTGTCCACTATATCATATTATATCGTCCTAAAATTCTTGTTTGTTTCACTTTTTGACAAATTATTACACTCAAGTTTTTGTATGATTCACAACTTTGCACACAACTAACAATTATCCATAAAAATCACGCCGCCACCAATGCGGACATGAATTTTGGGACGGAGAGAGTAATATTCTATTTTATTCAACTCTTAAAACTCGAGTCTGTTATTCACACTGAATAAATCACGCTCTTATGCAAATAATACTAATTCACAAAATCACGCACTAGATTTGAATCAAAGTAGGCTAAATATATAAAGACCGACGAATTCCGTGATCTTCATTTATGAATTGGTGTTTAATTAATTTATAATTCATATATTTGATTTGATGTGAAATTAGAAATGTCAAAATTGGTTCGACATGAACTAATTTAAAATGGGCTAGTCGGGCCTACCTGTAATTTGGTTGAGGGTTGCTCAATTTTTTTTTGGAAATAAACAGAACACAAATGGCCCAATGGGATGGCTCGTACAATGTTGGGCCTAGACAGCGTTTTGAGAAGCCCAATTAAAATTTGGGACAGCTCTATAGTGTTGGGCCTAGACAGTATTTGGATCTACTTATTTGTTTATCCAATTCGTGGTCTACTTATATATTTGGATCTACGTGGGTGGTGTACGTGGGTGGTGTTTGAAACAGCTGTTAGCTGCATTTTGAGTATTTGAAACACTCAATTTTCAGCAGAAACTATCAAATACAGTCAAGATAGAAAAATTGTTTAAGTTGCTATGACTAAACTTTCACCTGCAGCTTATAGTTTATCTAATTTATTAGACTATTTTATCCTTTAAATATTAATACTAAAAAATCATTAATTTTAAAATTAATATTTTTATTAGTTACAAATTTAATTATAATTATATTTTAGTATAGTAGTTAGTAATTTTATAAAAATTATTTTGTATTTATTATTTATCCATTCTTCAAGTTTAATGAAATAATAATTGTTAAAATAAATATAATTAAATATAAATTAATTAAAGTAGTAGGTTTTTAGGATTTTGAATTTTAAATTAATATTTTTTTATTTTTCTTTAATGATATTTATTGTTTAGCTACGTAATCATTAAAGTTTTATAAAAATATGATTATTACTATGAATTTATGCAAATAAGTAGTAATAAATATAATAGTATTATATGTTTATGTTAATTTGATATACTTAAATTTATATAATATAAAATTAAATTAATTTAAAATTTTGTAATATTGAAATCGAAATTATAATGCAAAAAAATATCAATTTTATTTATTTATTTATTATAAATTATAATTATTTAATAACATTGAGGGTAAGACAAATATTTTATTTAAAAAGTTAAAATAAGCTATTGATATCAACAGTTTTTCAAACACTATTTTTCCCACTTTCAGCAGATTGCAACACTTCTTTCCAAACACTTAAAAAATTCTCAAAGCAGCAGCTTTCAGCCGCTTTCAGCCGCTTTCAATAGCTTTCAGCACTTACTAATAAAATTTAGCTACTCCAAACACCCATTTAAATATAAAGAAAAATACGAATTTGTTGCTTAAATTAGCAAAACAGTTTCACGTGGATGTTAATTTAATTCAAATTGATATGATATGTATGGGTAAAAGAACTGTAAGAAAAACCCTGCAATTTTTGTCACGTTCCATGAAATTAGGAAATAATTGCACATGGATGTCAATTTAATTTTGGTATGATATACACATGGATCTATATACAAGTTATTTCCAATCGAAAGAATTGAAAAAATAAATTAAAAAAATAAGAAAAAAATTGCTTAACAAAATACGGGATTTTTGACATTTTCCTTGAATTAAAAGAAATTGTCATGATCCCGGTATTTATAACATATTCCATAAAATTTAAATGATTCGATATCATATCGTTTGTAACAAAATTAGTCCAAAGTCGGATATTAGTATTTAATTTAATGTAATTTAATTTCCAACCCTTATTTTGAGGGTTTTTTACGTATATGGAAAGTTAAGATTCCTTTTGATGAACAAGATGCGTAATTCATGGAATATAACAATCTATATATTAAAAAAAGCTTATCTTCAAATATTTCTAATATCCCATTAATTCATTCATCTCCATCGAATAAGAGGCCCTTTACAACTTCCCCAAGTCGTAATTAGTCCCTTTAATTAATTGTGTTACAAGAAATTGAATAAATTTTAATCATTCATTTATTACTACTTAAACGTAAATATCTATATACACATCCGAGATACACAAGTATGTTCATTCGTTCTTTCATATGTCCATATTTGCTATCCACTACTCCATTATGATTTTCTTTTGTAATGAGAATATTCGCATTCGTTATATGAAATGCTCACTTAATTAAGTGTTCAGATGCAATAATAGGTTCATAGATGATTATATCAGTAGAGTTTAAATTCATGATCTTGAATCACAAAATAAATAATGGTATTATTCTCTTTTATCCAATTTCATATAACAAAACTCAAATTTACCCAATCCTTATATTTACTACACAAAATACCCAATTTTACCTACACTATCCCTAACTGTATGAAAAAGTCAAAAAGCCGAGCGAGACTTGACAGGTAGAGTAGGATTTCCCGAGCGGGATGGAGCTGGGCGTGAGCGGGATTTGAGCTGCTCACGGGATTTGAGCTGGGCGTGAGCGGGATTTGAGCGCGTGAGCGGGATTTGAGCGGGACGTGAGCGAGATTCCGTGTTCTGTTTTAGAAATGTAGGGGTTTTAAAATAAAATTGGGTATTTTGTATAACAAATATAAGAATTGGGTAAATTTGAGTTTTGTAATATCGATTTGGGTATTTAAGAAATCACTCCAAATAAATACCTCAATTGCAATGTCATTTGAAGATGATACTATTTCATCAAAATTAATAGTTGACTACAATATGATCTAGATTAGGTGCACCATTTATATTAATCTCCACTAATAATTAACACTCCCCTCCCATATAAAGAAAGGCAAACCAACCAATACTATAAAACTCTATGAAAATGTACATAAATATATCCACCAAAAGTCTAACAAAATAAAGACACAAAAACATGGTCTCAAAAATCTTGTTTCTTCACATGCTCCTAGCTCTAGCCCTAGACATGCCTATTTCCGGTTCCGATTACGGTTACGGTTTGCCAAAAATTGAAATCAAAACCGAACCGATTATAGACGATTGACGGTTCCGGTTTGAAACCGCCGATTCCTATTCAAATTTACCGGTTTCACGGTTTTTATAAATTTTATTTTATAATTTTTGAATTAAATTTTTTAATACCTTTTTCGGTTTCGAATCAAATCAATAATAAATTATAAATAAAATTATACAATCTCATGAAATAATTGAACAATTAAATATATTAATACAATCTCATTGTTGATTCTTCACTATCATCATCGTTTTAGAAATAAATTTTATATCATTGTTTTCGATTCTTCGTCGTGTAGTAATTATTAAAAAATATTTAATATTCTATGTTTTTCAGTGAATAAAATTTGAACAACTTTTATCCCATATATATTTTTTGGAACGATAGTATCCATTTGCAATTAAACTAAATAGAGAATAATGTTTTATCATTTTGTATACTACTTTAAAATATCAAAATTGGTAGGATTTTTGTATTTTAAATGAATAGTTTGTTTTAAATATACGTAAAAATTAGAAGATTTAAATCTTCAATAATGTTTTAAATTTAAAACTCATTTATCTAATTCATTAGATATTTGATCTTTGACAATTTTAATATGTGAAATCGTCAGTTTCACCCGGTTTGGAACTGACGGTTTGAAACCGGCGGTTTCACGGTTTGAAAAAGAGTAAATCGAAACTGAACCGCAAACCGACGGTTTACGGTTTAAGACGGTTTCGGTTTATGCCGGTTCCGGTTCTGGTTTCGGTTTAAAACCCGGTTTGAGTTGATTTCGGTTTAAAAATGACCATGTCTATCTAGCCCTATTAGGTGTCGGGCTCCACACCAGCGGAGCTCTGTCGGTGGTCCGCTTCATGGACGTCGTGAGTAGAGAGAATTCGGCTACGGTCGACCTTCACATGAAAGCTGGTGGCGTGTGGACCGCTCAACTGAAGTCCGGCCAAGATTATCAATTCCAAGTAAAAGTAGACGACGTACACAATGTCCTTGCCATGTTAGGGTTGCGATTTACGGTGTTTCACATGTACGATTCGGCTTGGGATAACGGTTGGACTGCGTGTATTGGAGAGCCGGTGACACCGGGTTTTATTTCAGCCATGATAAGACTCATTGGAAGTTGGTGGCTCCTTGAGAGTCGGAATGATCTTATACAGTCATATCTAGAGTTACTTCGTCGACTATTTACTATTTAAAATAAAATAGATATTGTTGGGAGATGATTCAACAGTAGGTCAGTTGCTTAGTAATTAGTGATTTGGCTGATCTCGAAACCCTATGTTGATTGTTGAACCATTTCTTTGTAAAAGCTACACCTTTGTCTCTGAGTGTTTCAGACTCAGTAGACTAGCCTTCAACATGGTTCCGGCTCAGTAATTCTGTCTGTTGACTATCCGCTGCAGCGCCATGGAGTGAAGATTCAGTAGTCTTTGGACTCAGGCAGAGCAAGATACCGAAAGGTGTTCGGGAGTCGGTAGAACCGGACTCGCAGGGAGCGCTTTATCGAACTCGTAGTCTTGACCTTTAGTAGAGTTGAACTCACCAGGAGTATACTACTGAACCTATGGGTCAGACTGAGCAACGGCCTGTCAGTTTCTTTCAACTGACAGTGGACTTCAATGACATTCCAGTAGAGTGGTCCAATGTCGTACAACTGAGAGAAGTCAGCTTCAGTATCAACCTTGAAGTCTGCAAGTGTCTAAACCAGTTTCCGTACATCGACCAATGACAAACAGCCAACTGGAAAAGTATTTGTCAAAAGCTGCAAGTCAACCACTTTCTTGAAAAAGATAGTGGACTCTGCGGAAATTCAAAAGAGCCGTTAGCTATCAAATAGAGTGACACGTGGATAGTTCATCTCCAACGGATCTATTCATAGCTCACGTCATAAATAGAGGAAAAATCAAATTGATGAATACGAGATATAAGACACGGACATCATACGAAAAGAGCAACAAGCGTACAAGAACAAGCTATACACGACGAGCCTCAGAGCTTATTTCAAGCGTGAAATGCATTCAATCTGCTCTAGGGGAACTCAAGCTTATATAGAACTCAAGCCTCTAGCATCCAAGTGAAGAACACGAACCGAGAGAGATTATTCCTCACTGTTCTTCATTCAAGAAGCCTTTCTTGTCCCCTTTCCCTCTAACGCTCAACTGTATTTATCTATAGCTTAGACCCAAGGAGTTCAATTTATTGAACCGTTCTTAGTGTTAAGAACTCCTTCATCGTTGGAGATACATTCAAACAAATTTATGTTTGACCCTGTAAACTAGGGGTGTAAAGGTTCGATTCGGTTCGGTTTTTAGTATAATTTAGGAACCGAACCGAACATATGAAAGTGGTTTGGTTCGGTTCGGTTTAAGGTGTACTTTACTTTTGAAACCGAACCGAACCGAACCGCTTATAAATGGTTCGGTTCGGTTCGGTTTTACCTTTTTAAATCCTAAATAGATTTTTTTGAACCATAATATTCCATACATGCTTAACGTGAATGAAATCCAAGCACGACAACTCCAAAATATTAACAAAATATAAATATACTAAACATAACTACAAAAGTTAATCTCCAACTAGGGCCCCAAAATATTAACAAAATATAAATATACTTAACATAACTACAATAGTTAATCTCCAACTAGGGGAAACAAATTCATGGCTCCACAATCCACATAGGCAGTAGCAAATTGAAACAACTTCATGACTCCACGTAAATGGATGAACTAAGAACTCCCAGAAAAAATTCATACGAATGGAGGACTTGTTGTTCAACTTTTACGTTTTGGTAGAAAAAGTGAAAATAGTATTGAGAATGAATTGAGAAATGAGAAAGAAGATGGAAATGAGAATTGAGAACACAGAAGAGTGGTGTAGTCAGGACTCAGTTGTGCAGCGTGCCCTACTGCCCTAGTGTAATAGTAGCATTAACATCTCTTTTTTAATTTTTTTAATTACATATTTACATATGTATCAATTACCTACTATACCCCTAGTAATCACATATTAGTATACTACCTAGTAAGTAAGTAGTATGTAGTATTAACAAAAATCTTTATATTTCATTCGGTTTCATTGGTTCGGTTCGGTTTGAGCGGTTTCTAAACCTTTGGAACCGTGAACCGAATTGATTGTAAACGGTTTCGGAAAATATAAACCAAACCGAACCACGAAACCGAACCGAACCACATTTTTCGGTTTGGTTCGGTTCGGTTCCGTCGGTTTCGCGGTTCGGACCGGAACCACTTAGTTTAATCACAAGACGGTGTTTGTCCAGTGTATAAATCGATCGAGACTAACTTAGTATAATAAAATAGCCTCCTGCCTTGTTCAGGATAGTGGACGTAGGATCTCGCGTATCCAAACCACTTTAAAAGTCTCTGTATTTATAAATGTTGCATTGATTTAACTGTTCATAATGAAAACCATTTTAGAAAATCATTCAGAGCTCATCACCTTCAATCACTCTGTCCACGCGATCTAGAACAGCTTGTCTGGTCTACTGAACTCATTCAGTAGACAATCTCCGTTATCGACTGTTCGCGTTCAAGTTTGAGAAAAAGGTTTTCAGGTGTATTCACCCCCCCCCCCTTCTACACCTGAACGTTTGACTCGTGACCAACAATTGGTATCAGATCAATAGTTCTTTTGAACCTTCGTTATCTGAAATTGGTCTACTCGAACGGATACTTGAAAACGTTTTCACTACATATCATTCTTCATACATACCTTTACCTAACATGTCTGATATGTCAGGAATTAGAATGGTACCCATGTTCTCAATAGAGAACTACGGGTTATGGCGGGTCAGAATGGAAGCTCATCTGACCTCCCTCCACGACAGCATGACTGAGGTTTTGGAAGACGGACCTATCGTCCCCATGGTCGATAGTGTTGACTTTCAGGAACCAGCAAAAGGAGGAGCTACTACCGGACAAAAGGTTCCAAAAGACAGAAGCCTATTCACTCCTGAAGAGAGAAGCTTCACAATCTAGACCGGGTAGCAAGGAATGCCATACTGACCACTCTCAGCGACTCCTATCTCAGAAGAGTTCAGGACTTCAAGTCCGCCAAAGAGCTCTGGGATGCTCTAGCGTTACTGAGTTGGGGGACTCAGAAGATCAAAGCCAACAAGTTGGCGCTGGAACTCCAGAAACTAGAGAGATTGTCACTCATGCCCAATGACACAATAGAAGATCTCAACGTCAGATTCATAGATCTGATGAATACCATCAATGGGCTGGGAAAGACATTCTCCAACCGAGAGATGAATCTCAAGATATTGAGAGCCCTATCGGACGGACCGTGGACTCCATTCGCTACTCTTTTAAGACATTCTGACATTGATTCTGTGTCTCCTGGTCATATTTTTTAAGAATTAAAGGCGGAAGATTTTGTGTTCGGTCTACCGCAGAGAAAATAGAGAGCTGAAGCCGACATTCAGATTGATCATGCCTTCAAGGCATCAGTCAGCACACCGGCTCCAAAGTCCAGCAAAGCTAAACCTTCAACTAGTGCAGTACAAGAAGGGAGTTTAGCTGAACGATACGCGCTGCTTGCGCTAAAGTATCAGAAGGAGAAGGATCGGTGCAAGAAATTAACTAGAAATTATAGAAACTCTAAGAGTAAGCCTAATTTCTCACCAAAACGCGATCCTAACTCACAAACCTCTAAATACAGGAAACATGAGGACTCTCCTCAACAGTCGAAAGACACTGACAGTAGAGAGAGCAGAGTCAGCGCCTGCTACAAGTGCAAAAATCAAGGACACTATCAATATTATTGTCCTGAGCTGAACATAGCTGAAAGAGCTGCGATAAAAGCTCGAAGGGAGAAGTTCATCAAGAAGTGACAAGCATACATTGCTGGCGAACTCTCAGACGACTCAGATGAAGTCGACACCTTCATGGATTCATCTAATGATGAAGCTGCGTTCATGGCACGAGAGCTTGAGGAAGAAACAGAGGAGTGTCTAATGGCAGGAGAAGAGGATGACGTAAACTCTCCAGAACCTTCTAACCTCCCTTCACACTGCACACAAGACACAATTTCTGGTGCAGACGAGAATCTAGATGTCACGATCGCATACGAAGAATTATTAGACGAACAGATTCAGATGAGTCTGCAACTCAACAAGACTCTACAGGAGTTAGATGTCCTGAAAGCTAAAAATCAGAGACTTTCTCAGAAAAGAGTTTTTAACTACGGACCCTTTGCGTGGAGGAAAGCCCTCATGTTGTTTTTAATGACTGAGAACAGGAGCAGAAACTCACGTTCAGAATCTGAGGACATCAGCAAAGAGCTACGGGATATGAGCTTAAAAGAAAATGTAGAAAAAATCCATCATTGCTGGGATGATGATTCAGAAGAAGAAAATGAAGTCACCGTTACTGAGTTACAGCCAGGAATGAACGTAGTTGAACCGATTGATTCTACTACAGAATCAATCAAAGATAACTCAGGTCGATGAAGAAACCCCAGTGGTAACTGAGACCTCCATTGAGTATAATAATTCAGGGGAACAAAACTTGTTCACAATCTTAATGCCCCTGAACCTGGAAACTCAGTAGACCCGAACTCCGTTACTGAATTACTACAATCTCATAACAGTACTACTGAAATGCCTAACATGCTAATTGTTACTGCAGATGTAATTTCGGAAGAAGAATCTAGACAAAGAAGGTCTTGGTTAGATGCTCACACTTTTGATCTTATTATAGGTGATCCTTCAGCAAGCGTCAAAATAAGGTCAAAGCTATGCTTATGGAAAGCGCTATGTACTCATGTTTCCTATCTGCTGAAGAGCCTCAATCCATTGAAGAAGTACTGGCCGATGTTGACTGGATTATAGCTATGCAAGAAAAGCTCAACCAGTTCATCAAAAACGAAGTATGGGAGGTTGTTGATAGACCCGACATCAACATGTGATCGGAACCAAATGGTTCTTCAAAAACAAGCATCATGAAAACAACGTTATAGTAAGGAACAAAGCTTGACTCGTTGCGAAGGGCTACTGTCAAGCCGAAGGGATAGATTTTGACGAAACATTCGCTCCAGCTGCAAGACTGGAGGCCATCAAACTATTCCTTGCATACGCAACACATTAACGATTCAGAGTTTATCAAATGGATGTAAAGTCAGCGTTCTTGAATGGCGTTCTGATGGAAGAAATCTATGTGGAACAAACTCCCGGCTTTCAGCAAGGACATCAGGTGTATAGACTCATAAAAGCTCTATACGGGTTAAAACAAGCACACATGACTTGGTACGATACCCTGTCTGAGTTTCTCTTTCATGAAGGTTTTCAGAAGGGCACCGTGGATCGCACTTTATTCAACATTCGTCTAGGTGACGACATTCTACTTGTGCAGATTTATATAGATGATAAAAACTTCAGTTCAAAGAATGTCATCATGTGTCAGCAGTTCGAGAAAATGATGAAGGATAAATTCGAGATGTCAATGATGGGAGAGATGAACTACTTCCTTGGATTCCAAGTCAAACAATCAGAAAAGGGAACGTTCATCAATCAAGGCAAATACACTCGAGACCTCATCAAAAAATTTGGTTGTGCATCCAACAAACCAATCAAGATCCCGATGAACACGAATATGAAAATAGATCTTGACAAAGGGAGTATCACAGTTCACTATTATATCTTACTACTAGTAGACCTGACATAACGTATGTTGTAGGTGTCTGTGCTCGATTTCAGGCGAATCCTAAGCAGAGCCACATGAACTCAGCAAAGAAGATTCTTCGCTATCTCAGAGGAACACTTGACATGGGGTTATGGTATCCAGTAGATGATAATATTGAACTAACTAGTTACTCTAATGCTGACTACGCAGGTTGCAGGATTGACCGAAAATCAACTTCAGGAACTTATCAGTTCCTCGGCAGTAAGCTCATTTCATGGTTTTCCAAGAAGCAACATTCAGTAGCAACGTCAACTATTGAAGCTGAATATATAGTTGCCGGAAGTTGCTGCGCCCAAATCCTTTGGCTGAGACAGCAGCTACGAGACTATGACGTCATTCAAAATGAAGTGCCGATATACTGCAACAGTACCAGTGCCATTGCAATTACTCAGAACCCCGTTCTACACACAAGATGCAAGCACGTGGACATCAGACACCACTTCATTCGCGATCATGTCGAAAAGAAGGATATTAGAATGGAGAAAATCCATGCTGATCGTCAAAGGGCTGACATACTGACCAAACCTCTAGCTGAAAAAAGATTCAGGGAACTTTCAATAGAGCTAGGTTGTTGGATCCTACTGACTCAAGTCAGTAAGCTGTTTCAGAAGAAATGATCACTCAGTAGAGTCGATCACAGTAGAGTAAGGGCATTCAGTAAAGGGGAATGTATACTCTCAGTACTGAAGACGTTCAGTACACAGAGATTCAGCAACCAACTACACGAGGTATCAGCTGACTACAATGTTCAGCTGACAGGTTTGCTTATCTCCTTCAGTAGTCAACTCAACATATGCTTTTATAGGTGTTTGTCATAAGAAGCTCAGCATCGCACTTAATGCTCTATATGCTTTTATACGTGTTTGTCATAAGAAGCTCAGCATCGCACTTAATGCTCTATAGAAAGTCATTAATTAAATTTTTTTTCATTAAATACACGACATTCAATGCAACTTTGCTGAACTCTGCTTTGCATTTAATGCGAGTCGTGTCACCTTACCTATAAACAGCTAATTTCGTCTGAGATTTGACTAAGGTGGCATGCTGATCATCAATCTTTTTAATCTCATAAAATCATGACCGTCCACCGAAAAGCGAGATTTAATCTCAACCGTCGATTGATAAAATGCTTCTTATTCAAAATAATCTATATATCGACGTTATCTTCTTCACCCCGCCATTTTCGCCATATCCGTTTCTGCAACTCCTTAAGGATCTCTGAAATCATTCAGCATATCTACTTGCCTTCATATAAACTCAGAGATTTTCTTACGATAACTCTTATTTCCTAAGGCACTTTCTGACTAACTCTAGTTTCAAGTGCTACCCATTATTTTTGCAGAATAGTCATGTCGAATCTTCAAGTTACTTCTCTGGCTGATATAGTCGAGATTCTTGAGAAGGGAAGAGTCTGGTTTGAGCCTGTCATGGAGTTTGACTCCAGCGGCCTGGACTTCTTGGAAGATATTTATGATACCCTGCGTGCATCTGGGCTGGAGATGTTTCTGTCAAAGAAACCCTCCTATTTCCTACCTCATTAGATCGTCGAGTTGTTTCTCAACTTGGAGGAGGAAGATGAAGACGTGGTTGGAACGTTCCGAGTTCATGACATCCACAATCCAACCACAGCCATTCCAGTTCTGAAGAAGATTTCTTTGAAGCAATCTCTGATCAGCAGCTTCAGACTTCCGACATAGAGGATTAGTCCTGCCGGATACAAGGACGACATCCTCGATGAATACCTGACCATGTTCTGTAGGAAGCCAACCATGTTCAGAGCAGCCTTCCCCAAAAGCAGCATGCTTCCGCAGGTTAGAGCCTTGGCCTATATTGTTACTCAGATCCTGACCAGCCAGACCGGCTCATTTGATCAAGTATCTCGGCCTAAACTTTAGATGATGATGACCATATACGATAGAGCGCAAATCAATTGGTCTGAATTATTCATCAAAGAGTTTCAGGCACAGACTGTAAAGTTTGATAAGATAGCTCGACGACTGAGCGCCAAAGGAAAATTGTTATATGGCATGAAGTTGCTGTCATGATAGAAGAGCTGTGTGGATCTGATCCGGTCACCTACGCTGATAAGGAGTACTTCAACAACAAAAAGATCAGATTTCACAACCGCGCTAGTGCTCTCCAGCAGATTGGCGTCGGTACTGAAGAGGGTAACGGCAAGAGGAAAGCCCAAACCCCTGTGAAGAAGAGTACTACTCCTCAGAAGAAGCAAAAGAAGGCTTCTAAGACAGCAGTAGTAGTACCCAGACTCAGAGATGAAGATTCTGAGTCAGCAGAGAAAGAACATTCTACTGAGAAGCCTAAATCAGACAAGACACTCAACTCAGCAGACAGAGCAGATTTAGTGGACCAGAGGACTGCGCCTGAACATATCTCTACTCCACCCCTCTCTCCACTCAACATAGCTCCACTCAGCATCCATCCATCAGCTGAGAAACATCAGTCTCCAACAAATTTAGAGCAGATGGAGACTAATAGTGAAGCCGAGGATCTTGGGTTTGACATTCCGATGCTTCAACTCAGAGCAACCCAAGAGATCTCAGAAGCAATTCCAGGAATCTCCAGTCATTCAGACTTGGTAGATATAGCCACCAGGGCTAGGCTTCAGATGCTGTATAGATTCCAGGACTGGATCTCTCTAGAGAACCTGATCCGTCTCCAGTCTTCGGAACTCCTGAATTCCTATGAGCTAAAGCTCCGTCAGCAAATTAGCTACTCAGAGCCTGCTGACATTAGCTCCGTCGAAGATCTTAGGGCGGCTATGATAGCCTTGCTTGAAGAACAAAATCCTTCAGCAGCCGTCCCTACTGCCGGGTCTTCAAGTCCCTCGAGCCCTGATAAATATGACCCACCCAGTGATGCAGGCCCTGAGAAGCCTGCTGATGTATCTCAACAGGCGAAGGAGGGAGCTCAACCGTCATCTGAACAACATATCATCTCTCCTCCTCCTCCTGGTTCGGCCACCGCGGGCACCTCTGAGCCTGCTGATCCAGAATAGCTGCTGCTGGGATCATCCTATGAGTTTGGCTCCATTGGCAAACGCCGGAAGTTGAGGTCAGTGGCCAAAGCAATTCTGAAGCAGGGTACTCATAATCGTCTCCTTGCTAGAAATGTACACAAAATCTGGAACAAGGCTACTAAAGCTCAGTGCGAGAAACTCAGGGGCCTGAAAGCTTCAGTTCAGAATATCTCTTCACCCTTTGTCTCTGACTTCTCATCTATCCTCAAGAATGCTTTATCCGCACAGAAAGCTGACTTCGACGCTCAGCAAGCATGGTTCAGGAATTACTGAAGTCTGCCTATTCCACTCTTCTTGATTCTTTCAAGGCAGCTCAGTCAGACCATCAGAACCAGATCTCCACTCTCACTCAAGCTCATGAACAAAGATTTTCAACTTTTCAGAAGGAGTGTGAAAGGAAGATCGATGCCAAGCTGAAGAACATAGAAGACATTGTAGATTCCTCTCGCCGGAAGTATTGTGATGATCTCATTACTGAGAGGAATGATCTACACCTCAAGTTTGAAGGTCTTCAGAAGACCTTGGAGGAGCTCAAAAGCTCTTTCCATTCGCTCAACTCCAAGGTAGTTCCAATTCCCACCCCGTGCATATTAGATGATGCCAAAAAGGGGGAAAATGCTCAGAAACAAATCACTCTAATTCAATCTACTAAGAGTGATAAGCCTAAGGGGGAAGTTCAAGGAACAAGGGTTATAGCCCAGGGTGTCTCTGTAGGAGATGTAGGAGCTGAGACAAGCCCAAGTGGCTCAGAACCCAGGACGGCAGAAGAAACTGGCACGTCTGAACCCTCTCAGAAGATTATAGAAGGATGTGACCAAGTTTCTCGAGGAGTCAGATGATGAAGACTCAGCTCCTCTGCCTCCGCCAGTATCTGGGAAAGGGAAGAAAGTATCGAAGGTTCCCACTCTTCAACCCAAATCCCTCAAAAGATACATCTTCCCAGCTGAGCAGGTACAGATCGACGCTGATCAAAAGCTTGCCAGAGAGCTCGCTGAGGCAGAGGCAGCCAACAAACCTAAGAAGGCACCGACCAAAGCAAGAACCAAGGTTCCTGCAAGGAAACCAACTCAGAGGCCGGTTGTCAAGAAGCTTACCCTCCAAGATGATACTGATAGAGAGCAAGAAAAGGAGAGGGAAGCTGAACAGAAAAAGATTGGAGAATCCCAGCAAAACAGAAAAAGAGAGCTGAGCCTACAATCGAAGAGATGATCAATTTCAACATCATTGCCCTTGATAAGAGAGCTGAATTTCATCACTTAGAAGAGTTCGGAAGACAAGAGGCTCTAGCTAAGGAGACATCCCAACCACTTCCAAATTCTTCAGAAGAGGCCTAGGCCACCTCCACCAAAGGACAGGGACATCCCAACCACTTCCAAATTCTTCAGAAGAGGCCGCAGACCTAATGATCGAAAGATTCATAGATGTCCTCGTATCGATCAGTGGATGCCCTGGGAAAGGACTCAGGTGTGGGAGACAATCATAGCTGAGTTCATCAAGCGGTATTATGTTTGGCAGTTTTAGCCTGACTCTCCGAAGAATGAAATGTTTGTTGAATGGATTCAGAAATGTGATAATGATATATACATTATTGTCGAGAAAGCCCTTGGAGCTGACATTGATATAAGGAGGCTTTCAGGACTCTGCCTCCACCTCAAAAATTAGATAGATCTCTTTACACAGGCGTAATAGAAAACGAAGTCAGGAAAGAAGCCTTAGATCTTGATCTTGGACTTGATGATCCAGAAGATATGATGAAGATCCAGAAGCTGAGACGAGATACCTTCAAGATGTATGGACTTCCTCTGCCCGAAGACAAATCGAATGATTTTAAGGCAAGAATCCAACACTTCAAATCTGCTAGGAAGTAGTCTTGATAGATCTCTGTAGTTCCTAGTGTAGCAAGTGATGTAAATGTACTGAATTTCTCATATATATCAATACTTCAACTATTACTTGGCCTGACAATTTCTTGTTGTCTCCATGGCCTGCTTCATCTTATTTTAACACTCAGAATCACCTAAGTGATTACTGATGGTGGTCGCTGTTTTCACACCAAATAAAATTCCTGCACACACTTAGAATTTTATAGTTAGTATAGAACAGGGTCGAACTCAAGGAACAGTGAAATCAACAATATTTATCCTTTTGATCAGAGTTTTGGTGATGCCACCACGCATAAATTTGGGGTTTACTACCTAGGCAAAGAAAAGTAAATAGCAAGAAAAGTAGATAAAAATAAACAAGTAGAGAAAGGCGGACTCGGCTTCGGGTAACTTGTATGAGACAACTACTTCGATCATGGATGCATAGATTTAATTAATTCCTAAGATCAACTAGTTATAGGATACAGTGTTGGTCACGTACATACCCCAATTCCTACTTACTTAGTCGGTAATGGCTTGTTGAACAAATTTCCACTACTCCCTAACCTAACCACAACCTAGCTTGTTGAACAAACCTAGATTTAATGTTTAGATAACATTACGAGGAAGGAACCCAATTTTAATCTCTACCGTTGTTGGACAAGCTGACATAGATGATTAACCTCCTTAATTCGACTACCATTACGATAGCTTCGCCACCTAAGTTGTTGAACAATCTGGCACTAATCTTCATAACCTAAATTGATCAAGTTTAAGTTAATCCAATTAAATCTTTCTGCTCCGAATTAAGTCAAAATCCTAGTCTTCAATTACTACGAACAATTAGATCTCACAAAGTTTGTATATCATATTCGTCACCCTCGCCGAAGCCCTAAAAAGTTTAGCTACGCATACTTAACTTGGACAAGCAGAACAAACGAACATATTCAGAACAGAATTTAAAGTGCGAAAATAGATAAGCATGCAATGTAAATAAAGTATGAGAAACTTAAAGGAATACCGAAACCTTAAACTGAACGGAAGCTTGAATTAAACTGGAAATCTGAACAAAGTACCGAAGTCTTGAAGTGTTAAAATCCGAAAGCAACTAAACTAAGAAAGCGAATAAAAGAGTGTTTGGAATACTTGTGCTGAAAATTAAACCTAAACTACGGGACTAAGAATGAGATGGCTAGAGACGAAACTAAACTAGTGAAGCGCTGAATTGTGGTGTAGATTGTTGTTAATGTCGTTCGTCTCCAACCCCATTATATAGATCTTGAGCTTGATCCACCAAAGGAAAAAAAATCTAGGGCAAATCTTTTGAATCTTGATCTTCAAGACTCCTTTTCCTTGTATAACTCCAGCCCTAAAATATCTTCAAGCTCTAAATCTTTGGCAAATCTTTCCTTCTCGATCTAAATCTCGTTTTTATCTCCAAAAATAACCAAAATATCTCCAAATCAGCTCCGGATCGCCACCTCATCATCTGATCATAAACCTGCTGAAAAATAGACATTTCTGCGCACAAAACAGCATCAACTTGGACAAGATGAGTGTCAGAACCGGGTGAATTCGAGGGGTATAAAATTGACACATCAAATATCCTCACAATTGATTCATACTTGCCCTCAAGTATGGTATGAACAAAAGAATACTCCCACTCGAATCACCATTCCCCAAGACTCAAAACAGACTCAAAGAACGAAAATAAAAAAATTAAAAAAAAAACACTAAGACACGAGAGTCAGATTCAAAGAAGAGAAATAAATCAAAAGATTCAAACACAATAGACTAAACATTGAAACATACCAAGCAGCCATGAAATGTCCATGATTCTCAATCTCTGCCCAAACATGCAATGCAATCAAAACCTTCATCAAACAAGTCAAGCAACATAATTCTCAAACCATGGATTCAGATATCAGCTTGGTCAAAACATAAGCATAACTGAACTAGCTCACCGATTCACTCATCTCTCTCTAATCTGGTCCGGGTAAGCCGCTCATAAAAAACAACATAGTCACGCAGTTACAATAGCAAGTGGTCAATCTAGCAACTCAAAGAGGTCTTTCTCTTGGATGTAATGGGGCTTAAGGACTCATTCAAATATATGACATGGTAGGGAATCATAGGGGTCCTAAGCTTCTGAAAATTAAGTATAAATATGCAGCATGCTATTCACTGAGGCATTTGGTTAGGCAAGCAGATAGTAAGCACAAGAGATATACAGTTCAGCACTGGTGGAGATTTATTTTCACATACAGACTTGGGCAAGGCAGAATATAAACATTCAGACTTCATCCTTCCCTTTATTTTTTCAACGGGTTCTCTCTCTTTTTTTTTCTTTTTCCTTTTCTTTTTCTGCACCTTCAACTCTTTTTTTTTAGCCCCCCTTCAATATTTATTTCTTTTCAGTACAACACTCTGCCTGGCCAAACCGATCGCCGACAGAGTTCGTAATGTAAAACAAAGACAACCTGTGGGGGGTATCAATTGAAACACTATCTCCAACTAATCATAAAATCTCTTTTATAAAAATTGCCTCAAATTATGAATATCCACAGCAAACACATGCATGCATAAGGTCAAGAGAAAGGCTTTGAAAGGCTTGGCTTCTTTAAATAACTCATGAAAGAACAAAGTCAAGGCTTCAAAGTGGCTAACTAGGGGCTGAGCGAAGGTAGGAATCAAAAGAATTAAAAGCTCAAATTGGTTAACCCTAATTTGCCTCCTATCATCTGTCACACATGACCACAAGCTATGGAGACTTTGCAACACATCACTCTCAAGAAAATAGTGGGAAGTGTCCCACTTTTAAAGGCTCAAATCTCTCTTTAGTGATGAGGTTTAAAATTCAGTTTTATCATGCTTAAATTTCTTCATCCCAAGCCACATACAAAATCCTCCACGGAAAGAGAAAATACACTCCAATCATGCAGAATTCAGTCAATGAAAGCACGCAGAATCTGGGCAGATTTATCCTGAAATCACATCAACAAATCATGTAAACCTAGCATGCTTCGACCTAGGATGAAGGACACAAACCTAAAATAACCTCCTCACATTTCAACCTTGCTCGCCCTCGAGCAAGTAACAGAGAAAATATAGAAGCATGCAGAGGAAACAAACATAGACACACAAAGACTGAAAACAAAGAAGACAGAAAAAGAAAAAAAAAACTGACTGACTAGGGGAATGGTTCACCGGTTCTTTAGCTCGTCCAAGCGAGCTATCACGTTCCTCTGAAATTCTTCCAGCTATTCAGCAATCTTCTCCAACCTGGCTTCTATCCGGTCGAGCCTGTCCTGCTCCTCCTCCTGCCCTGCACCCACGGATTGACTCGGGACACCAGGTCCCGGCCTAAAAACTTGTCCAGACCGTCAGTACCAACATAGGTTAGCTTGGCTGACCTCAACCGACTGAGGCTCATAGTGGCAGGTGGATCACACATAGACAGTGGTACACGGGATATTAAAGCAAAGTTGCGAACAAAGAATGTGGCAAGCAAATGACAAAGAGTATGGTGCCGATTCAGCCTAGCAGCTATGCTCTCCAAACAATATGATATCCAATACCCTAAATCTAGCTTGGTTCCTGTATGCATGCACCATAAAAAGTACAACTCCGTAGCACTCATTTTAGAAAAACCCGTAGTTATGCCAGTCAAATTATAAGCAATGTAGTAATGACACAACCTAAGAACAGGGCTCTCAACATGATAAACATGAGAACGTGAGGCATAAAATTCATTCGGATTAGACGGAGCAAGCAACTTCCATGCATCCCTAGGACCGATATATGCTGGATTCGACTCAGGCAAACCACGGAAATAAGAATCAAACACATCATCACAATAATCAGCATAATCTAACAAACCCCACCTTATGTTCCAATCCAATAAGGAAGTATGAAATTCTTGTCCACCCAAATGGAAAGCTATGCAGTCATCATTCACATTACCAACATCAACAAAGTGGAAAGAAGTAAAGAATTCAAGAGCAATATCTTGCGGTAAGGCGAAATGATGCAAAATAAGTAACCAACTCCAACCAATAGCACTGAAATAGGCATAAAACTGATCACGGATACCCAAACTAACCAACACCTTAGAATCAACAAACATACCTGACTTGCAGGCCCAAAACTGCCTCTTCTCACACTTCGTGGCCAACTCATCTCTTCAAAATGGCGAAGGCGGAAACGATCTTCTTCATTCAAGATGCAGATTACGAACATGTTGTCGTAACCTTCTTCGGCCAACTCGGAGTCAGAGATATTCTCTTTGGCTTTGGCATAACGGTGAAATAGGGTTTGGTCTTCGGCATCTAGCAACATATCGGTTGGGCAATCAACGTCCGGGACATAATCTTCATCATCATCGTCCTCAGGGTACACGCCATCCATTATCAATCGTTCCCATGGAATATGGATAGATCCAGCCTCTCGAACAGTGCCACCCACAGATGCAGCGCGGGCTTGAATCGCTCGTCGGGCAGCGGCGGTGGAAGGTTCTGAAAAAGGAGATTCTGGAGGTGGTAGAGACGCAGGAATGGGCTGTTCTGCGGGAGGTGCAGATTTTTCAGGCGGTGGGGTGGAAACCCTAGCCGGCGACAGACGCGGCTCAACAATGTGAGTAGGAGAAACAGGGGCTTCCTCCAAAACTTCAGATGGAGATGGGGATGGAGTTTTCTGCACTTCCGGCGAAGTGGACTCTGCATGGGGCACCGGTGGTACCTCAGGAATCGTGCTAGCAACATCTACATCTTCAACGGACTCATCCGCCGCAGCCGGCGGAACGTCAATGTGCGTAGCAACCACTTCTTCAACAGGCTCATCCGCCGCAGTCGGTGGAACGTCAGTGTGCGTAGGCACCTCCTGTTGAACCGGTGGTGGAGTGGGTTGCCGTCGGCGGTTTGCTCTCTGCTGGCGAGCCGACGGCTGAGCAGGTAGAGTCTTCTTCTTCACAGCGGAGGCAGTAGTCTTTTGTTTCTTGGGAGCCATTGATAGTTGTGGAATATGATGTAGAAGGGAGGAGATGATGAGTAGCTTGGTGGAAGATGATTTTGAAGGGAGGGGAAGATTTGAGTGCGGGAACAGTTATGAGGTCCCCCCTTTCGATGCGTTCTTAAAGCTCCCAAATTCTGAGGGTTTGCAATTGAGTCCTCCAATTTCTTTTGGTATGCAATACACCCCCGCTTTGTTGCAACCTCCTCACACTTCAACTTTTGTGTCAATTGGACCACAAAAGTTTGAAGTATTTTGCAATCAGGTCCTCGACCAAGAACATAGGTATATTTCCTTCTTTAAAACTCCTTCCTTAACTAGATATTTTTTTTTCTATTCTTCCACAAATATCTAGATTTCCTGCATAAAATAGTCAGCACAAAAAACCAACACTAAAAACCATATAAGAAAAACATAAAATAAACCTAGACTATGAAATAAAATGTGGAAAATAAAGGATACGTGTGGGGTGCCTCCCACAAGCGCCTTGAGTTAGAGTCGCAGGCTCGACTCTTCCAAGCTGATCAAGTGTATGTTGGGAGGTACAATGGAATCTCGTCCACTGTTTTTATTTGGTGCAAGTGATGATATAGCTTTAGCCGATGACCATTCACCACGAAAGTAGACTTCGTAGCGGGATCCTCTAAATCGACCACTCCGCTTGGCCGAACTGACTTGATAACAAATGGCCCTATCCATCTTGAACGAAGCTTCCCGGGCATGAGTCGAAATTTAGATTGGTATAAGAGCACCAATTGTACAACTTTAAATTGTTTAGATCTCAGATTACGATCATGCCAAGCCTTGGTTCGATCCTTGTACCACATAGAGGCATCATAAGCTTCAAGTCGAAGCTCTTCTAATTCTTGCAAATGATACTTGCGTTCTTCCTCACACTTGAACAAGTTCATATTCATTGTTTTCATGGCCCCAAATGCCTTATTTCGAGCTCAACCGGTAAGTGACACATCTTTCCAAAGATCAAACGATAAGGGGACATACCAATAGGGGTTTTGTATGCGGTTCTGTACGCCCAAAGAGCATCCTCTAAGCGTGTACTCCAATCTTTTCGAGACGGATTAACCGTTTTTTCCAAAACATTCTTGATCTCCCTATTGGATACTTCAGCTTGACCATTTGTTTGAGGATGATACAGAGTAGATAGACAATGTTGACATCCGTATTTCTTCATCAAAGCTTCAACGGTACGATTGCAGAAATGAGTACCATTATCACTAATTATGAGTACCATTATCACTAATTATTGCTCGAGGAACACCATATCGGCTAAAAATATTGGACTTCAAAAATCTAACAACGACTTTGGAATCATTGGAGCGAGTTGCCTTGGCCTCGATCCATTTGGACACATAATCCACAGCCAATAGTATGTATAAATTTCCGAACGAGCTAGGGAAAGGTCCCATGAAGTCCATACCCCATACATCGAATATTTCGCAAAAGCGCATCGGATGTTGTGGTAGTTCATCTCGCAAGCCAATATTACCAAGCATTTGGCAACGTTTGCAACTCTTGCAAAACTCACAAGCTTCTCTATTCAAAGTTAACCAAAAGAATCCACAATCGAGAACTTTTTGTGCAGTACGTTTTACTCCTCCATATCCACCATAAGGTGATGAATGACATCGCTCTAAGATCTCAAATTGTTCCTCTTCGGGTACGCACCTTTGAATAACTTGATCGGCTCCAACTTTCCAAAGGGTAGGATTATCCCAAAAATAATACTTGCATTCACTCATTAATTTCCTCTTTTGAGCCATGGTAAAGTCTGGTGGTAGTCTCCTTGAAGTGAGATAATTTACAATGTTGGCATACCACGGAGTTTTACCATCTTTTCATTCAATTGCATAACATTCTGCCTCAGTTCCGTACTTCCACTTGGATAAGCTGATAATAGAATTTTCTTCAGATGGCTTGGCTAAGTTGTCAGCATCTGGGATCACAGAACAATAGAGATGCTCTTCTGGAAATTATTCCTTGATTGGTTCGGCATCTTCTGGATGAACTAAACGACTCAAATGATCAGCTACATTATTTTCAGCTCCTTCCTTATCTCGCACTTCCCAATCAAATTGTTGCAATAGCAAAATCCAATGTATAAGACGTGGTTTGGTCTCCTTCTTTACGAGTAGATGCTTCACGACAGCATGATCAGTGTAGACGATCACCTTTGACCCAAGCAGATAGGAGCGGAACTTGTCGAAGGCAAAAACAATAGCGAGTAGCTCCTTTTCTGTAGTGGTGTAATTGCATTGGGCTGGATTGAGCGTCTTTGAGGTATAGTATATAGCATGACTATCCTTTGCATTCTTTTGGGCAAGGACAGCTCCAACAGCGTAGTCACTTGCATCACACATAAGCTCAAATGGAATTTTCCAATTCGGAGCTTGCATAATAAGAGCTGTGACCAATTTTTCATGGAGAATGTCGAAAGCTTTCTTGCAGTCATCAGCTAGGACAAACGGAACGTCTTGCTGAAGTAACCTTGTTAAAGGTTGAGCGATCTTGGCGAAGTCCCGAATGAATCTTCGGTAAAATCCAGCATGGCCTAAAAATCCTCGAATCTCCTTGATATTTGTTGGATACGGCAGCTGGGCAATTAAATCAACCTTCGCCTTATCAACTTGGATAACTCTTTCGGATATTATATGGCAAGAACAATTCCTTCCCTTACCATGAAATGACACTTTTCGTAATTAAGAACCAAGTTCTTCTCCACGCATCTTCTTAGAACCACATCTAGATTTCTGAGACATCGATCAAAAGAATCTCCATAGACGGTGAAATCGTCTATAAATACTTCGATGCATTTTTCAATGAGATGGAGACTAATAGTGAAGCCGAGGATCTTGGGTTTGACATTCCGATGCTTCAACTCAGAGCAACCCAAGAGATCTCAGAAGCAATTCCAGGAATCTCCAGTCATTCAGACTTGGTAGATATAGCCACCAGGGCTAGGCTTCAGATGCTGTATAGATTCCAGGACTGGATCTCTCTAGAGAACCTGATCCGTCTCCAGTCCTCGGAACTCCTGAAATCCTATGAGCTAAAACTCCGTCACCAAATTGGCTACTCAGAGCCTGCTGACATTAGCTCTGTCGAAGATCTTAGGGCGGCTATGCTAGCCTTGCTTGAAGAACAAAATCCTTCAGCAGCCGTCCCTACTGCCGGGTCTTCAAGTCCCTCGAGCCCTGATAAATATGACCCACCCAGTGATGCAGGCCCTGAGAAGCCTGCTGATGGATCTCAATAGGCGAAGGAGGGAGCTCAACCGTCATCAGAAAAACATATCAGCTCTCCTCCTCCTCCTGGTTCGGCCGCCACGGGCACCTCTGGCCTGCTGATCCAGAATAGCTACTGCTGGGATCATCCTATGAGTTCGGCTCCATTGGCAAACGCCGGAAGTCGAGATCAGTGGCCAAAGCAATTCTGAAGCAGGGTACTCATAATTGTCTCCTTGCTAGAAATGTACACAAAATCTGGAACAAGGCCACTAAAGCTCAGTGCGAGAAACTCAGGGGCCTGAAAGCTTCAGTTCAGAATATCTCTTCACCCTTTGTCTCTGACTTCTCATCTATCCTCAAGAATGCTTTATCCGCACAGAAAGTTGACTTCGACGCTCAGCAAGCATGGTTCAGGAGTTACTGAAGTCTGCCTATTCCACTCTTCTTGATTCTTTCAAGGCAGCTCAGTCGGACCATCAGAACCAGATCTCCACTCTCACTCAAGCTCATGAACAAAGATTTTCAACTTTTCAGAAGGAGTGTGAAAGGAAGATCGATGCCAAGCTGAAGCACATAGAAGACATTGTAGATTCCTCTCGCCGGAAGTATTGTGATGATCTCATTACTGAGAGGAACGATCTACACCTCAAGTTTGAAGGTCTTCAGAAGACCTTGGAGGAGCTCAAAAGCTCTTTCCATTCGCTAAACTCCAAGGTAGTTCCAATTCCCACCCCGTGTATATTAGATGATGCCAAAAAGGGGGAAAATGCTTAGAAATAAATCACTCTAATTCAATCTACTAAGAGTGATAAGCCTAAGGGGGAAGTTCAAGGAACAAGGGTTATAGCCCAGGGTGTCTCAGTAGGAGATGTAGGAGTTGAGACAAGCCCAAGTGGCTCAGAACCCAGGACGGCAGCAGAAACTGGCACGTCTGAACCCTCTCAGAAGATTATAGAGGATGTGACCAAGTTTCTCGAGGAGTCAGATGATGAAGACTCAGCTCCTCTGCCTCCGCCAGTATCTGGGAAAGGGAAGAAAGTGTCTAAGGTTCCCACTCTTAAACCCAAATCCCTCAAAAGATACATCTGCCCAGCTGAGCAGGCACAGATCGACGCTGATCAAAAGCTTGCCAGAGAGCTCGCTGAGGCTGAGGCAGCCAACAAACCTAAGAAGGTACCGACCAAAGCAAGAACCAAGGTTCCTGCAAGGAAACCAACTCAGAGGCCGGTTGTCAGGAAGCTTACCCTCCAAGATGATATTGATAGAGAGCAAGAAAAGGAGAGGGAAGCTGAACAGAAAAAGATTGGAGAATCCCAGCAAAACAGAAAAAGAGAGCTGAGCCTACAATCGAAGAGATGATCAATTTCAACATCATTGCCCTTGATAAGAGAGCTGAATTTCATCACTTAGAAGTGTTCGGAAGACAGGAGGCTCTAGCTAAGGAGACATCCCAACCACTTCCAAATTCTTCAGAAGAGGCCTAAGCCACCTCCACCAAAGGACAGGGACATCCCAACCACTTCCAAATTCTTCAGAAGAGGCCGCAGACCTAATGATCGAAAGATTCATAGATGTCCTCGTATCGATCCGTGGATGCCCTGGGAAAGGACTCAGGCGTGGGAGACAATCATAGCTGAGTTCATCAAGCGGTATTATGTTTGGCAGTTTTGGCCTGACTCTCCGAAGAAGGAAATGTTTGTTGAATGGATTCAGAAATGTGATAATGATATATACATTATTGTCGAGAAAGCCCTTGGAGCTGACATTGATATAAGGAGGCTTTCAGGACTCTGCCTCCACCTCAAAAATTAGATGGATCTCTTTACACAGGCGTAATAGAAAACGAAGTCAGGAAAGAAGCCTTAGATCTTGATCTTGGACTGGATGATCCAGAAGATATGCCGAAGATCCAGAAGCTGAGACGAGATACCTTCAAGATGTATGGACTTCCTCTGCCCGAAGACAAATCGAATGATTTTAAGGCAAGAATCCAACGCTTCAAATCTGCTAGGAAGTAGTCTTGATAGATCTCTGTAGTTCCTAGTGTACCAAGTGATGTAAATGTACTGAATTTCTCATATATATCAATACATCAACTATTACTTGGCCTGACAATTTCTTGTTATCTCCATGGCCTGCTTCATCTTATTTTAACACTCAGAATCACCTAAGTGATTACTGATGGTGGTCACTGTTTTCACACTAAATAAAACTCCTGCACACACTTAGAATTTTATAGTTAGTATAGAACTGGGTCGAACTCAGGGAACAGTGAAAATCAACAATATTTATCCTTTTGATCAGAATTTTGGTTATGCCACCACGCATAAATTTGGGGTTTACTACCTAGGCAAAGAAAAGTAAATAGCAAGAAAAGTAGATAAAAATAAACAAGTAGAGAAAGGCGGACTCGGCTTCGGGTAACTTGTATGAGATAACTACTTCGATCATGGATGCATAGATTTAATTAATTCCTAAGATCAACCAGTTATAGGATACTGTGTTGGTCACGTACATACCCCAATTCCTACTTACTTAGTCGGTAATGGCTTGTTGAACAAATTTCCACTACTCCCTAATCTAACCACAACCTAGCTTGTTGAACAAACCTAGATTTAGTGTTCAGATAGCATTACGAGGAAGGAACCCAATTTTAATCTCTACCGTTGTTGGACAAGCTGACATAGATGATTAACCTCCTTAATTCGACTACCGTTACGATAGCTTCGCCACCTAAGTTGTTGAACAATCTGGCACTAATCTTCATAACCTTAATTGATCAAGTTTAAGTTAATCCAATTAAATCTTTCTGCTCCGAATTAAGTCAAAATCCTAGTCTTCAATTACTACGAACAATTAGATCTCACAAAGTTTGTATCTCATATTCGTCACCCTCGCCGAAGCCCTAAAAAGTTTAGCTACACATACTTAACTTGGACAAGCAGAACGAAACGAACATATTCAGAACAGAATTTAAAGTGCGAAAATAGAAAAGCATGCAATGTAAATAAAGTATGAGAAACTTAAAGGAATACCGAAACCTTAAACTGAATGGAAGCTTGAATTAAACTGGAAATCTGAACAAAGTACCGAAGTCTTGAAGTGTTAAAATCCAAAAGCAACTAAACTAAGAAAGCGAATAAAAGAGTGTTTGGAATACTTGTGCTGAAAATTAAACCTAAACTACGAGACTAAGAATGAGATGGCTAGAGATGAAACTAAACTAATGAAGCGTTGAATTGTGGTGTAGATTGTTGTTAATGTCATTCGTCTCCAGCCCCTTTATATAGATCTTGAGCTTGATCCACCAAAGGAAAGAAATCTAGGGCAAATCTTTTGAATCTTGATCTTCAAGACTCCTTTTCCTTGTATAACTCCAGCCCTAAAATATCTTCAAGCTCTAAATCTTTGGCAAATCTTTCCTTCTCGATCTAAATCCCGTTTTTATCTCCAAAAATCACCAAAATATCTCCAAATCAGCTCCGGATCGCCACCTCATCATCTGATCATAAACCTGCTGAAAATAAACATTTCTGCGCACAAAACAACATCAACTTGGACAAGATGAGCGTCAGAACCGGGTGAATTCGAGGGGTATAAAATTGACACATCAACTGACTCACACACTCAATGATTATCTGTGTATTCAGTATTTTGCATAGCTTAGAAGATTTGAATATACTCTCCATTGTTTCTCATTGTAATACTTGTAAGGAGCTTGTATCTGTCTGTTCTTTAGATTCTTAGGTAGTGTTAGATAGTTGATAGTGATAGGTTTTTGCATCATCAAATAGGGGGAAATTGTTGGGAGATGATTCAGCAGTAGGTCAGTTGCTTAGTAATTAGTGATTTGGCTGATCCCAAAACTCTATGTTTATTGGTGAACCATTCCTTTGTAAAAGCTACACCTTTGTCTCTGAGTGTTTCAGACTCAGTAGATTAGCCTTCAGCATGGTTCCGGCTCAGTAATTTTGTCTGTTGTCCTTCAGTAGACTATCCACCGCAGCGCCATGGAGTGAAGATTCAGTAGTGCTGGACTCAGTAGGAGCAGCATACTGAAAGGTGTTCAGGAGTCAGTAGAACTGGACTCAGCAGGAGCAGTTCACTGAACTCAGAGTCTTGACCTTCAGTAGAGTTGAACTAAGCTGGAGTATACTACTGAACCTATGGGTCAGACTCAGCAACGACCTGTCAGTTTTTTTCGACTGACAGTGGACTTCAATGACATTCCAGTAGAGTGGTTCGATGTCGTACAACTAAGAGAAGTCAGCTTCAGTATCAACCTTGAAGTTTGCAAGTGTCTCAACCACTTTCCGTACCTTGACCAATGACAAGAAGCCAGCTGGAAAAGTATCTAACAAAAGCTGCAAGTCAACCACTTTCTTGAAAAAGATAGTGGACTCTGCGGAAATTCAAAAGAGCCGTTAGCTATCAAATAGAGTGACACGTGGACAGTTCGTCTCCAACGGATCTATCTATAGCTCACGTCTATAAATAGAGGAAAAATCAAATTGATGAATACGAGATACAAGACACAGACATCATACGAACAGAGCAACAAGCGTATAAGAACAAGTTATACACGACGAGCCTCGGAGCTTATTTCAAATGTGAAAAGCATTCAATCTGCTCTACGGGAAGTCAAGCTTATATAGAAATCAAGCCTCTAGCATCCAAGTGAAGAACACGAACCCAGAGAGATTATTCCTCACCGTTCTTCATTCAAGAAGCCTTTCTTGTTCCCTTTCCCTCTAACCTAAGCTCAACTGCATTTATCTACAGCTTAGACCCAAGGTGTTGGTCCCGAGATAAACGTTCAAGTGTAGGGGGGGTGAATACACCTGAAAACTTTCTCAACTTAAAACGCGAACAGTCCTTTTTCAGGAGAGTGTCTTACTGAACAAGTTCAGTAGACCAAATAAGTCATTCTGAATCGCGTGGTAGAGTGACTGACTATACTGATGCCTGCTAGCTGACTGAAGTCAGAATTCAGTACCGTTCAGTAAAAGTTCAGTAGAGTGCGGAAATGTGTAGGCCCAATTCAGTTGAGTTAGAAAGCGTTTTTATTAAAACTATTTCAGTATATTAGTGCAATCTTTTAAGCTTTGCTGAAACACAGTTGAATGATTTTGAAAGATATTTTCAGTATAAATAGAAATCAATGCAATAGTAAAACAGAGCACACAGAACACAACGATTTTTAAAGTGGTTCGGATATCAAACAATCCTACGTCCACTGTCCCAAAAAGATCAGGAGGTTATTTTATTATACTGAGTTAGTCTCAGTCGGTTTGTGCGCTGGACAAACACTGGTCTTGAAGATTATACTGAGCAAGTCTCAGTTTACAAGTATCAAACTAAAGCGTTTGACAAACTCTCCAACTATGAAGGAGTTCTTTACAATAAAGAACAGTTCAGGAATGAACTCCTTCGATCTAAGCAATAGATATGGTCAGTTGAGCTTAGGTTAGAGGGAAGGGAACAAGGAAGTGGCTTCTAGAGCGACGAACGGTAAGGAATAATCTCTAGGTTCGAGTTCAATCGCTTGGATACTAGAGGCTTTGAATCTAATTCAGCTTGGTTCCCTCTAAGAAAGAATGCCGCCTTTCGCTTGAAGGTTGTCTCTGAAGTTCTTGTGGAAAGCTTAAGTCGGTTGGTTTGTTGCTGGTAATCGCTCGTGTTCTTCGTATGTGTCTTGGTTCGTGCGTGAGCTTTGATTTGAGTTCTTCCCTCTATTTATAGAGATGTGTCATGGAAAGATCCGTTGGAGACGATGATCCATGTGCCACTCTCTTTTGGGTAGCTAACGGCTCTTCAATGAAATCTGGCAGAGTCTTTTCCCTCCATTTTTGGAAATATGTTGACTTGCAGCTTTAATCGAAAAGTAGACAGCTGGCTGCTCGTCATTGGTTGAGGCTTAGAAAGTAGTTGAGACAAACAGACTTCAAGGCAGATCTGAAGATGACTTCTCTGAACCTCGTATGACTCTACTGATTTAACAAGTAAGATCATCTGACAGTTAATGAGACTGTAGGCCGTTGCTGAGTCTGACCTTGGTTCAGTAGTATACTCCTGCTGAGTCCAACTCTACTGAAGGTCAACTCTGAGTTCAGTGAACTGCTCCTGCTGAGTCCAGTTCTACTGACTCCTTTCAGTATGCTGCTCCTGCTGAGTCGAGCACTACTGAGTCTTCACTCCATGGTACTGAGGCTGATAGTCTACTGAAAAGTCAGCAAACAGAACTGAGCGCTTGAACCATGCTAAAAGAATTTCTACTGAGTCTAAAACACTCAGAGACAGAGGCAATACAATTACCACTCAATGGTTCACCAATCAAATTAGGGTTTGGGATCATTCAAATCTATTAGCACTATGCTACTGAATCGTCTCCCAACAATTACCCCCTATTTGATGATGCTAAAACCTAATACTACAAACTGTCAGAAACAAACTCGTTACAAATATTACAAGTAGAATCAGTGGAGTTGTTCACCAAGTTCTAATCTACTGAGGGAATACAGAAGAGAAATATCAGAACTTATACAGAATTCTAACAATAATTTCCCTTTATATATCTTTATACAACAAATTTCCCCCATGCTTCTAACAAAAGAATCTATCAATCTAAGTAAAGACATGCAAACACAGATATCAGCAGTGAGTGTGTGAGTCAGTAATCACTTAGGTGATTCTGAGTGTTAAGCTTAAATAAACAAGGCCATGAAGACAATAAGGTATTGTCGGGCCAAACAACAAATAAGTTTTATATATGATAAGAAGTTTCAGTACAGTATATCTCTTGATATTCTAAGAAAACAAAATAAGATACAAGAAGCTATCTATCTCCTGAACTGCTGGTTCTTTGCCTTGAAATCCCTGGACTTCTCTTCTGGTAACGGCAATCTATACATCTGGAAGGTATCTTTTCTGACCGTCTCATCTTCAGCACATCAGCAGGGTCAGATTGGTCAAGATCTAAGGCTTTAATGGCACTTCTGACTTCTCCTTCTATCACTCTAGTATATAATGAGCCATCAAGCTTCTGTGGAGGAGGCATAGGTCTAGGAACAGGAACACGAACATCTTCCTTATCAGTTAAGGCTTTCTGGACTCTGGCATATATCTCAGGGTCGCTCACCAGAAGTCATTCAGCAAAGGCGTTGCTCTTATGCATATCGGGCCAGTACCTCCAGACGAAGTACCTCTTGATAAATTTGGCTTTAAGTGTTTCCCATCTCTGTGTCCGTTCCCATGGCATCTACTTGTCAACTGTTGGCCATCTGTGGATCTTTTGGTCAGTGGGCTTCGTGCTTCGCCTATATTTATATGGAAATTTAGCTTTCTTACCAGGTACCCTCTCTCGAGCCTCTTTCTCAGTCCTCAGCCCGAGAGCTTCTAAATCCGCAAGACTGAGCCTCTCTCTGGCTTCACTGAATTTGCCTTGCTTCGGCCGTTCTATCCAAAGCTCTTTCCATTGTGTCTGAAATCTCTTTCATCTCCAATTCTTGTTCTTTTGAAGGGACATAGGAAGGAACATGTTGTTCTTCTGACTCAGTAGGTGATTGTGATTTGGAACCCGAAGTATCACCCTGCTATCCAGACTTGGACTTTTCCTGTTGTTGTTGTTGTTCAGCTTCCTTCTCTTTGTCGGCCTCATCGCCGATTCTCAATTTCCTTGGGGGAGGCCTAGTTCCAGTCTTCTTTCCCCCTGAGACCTTTGTTTTACCCTTAGCCGGAGCTTTCTTAGGTTTATTGGCAGCTTCTGCTTCAGTAATCTCCCGGGAAAGTTTTTCGTCGGCCTCAATCTGAGCTTGCTATTCAGAACTTATATATCTTTTGGCTCCTTTCTGTGGTGGGGTTGGGAGTTTCAGCTTTTTCTTCCCCTTTCCTGCCACTGGAGGAGGCAGAGGAGTCTCCTCCTCATCTGAATCCTCCTTAATGAAGTCAGCAACCTCCTGAATATGTTCAATGGGAGTTTGGGTTGCTGAGTCCTTTGGTCCTGAGCCGCTTAGGCCGGTCTCAGCAGGCCCTACATAGCCCGCTGTTGAGACACCCTGGGCTTGACCTGGAGTCCCTTGGGGGTTAGTGGGAGCTGATCGACTTCCAGCTGCTCCACATACTGACCTTGTCCCCCTTGGTGTCCTCAGTGTCCTTTCCCCCTTTTTGGCATCATCAGCTGAGCTAGGGGTGAGGACCTGAACTTTCTTGTTCAGACCATCGAATGCAGTAGCCAGCTTATCCAGAGCTGTCTGCATTGTCTAAAGATGTAGGTGGAAGTCGTTCCTCTCTATTATTAGATCATCACTGTACTTCTTATGGGAGGAATCCACCAGTGTCTGAATGTTTTGCAACTTAGCATCAATTTTATATTCAAGAGTCTTCTGAAGTGATTGAATTATGAGCTCGAAAGCTTAACTCAGTGAAGAAACAGATTCAGTATGTGCTGAGTGAGCTGCCTTATAATCTTCCAATAGTTGCTTCTAGGCAGCTTCCAGCGATGCTTGTTGTTCTCGAATTCTACTCTTTGAGTGGATAAGGCATTGTGAGTATAGATGAGAAGTCAGGAGCTGCTGAGGTTTGAATAGAATTTCTCAGCTCCTTTATCTCCTCACTCTGAGGAAGAGTAGACTTCTTCCATGTCTTATGGACAGCCTTGGCCAAAAGTCGATTTTGAGCTCCTTGAATTTTTAAGGCTTTGGCAACAGTCTTAGACCGTCGGCTCTTCAGGCTGGGCGCAACCTCGAAAGCAGACCCCAGCGATAGCTGTTCTGGGTCCGCAACCTGAGAGGTTCCAGCTTACAGGAGGGAGGATGGTGAGAGGTAGTTCAACAGTTGAAGGTTTGTCACCCTCCTCCAGTTGAGTTCCCTCAATAGGCGGGTCCTATATCACTGGGCGGGTCCTGATCATCAGGATCAGACCCATCAGAAGTCACAACTGCTGAAGGATTGCGGTCGTTCACGATAGCATGCATAGCCGCCCTTAAATCTTCCAGGGGACTGATGTCCGCAGGCTCGGAATAGCCTATCTTTTCACGGAGAATCAGCTCTTCTTCATGTAGTTGTTCGCGGGTATGGTGTAGAATAAGCTTGTTCAGAGTAGACCATTCCTGGAACCTGATCAACATGTGAAGCCTGGCCTGCCTCGCTAGAGTGATCAAGTCAGAGTGACTTGATATCTCAGGTATGGCCTCTGAGACTTCTCGGGAGGCTCTATTCTGAATAGCTTCAGCCTCTAATCCGATGGTCTCGGCTTTTGTGCCTATCTCCGAGTTATCTAATTCAATTGGAGACGTGGCCTTCTCAGCAGAAGGGATGCTGCTGAGGGGTGGAACGTCCAGTGGGGTCTGAGAGATAGGAGTAGATGGTTTAGCTTTGGACCCCTATTCCATTGTCGCTTCCCTTTCAGTGTAGACTGTCTTCTCCACTGAGACTGTTTTCTCATAAGAGTCTGATTCATCTCACAGTCGGAAGGGAGGAGTAATAACTGGTTCAGAAGCCGTCTTCTGCTTCTTCAACGGAGTCTTCTGGACAACTTTTGGTGGTGTTCTCTTCTTTGTCGGAGTGGACTTCTTCGACCCTTTCTTAGGCTCAGCAGACCCTGCCCCAATCTGCTATAGGGTTGCTGCCTTGCTATGAAATCTGATCTTCTTTGGGTCGAAATACACCTTGTCTGCGTATGTGATGTGATCAGCACCACAGAAGTCCTCGATCATTACTGTCAGCTTCATCCCGTAGAGAAGCTTTCCCTTGACAGTTAGGTTGTTCATCACCTCATCGAACTTGGCAGCCTGCGTCTGAAATTCCTTCAAGAAGAATTCCGTCCAAATGACCTGAGCTATATCGTAGATTGGCATCATCATCTGGAGCTTTGGTCTGGACACTTGGTCAAAAGAGTCAGCCTGGCTAGTCAGAATCTGAGTGACTATGTATGCCAGTGCTCTGTATTTCGGCAGCATGGAGTTTTTCAGGAAGGCAGTCCTGAATAACGTCGGCTCGCCGCAGAAAATCTCCAAATATTCATCGAGCAAGTCGTCCTTATATCTAGTGACACTATTCCCTATGCTTGGCAACTGAAAGCTCCTCTGAAGAGCTTGCTTTATTGACATCTGCTTAATTTCAGAGTCAGCACGGGCGGGGTCTGTGACATGGTGAATGATGAAGCGCCCCACAATATCTCCGTCTACTGAATCGGAGTTCAAGTACAGCTCCGAAACCTGACGTGGAAGAAACAAAGTTGGCTTCCTCGATAAGAAACCCTCGAGGCCTGACGCCCTCAGCGCCTCAAATACGTCTGACATGATCTCGAGTTTGCAGGTGTCGAACTCCATGATCGGCTCGCACCAAACTCTATCCTTCTCAAGGATCTCTACAATGTTGGCCGGGGTAGCAACAACAACATTCTTTGATGCCATGTCTATAATCTGCAAAACTAAATATCAGTATCGAAGAAAAAAATATTACAAGTTAACATGGGATACTGAATATGCATGTAAGTTTACCGTAATAACTTCTGAGAAATTTTGGAAACAGTTTGCAAATAATGGATTTAGTTCTCAGAAAATTTAGGGTTTAGTTGCAGAGAGTGAAAATGGCGGTTTTCAGACTTTAAACGTAATATATATGATCAAGAAGATGAACAGTTTCATATCGACGGTTCAGTTTAAATCTGCTTTATGAGATAGACGGTCAAGATTCAATGTTATAAAATAGGTAATGATCAAACTAGCCGCCTAAGTCAACTTAAAGTTGTAAATACCCAAAGAAGTAACTTGATAAGACAAGCATTTAATGCGCGGCAGAGATCAACAATCTTAGCATAGAATGTCGTGCATTTAATGAAGACCGTTATATTAAATGATATTCTCTTAAGGCATTGAATATGATGCTGAATTAGAATCATTAATGCATTAAATATTATGTTGGCTACTGAGAAGAGATACGCAAACCTGTCAGCTGAACATCGTAGTCAGCTGATACCTCGGGTAGATGGTTGCTGAGTCTCTGTACTGAATAAGTCCAATACTGAGAGAGAACATTCCCCTTGCTGAATGCTCCTCTCCTGAATCCTCTTACTAACTGGAGTCAGTAGGGTCCAGCAGACCTAGCTCAACTGAAAGTTCTCTGAATCTTGCTTCAGCTAGAGGCTTGGTCAAAATATCGGCCCTTTGATGGTCAGTATGGGTCTTCTCCATTCTGATATCCTTCTTTTCGACATGCTCACGAATGAAGTGGTGTCTGATGTCCACGTGCTTGCATCTAGTATGAAGTACAGGATTCTGAGTGATTGCAATTGCACTGGAGCTGTCGCAGAAGATCGGCACTTCATTCTGAATGACGTCGTAGTCGCGTAGATGCTGTCTCAGCCAAAGGATTTGGGCGCAGCAACTTCCGGCAGCCATGTATTCAGCTTCAGTAGTTGATGTCGCTACTGAATGTTGTTTCTTTGAAAACCATGAGATCAGCTTACTGCCAGGAACTGACAAGTTCCTGAAGTTGATTTTCGGTCAATCCTACATCCTGCATAGTCAGCATCAGAATAACCAGTTAGTTCAATATTATCATCTGTTGGATATCATAAACCCATGTCAGGTGTTCCTTTGATATAGCGGAGAATCTTCTTTGCTGAGTCCATATGGCTCTGCTTAGGATTCACCTGAAATCGAGCGCAGACACCTATAACATAAGTTATGTCAGGTCTAGTAGCAGTTAGATATAATAAGAAACCAATAATAGCGCGAAATTCAGTATGGTCTACTGATACTCCCTCTTTATCAAGATCGATTTTTATATTCGTGTTCAACGGGATCTTGATTGGTTTGTCGGATGTGCAACCGAATTTCTTGATGAGGTCTCAAGTGTATTTGCCTTGATTGATGAACGTCCCCTTCTCTGATTGTTTGACCTGAAATCTGAGGAAATAATTCATCTCTCCCATCATTGACATTTCGAATTTATCCTTCATCATCTTCTCAAATTGTTGACACATAGTGACATTCTTAGATCTGAATATAATGTCATCTACGTAGATCTGCATAAGTAATATGTCGTCGTCCAGTCGAATGCTGAATAATGTGCTTTCTATTGTGCCCTTCTGAAAACCTTTCTAAAGAAGAAACTCAGATAGAGTATCGTACCAAGCCCTGGGTGCTTGTTTTAACCCATACAGAGCCTTTCTGAGTCTATAAACTTGATGTCCCTGCTGAAAGCCGGGAGACTGTTCTACAAAGACTTCTTCTTTCAGCACGTCGTTCAGGAACGCAGACTTCACATCCATTTGATAAACTCTGAAGCGCTGATGTGTTGCTTAGGCTAGGAATAGTCTGATTGCCTCCAATCTTGCAACTGGAGCGAAAGTTTTGTCGAAATCTATCCCTTCAGCTTGACAGTAGCCTTTTGCCACGAGTCTCGCTTTGTTCCTTACTATGACGTTGTTTTCATCTCGCTTGTTCTTGAAGACCCATTTAGTTTCGATCACATGTTGATGTCGGGGTCTATCAACAAGCTCCCATACTTCGTTTCTCGCGAATTGATTCAGCTCCTCCTGCATGGCGATGATCCAATCAGCATCCTTAAGTGCGTCCTCAACTGACTGAGGTTCTTCAGTAGACAAGAAGCAGGAATATAGTGCGCTTTCTCCCTGACAAAATCTGGATCTTGTCTTTACACTAGCTGAAGGATCTCCAATAATTAAATCAGAAGTGTGAACGTCCAGCCACGATCGACGATGTTTTAACTCTTCATCTGAAATTTGTTCAACACAGATAGTAGGTGAATTAGGCATTTCAGTTGTACTATTCTGAGATTAAAGTAATTCAGTTACTAGAGTCGGGTCTACTGAGTCACTAGGTTCAGGGGCATTCAGCTCAGGAACTTCATTTGTTCCCCCTGAATTATTATCCTCAGTAGAGGTCTTAGTTACCACTTGGGTTTCTTCATCGACCTGAGTTACCTAGGATTGACTCTGTTCAGTAGAGTCAACTGTCGGCTACGTCTGCCGCCGGGCCGAGATTCGATAGTTTTATCTTCAATTTCCTCTTCTGAATCATCATCCCAACACAGCTAGATCTTTTCAACTTTGTCTTTCAAGCTCAGATCTTGTAGCTGCTTACTGATGTCTTCAGAATCTGATTTTGAGTTTATGCTCCTGTCTTCAGTAGCAAACTCATTAAAAAAACATGAGGGCTTTCCTCCACGCAAAGGGTCAGGTAGTTAAAAACTCTGAAGGCTTTGCTGACCCGGGAGTATCCTAAGAAGACTCCCTGGTCTGACTTGCTATCAAAATTCTTTAACTGATCCTTTCCATTATTGTGGATAAAGCACGAACACCCAAAAATATGGAAATAAGATAAGAAAGGCTTCCTGCCGTTTCATAATTCATATTGTGTCTTTTGATGTTGCTTTGTCAATAGAGATGGTTCTGAGTGTAACATGCAGTGTCAGTTGCTTCTGCCCAGAATTTAGAAGGGAGTCCTGAGTCTGTGAGCAGGGTTCTTGCTGCTTCTTTGAGTGTTCTGTTTTTTCTCTCAGCAATTCCGTTTTGTTGAGGCGTGCGCGCGGCAGACGTCTCATGCTCTATGCCTTCAGCTTTGCAGAACTCTTCCACCATCGAATTCAGGAACTCAGTTCCTCTGTCTGAACATATCTTTCTTATTTCGGTGTTCTTCTCGACACTGAGCCTTTTCAGAAGCGCATGCAACTTTGTTTTGACGTCAGACTTGTTGGCAATAAATATGACCCATGTATAGCGCGAGTAGTCATCAATGACCACTAAAGCATACTTCTTGCCTCTAATCGTCACAGGAGAGACTGGACCGAACAAATCTATATGTAGCAGCTGAAGGATTCCATCAATGGAAGGCAATGGAACTGGCGGATTTTGCTTCTTTGTTTGCTTTCCCTTCATACATGCTTCACACTATATGTCTTTGCTGAATACTACATTCGACAGTCCTCTTGCTAGAGCGTTTCTAGCTAGCTTGTTGAGCGTCTTAAAGTTGAGATGGCTGAGTCTTCTGTGCCCGAGCCACCCCGTTCTATTTTCGTTCTTCGCCAGCAAGCATGCTTCACGTTCAGCTGAGTTCCAGTCAGCTACATAGATATTCTTTTTGCGTGAACTTGATAACACTATTTTCCCTGTAGATTTATCAATGACATCACATAAACCAGCGTAAAAAATCACTCTATTCGAGTTATCACAAATTTCCACTAACAGAGAGATGATTATGTTGAAGTCCTTCAACATATGATACTCTTGGAACTGTGGTGGTTCCAAGGTTGAGTGTTCCGTAGCCTCTGGTATAGCCTTTTGCATTATCTCCGAACTCGATTCTGGGTCTTTCTTCAGCAGTATAATTCTTCAGTAGGTTCCTCTGGTACGTCATATGTCTTGAGCATCCGCTATCCACGTACCAAGGGTCCTTGTGCACCTACAAAATAGAATTATATTCAGGTACCCTTTATTTTTGATTTTGGGTCCTTAGATGTTAGTTTTTGGAAACCCAAATCTGTCTCACGACCCTAGTGGTCTCAGACAGTTTCTTCCCACTTTGATCAACATACTTGACCACTGGACAGGTCGATACTGACTTCTGAGGCTTTACTGGTTCAGGAGTCCGGATCTTCTGAGTTGGTGGACTGCTGACCTTAGCCTTCTGAACGGCTTTCTTCTTTTTCTTCCGACTTTTGGATCCTCTCCTGACTATAGGATCATAATAATATGACTCATACTAAGCTGGATGCATCAGCTGAGGAGGTCCATGCTTATCAGCCTACTTAACTCTGCTGGTTCCTCTTTGACTAAACTGGGGTGATTTTGAGCTAATCTTCTTGTCAGAATACTGATAACTTGGATGAGGTGCCTTCATCTTCTGTTTGTTCTTTGCTAAGGGGTTTAGGATCTCAACATTGATAGTCTCCCCTTGAACAAACCTATCAGTTAGCCGGTTCTCTGAACATACGGGGGCAGATGAGGAGGCTCCATGGCTGAACCCGAGTCCTTCTTTGCAATGTTTTGGTTTGCTATTGGCTAGCATCGCCTCAAGCTTTTTCTCAGCGCCCATGTATTGCTCTGTCATCAGATTTCTCCAAACATCATCACTCTTCTTAAGCATTTCATGCTCGGTCTGAAGTTCTGAGAAATTTTGCTTCAGTAGACTCAGTTCAGTATCTCTCTGAGTTAAGTCATTGGTCAGTACTGAGTTCTGATCTTCTTAATGCTGAGACTTGGCCTTCAGAGAGTTAATCTCCTCCCTGAGTCTCAACACAGGTCCTTCTGACTCAGTAGCAACCTGACTCTCCTGAGAAAGTCTCTGATTCTCCACTTTCAGGGTATCCAATTCCTGAAGAGTCTTACTGAGCTGCAGGCTCATCTGAATCTGCTCATCTAATAATTCTTCGTATGCGATCGAGATGTCCAGATTCTCTTCTGCACCTGAAATGGTGTCGTGTGTGCAGTGTGAAGAGGAGTTAAATGGAGTGTGAGAGTTTACCTCATCCTCTTCTCATGTCATAAGAAACTTTTCAGCATGTTCTTCAAGCTCTACGGCCATGAACGCCGCTTCATCGTCTGATGAATCCATGAAGGAGTCGACTTCATCTGAGTCGTCTGAGAGTTCACCGGAAATATATGCTTGACGCTTCTTGATGAACTTCTCCCTTCGAGCTTTTCGTGCTGCTCTCAGCTGTACTGAGCTCAGAACAGTCGTATTGGTAATGTCCTGGCTTCTTGCAGTTGTAGCAGGAGGTGATTTTGCTATCTTTGCTCTCACTGTCTTTCGACTAAGCTAAATCCTCATGTTTCATGCAATCAGAAGTATGCGGTTCAGGAGTGCGCTTGGGTGTATATTCATACTTACTCTTTGAGTCTCTAATGACTCTAGAGAGCTTTCTGCGCCTCTCCTTCTCTTTCTGATACTTCACGGTAAGCAGTGCATATTTCTTAGCTAGGTTTCCTTCTTGTAGATCACTGATTGAAGGCTCAGCCGTGCTAGATGCGGGAGCTGCTGTACTGACTGATGCTTTGAATGCATGATCGATCTGGGTATCAGCTTCAACTCGCTGCTTCCTTTGGGGTAGGCCAAACTCGAACTCCTCAGCTTTTAATTCTGAAAAGATATGATCAGGAGAAACAATATCAAGGTCAGAATGTTTAAGCAATGTAGCGAATAGAGTCCAATGTCCGTCCGGCAGTGCTCTCAAAATTTTGAGATTCTTTTATCGGTTGGAGAACGTGTTTCCCAGCCCGTTGATAGTGTTCATCAGATCCGTAAATCTGATGTTGAGATCTTCAATAGTGTCGCCAGGCATGAGAGACAGTCTCTCTAGCTTCTGAAGTTCCAGCGCAAGTTTGTTCGCCTTGATCTTCTAGAGTCCCCCGACTCACCAGAGTTCCTTCGCGCACTTGGAGTCCTGAACTCTTCCGAGATATGAATCACTCAGGGTGGTCAGTATGCCGTTTCTGGCAACCCGGTCTAGATTGTGAAGCTTCTTATCTTCAGAAGTGAAAAGGCTTCTGTCTTTGGGGATCTTCTTCCCAGTCACCATGTCACCTCCTTGTGCTGGATCCTGGACTTCGACGCTATCAATCATAGGAACAATAGGTCCTTCTTCCAAGACCTCTATCATGCTGTCGTGAAGTGAAGTCAGATGAGCTTCCATTCTGACTGGCCATACCCCGTAGTTCTCTACTGATAACATGGGTATCATCCTGATTCCTGACATATCAGACATTGTAAATTATGATATGAATGAAGAATGATATGCAGTGAAAACGTTTTCAGGATTCGTTCAAGTAGACCAGTTTTAGAAAACAAGAGTCTTAGAGAACTCCTACTCTGATACCAATTGTTGGTCCCGAGATAAACGTTCAGGTGTAGAGGGGGGGGGTGAATACACCTGAAAACTTTCTCAACTTAAAATGCGAACAGTCCTTTTTAGGAGAGTGCCTTGCTGAACAAGTTCAGTAGACTAAATAAGTTGTTCTGAATCTCGTGGTAGAGTGACTGACTATACTGAGGCCTGCTAGCTGACTGAAGTCAGAATTCAGTACCGTTCAGTAAAAGTCCAGTAGAGTGCGGAAATGTGTAGGCCCAATTCAGTTGAGTTAGAAAACATTTTTATTAAAACTATTTCAGTATATTAGTGCAATCTTTTAAGCTTTGCTGAAACACAATTGAATGATTTTGAAAGATATTTTCAGTATAAATAGAAATCAATGCAATAGTAAAACAGAGCACACAGAACACAACGATTTTTAAAGTGGTTCGGATATCAAACAATCCTACGTCCACTGTCCCGAAAAGATCATGAGGTTATTTTATTATACTGAGTTAGTCTCAGTCGGTTTGTGCACTGGACAAACACTGGTTTTGAAGATTATACTAAGCAAGTCTCAGTTTACAAGTATCAAACTAAAGCGTTTGACAAACTATCCAACTATGAAGGAGTTCTTTACAATAAAGAACAGTTCAGGAATGAACTCCTTCGATCTAAGCTATAGATATGGTCAGCTGAGCTTAGATTAGAGGGAAGGGAACTGGGAAGTGGATTCTAGAGTGACGAACAGTAAGGAATAATCTCTGGGTTCGAGTTCATTCGCTTGGATACTAGAGGCTTTGAATCTAATTTAGCTTGGTTCCCTCTGAGCAAGAATGTCGCCTTTCGCTTGAAGGTTTTCTCTGAAGTTCTTGCGGAAAGCTTAAGTCGGTTGGTTTGTTGCTGGTAATCGCTCGTGTTCTTCGTATGTGTCTTGGTTCGTGCGTGAGCTTTGATTTGAGTTCTTCCCTCTATTTATAGAGATGTGTCATGGAAAGATCTGTTGGAGACGATGATCCATGTGTCACTCTCTTTTGGGTAGCTAACGGCTCTTTCGAAGAAATCTGGCAGAGTCTTTTCCCTCCATTTTTGGAAATATGTTGACTTGCAGCTTTAATCATAAAGTAGACGTAGACGGATGGCTGCTCGTCATTGGCTGAGGCTTAGAAAGTAGTTGAGACAAACAGACTTCAAGGCAGATCTGAAGATGACTTCTCTGAACCTCGTATGACTCTACTGATTTAACAAGTAAGATCATCTGACAGTAAATGAGACTGTCAGGTTGTTGCTGAGTCTGACCTTGGTTCAGTAGTATACTCCTGCTGAGTCCAACTCTACTGAAGGTCAACTCTGAGTCAGTGAACTGCTCCTGCTGAGTCCAGTTATACTGACTCCTTTCAGTATGCTGCTCCTGCTGAGTCGAGCACTACTGAGTCTTCACTCCATGGTACAGAGGCTGATAGTCTACTGAAAAATCAGCAGACAGAACTGAGCGCCTGAACCATGCTGAAAGAATGTCTACTGAGTCTGAAGCTCTCAGAGACAGAGGAAATACAATTACAACTCAATGGTTCACCAATCAAATTAAGGTTTGGGATTATTCAAATCTATTAGCCATATGCTACTGAATCATCTCCCAACACAAGGAGTTTAATTTATTGAATCGTTCTTAGTGTTAAGAACTCCTTCATCGTTAGAGATACATTCAAAGAAATTTTTGTTTAACCCTGTAAACTGAGACTTGCTCAGTATAATCACAAGACGGTGTTTGTCCAGTGTACAAACCGACTGAGACTAACTCAGTATAATAAAATACCTTCCTATCTTGTTTAGAACAGTGGACGTAGGATCTTGCGTATCCGAACCACATTAAAAGTCTCTGTGTTTTTATATGTTGCATTAATTTAACTGTTCATACTGAAAACCATTTTAGAAAATCATTCAACTGAGTTACAGTAACAAGTTTAACTGTTTGCACTAATCTACTGAAATAGTTTTAGAAACAAACGTTTTCAAACCAAACTGAATTGGGCCTACACTTTCCGCACGCTACTGAACACTCCTAAACGCATCTGAATTCTGACATCAGTCAGCTAGCAGAGCTCAGCACCTTCAGTCACTCTGTCCACACGATCTAGAACAACTTATCTGGTCTACTGAACTCATTCAGTAGATAATCTCCGTTATCGGACTGTTCGCGTTCAAGTTTGAGAAAAAGGTTTTCTGGTGTATTCATCCCCCCCCTCTACACCTGAACGTTTGACTCGGGAACAACAGATACAATTATGGATTTGGGTCATGTTCGGTATATTACTATATTAGTGTACCTTTTATATAGAAAAAATAATAATAAACTCTATGTTTTTAAATATATCTTAGTTACAAAAATAACAAAAAGACTTATGTGCACCTGTTGCATGTGCAACAGGATCTGACATGATTTCAATTTGCAGTCCAATTACTCAGACCGCGCTCTAGTACTGCCCCACTTCTCAAGATATAATATACTCCCTCCGTCCCAATTATAATGTCCAATTTTTCATTTCGAGTTGTCCCAAATATAATGTCCAATTTTCATTTATAGCAAATTATTACAAACAACTTTTTTGTAGGACCCGCACCTTTACACATCGCTACTCACAACTAACAATTCTTCTTAAAAACCGTGCAAAAAGCAAATTGAACATTATAATTAAGACGAAAGATGTAATGCCCCAATTTTCATAACTTAACAAAAGATGATACTTCATACTTAACATGCATATTACAATTCTTTAACATTTCCATAGAAAGGAATCATTGCAAAACACATGTTATTTTCATACTCAGCGGAAGTCTTAAAATAAAAATAACTGCGACTATTAGTTCTATAAAATAAAATGCAAAGTTCACGATAAAACTAGCTTAATGCAATAAAGAGTTTCATAAATCCTTCCTCGTGTGACCATCACCACCAACACCTCTACGCATCGGTCGCGCTATTTCCTGAAAATATTATAATGATAGGGATGAGTACGACTACTAAGTGGGGGAAATGCATTTATCCAAATTATAAACGATACCGAATTTAAACATGATAACATAGACATGGTAACATAGCATAATTTTTTGTCCAAAGACCCATAGACATAGCAGCCTGTAGGCTTGACTGAAGGTCCCTCGCTGATACGGGTCCGTCGACCTTATATCCCTCGTTCATAGTTTTATTGATTATGTACTATAGTCACATGAAAACTCAAGTAAAGCATATAATAAGGATAAACATAAAAATTTCCCCACCTTAACCTTGACTTGAAGAAAATAATGGACATCAATGTTTAAGCCCTGTGCGTCGATCCTATACATGAAGATTTATCTTAATGACTATACATAGAATGTCATGCATGCATCAACAATTTCAATAATTCATAAATAGATATAGATCAAAATAATCAAACCAAAATGTATATTATACATAATCTACTTATTAACATGCAACTTTAATGGTTTCACATAAAAATAAACTTAAGTATATTAAACATAATCTTACTTTTATTGACAATTCATTCGTGCATTGAGTAATTCAACAATTCATGAAATAAATTAATAAAATGGCAAAGTTTTGTCCTAAAAGTTATAGATCTCTAACATGAACAACATATTACATACAACATCATAGTAAAACTATTAATAAAATGGCAAAGTTTTTGTCCTAAAAGTTATAGATCTCTAACATGAACAACATATTACATATAACATCATAGTAAAACTTTTGTTTTCCAATATACATGCATGTTGACAAAAGATTTGGCATAACAAGAAACAAATTAACAAATAAACAGTAATCGTATCCTAAAAATTCTATATTTTTAACATGAATGACCTAAGATATAGTTTATCCCATTAAAATTCTGCATGGTCAAAAATAGCATAACGAAAACATAAAAAACAATTTTACTATCAAGCTCATGGACATGCTGTCAAAAACTGGCAGGTTACGAATATTAATTTTTAACAATACTTATCATGCTTGTAAAATTCTACATAAATAATATAGTATACAAATTAAGATTCTCCTAATTTTTCACGACAATATGATGATGGAAAAATGTGTAAATAATTCTCAGAACAATTTCTAATTTTTCTGGTAGAATTTCAAAAAGTTTATGTGATGCTATATTATGATCAACTAAGGTATTTATAGGCCTAGAAATTATTATCTAAAGATCCCTAGTCATATAAGGTATCAAATATATTTTATCCATAATTACTTCGTACTTATATAATTTAGATAAAATTTATTCTATCACTTACTACATAAGAGATTCAATCATAGTTGGATCAGAATATACACAATTAAAATTAATCCTAAAACATGATATCACATATAAAATATTTATTTTAATCATAAAATATAATATAAAATTATTTCCTAATAATTTCACACAAATATAAAATATTCTATCCTTTCATGAATCCTAGCTGGTTTAGGAAATCCGAATTGAATAAATATTATTTTTGTCTCATATTTCTGACATGATTTTTATCTCAATAATAAATAATATAATCATAACATGATATAAATAAACACATTCAAAGTTCAAAATAAATTTACATAACAAAAATAATTTAATGACAAATGAGATAGATGCTTTAATTTTCATTTAGATTTCTAAGGCGCGACTTACATAACTAAAATACTTGATAACATACATGAATAGATATGCAATGTATTTTATATCAAAAAATTTGGAGCGAAGGAGTATATGTTATGTGCTAACATCATTACACAAAAGGCTCCTAGCGTAGTGGTAAGGTATTCTTCTTTCCTTGCAAAGGTTGTTGGGTTTAAGCTCCCTCAGTCACATTTCATTTTCATTAAATTTTTTTATCTTTTTTGTTTGTAAAAACTATTGTTGACTTTTTAAATTTTACTTTTTAATTTTTTTTAATTTGTTTTAATATTTAATTTATTTGTTGATCCTCATATCTATCTATCTATAACTACAAATGTCAATACACCTGCTCTCCCCTTTTTTCCCTGAACTACCTAAATTGCCCCTGGATGTATACTTAATATTAAATCTACTATCTTGTTCCATTCGGCGGCCAACAGCACATCTTCGCTCTCACGCTTACACAAATCCACCTCCTCCTTACCCAGAGAAGAATCCATGGCTGCTCAGCTCTCCGGCGTCTGGCTTGCCAGTTCCGCCACCGCGCTCACTAGAGAGTTGCCCAACCGCCGATGTCACGTTGCTTTTGATGTCAAGAATCACGGCCATAATATCTCTTGGTTCCGTTCGGGTTACAAGGCATTTATACCGAAGCAAGACACAACTCCCTCTATATTGAGCTTGATATGGTTTGCTCATGCTGCATCACAATTCTTCTCTTATCCGGTTTATAGTCTTGTAATTCAGTTTGTACTAAGGGATTATTATATGTGTAATAATAACATTTTATTAGGATATATAAATCTATTATTTTCAATAAACATATCAAATAGATAACTGATAATTTAATGCGCGATGGTACAATGATGCTCTATTTATCTGTTTAGCTTCAATTGTTCATATGTGAGATATAATTCAATGCATCAAGTATATAACGTCAAACTAAAAGAAAGAAAGTAACTGAAGGAGGGAAGTTTATTGCAGCAAAAACAACCCTACAATCTTTTGCTAAGGAGATGCCAAATAGAATTGATACATGAGCCACATTTCAATATCTTATTTACAATCTTAAGCCAATATACAAAAAGAGATAAACAAAAGTAATTACTCTGACTGGTAGAAATGCAAAGTTTTTCCATTTGAAACTACAGTTACTTTCTTGAGTTAATATTTAAGAAACTTAAATATTGGAATCTTCCACAAACAACATCAGATCCGTTCTTAAACAATCTTTTAAAAAAAGAACACACAAATTTTAAAGAGTTCATCTCAGTCAGTCACCATCTTAATAATTTAAACAAGGATACATTGTTTGAGAGATTCCCGACTCTCTTAACTAAGAGACATTTTCAGAGAGGAGAAGAAAAGGGTAGAAGAACTTAGAGAATCAAATGTTTACATTTGAAGCAGCACAGAAGGTAAATATTATTCGCAAAAAGTATTGTCTTGCCTTAGTTAAGTAGGAGATGGACTATACCATCAACATCAGCAGAGAATGATAATCCATACCTTTGTAGGGCTCAATTTAAGGTCAACGTTAATGAGCGTTATCCATCTGCAAAAGGCAAAGAATTTCATTGAGTAACATGCAGAGTTATACTGGCTTAATATCAATGATATTCTTGGAAGATGATGTAAAGAAACAAGTTTGACAAGGCAAGGCAATATCAGACAATTTGAAATTCTCTTCTAAAGATTATTCTACACAAGTAGAATAAAATATTAACGAACTGAAAGTCTAATTTTGGCATCATATCCATAGTTAACGCATTCATCATAGTTAACAGTTCCAGCTCAGTATCTAGGCCACGATTGCTACCGTCGATGTTATCAATGGTATCGACATCGATATCATCAAGAAGAAAACCTCTAGACTTGTTATCCGGGAACTTGTTCAAAAATACCGAATGAAATGACACAATAAAACTTTTCTCACCTATCTTAATTTATACATAAGTCTCTTATCAGATCATGCATGGAAAATATTCAAAGTCACTACTTAAATAGTTGTTTGCAACTTTTTCCAAATTCTTTATGCAAGGAGCATAGAAATAAAAAAATATCGTTATCTATGTACGGAACTGAAAAGGAAATAAGCAAGAAAGAGAAGAATGTCATGATGAGCATGAAATAGCATTAATTGACAATGAAACATCTTCACACTACTACACTGTTGGAAATAACTTAACACGACGTTTCATTAACCTGTAGCTATTCTTTTGTTTCATCCACAAACAAATTGAATTGTTGGAGCCAACTTCTTTAAGGGTTAGGTTTTTCTTTTGGAAAGAGATTGTTTTCCTGCATGATCAGTCACTTACAATTAAGTACATAGTCACAAAATGAATAGTAGAAATTAAAGTAGGAACGAACATTGATCTTCGTAGCTGGGGATAATAAGATAAGAGTCACAATCACAAACAATCCGAAGATTTTGGCATGTGGATCCTAATTCTTGGATCAGCTTCTCCAAAGATGATGCTACTCCATTAAAATACCAATAACCCAAGTTGATTATAAGTCGAAGGCCGAGATTTTCAAACCTATCATGTTCGTGTAGTTTCTCAATGCTGAAATCATGACAAGAAGCTTATATAATAGATCTTTTGCAGAAAAAATTAAAAAAAAAAAAAAAAAAAGGTTATATGTTTAGTATGGACTCATTATGTGCATGAAAAAACCTCTTCTCATGACATTTGGAAATAGTCTATACGGATCTTTCGACAAATAGAGTATATCGTTGATATTGCTGTGGTGGTACTATTTGCATCTTCGCATTACAATTTTGTATAGACTCACTAATTATTGTATTGGTTATTTGATTATTAGTTATTTTGGGAACATTTCTAAAAATTGGAAAATAGTTTACCATAATTAGAGCATGAGCTATGGAATGGAAGGCTATTTGGTGATTAAATTTTGATAGATAACTAAGAATCACATGATTTTAACTCGGGCTCTCTGGTTTACTATTGTACGTTCATTTTGTATAGGTCTTCATCTTCTGTTAGTGTTTGGAGGGACCAGCCAGTGGTGAAGAGGGACACTATAGTTTCACATTATGTTAATTTGCCATAAAGTATCTTGCTTTGTCACTCTTGGCTCTATTAGTTGGGATGAGGGACCATGTTTAGTTTGATAAGTGTTAATCATTTGCACTTCACTGATTTGACTAGTGGTACTCTCTTTGTGAAGAAAAATCCTTGTTGGAAAAATAATATATATACTTTATTCACTAATGTTCTACAATATAGTGTATTCTACAATAGTGTATTCTACAATATAGCGTATTTTCCACATAAAATGTGACTTGAGTGAGAGCAAACAGAAGGTGATAAGCGTGAAAGGATTTGCATTTTGTCTTCTTGTTGTAAGAAATGCTGCTGTAAGAAATAAAGAGAATTTGAAGAAGACTCACTTCGAAGTTCCTCAATGCTCCCATGTTTCTATGTTGTGTTGTGTTGTAATGTTAATATTTTCCACTACATTATTACCAAGGGTATGATCATAGGACCGCGTGGAGCGCGCTAAAAGGTGCGCTAGTTTTGCTAAAAGTATTGAGCTTTTTAAATTATTTTTAATTTTCTTTTTTTAATGTTTTTAATTTATTTTTATTTTATTTTTTTCCAATTTTTATTAAGGACGAGCGTGTCATTTGTTATGAATAATAGTGTCATTTGTTTTTGAATAATATTGTCATTTGTCGAGTTTTATTTTTTTCGAAAAAAGTATCATTTTCATTTTACAATCATTACAGAATTGTCATTTGTTTTAAAACAGAAGTATCATTTATTTCGAATAAAGGTGTCATTTATTTTTAACATAGTCTCATATGTTCAGGAAAAATTGTCATTTGTTTTGAAGAAAGTGTCATTTGCTTTTAACAAAAGTGTCGTTTATCAAGTATCAATTATTTTTCATAAAAGTGTCATTTTTTTAGAAAATAAGTGTTAACACTTATAAACAAATATGTCATTTATTATTAACAAAAGTGTCTTTTATCAAATATCAATTATTTTTTGTAAAAGTGTCATTCGTTTTGGGAAAGAAGTGTAAATTGTCATGAATAAAAGTGTCATTTATTGTGAACAAAAATGTTATTTGTTTTGAAGAAAATTTTCATTTGTAGAGTATCATTTGCTTCGGAAAAAGTGTCATTTGTTTCGAAAAAAGTGTCATGTGTTTACGATAAAAGTGTTAATTATATTGAATAAATGCGTCATTTTTTCAATATGAGTTGTTTTAAGCAAATGACATAATTGTTCACAATAAATGACATTTTATGTTACAAGAAATGACACTTCAATAAATTAGTTAACCAATAAGCTCATAGCAAATGTAATGATTTCAATACTCTAAACAAAATCAAATTAAACTTCAATGGAAACTAAAAAGACTCAGAACATCAACTTACATAAAAATAAAAAAATTGAAAATGAATAGTTATCCAAGTTCTAATAAAAATTGGGAAAATATATCAAAGTTCTAAAAGAGGAAAGTTACACTAGTCTTGCATATGAATTACTTGAATTACTAATGTCTCAGACAACATTATAATGGATGCGGCTGGAGAAGAATCAAACGTATAGAGAGAAATAAGCAAAGCCGATGACTTCTATTCCTTCTTCCTCGAATCCTTGAGCAGTCCTCGCTTTCTAATCGCAAGGCAGAACTTGAGACATTACGCATCAATGGCTGACTCGGGTAAAGAACTTGTCACGGCCCGGAGGAGGGTGTGCGGCCAGTAAGGAGTGGAGGCGGAGAGCGGAGGCAGAGAGTGGAGGCGGAGATAGAGAGCGGAGGCAGAGAGTGGAGGCGGAGATGAGAGAGAGAGGGGATATGAGGCGGAGAGCGGAAGAGAGCGGAAGGCAGAAAATGAGGAGATATGAGGCGGAAGGTATGGTTTTATTTATTTATATATTTATTTATTTTTTAATACAGAAACGAGTCAAAATTGGGTTCGGAGAACATGTTGTACATGCAACATGTGCACACTAGTTTGCCCCAAAAATAATTACGCAAGCTTTAATTGTGTTTATGTTCTTAATTTATTAACGCTAAACATCTTATCTGTTGGTCCGGAGACGATAAGTCAGGTGTAGAGGGGGGGTGAATACACCTGAGCTCAGTTTCTTTTTCTCAGTGAAGGTCAGCTGAGCTGATGATTGCAACTGATGAACAGTGCCAAATAAGCCTTCGATCACGGGACAAAGTGAGTCGGCCATCGAACTCTCTCCCTACCGATCGTTGTCGCATTTTGAGAATCGGTCGGAGACTCAAGCAGCGGAAAGTGTGGGGCCCGAAATTCGTCTCTTTTGAAAACACGTTTTAGTAAATTAAATCTTTTGGCTGTGCGCTTTATAAAATACGTTTTATGCAAGCTTATGATGTTTAAGTCAGTTTAATGCTATGCAATAAAACAGTAAAAGAACACAAGTGATTTAACGTGGTTCGGATACCCAAGATCCTACGTCCACGGTCCTGAACAAGGCAGGAGAACTTGTTGATTATTCTGAGCAAGCCTCAGCAGGGATACTGTGCACTGGACAGTTCCCTCTAAGTTATAGTCCTTAGCGACTTTACAATCCAAACCTAAGTCTAAAAGGGAAGGGAATTTTCTCCAACTGAGAAGGAGTTCTTACAATAAGAACAATTCACTAAATGTGAACTCCTTCGAATCTAAGCTATAAATATGACAATGAGCTTAGTCTAGAGAAGTAAGGGATGTAAGAACTCTAGAGAGAAAAACTAAGAAATCTTCTAAGTATGCAAGTTTTCCTTTGGATGATCTTTGAGTGTTCTAGAGCCTTTATGAACTTGAGTTTGTCCCTTTTGAAATTCCGTCGTTCTTCTTTTCGGAGCTTCAAAAAATTCTCTATTTATAGTTGTGAGTTATGGCATATGTCCGTTGGAGACGACGATGCCACGTGTCACAAGCTTCCAAGGAAAACGGCCATTAATTCGAACTTGTTGCAGCAGGGCAGTTAATGCACTGTTCATGAGAGCAGCTTTACTGTGTAGAGTAGGTAAGCGTTGTCCGCTTCTCATTGGTCGAGGTTTGTAGTTGGTGAGAATGTCAAAGTTGACCGTTCAACAACCTCGTATGCCTTCTGCTGAACTTTTCGAAAAGACTTGAATAGCTGGGTCGCTTTCCGTAGGATACAGTAGACTAAAAAGTCTGTCTTCTTCAGCTGAGTCGGCTGACGGGGCATCTACTGAGTAGGTCAGCTGGCGACTGTGAAGGTACTGTGCTTGTTTCTGTTCTTCTGCTGATGACTATCAGCTGGGAGTAGTCTTCTACTGATGATTTTTCTGCTGATGCGCTGTCTTCGACTGAGTGAAAGATCAGCTGCTGACTGAAGAACACAAGCGATTACACTGATGACGTGGGGTTCTGAAAAGTATCTTCGACAGAAGATCAGTTCAACAACTACCCCGTACAGGACTTAGATAAAAAAATATTAATAAATATATCAAGTCTAACCTATACATCAGCTAATCCTAACGACACACTAATCTACTGATATCAGCTAGGTTTTGGGATCTTCAATTTCATAGTACTACTATGATTTCCCCCAATTTTCTTTTAACCGAACAACAGCTGAGTATCATCTACTGACTCATATCCAACAATTTCCCCCTAATTGATGATGCCAAAACCTCTACCTCTACCTCTTAAACTTCTTAAGTCTATAAAAGATGCTATCCTACTGACAACAATTTCCCCCTTACAACATTCTGAGGAAAAATAAAGATAAAGTAATTTCAATACTTCAGTAGGTGGGAGATAGGCAAAATCAGAGAAACTGTCTGTGAGTGTATGTCAGAAACACGATGCAAAGAGCTGAAAGACAATGAGTAATTGTCTGACAAGCAGTAGGAACTGATATATATATATAATCAATGAAGTACAAGCTCCTACAGCTATTACAACAGAAATCAAAAAGGAGAAATCACTGCTGACGCTTGAAGCGTTGAGTCTTTTTCTTGAAATCGGCAGACTTCTCAATAGGAGGATCCAGGTAATAATACTTGTAAACTCTGATCCTGATCTCCTGGATTTCTTCGTTGTCAAGAGGATTATCAGGCAGCAAACCCAGATGGAAAGCGGCTTCCTCTATCTCTCTCTCAATATCCTTCGTGCACAGCAGTCCACTAGCAGTTCTTGGCGGTGGAATACGTCGGAAAGTCAGGGCACGGAAGGGAATATTCTCGTTCTTCCATAATCTGTCTCACCGATCTCCCGAATGAGATATCAAATCTCGAGATAAGTTCGTCGAATAACCGATCACCGGACGGTCGAGAGGATAAATGCGCCATACAAAATAGCCTTTAATAAAATCCTCTTTCAGCCTTTCCCAATGGACGTTCATATCAGCCGGCACCCATTTATCCACATGCGGGATAGAAATATTCTTAACATATGGGCCCCTGATGAACTTGGATTTTCTTGGGATCTCGCCTCTTCGGATCACCGGCTTGAGAGATAAGCTACGCATTTTTGCCAAGTCGGCTATCCTTTTCTTTTCGCGGAGTGCGGCTGCTCTACTATCTCCTTGTCTGAGACTCAGACCTTGCAGCGTCGCCTCCCAGGTCGCTTGATCTTTCGCTATTTGTTCAGGTGTTAGAGTAGAAGTGGGAATACTCTGAGCAGTAGCTTGGATCTCAGTCGGAAGAGCCTTAGCAAAATCTTCTTGGGCTTTCTTCTTACGCTCTTCGACCGACCCGACCTTTTTCTTGCCTTTGCCCTTAACGGCCTTTGCCCTTAGGCTTCTTTCTTTGCCTCGCCGACGCTCATGGTCGAGCTCATCCTGCAGCTGTTGGGCAATTTTGAGGTCATAAGCCTCTTGCTCCGCTTTTGATTTGAACTTATGGACCAGGGAGGAAGGAGGAGTAGATTCAGTTGCAATCTCCTTCCCCGGCCTCTGCGGTGGCAATTGTTCGAGCTCGAGCTCTTCTTCTTCGTCTCCGCTCAATAAAATTTGCTACTTCTTCAATGTGAGCAAAGAAGAGGAGATGGGGGTTGGCCGAAATGGGAATTCTAGGAGAAGGACCTCGAAGAGTTCTTATCCCGAGTTGTAGAGGGTCCTTCCTCCCGAGCCCTTTCCCCCGAGTCCGCAAGCGGGTTCTTCAGCTGTGGAGGGTCTCTCCTCCTGAACCCTTTCCCTGATAATCTGTACATCAGCTGTATCCGTTTCAGGTTCATCTTTTATTATACCTTCCCCCTTTTTGGCATCAGCAGCCTTATCGAGGTTGGTACGGATAGCTGTGACTTCTTTCTCAAGTTTGTATACTTGAGTCCTTGATCCGAGTAACCGTAGAGTCGAAGTCCTTGACCAAGTCACGGTATTTCTCCCGGTCCTTCTCTTGATCCGCCCTAGATCGATTGAGATGAGCAGGACTCTCGGCGGAGTTTCGAGCAGGCTAGATCATTAGATTCCTTCATCTCCTTCCGAATCTCTTTCAAGGCCGCACTTTGTTGCTTAATAGCGATGCGGAGGCCGCTTGTAGCCAACTTGTTTCGCTCTTCCATTTGAGCTTGGATCGTTGTGAGAGCATGAGTCACTTGCTCGGTAAATGTTTTGTCTTGAGCTTGGAGCAAAGAATCGACTCTGTGCGGATAGATCCGCTTTACGAGCTATCAACGCCTTGCTCGATCATCTCCTTAAAGTCAGGCTGCGGAGGAGCCTCTTGAGGAGTGGAGATGCCAGCGGCTAGCTTATTCGAGCTATCGATCCGCGCCTTCGTATAATTCTCCCATTTGATATGGACGTCTTTGGCGAGAAGTCTCGCTTTTTAGCACCTTGGCGTCGATTGCCTTATTCACCGATTTGGAGGACACGGAACCAATGGGTTGAATCCCGGTAAGAGCTTGTTCCGAGCCTTTGATCGGAAAAACACGAGGAGCTGCTCCCGACTGTACTTCGGAGCGCCCTGAGCCTCACCTGATGTACCAGGGGGTGGTGATTGGCTCTTCTCATGGGTTGGTCCCTCAGCAGAGCCTCCCAACTCTGCATCCTTGGGGTTGCCTTCCATCTCCTGATCTTGTTCTTGGTCATCATCCCCATCAGAAGGAGGAGATAGAGGCGGAGCATTATCAGCAGGAGCTGTGGTACGCAGACTAAGAAGATAGAGCATAGCAGCTCGAAGATCCTCGAAGGACGCCAAATCAGCTGGCTCCCCGAAATCGATCTCTGCTTGTAAATCTTGCTCCTCTGTTAGTAGATCGATGGCTGACTGAGTCTTTGCAAAGTCTATCGAATATCCCGAGCTTTAAAAACCTCGAGTAGCATCTGAACTCTTGCCCTGATGGCAATGTCAACCAAGTCTTCATGCTCAGCTATCTCTGGAATCTGATCGTGAATCTCAGTTGTAGCACGCAGACGAGTGGTATGAGTTGTTGTCCATTCAGTCTCTTCAGTTGGCTCTCGAATGTCCGACTGAGTGTCATCGGAGCTGATGACTTGAGCTTTATCCTTGAGGGTGGCTCCTTCCATCCCTGTGTCGGAGTCTAAGATTTGCTCATCTTGAGGTGGAGGAGGAGCCTGTTCGATGACAGTTATCGGCTGAGCCACAGTGACCTCAGCTGGTCGTGGCTTTGTAAGCCTCCTCCTCTTGGGCACATCAGCGGGAGATGGCAGGGCAGAAGCAGCTCTCTTCTGCTCAGGTGGCCCTTTGCCAATTGACTTCTCCGTCGCTTCTTTGGTCTTAAATTTTATCAGCTTGGTGTTGTACAGCTTTGAGTCTTCGAAAGTTGAGTTCCTCTATACAACACTCTCTATTAGGACAGACATCTTAGTCCCGAATAGAAGCTTACCCGTACTGGCCAACTTCCTCTCGCCAGTAGGTTGAGTAGTGAATTTCTGGGCATGGGCTTTCATCTGAGTCATGTAATAGTCTGCCCAATTCACTTCTACTCCGTCATCAATAGCCATCATCAGCTGAATCCTTGGCTTGGACAGTTGATCATACGATCCAGCTGAGCTTGTCAGTATGTGCGAGACCACATACGTTAAACCTCTGTACTGAGGTAGCAAAAGATTCCTCGGGAGAGCTGTCTTGAACGTCAGATCACTGCGTCCACAGAATTTTTGCACATAGGCATTGATCTCCCTCTCCTTATATCCGATAGGTGAGATACCAGAATTAGGAAGCTGAAACGCGAGGACTAGAGCCTCGCGGATGTTGAAGGTGTGCTGAGCCGGCTTCCACTTGTTCGAAGTTGTTTCTCTCATGTATGAGAAAGAAGCTTCTTCTCCTCCGGCAGCCACTGAGTTCCAGTTGAAATACGCTTCTGTCACTTGCCTTGGCAGATGGGCACGCGGATGCTTGGTCACGAGGGTCTCCAACCCAGACCTCTCCAGAGCATCGAACATTAGCTCCAGATACGGAATGTTCACCTGGCAGAAAGCCATTGTTGGTTCGAACTGGATTCGGATGGCCATGATCTCCACTATTGGTTCAGGAGTCTGTACGATCGCCATAGAAATCTGCAAAACACATGTTAGCACTTGAAAATAGAGTAAGTCAGTAGTTGTTAGCAGATTTGAATATATTACCAAGTATGAGAGCTTGAGAGATGCACAGGCAAAGCAATTGTAAGAAGTTTGAGATGGAAACTGATTTGCGATAAAAGCTCTTAGGTTTGATAATGGCGAAAAGTGAGGAAAAAGATAGAAGTTGAAAGATTTTAAGTATATTGGCTTGATTGCAAGTTTCAATCCAACGACTGAGTTTTAATCTTCCAAAAACTATGAACGGCTAAGATTTAATGTTAAAAGAGGATGATTACAAAAGCCGCCTAAAACACAGATCTACGTAATAAAGGTAAGTGAGAAGACATGCATTAAATGCGCGACAGACAGCATTAATTACTCAGTTTATGTAAATGAAAAGGTTTCCTACTGACCTATCCTTAAAACTATTAATGGCGGGAAATGAATGCACATTAACTACTGAGTGTGAGCGACTGATGCATTAAATGCGAGCATGCTTCAAAAGAATTTAAGTACACGATATTACGCAAACCTCTTCAGCTGAACTTATCAGCTGGTTACCGATCTTCTTCAGCTGAACTTATCAGCTGGTTACCGAACTGTATAAGGAGAATGGTTGTCATGCTGATGACTATGTTCCCCCTTGCTGTGTACAGTGTGACTTTCCCAACTGAGTCACTGTACTTAGTTATCTGACCTGTCGTACTGATTTCTTATGCTGATCCCAATTGTTACCAATTGTTGGGCAATGATGTTCTCAGTAGTCGGCATCTACTGACGCATCTCAGTAGGATCCAGTAGACCTAGCTCAACTGATAGTTCTCTGAACCTGTTCTCAGCTAGTGGTTTGGTCAGTATATCTACCCTTTGTTTGTCAGTATGGATCTTCTCCATCCTGATATCCTTCTTCTCGACATGGTCTCTGATGAAGTGGTGTCGGATATCCACGTGCTTGCATCTGGTATGTAGAACTGGGTTCTGGGTTATGGCAATTGCACTTGTGGAGTCGCAGTAGATGGGCACTTCATCCTGAGTTATACCATAATCTCTGAGTTGTTGTCGAAGCCAAAGGATGCAGGCACAAGCAACTTCCTACGGCCATGTACTCGGCTTCGGAGTGGACGTTGCTGCCGAATGCCGCTTCTTTGAAAACCAAGAAATCCGCTTGCTTGCCTAAGAACTGACAAGTTCCGGAAGTTGACTTTCGATCTATCCTGCATCTTGCATAATCGGCATCGAATAACTCGTTAGTATTAAGTTATCATCGGCAGGATACCATAACCCAAAGATCGGGTGTTCCTCTTAAATAGCGCAGAATCTTCTTGGCCGAGTCTAAATGACTTCGCTTGGGATCCGCTTGGAATCTTGCGCATACACCTACAAAGATAAGTTATGTCGAACGGCTAGTGTTAAATAAAGTAAAGAGCCTATAATAGCTCTATAATCGGTAGAGTTAACGAAGCTCCCTCTTTGTCTAGATCGATTTTAAAGTTCGTGTTCATGGGGATTCGGACGGCTTGCTGGAGTCGCAGCCGAATCTCTTGAGAAGATCTCGAGTGTATTTGGCTTGATTGATGAAAATTCCTTCGGTGATTGCTTTACTTGAAATCCAAGGAAATAATTCATCTCTCCCATCATGGACATCTCGAATTTCTCCTTCATTATCTTCTCGAACTACCGACATATGACTTCATTTTTGCAAACTAAAATGATGTCGTCCACGTAGATCCGCACCCGTAGGATGTCATCTCCCGACTTTATGTTGAATAGGGTGCGATCTACCGTCCCCTTCCGAAAACCTTTACAAGTAGAAAGTCCGATAGGGTATCATACCAAGCCCCGGGTGCTTGTTTTAACCCATACTGAGCTTTCCTAAGTCTCGTACACTCGATGTCCCTGCTGAAAGCCGGGCGGTTGTTCCACGTAGACTTCTTCTTTCGCATACCGTTCGGAAAAGCGACTTCACATCCATCTCGATATACCTTAAATCCCCGATGTGTTGCATAAGCTAGGAAAAGACGAATGGCTTCCAATCTAGCGACCCGGAGCGAACGTTTCATCAAAGTCAATTCCCTCTCGCTTTGATCGTATCCTTTAGCAACTAGTCGAGCTTTATTTCGACGATGACGTTGTTTTCATCTCGCTTGTTCTTGAAGACCCACTTAGTTCCAATCACGTGCCGATGTCTCAGGTCCGTCGACAAGCTCCCAAACTTCATTTCGACGAACTGGTTCAGCTCTTCTTGCATAGCAATGACCCGATCGGCATCTTTAAGTGCGTCCTCTATCGACTGAGGTTCTTCTGTAGACAGAAAACAAGAGTAAAGTGAGCTTTCTCCTTGACTTAATCTTGATCTCGTCCTTATAGTTGCTGATGGATCTCCAATGATAAGGTCTGAAGAATGAGCATCGAGCCACGAACGCCTGAGTCGGGCTTCTTCTTCTGATACTACTTCTGCACAGTCAGTAGGTGTATTAGGCATTTCGCAGTAATCTTGTTACGTGATCGTAGCAATTCAGTAAGAAGGTTAGGATCTACTGAGTTTCCAGGTTCAGGGGCATTTAGCTCAGGAACATTAATCGTTCCCCCTGAGTTTATATTCTCAGTAGAGGTCTCAGTTACCACGGGGGCTTCCTCATCGACCGATGTTACCTGTTGTTGATTTTGTTCGATAGAATCAACTAGGTCAGCTACATTGCTTGTTGGCTGAGTCTGAGTTTGTTCATCGTCTGACTCATCATCCCAACAATGCTGGATCTTTTCAGCTTTATCATTCAGTCCGAGATCATGTAGCTTGCTGCTGACATCTTCAGTATTTGACTTTGTATCTTTCCTGTTCTTAGTAACAAATTCATCAAAAACAACATGAGGGCTTTCCTCCACGCAAAGAGTCCGATAGTTAAAGACTCTAAATGCTTTACTGACTCGAGAGTATCCTAAGAATACTCCTTGATCAGATTTGCTATCAAAGACCTTCAACTGATCTTTCCCATTATTGTGGATAAAGCAAGGACAGCCGAAAACATGAAAATGAGAAATAGAAGGAATTCTCCCTTTCCATAGTTCGCGTCTTCATGTGTTGCTGTGTCAGTAGTGAGCGATTCTGAGTGTAACAGGCGGTGTCAGTAGCATCAGCCCAAAACTTTGAGGGTAGTCCAGAATCTGCGAGGAGCGTTCTTGCTGCTTCTTTGAGTGTTCTGTTCTTACGTTCAGCAAGTCCGTTCTGCTGAGCGGTGCGCGCAGCTGATGTCTCGTGCTGAATTCCCTCTTTATCGCAGTATGTCTTAACTACTGAGTTTAGAAACTCTGTTCCTCTGTCTGAGCGTATCTTCTTAATATTGATGTTCTTTTCCACACTGAGTTTCTTCAGTAGATCAGGTAACTCAGTCTGAACATCAGATTTGTTGGCGATGAAGATGACCCAAGTATATCTTGAGTAGTCGTCTTTGACGACGAGGGCATACTTCTTTCCTCTTATAGTCACTGGAGAGACTGGCCCGAATAAGTCCATGTGAAGCAGCTGAAGGATTCCATCAGTGGAAGGTGACGGAATAGGTGGATTGCTCCTCTTTGTTTGCTTTCCCTTCAGGCACGCTTCACAATTTCTGTCTTTGATAAACGATTCGTTGGGCAGTCCTCTGACTTTAGAGTTCTTGACTAGCTTGTTCATGGTCTTGAAGTTTAGGTGGCTGAGTCTCTTGTGCCATAGCCAGCCTGACTTGTCACCTGATTTAGTCTGTGCGAGCAAGCAAGCCTCAGGTTCTCGCGGTATTCCGGTTTGCAACATAGATGTTCTTCCTCCGCGAACCCGATAACACTTTTTTCCCCGTAGATTTGTCAATAATATCACGTAAACCGGCGTCCAAAAATTACTCTGTTAAGATTATCACGAGAATTGACGATCGAAAGGAGATTATGTTGAAGTCCTTCAACATATGTTACTCTTGAACCGTGGCGGTCCCAATGCTCGGCGTTCCGTATCCCCTTGTGTAGCCTTTGGAGTTGTCACCGAATTCAATGCTGGGACCATCTTCTTGTACGTAGTTGGTCGGCAAGCTCTTACGGTAAGTCATGTGTCTCGAGGCACGCCGTCCACTATCCACGGGTCCTTATGCACCCGCAAAAGCAGGGCATTTTTAGGTACCCTTTGGTTCGATTGGGTCCTTACTGGTTTAGTGGGTGATTTTGGAACCCGGATCTGTCTCGGGACCTTAGAAGTCCTAGACTTCTTCTTCTGAACCTTATCGGCTTTCTTCTCCACAGGACTTGGAGATACTAACTTTCGCTGATGATTTTGGGTTCAGGTGCTTTCTTCTTCCGAGTTTTAGCGCTTCTCCCGACCCCCGGGCTCATAGTAGTACGAGCCGTCTTGAGCCGGGTGCTCATACAGATGGCTCCTTGTATGCGTTACGCCCATCCGACCTTCTTGGTTCCCCCCCCGAATTTGATCGCGGTGTCCTGGGGCTGGAACCTTTGGTCAGCTGCTTGTTGCTACTCGGCTGAGGTGCAATCATTTTCTGTTTGTTCTTCGCCTGAGGTGTGGTGTCAGCAGCTTGCACCTTTCCTCTGACGAACCTATCGCCCGTAGTTGCTTGAGCTTTTGGAGGTAGAAGCTTCGTGGGTATAGCCAAGGCCTTCTTTCACGGCCGGTTGGCCGTTGTGCTCTAAGCATGCTTTCAAGCTTCTCCTTCGCTCCCGTGTATTGTTCGGTCATCAATCCCCTCCGGACCTCGTCACTCCTTCCGAGTGAGTCATAGTCATTCTCGCACGTCCGCGAGCTTCTAACCGAGCTTGGCTATTTCGGTCTCTTTCTCGAATTGTCCTTGGTCGGACCGAGATCTGAGTTTCTTGAAGCTGAGACTTAGTCATAAGAGATTCAATCTCTTCCTTGAGTCTCGCAACTAGATCCATTGACTCAGTAGAGACCCGACAATCGAAGAAAGTCTCCGATTCTCGGCCTTTACTGTTCAAGTTCCTCGGATGGTTCTGCTTTGAACTCTCTGCTCAGTCGAATCTGTTCCTCTAGCAGATCGTCGTAGGCTTGTACCACATCTAGAGGATCATCTCGCGACCGAGCACGTGTCTTGTGTGCTGTGTGAAGAAGAGGTAATAATGCATTTAGAATTTACCTCAGCCTCTTCTCCGGCCATCAGACAGTTTTCGGCTGACTCATCAGGAATTGCCTCTGCGACCTCAACTGCGATGAATGCGGCTTCGTCTTCGAAGAATACATGAATGTATCCTCCTCAATTGAGTTGTTGGATATCTCTCCCGGCTATATAGGCTGCCGTCTCTCTCGGCGAATTTCTTTCTCTCCGGCTTGCCGTTCGCTCTTTGAACAGTGAGAGTTCGGGACAATCGTGCGATAGTGTCCCTCCTTCTTGCGGTTGTAGTAGGTGGATGTTCTGCTTGCTCTTACCAGTGAGTCTTTAGACGGACCGGCGCCAGACTCCGATTTCCCGCATTCGAGAGAAGGATTAGATTCTTCTTTCTTATGATAGTCTTTCTTACCCGAAGAAGAATCTCGGTTGTATTTCCTCGGCTTCCCGACTCTCTCCTTTTCCCTCCGATATTTGAGAGCCATCGGTGCTAGGCGGGTCGGGGCCTGAAGTCTCGGAAGGCTTTGCTACTGATGTGGCCACAGCTTTGCTTGAGGAAATAGGCTTGGCTCCGGCATTGCTGACTGTTGCCTTGAAGGCGTGGTCGAACTGTGTCAGCTGGAGCGCTTAAGCACTTTTGGGGTAGGCTATGCTCGAATTCCTCCGATTTTAAATCTGAAAATATAACATCAGGAGTTAGAGCATTTAGATCAGAGCGACGTAAATAAGTAGCAAATGGAAGCCACTTCTGTCGGGGCAACGCTCTCAAGATCTTGGTGTTCATCTCCTTGTTGGTGAACGACCTCCCGAGCCCATTGATGACATTGACTTGATTGGTGAATCTGACACTCAGCTCGTCAATGGTTTCAGTAGGCTCCATTGCAAAGGCGTCGAACTTTTCAAGCTCTAGCTCGAGCTTGTTTTCTTTAATCTGAGGGGTTCCATGGCTCAGTACAGCCAAGGCGTCCCACAGCTCTTTCGCCATTTTGCAATCCTGTACCCTTCCGAGGTGTGAGTCACTGAGCGTAGTCAGTATGGCATTACGTGCAACTCGGTCAAGGTTGTGCAACTTCTTTTCTTCAGGTGTGAAGGCAGATTTGTCTTTGGGAACCTTAGCACCAGTTTGTGCTCCCACGCCTCCTCCAGCAGCAAATACTACGCTGTCGATCATGGGAATGATCGGTCCTGACTCTAGGACATCTGACATGCTGTCGTGGAGTGACGTTAGGTGTGCCTCCATACGTACACGCCATACCGTGTAGTTCTCTATTGAGAACATCAGTACCATCCTAATACCTGACATATCAGACATTGTAAGAGTATGAGTATAAGGATGCTGAAGAGATGCTTATGCAGTGAAAACGGTTTTCAGGATCAGTTCGAGAGGACCAGTATTTTAGAACCGGCGATCAGTTGAACACCGTGTGCTCTGATACAAATTGTTGGTCCGGAGACGATAAGTCAGGTGTAGAGGGGAGGGTGAATACACCTGAGCTCAGTTTCTTTTTCTCAGTGAAGGTCAGCTGAGCTGATGATTGCAACTGATGAACAGTGCCAATTAAGCCTTCGATCGCGGGACAGAGTGAGTCGGCCTCTTCGAACTCTCTCCCTACCGATCCGTTGTCGATTCTTTGAGAATCAGGTCGGAGACTGTTGTGCGGAAAGTGTGGGGCCCGGAATTCGTCTCTTTTGAAAACACGTTTTAGTAAATTAAATCTTTTGGCTGTGCGCTTTATAAAATACGTTTTATGCAAGCTTATGATTTTTAAGTCAATTTAATGCTACGCAATAAAACAGTAAAAGAACACAAGCGATTTAACGTGGTTCGAATACCCAAGATCCTACGTCCACGGTCCTGAACAAGGCAGGAGAACTTGTTGATTATTCTGAGTAAGCCTCAGCAGGGATACTGTGCACTGGACAGTTCCCTCTAAGTAATAGTCCTTAGCGACTTTACAATCCAAACCTAAGTCTGAAAGGGAAGGGAATTTTCTCCAACTGAGAAGGAGTTCTTACAATAAGAACAATTCACTAAATGTGAACTCCTTCGAATCTAAGCTATAAATATGACAATGAGCTTAGTCTAGAGAAGTAAGGGATGTAAGAACTCTAGAGAGAAAAACTAAGAAATCTTCTAAGTATGCAAGTTTTCCTTTGGATGATCTTTGAGTGTTCTAGAGCGTTTATGAACTTGAGTTTGTCCCTTTTGAAATTTCGTCGTTCTTCTTTTCGGAGCTTCAAAAACTTCTCTATTTATAGTTGTGAGTTATGGCATATGTCCGTTGGAGACGACGATGCCACGTGTCACAAGCTTCCAAGGAAAACGGCCATTAATTCGAACTTGTTGCAGCAGGGCAGTTAATGCACTGTTCATGAGAGCAGCTTTACTGTGTAGAGTAGGTAAGCGTTGTCCGCTTCTCATTGGTCGAGGTTTGTAGTTGGTGAGAATGTCAGAGTTGACCGTTCAACAACCTCGTATGTTTTCTCTCGAACTTTTCGAAAAGACTTGAATAGTCGGGTCGCTTTCCGTAGGATACGATAGACTAAAAAGTCTGTCTTCTTCGGTGAGTCGGCCGACGGGGCATCTACCGAGTAGGTCACCGGCGACCGTGAAGGTGCTGTGCTTGTTTCTCGTTCTTACGCCGATGACTATCAAGCGGGAGTAGTCTTCTGCGATGATTTGTCGGTGATGCGCTGTCTTCGGTCCGAGTGAAAGATCAGTGCGGATCGAAGAACACAAGCGATTACACTGATGACGTGGGGTTCTGAAAAGTATCTTCGACAGAAGATCAGTTCAACAACTACCCCGTACAGGACTTAGACAAAAAAATATTAATAAATATATCAAGTCTAACCTATACATCAGCTAATCCTAACGACACACTAATCTACTGATATCAGCTAGGTTTTGGGATCTTCAATTCCATAGTACTACTATGATTTCCCCCAATTTTCTTTTAACCGAACAACAGCTGAGTATCATCTACTGACTCATATCCAACATTATCCATTACAACATGCCTTAATTAATGTACTTTTATGCGAAAGGTGTGTTTGCAAGAGTTAATTTTAAATATTTATCAGTTTTTTAACCGCATAAGTATTTTTTTGTTATTTGCAAAACATGTTTTCTGCATTAGCTTCTCTAAAAGTAAGTAATTAATTAGCAATTAAACTACTTAATTAAGTAGTTTGATTTATATGTGAAAATGGATATTTTTGGTAAAACACCATAATTTCTAGGATTTTAAAATTATCTAATTTCTAGGATTTTAAAATTATCTAATTTTTTATATTAATTCAACTTCAAGCAAAAGTCGATAAGAAGTACTATTAATAAGCATTTACAAACGCACCCTAAAAAACAGATATTCTTGGTAGTTTTGTAAACTATGGGGCTTTAAGCACTAAAAGTTGATACTTAAGAATTTAAATAGTTTAACTGCTTAATTTTAGATAAATTAATGCATAAACTAGTTTTACAAATATTAGAAAATTGGTATGTGGTCAAGAAAAAGACAAATAAACTCTTGCAAAGGAAACTTGCAATTGATGACGAATGAAACATGCAATTGATGCGGGAGTATGTTACCTACCACCAACATCTAATTATTTACAAGATGCACGCCATAATTGAAATTGTTAGTTAATGCAACTACTCTACATTATCCTAATCAAAAGTCCCTTTTATGAGAATTCGACTGGCGCATCAATGTGAGAGTGGGTTGTTCGTGTTGATTGATAATATGTCCGTTCAACGTTATCAATGGACTTAATTAGGAGTGTGGAATGTGAAATTATTGTGTTGGAGTTGAGATTCTAATTATGTTTTATGTTATGTAATAATGTTGAATTGTTGATTTATTTTTATTTTTATTCATTTCATTCTATTATTATTTTATAGTTTAACTAAATCTGTTATTGAATTGCACATTGAGTAAATTTTCACTTTTATGTAATAGTTTACAAACATTGACTATATATAAAGGCCGACTAAAATTTATGATCTTTGATCGCAAAGTCAACCACATTATCAAAATCTTAATTTCCAACTTATAGTTTAATTTAAAGAAAAAAAAACATAAAAAAACATTTGTAAACTATTACATAAAAGTGAAAATTTACTCAATGTGCAATTCAATAACAGATTTAGTTAAACTATAAAATAATAATAGAATGAAATGAATAAAAATAAAAAATTTCTATCTTCTGGATCTTAAAATTGTCTTGAAATGACCTGAGTAATATGTGCTAGGAACCATTTGTAATTTAGAACTTATAGTTTAATTTAAAGAAATAAAAACATAAAATAACGACCGTTTGATAAACTTAAAATCCCAAAAAAATCTTAATTTATGTTTAAAAAATCATAAATTGGTGAAATTGGTAGATTCGATTTATGCAGATAATGGGCTTATGCAAATCGGATCTAATGTCCCGATTCGATAGCCTATAAAGGGTTGGGCCGGGTAGCGTTTTGAGAAGCCGAATTAATACGAATTTGTCGCGTTTTCCCCTAATTTAGAAAAACAATTCCACGTGGATGTTAGTTTAATTTGAATTGATATGATATATATGTATAAAAGAACTGTAAGAAAGACCCTGAAATTAGTCACATTTCATGAAATTATGAAATAAATTCACATGGATGTCAATTTAATTTGGTATGATATATATGGATCTCTAATTCTCTATACAAGTTATTTCCAAATTCCAATCGAAAGAATTATAAAAAAACAAAATTTATCACAGTTTCCGTAAATTACGAAAATAAATTACTTATCAAAATCCGGAATTTAAATGATTTGATATGATCTTCTATGACAAAACTAGTCCAAAGTTGATATTGTAATGTTTGGGGTGTGTTTGCAATAGCTTAATTTTAATTGCTTATCAATATTTTACGTATAAGCATATTTTAGTGTTTGAAAAAATTTGTTTTTTGCCTTAACTTCTCTAAAATTAAACAGTGCTTAAATCCATAAGAAGATTTTTTTTTTATACTTAAACCACCATAATTTTCGAAACTACCATATATATCTCATTTTTAATACTAATACCAAAAAAATCCTGCTTTTGATTAAAAGTAGTTTTTCAATATTAAACAAAAGTAAATAAGAATGTTTACAATAAGTAGTTGCAAGTGAGTATTATCTATCCCACTTTTAATATTTCAATACATGTCCCACCAATGAGGTGGTAACATGTTTTTTTTAATTCAAGAAAATCATTATTTAACATTATTAACTTAATTTTAAGACACATGCAACTATGGTTAAAAAAATGCATGTCACCACTCATTGGTGGGATATGTATTAGGATACAATAATTAGGATAGAGGATCCTTAGTGGTTGCGCAACACACCCTTAATTTGATTTTTAAAAAAAATAGGTTTTCTTATGTATACTGAAACTTTACAATTCAGATTCCTTTGATGAACAAGATGCATAATTCATGGAATATAATAATCTAGATATTTAAAAGAACTTATCTAATATGGTGCATTAATCCCCACGTTGAAGAGGCTCAAAGTCTTAATTAGTCCCTTTAATTGTGTTGCAAGAAATTAAAAATGTTAATCATTCATTTATTACTAATTAAACGTAAACCTCTATACATGTGCGATACAAGTATTTTAATTAGTTCTTTCATCATGTCTATATGTGCTATTCACTACTCCATTATTATATATATTTCCACCATCTCATTGATAATGTCATGTTTTCTTTTTGGGGTGTCCACTCATTTTATCACTTATCTAAAATTATAAGAAATTAGTGGATCATAATCATCTAAACAAGTGAATATCACCATCTTATACTTTTACACCACTGTTTTACACATTTACACTCATTATCTTAAACTCCACGTCCGAACCCAACAAAACATTTTCAATAGGACGGAGGGAGTATATTTTATAGTGATCGCTATTTGAACTGTGCAATGGATAGACTGCTCGTGTTAATAGTCAACTCATAAATGACGGTGTTAGCATTAAGATTTAAATTCATGAACTTCAATCACAAAGAAAATAATTCGACTACTAAGACCTTTATTGTTATGTCATCTTAAGAGGATAATATTTTATCACAAATTATCATATTATATTTGGTTGTGGTGTACCATCATTATTATATTTTATATGTACAAAAAAATTAAATATAGATTAATGAAGTTAGAGGTTCACTCCAAGTATATATGGTCTATAGATCAGGTGCACCATTTATAATAAATCTCCTTAAATAATTAACACTAACCTCCCATATAAGAAAAGGAAAAGTAAATGGGAAACCAATGCTATAAAACTCCATCAAAATGCATTCAATGATTCAAATATAACCACCAAAAATCTCTAAAAAAATTTTTAAAAAAAATAAAGAGACAAAAACATGTCCTCAAAATTCTTGTTTCTTCACACGCTCTTGGGTCTAGCCCTTTACGCCGTCCGGCTCGACGCTAGCGGGTCTTTGCCGGTGGTCCGCTTCTTCGACGCCGTGAATAGCAAGAATTCGGCACCGATCAACCTTCAAATCAAAGCCGGAGGCGAGCCGAGGGGCTCCGCTCAGCTGAAGTCCGGCCAAAATTATCAAATCCAATTAGAAGTAGACGACATACACTTTGTCATCGCCATGTTCGGGTTGCGATTTACGTCGTTTCACGCCTATGAGCCAGCCCGGGACAAAGGCCGCACCGCCGTGTATTGGAGAGCCGGTGACACCGGATTTTATATCAGCCATGACAAGACTCATTGGAAGCTGGTGGCTCCTTGGGAGTCGGAATGATGTTTTTATTCTTATATCGAGAGTTACTCCATCAACTGTTAAACATAAAATTGATAGTGTATTTGTATCTTGGTTTGATATTTAAGTGTAACTTCCTCCCTATCAAAAAAAAAATAATAAGCTTTGTGTTTTTAATATTTGAGTTAATGATTTGTCACATGTAAGGAAGATACCGGATTGAGATGTTTTCATTGATTATAATTAAGTTACTGGTGAGGTTATAGTGATGTATAACCTAAAGTTGTTATTTTTCTTACTGTATTTATTCTATTTATTAAATTATCCATTACAACATGCCTTAATGTACTTTCATGCTAAATTATCTCTAACCATCAAAAAAGAAAAATCAGAAAATTCCCTTATGTGAGAATTCGAGTGCAATGTGGTTATTGAAATTCGTCACCAATAATTTCTAGGATTTTGTAGGTGAACACTTCTAAAATAGATAATTGTGTGGTTTCTAAAGTTATCCGGATAGTTAGATTAGAAATTCTGATCAGACTATATGTTGGTGGCTAAAAATAAGCTACTAGAAGTTTCTTCAACCTACCTCACAAGTATAAATATGATATACTTGATTTGTGGTGGGTATGGAATTATAGGAGCAAAATTACTAAGAAAGAATGAGGAGTGATATAAATAATTCTAATTATTAGAGAAAAGGAAGAAGAAATTTCGAGCCAACCACGATCGTATTTCCCTCATTATTATATTTGTATACAAAACATTAAGAAATTCATTTGGGCGGGCTGTTATCGAACCGGGTCGAGTCGAGCTTTGTACAGGCTCGGCTCGATTAGCCCATTTTTGCTCAGGCTCGAGCTCGAGCTCGAACTCGATACGAGCTTTATATTCGGGTTCGAGCTCGGCTCGATAAAAAATCATGGTATTCGAGCTCGATTCGAAAGCTCGATTTCGGTATCGAGCTCGATTCGAAAGCTCGATAAAATTAAGAAAATAATATTTTTTTAATTTTTTAATTCAGAATCGAAAGCTCGAATTCGGTACCGAAAGCTCGATTTCGGTACCGAAAGCTCAAATTCGGTACCCAAAATCTAAAGTAATTTAATCGAGCCGGGATCGCGAGCTTTCGAACCGAATATTGCAATATTCGAATTCGGCTCGATTAATTATCAAATATCAATATGAGGCTCGAGTTCGAGCTCGATATTATCGAATTCGAGCCGAGCCTTATCGAGCTCGAGCCCGAGCTATTCGATAAAAGCTCGATTCGATAACAGCCCTAGGCGGGCGTATCTCTTGTTCTTATACGTTAAGGATCGAATTGAATAATTTAGTGGTGAAATATTTATACTAAATTCCTATATGGGGCAATTTCTTAAATACTCAATTTCGTATTGTAAAAGTCAAATTTATCCAATCTTTATATTTACTACACAAAATACTCAATTTTATTTAAAAGTCCATACTTTTCAGACTTGTCAGCCTGCAATTTCGTTATTTTATTTCATTCCGTACGTAAATGATTAAAATCAGGTATCTGAATCATAACACAGAATCACGCTCGCGTCCCGCTCAAGTCCCGCTCCCTTGACAGCGGAATCCCGCTCGTCCTATCCCTCTCGAAATCCCGCTCGAGTTTGACTTGGCAGGGAGCAGACGTGAAACACGTCCAGACGCTCGGTGCTGCAGATAATTTTCAATAACTATGGGAGCGTTCATCATTAGGGCTCCCCATGGGTTATCACGTGAAGTCGTCAACACCTAAAATTAAATGAACTAAATTATTAAAACAACTATAATTAGAAAATAAATTAAATATATAAATTATACGTTACCTGATAAACTGAATCAACGGAAAATGTATCGAGCCAATTGTGGTCAGACGACAGGGTGGGCTCGACCCATACCGGATTCGCAGATGATGCACCGACCTCGATGAGGCATGCTGAAGGCTGCTCCTGATCGGGAGCATAATACTGACGTCAATTGCTATCGTCGAAAGGAAGTGGGCGCATAGGTTGTGCACCGTATGACCAACTCGACGAGGCGGACAATCTCCGTAAACAGGGTCATAATAGTCAAACATGCTCCGAATCGACTCCGGAGCATAACACTCATGCTCGTAGACGTTGTGTCGACCCTACGTCGGTGGAATGACCGTTTGCTCCTCTTCATTATCCGACTCGTCATCCACCTCCATGACCTTGGGCCAGTACACCGAGTCGGCTCTATCTTCAATCCGGAGGGAGTTATCCCCCATCTCCATAATCTCGGGCGGTACACCGAGTCGGCTTTATCCTCAGCCCGGGGAGAGTTATCCCCATCTCCTCACGAACATCCCACTCACGACGGTGCCCCATTGACACTGATTCACTCCTCACAAGCCCACGAAGTGCACGGTTCGGATGGCTACCGCCCGCACGAGAGGACGTAAAAGCCAAGCCTCGGCTCCTAGACCGACCAAACATGGACCGAAATAGGTTTTTGACGTCGTTAACTATTTCCTACCGTAAGGTCCGGTATTCTTCCCTCACAACTGCCCGGATGTCTTCGACGGTCAACAACTGCTGCTGACCGGACTCCCTCGGTCCCGCTTACCACCTTTAGTGGAACGGCGTTGTCTGTGTCCAGTTCCTATAGAACTAGATGGACGTTGTGTCTGCTGTCTGAATCGGTATAGCTCTCGTTCACCATGGTCCCCTATGATCGTGGGTTGTAACGGATTCTCAACCGGAATGTAGGAGACATGAAATCGATCGTTTCCAATGATACTATGCCAATACAGAGTTTGTGTCTCCGTATCGGATGGTGTGAGACCATCTAGGACAACATGTTGCAATTACATTAAATAAATTATTGTTAAACAAAATTAAACTAAAAATATATATATATATATATATATATATATATATATAATATAAACAACATTAAATTAAAAAATTATAAATCAACACTAAATTAAATATGTTTTCCTGACGCTGCCAGAAATTGCTAAGTCTACGCGGTTAGCCTCCATCGAAGAACCAATTCTTCCAACGAGGAATTCCAATTGTAGACAACCTTTCTGCATATATCAATCATAAATCAGGAATAGCCTCGTAAAACCAAATCTACAATGCATGAAAATCAATATTGATTAGTATAGGAGATATATCAATAATTCAAATAATTAAATTAAAAAAAAATCATAATACACACTTGGAATGCTCAAACGGGTTCATAGAAATGATATTTTTTCGAAGTGTGTTTCACCGTTCTCGCAACAAAAGTACAATAGTGCTTCAGAGCACCATAAGTGTATGAGCCCCACGGGAATTGGTAAAATATCTGTAAATCGTCCACTAATACCCAAATCCACGTGTCCAAGACTCTCGTGTCGCTGTAACCGAGGGCAAAGAAAATTAAGGCTAAAATATTAGCCACCTTCAAATACTCCAACTCGTCCAACTCCAAATCTCCACTCTCGAACTTTGTCAGCAATTCTTTTCCCGTTATTGGTGTACAACCATTTAATATGGTGTAAACAGTCGAGGAACGGGATCATGTTGAGCATGCGGATCAAAATTGTAGGATCCAAACCTTAAATTCGTGATAAGGGCATAATCGAAACAAGAAATCGGATAGTCATCCCGGACACGGAAAATCATATAACAGAATCATCTATGTCCGCTTGAATCTCATGACACATCAACATATGAAGAGCTCTGGCCGCATTCATACCCACCCTCCAATCCATAAAGTTACCAAAAACAATATTCCTAAACTCCTCCACTAACACATCATCTCCGATAACTCCTAAAAAAATTTAATAGCATCAAAAATCTTTGGGTTATATTCTATGTCTATCATCGGATTCGGATCGAGAATACCAATTCTTTTAAAAACGGGTTGCACCGAAACAATTTAATAGTTAAAATTAATATATATATATATATATATATATATTCAAATCCCGCTCGACCAAAATGGAATCCCGCTCGGTTAAGCGAAATCTCGCTCGGCGTGCGGGATTTGAGACGAGATGCAGTCGGCGGGATTAACACAATGAAAACCACAATCACAATCACATATGGCAACAATGAAATATTTACGCCCAAAAATCAAATTCCCTATCAACCAATATTTATGACAAAAAATTTAACAATATTCATACTCCAAATTCAACTAATTCCAACCGGAAATTCATAGATTCGCCGAAAAATTAAACAGTATTCAAGCTCAAATTCTAATAATTCTCAAAAAATTCAAAAAATAAGCATGCTCACAAAATCATAAGATTCGCACCAAATTAACGGATAAAATTCTAGCGGGACTATAGCATCGAGCGAGACTAACCTGGTTGGCCATTCTCGTGTTTTGGTGTCGAATTCTACTCCAAAATTGTGTTTTCGAGCGGTCTTGAGCGGGATTTCAGCGACGGGCGAAGGAAATTGTGGAGAAAGTGACAGATCTGGATATTAAATTCCAGATCTGTTCAAATCCCGCTCGTGGAGTCCCGCTCGCCGAGCGGGATTTGACAGAAAATAACACATCGAGCGGGATTCAATCGTCGGTAGGATTTGACATTTTCGAGCGGGATTTAATGTTGCCGAGCGGGATTGTGCGGGAATTGAGCAGGATTTGACTGTGAAACCGAGAATTAAGCGAGTGGGATTCGACTGAAGCAGGATTCGATCCGAGCGAGATTGGACTGCGAGAATAAGAGTGCGGGGTTTGATGTTGCCGAGCGGGACTGAGCGAGATTTGACTGCGAGATTGACAGTTAAGCCGACGGGATTCGACTGGAGCGGGATTCTATCCTAGTGGGATTGGAAGTTTTTAACCGTTTCCGAGCGGGATGGAGCGGGACACGAGCGAAATTTATTATTTACAAGCGAGATTAGTGACTATATATACGTTCGTGTGTTTTTTTTTTCTTCACTGAATTCGTCTCGAATTCCAGAAAACACCTAAAAAAGATTGGTGTCAGTCAACTTTTTCAAAAAGTGAGGATAGTGTAAGTAAAGTCGGGTATTTTGTATAGCAAATATAAAGATTAAGTAAATTTGACTTTTGTTAAAAGAAATTGAGTAAAAGAGAATAATACCACTTCCTATAGGCGAGTAGATTCTTCCTTTTTTTTCAGCAGTAGAATTAAATTTAAGAGTATGAGAAAATGGAACTAGGTCAACAACAGAAAAGTACTAAATATGAAATAACTGAAGAATTTAATAATAAAACATAAAGATAAATGTGATATAAAAATTATATTAAGATTGGGAAAGTATATTTGTATTAATATTATGGATAGAGACTTCCTTTCTAAATAACTTTTTCCTACCCTTCTTTAAAAAATAAAAAAATATGCGACGATAAAATACTTATTTTCTTCTCCTCATTTAAATATTTTGTTTCCTCAACTACCCTTTCTAAATAAAGCAATTAAAATTACGCGGGTAAATTATCCTTGTTAAAGTTTCATTTCATAATGGCAACTGCGACAGAGAATGACCCGAGAACTATAATGATTAGAGATTCGAATTCTTGTAGCATCTCATTCCTAAACATTGGATAACATTTAATGGTTGTAGTGATGGTTGGAATACTCACAGGGTGCACACATTTTCTAAAACATGTGGATGACATCATTTTACAGTGACCCATTTTTTGGACATATAATATACTTCAATTGGTCAGATAATCTGGTTAAATAGAGACTTTCTCAGATTTCATATTACAATCAAGAGGCGGAACTAGGGGTGCAGGAGGGGGCGACCGCATCCCCTTAATTCTTGTGTTGAGGCGGAAATTTATGTATAAAATTTTACAAAAAATATTTTTACACCCTTATTTTATAAGACTTTAGCCTATTGGGCTGAATTTTAAAATTTATTAGTTAAGTTTATTAGGCCTGAAAAATTAAGACTAAGTAATATTATATTTGGGCTTGACCTATTTGATCATTATAACACAATTGTCTAATGAAAAATATATTGACCCAACCCAATAAAAAATGAGAAAGTTGCGATTTTGGTGTCTATATTTTCACTTTTTTTTATTTTTGGTGCCCATTCCTTAAAAATTGCGATTTTGATGCCTATACTTCATAAATTGTTTCTGTTTTGGTGTCTCACAAATTTAACGTCTATTTTCAACAAACTCTGTTAACGTACTATGGGTAAAATGGTAATCTTGAACACACATTCTTATAATAATTATTATAAATGTTATATTTTAATTTAAGATCCAGCTGCCATTATTATGACTTCGATCAATACGAAGTAACACTGCATGGTTATTCTATTATGCCATTTTAAACTCTTAAATTAAAATATAACATTAATAATAATAATAATAATATAAGAATGTGTGTTCGAGATTATCATTTTACCAATAGTCCTATAACAGAGTTTGTTGAAAATAGAAGTTAAATCTGTGAGACACCTTAACAGAAACAATTTGTGAAGTATAGACATCAAAATCACATTTTTTAAAGAACGGGCACCAAAAATAAAAAAAATAAAAAAGTGAAAGTTTAGACACCATTTTCACTTTTTACTCATAAAAAATAAATAACTTTTGAATATATTTGGTAATTAGTTATTCTTATTCCTTCAACTTCAATGCACAAAAGTTTCATTTTTATGATTTTTGTATTTCATTTTAAACTCGGTATTTTTGTCCTTTTTATAATTTACAAATACTTCTAATTTTCTTATACGGATTGTTTCTTTACTTTTTTCTATAAAAAAATTTGCGGGGCTCCGCCCCCGAACCCCTCAATAATTTTCAACCCCATACTATAATTCCTGGTTTCTTCTCTAATTACAATCTCTTACAATGTGTGAATTAAGGGTTCTTTTTTTGGAAATTTGCTTTTTTATGTGATTCTTCGGAGCATGTTAAAATTTAAGCTACTTTTGATGATCTTAAAAAATAAAAATAAAATTGTACAAAATTTAACTAAATAAGAGAAAACATGTCTAAAGGCACATGAACCAATCGATAGAAAATACTAGATAGTTTGTATAACTAATGTGGAGAAAAAGAATTCAGCCTAGAGCGAGTTTCTCCAATCCGCTTCCTCTGGCCCATTTCCCGTATCCCACTCGGTGGTCCACCAATCACGTCCCGCCACGCGCGTTGGTGGGCCATATTAGTAATAAAAAATTATTTTAATTATAAAAGGTTGGCCCACCGATGCACGCGTGGCGGAGCGTGATTGGTGGGCCATGGTATGGGCCACGCTGGAGTTGGACAGATGATGCTGGGCGGAGTTTCTCTCATTCGACAGTGTTCATATACAATGAAAATCGATATGTGGGCCTCTTTTAAATATTATTATGGTTCGACCTCTAAATATTGTGGGCTTTATAATATTTAATATTTAGAGGGCTTTATATTTGCATAATTATGAAATTAGGGATTATCTTATGTAAGTATAAGTATTATTCCCAAAATAAAATACTTTTTTGTCAACTAACAAATCGGAGAAAAATAAGGGGTGGCGCTTCCGATACCGCCACCGCCACCGCCATGGAGAACAAAACCCACAATCAACAACATCCACAGCCACCCGCCGCCGACGAAAAGTCGGATTCTTGGGCCCGACTAGCGTTGGCCCACTTGGAAACCGTACGGAAATCAAATCCGCTGGTCCAGTGCATCACGAACTTCGTCTCCATGGACTTGGTCGCGAACGTCCTGCTCGCCGCCGGCGCGTCACCAGCGATGGTGCACTCCGTCGAAGAGATCCCGGACTTCACGCCCAAAGCCCGCGCCCTCTACGTCAACATCGGAACCCTCACGCCGGACTGGCTACCGGCGATGAAATTGGCTGCGCAGGTGGCGAACGAGTCGGGAAGGCCGTGGGTGCTCGACCCGGTGGCCGCCGGAGCTTCCGGTTTCCGGTTGACGGCGTGTCTGGAGTTGCTGAGTTTGAAGCCTAGCGTTGTTAGGGGCAATGGGTCTGAGATTCTGGCGCTTTTTAAGGGCAAATTGGATCAAAATTCAAAGGTATGGATTAGTGATTTCAAGTTTTTTCACCATCTGTTCGATAAAATGCTTGCTTTTACCTGGAATTTCTTACAAATTGGATTAAATCTTCATTATGATTCTTTGAGAATCATGATTGTAAATCTTGAGAATTTGTCAGCTTCTAATAGTTTTGTTCTTTCATGTTAACCTAAAATATTGTAAATAATGGCTCGAATCATGGATATATTCTATTATATCACTATACATTATCAAAAGGGTCGGGATATGTGTTTCGATGGATGTTGTTAGTATTTTGGTGATCCAAATTATTTGGTCCGAGCCCGATATGCGAATTGGTATGGTGTTGATCGCATTCTACTCTATTTTCGATTCATAGTGAAATTCTCCTATCAGCCCGAATTTGTGTGTTCTCATTTTCTCGTATTTTACCAAAGTTAGGAACCCTAACCTCATATATATCGAATTTTGCTCTCTCCCGTGGATGTAGACACTGCGGAACTATGACTTGAATTATGTGTTCTTGTTTTACGGTTTTCTTTTACGTTTTCAATTTTCATTACTTATAATAACAAAATGAAACAGAGCAAACTGTTTATATATCTCTAATATTGCCTTCTATATAGCAGGGTGTGGACAGTTTGCACGAATCAACAGATGCTATCGAAGCTGCAAAGTCACTAGCTCGAATCACCGGAAGTGTAGTCGCGGTATCCGGAGCTGTCGATATAATCACGGATGGCGAGCGTGTCGTCGGTGCCAAAAACGGAGTTCCGGAGTTGCAAAAGATTACTGCAACTGGATGCGCGGTCACGGCCCTCGTTGCCGCATTCGTGGCTCTTCATCCGTCTGAGCTGTTTGAGGCCGCTGCCACAGCTCTGTCCGTGTTTGGCGTTGCGGGTGAGCTTGGTATGGCCAAGGCTAAGGGCCCGGCTTCGTTGCGCGTGCAGCTCATCGACGCCCTTCACGGCTTGGATCGAGATGATGTTCTTCGATGCGTCTGTATTGCCGAGGTTTGATGGTTAGTAATTAGTATGATTTCTGTGTGCAGTATTCGGTTTGTGTAGTCTTGAGTTTGCTGATTTTGTTAGGAATATTAGGGTTTTAATTTCACACCATGAAAGCAATAAATGGTAGTTAAAGAACATAGATTTTATGTGCTACGGTTAATGTATCATATATACACTACCACATTGGAATTGTCTTCATTTTATTTTTACAATTATATGGTATTTATGTTGGAATTTCGTATATTGAAAGCAACTCTTTTGCTTCTATACAAAGTGTTTTTCTTTTCTACTTTTTTTATTCTTCTATTGTTTTAATTATATTTGTGCATATTGGTCAATTATCTTGTATAAGAGTTAGATTGTGTAGCGTGTTGTAGATCACAGAAGATTGCATAATTGGTTGAACTAACAAGATATAAACAATTATCACAACTGAGACAACTTAAGGACAAGTTGTCGCTTTAAGCTGCATCTTAGATAAGAAGTGGCTTGTTTTGGCTCTTAGATAAGAAATGGCTTATTTTGGCTGCTTGACTATATTGGTTATATGTATCTTGCATCCGTACCCCTTTTAATTGGGTTGATAATCCTGAGAAACTCGTTAAGGATTAGCACACTAAACTCGGCCGGTTGAGTAAGTTCAGACGTGTTAATAAGGTCGAGTAGTATTACTCAGAAATATAATAAGATGTTAATTCATTTAAGTTGTCAGTGTTTAGAAAAAGTTATGACCAGATTTACAATCATTAGTTAAATCGAGAAACCAATGCGGAGAAATCCTTTTCTAGTTTACTTCGGGATACGTTTTAGAATCTACTGTTGATCATAAGAGTGTTAGTTATTGTTGTGCGATAAATTGTTAATCACGTGAGAATATATCTTCTAGAAATTCATCTCCTTGTCTACTTACACTTATCTTCCTCTGATTTGATTACTTATTATTATGGATGTGACTTAGCTTTATTTGAATTGATATATATAATAATAATAATATTTCAAAAGAAAAGGTTTCATGCATATATCAATCAAAGGATACCCTTAACGAGGTTAAAGCAAGCAGATGGAATTTTAAGTATGAACGACCCAGTAAGGAGAAGCAAGGGATCTTCTATCCCATTGTGTGTCCCACTACATGTCTCATTCTTAAAGTTGACTAGTAACTCCGTATGAAATTACTTCAATGGGACATGTAGTGGGACATAGAGTGGGATAGAAGATCCGGACTGGTAAGGAGATGGATCTTAGAAAAATATAATATACTAAATGAGTCTAACATACAGTCAAAGGAAATGATTTCATAATTATATGAATCAAACAAATACTTCAACGAGATTGGAAATAGACATGTAGAATAATCATTAGAGACCAAGTATCGAGAAGGATTGTGACCAACTGATGAGGGGCTAGAAAATAGAGTAGAGGGACGAACAAAACAATATTGAATTTAACTTACAAGTTAAAAAGGAACAACAAAATGAGAACTATATTCTTAATCCCAATCAAGATAAAATTAAATACAATAATATCACTTCTAACCACCATAAGATCGACTATTTATAGACTACAAAGGTTTAATATTCAATGGGTATAAAGGATCGAAGAGAGTAACTTTCGAACTTCTTATAGACCTACTTCTGCAGATAATTTCAATGATGGCATAACTCGTGACGTAGCTAGTGTATATACACATATATTATATAATTGAAAATATAATTGAGTTGGATTAGAAACAGACATCTCTAGAAAAAGTTATGACTAGATATACAACCAGTCAGTTAGACAGTAAATTACACTATATCACCAATATAGAGCAAAACTTAATTATAGAGTCAAAAGAATAAAGTTAGGTATAAAAGAGAATTGAATAACATTGGCAATAGCAAGTTTTTATCAAATGATACTTTCAATGGAGTTAAAACAAACACAGAATGATCCGTTGGGATGAACTATCGAAATGGATTTTGGGAAATATAGTACCAAAATAACACAACTGTTTAGTTGAAATAAAATAAGTGCAAGGATCCAATAAGAAATAAACTTGCCAACCTTATAATAAAAAGATAGGCACATGCTATTTAAATAATCTTGCATCTACTCATTCAAGTCTTAGTCAGGTCGTCCTCTTCCTCATCGTTCAAGATCGAGTGTCCTAAACCTTAATACTCCAGTATAAACTTAAATGGCATAAAACGGCGGTGGTGTTACTCAGGCCTCTATCTTGGCATCATAACTATCAATATCGTGTGATCTTGATCTAACCGTCTGAAGCATACTAAGTTCTTGGAATTATTCGCAACAATTGACTTTGCACTCATAAAATCACTAGACAAATAACATTCTTAAAATGATTAACTCGTTCCCCGAGAACGTTGTGCTTTAAAGTCGTTTCTTCCTCGACGAAGAGGTGAAGCTTTGAGCAATAAGAAAATAACGATTGAGATATCCATCTAAATCTTCTGCTCGGCGGAGACATCAAAAGTACAATCTAAGTATAGGTTCGACGATTGATAAATACGTTACTAAATCATAAATAAGTATATCAATCATTCGAGCTTCCGTCCATTCTCTCCATTGGTGATGTACTCAATGTGATCCACAATACCACCTCTTGCTTCATTCAAAGTGATTATTCTTGCAACGCACTTCTTGATCGAACTCCTAATTTCGTCGTGGAGAATCACGCGGACCAAATAAAATTTATAAACTCTTGCACCGCACTAAAACAAACACGTAGTATTAGCGTAAGCAGGTCGATCCTCAGGGGACGGGGATTAAACTAACTCTTCCTACTGACCTAAAGGTTCGGCTAGCAGCCACCATTAACTTGGGTTTTTTCTAAAACTAGGCAAACTATGTAAATTGGATAGAAAGTTAACATGCAATAATTAACAACTGGGTTACAAAGATATTAAAGGCGATCTAGCTAAGGTAATTCCACACCAACCCATGTTCGATCCTAGATTACTATATTAATCGATTTTGGCTAAGGCTACCTGGTTAGGACGCTGTGTTGAGCATAGGGACATCCAATCCTATTTCACAAGTGTGACTACCATGTTAAGCATAGAAACAACCACCTACCAGAGTATCTAAGCCACCTTGTTGAGCAATGACTAGGTTAGTACTAAGGAGCATTAAGAGCAAGGAACCAGGTCAAGATCTCTACCGTTGTTCATCATTCAAAGTAGAAACCAAACTAATTTATGTCTGCCCAAAGAGAGAAGCTACATACCCAGACTGATCAGATCTAAGAAATTCACGACTAACTCTATACAGATTACGATTAAAGCCCTACCCTAACAAATTATTCAGCAATTTCTCACATCTTACGGGGTTTGGGGATGGTGCCTCATTACCTCAGCCAGATCTGAGGGTTTAGCTACTCATACTAAATCAGGAAATGGAAATAAGCATATAGAAACTAAACATGATGTAGATCAGGGCTAAAAATATAAAATAGCAAGAAATCCGAGAATGGTAAGAAATGCACATTAACAAATAACTTAAAGTAGAGAGAATAACAAGTATAAAAGCATGAGAATATAGATTTAAAGGAAATGGAATAGAAAACTTTAAGGTACGAGATTCGACTCTAAGCAAGAACTATAAACAAGATTCCAAACATAAAATAGCTTACAAAGGTCAGATTCATATTTAAATAACTAGCAAAGCAATAACGAGATGTAGGAGAGAAATAAATACAAGAAATAAAACCAAAACAGAACATAAACAGGGGCAGAAAATTGTATTAAAGAGTCTTCTCCAGCTGGGAGAGCTCGCAGCTACTTAAAGCAGAACGTAATCTTGCTAACTAAACAAAAATTTAAGAGAGAAATAGAGCTAAACAAATGGTGTTTTGTCATAGAACTTTGAGAGCTTCTAAGAAACGTTCATGGAGAGAAAATTATGAGAATGGATAATAGTTATTGAATTCATATCCCTTGAAGATGATAGAGACTTTTTGTACATGTCTGCCCTGCTTTTTCTCTTTCCTAAGAAAATATCTTCTTGAGCCCTAGGTCTGCAGAGAGTAGGTACTGTTGACTGCTGGGTAGAGGCATGGTCTGCTGAATATTAGACTGCTGATTTTACTTCTCAATTGTAGCAAATCTTCTCCTTTCCCGCCAGGATCAACAAGCAGACCAGTTGGGCCGGGTAAACGGGCCTTAGAAATTCTTTTGGCATCTCATGCTCTCGGCCCAATACCGCCCCAGGCCCAAATCACTTTCTGCAGCCCATTTTTTTTTAACCTTTGGCAAGGATCAGCTAATTGGCCCAGGTTGCCTATATCTTCATCTTCCTTTGGATTTCTCCATTTTTCTCCCATTTTGCATAGCAAATCTACACTTTCACCACAAATAATACTCAAATTAAATGGACAAAAGAGCTACAGTTTTAGGCTTATCACTTCTCATGCATGTTAATTATTCTCATCATTTAAAAATATAGATCTTAATATATTACCGAAATCACACAAGGTAATTCCTGTTAAATTAGCTATGCTTTATAAGCATTCTAGGTTCTATCATTCATATCCATTCTAACGCGCTTAGACCGAGAATCAAACTTATAAGGGCCTGAAATCTCATCATCAACATATTCTACTTTAGTTCTCTTGCTACATGAAGATCATACTTTACTTGAACTAATAGCTTTTGGGCATAATGTTCGATAAAATCTAATATGACAATTTATTAATCATTCTCATCTATATACTTGGTAAAATTGTTTTATCCAAGAATGAGGAAACGCAAATGATTTTCTTATATACTGAAATGAGTCAAAAGGTTGAAAAGCTCAAGATGGAAGCTTTCGGAATCAAGGGTCATACGGGCTCATAGTCCCAAACATGACAGAAAGTTGTTTCAAAGTTGGAAATTGCGAGTAATATTGGCATTCTCATAATCTTTTCTTTTAAGGCGGTGTGTGAACAGCTCAGGAATAATTTACAAACTTTAAAAGTCTAGAAATTATAGTCTAGACGGGCAAGAAAATACTTCAATTTCAGAGCGGAATGAAATACTCCGATATTATTCTATGATAAAAGTATAATTGAATTCTCAAGAAAAAGTATTATTTACTAAAGACAAGCATATCAAGATACGTTGTTGAAAAGAAAATTCAAACAACACATAACCATGTATAAAGATGAACATGTTCATGGACGTCGACTATTGTGTATAACAAAATGAGTTTGAGAAGGACTTCTTAATGTATATAAAATAATATGGTTATCAACTCGAGTCTAGGCTATTGAAAAACAAGGCCCAACTTCATTGTCAAAATATTTGGAAGATTCACGTTGCAAGAAAAACTTGGCAACTTACTGATCAACTTAAAGGAAATAAAACAAAATAAGTCATCGTAATCATCTATTTAAAATCTAATGTCGATTCCTAAGAATCCTTATTTCTATCCTCATCTCTTACGTATCGAAAAGCCTTTTATATCCTCTCTTAGAAAAGAGTATACGTGGGTACATTATTAGAAGACGATAGTATATCACCCATACTTCTTGCATTTTGTCAAACACATCAGTCGTCGTTATCTTCATTTGTACCGTCAATAGCATCTCAATCATTATCAATTGCTTGTGACTACTCTTGTATGACAAACTTCAACTATAGATCGGTTAGCATTTCTCTACAACGAGAATCAAGAATAACGCTTATTTTGTTATCATTCTCCGTTCTCCCTTGTGGAAATACTCTTTCTATAAGATAATAAAGTGCTTCAAGGTCCGCGACGATTACTCTAGTCTCACGTCAGTCGACAAAGTAGAACCCTATAAATCCGATTGTTATGAGTCAAAATCCTCTCAGCATACTTTTGTCGAGTACGAGTTTGCCTACCCGTTTTGGTGGCTTCCCAAATGAAACCGTCTACTAAGAAAATTCTATATAAAAACTAATACCTCATGTAAGTAGAGAGCATCTAAGAAAATTTAAGACACTACTTCTATGTTTTAAGCATGGGTACTGAAACCATTATCATTTTAAAGTGTCCCATTGCAAAGCCATAAAAGTCTTCAACTTATTAAACAACTTGTACATCCTCAAGCCTTGCAAAAGAACAACACTATCACTGCGTACCTCATCGTTTCTTTTCACATTTCATCATCGTTCTAGTTGCATTGATTTAAAAATACAACACAATGAAATATTTAATTCATCATCATAACATAATATCACTATACTTCCTTTCACTTCCACTTAACTTCTTTCAAGTCATACTAGCATAAAGGTTCTCAATATAACAAAACATAATTTGTATTTAAATAATTCATAACATGGTATCAAATACTCTCTCAAACTTGATCATTTGAGCTCAAAGAAACTCAATAAAAACATATTCTCAGTCGAGTGGACTTGTCCAACTTAACAATGATACTCTCAACATGGTCATGATCTCAAAGAAACTCATCATGAAAACATATTCATCAACCGAGTGGACTTGTTTAACACGACAACATTCTCATCTCATGATTGTCTTTAGCAAATCACCATTCGCGCACACCTTCATACATAACATTAAATAAGATTTTAAACATACTTTTTTATTGAGGGCAGTGTGACGGCAAGCTGAAGGTTACTGAAATACTAATAAGTCGAGAGATACGATTCTAGACTGAGGACAAACAACTTCAAGCCACAGAGCAAAGAACTTATGCTATGATACCACTTTGTCACACTTCAATTCCCGAGGAAACGCATTAAAGCAAGGGTGCGATTGGGGTTGGAGAAAAGAAGCGGGGAAAGAAAGGGAAAATTAATAAAATAAAATATACTCCCTTCGTCCCAATTATATTGTCCACTTTGTTTTTTGCACGGTTTTTAAGGAGAGTTGTTACTCCCTCCGTTCCACTCCATTAGTCCACTTTCTTTTCGGCACGGAGATTAAGAAAGTTGTTTGTTGTGTGTAAAGTAGTATAAAGTAGTGGGGTCCACTAGAATATATAAGAGTGTTATTTTAAGTTAAAAAATGAAAGTGGACTAATGGAGTGAAACGGCCCAAAAAGGAAAACTGGACTAATGGAGTGGAACGGAGGAAGTAGTTGTGAGTAGAGATGTGTAAAGGTGTGGGTCCTAGAAAAAAGTTGTGTGTAATAATTTGCAAAAAAGGGAAATTAGACATTATATTTGGGACAGCCCGAAATGGAAAACTGGACATTATAATTGGGACAGAGGGAGTATTATATAAATGGCGAGTAACTAAAGAACACCTCACAAAGAATATAGAATATATCGAATAAAGATAATCCACAAACTAATATTTACGATTTCAAAATATAACTTGGCATAGATCAAGTCATAGCAAGCTTGTGACAGAAGAGTGAGAGTACATCAAAAGCCTCGTCAACTATATACAAGTCCAAGTTCAGTGTTTTCATCAAAAGAAAATGAGCTAAAACGGAAGCTATGGTTATATACAACAAAACGCTTGGCTCATCTCCACTCGTCTTCACTGCCACTCAACCTGAAAATATTTGAGAATATTTGGGGATGAGCAATATTGTACTCAATAGATAAAACAGTTTATAAATATTTCATAATATGTTTATCCACTCATAAATTGTATGACTTGGAAGGTTTAAAAACAATAGCCACCTCCAAACATACAAATATTCATTTCTCTGTGTGCGCGTGTTGTCACGTTCTATAGTTACTCTTACTCTATTTCCCTTGCTCTCGGACTTTGGGCTACAACCTAGTGAGTTTCATAAAAATCTGATCTCGGGTCTTGACCCATAGATCCCAACCGTTAGACTTAAAGCCGAAGTTCATAGGTCATCTCCAACTGGTTAACACACAATGACGATTAACCCATTGCACTACTAACAAATGTGTACACAACTCTCACCTAGCGTGTTAGGCCAGTCAAGAATCTCAATCGATTAAATTCAAAGCATTAAACATGTAGAACACACAAAAACATCTTTCATGGATAAACAGACATTTCATAAAGCTTAATAACTCAAAATAGTTTTAGAGAGTAAAACTCAACTTGTTGTTGTGCTTGTACAGTAAAATAACGTTCCTCTCCTTCAATATCTCCTACAAAAGGAATCATAAACTTAATAGTAATTCAAACTCTTATTCTCAATAATCTAACAACTCTCAAGTTCTACTTCACAACCCCATCTTTCCAATTGGTTTCAGAAAATAATGATTTCACCTTACAGCAACAACAAACCCCTACGTATATCCCTTTTTATATTAACTACACTTATGCTTGAGGTCTTGATGATTCATGAGGAAGACATCACGTGGGTTTACAATTTCACATAACCAGATAGTTGAACATATATCTAAGTAAATTCCTTATCCATACAAATTAATACCCGACAATGTCTGACAAAGCAAATAGGATGAAATAATATGATTGTCTTATTAAAAATTAGGTGTGTAGAAATGTAGCGATAATAAAACCAAATGTTAGTATAAATACTATAACAACATAACAAATAACATATGAAAAATTGAATAGCGAAAATAACGAAATGCAAACCGAGGCAAGAGTTAGACTCTTTCTCCGCAAGACGATAATGCTCCGCTACTTGGTGCAAGCAGTCTATAGCACTCATCTCCAAGATACAACAACTTTTCAATTACGAGTAGTTGCACTACTTCTCGTAATTTTGGCTAACTACTTGATATTTTGGGACTAAGGAGATACTAATGAATTTATATGTATGGAGTGAAACAATAGGGATTAAGGAAAGAAGGAGGAATCATGTTTTTCGATCTTTTTTTTCTTTACTAGAAATCGTCCTATTTATAGATTTGAAGCACACATTCATAAAAGACACAACTCTTCACAAACACATATGAAGCAAAAGACACAACTCTTCGTAATGGACACAACTCTTCGTATTGGACACAACTCTTCACAATAAGATGAATTGTGAATGGTTGCATTTGTTCAACTTCCAAGTACCTTTTGGCATGAACCAACATATCCCTTCATGAATCAATGCATTCGTTCATCATTTAATTTATGAAACAATGTGTTCATTCCATGAAGTAACGTGTCCATTCATCTAGGAACCAACGCATCCTTTCAATTCTTCTCATAAATCTCATGAACTAATGCAGCCTTTAAATAAGTATATATTAATTAATTTAATAATCTAATTTCCAATTAAAAAATCTAACAATCCCCCACATGGAAGTTAGATTATTAAATGCAAATGCAAAATGTTATGCAAACCAAAGTTCCAATGATCTATTATTGCATCAGGATAGGTAGTTGTTAGCCTTGAACCTTCCTTAGTATAATGTTATCGGGTTTACTCGCTGCTCGGTGAACGCAATGTCTTAAACCGATCAGCTTTCGTGTAAACCAAGACAATAATTAACGTTTCTATGACTACTGAATCTAACATATGTTGACAATATATGTGTTTATATGTTGTAACTATGTAAAAGTTTTGAACATATATGTGTTTATATAACGCTAACGCTATATAGTTGAACAGATTGTGCATCAATAATGGTTATTTGGTTATCGTATGTAGTTGTTCAAAAAGTAATTAATTGCGTGAATCACGACCTGCATGGTATTAACTATTTAAGATTACCATTTTAGCCAAACTCTCATGCAGCACAAATCTTTGAGATTTCATATCTAGTGTACATAATTACTAACTTAGACTGAGGGTATACTCATTTTAATAACATCAAAGGAACAGGGGAGTTGGCGATAGGCTCTTAACACATATATTTGGCTATTATTAATTGAAACTATACCTTTTGTGAGACTAACAAATCAGCTTATGATTATTCAATTAAAATCATGATTCAACTTTTTTATGATTATGAGTTGTGGCATAAGCCTGCTCCCCTTGCAAAGAACTATATCCTACGAAGCTATTATAAAAGGTGTGACAATGATTTACTACTAGAAGTAGAACCATAGATGTAGTAGAATATCTCTTCGGAATACATACACCTATTCACCCCTTCATACCAACCAAACTAAATAACAGAGTTGCTGCCCTTGTCAAGAGTTAATGTATTTTATCTTCTTTAATCCTATGTATATCAGCACAAGCGACGAGGAACAGAGGTTGCTAACACCAGCCATACCTTACGTGTGCCTTCCTTCCTTCCTTTAACAAATAAATAATTCATGTAATCAAAATTCTAGCATCAATTATGCTATTAGAATAAAGAAGTATACCTATAAGATCCAAATTCCTTGTTGATTCAAGCTTCAAAATACCACATTTATTGATCCAAACCGAAAACGGAAGGAGAAGAATGCGTCTGCTTTGCTGTTACGGAACTGAACTAGGTATGGTAATCACCGCCTATTTCCTCTAATTAAGTAAGTAATATCAACTATCTAATTATGCATGAATGGCACATGGAAGCTAAAGATAATTTGTCTACAATATACACTTTTATGTAGTTTGATACTTTATCTCAAGTATAATTGGAGTAAAATATTGCTAATATACTACATATATACCATATAAGACACTTAAAAGAAATATCTAGAATAGTGTTGGTCCGGAGACGAGTGTCAGGTGTAGAGGGGGGAGTGAATACACCTGAGTACAAGTTTCTTTTTCTCAAACGCGAAGGACAGCTGAGCTGTAGGTTGCAACTGATGAACAGTGTCAAATAGTAACCTTCTGATCGTGGGTCAGAGTGACTCAACTACTAAGTTTCTCCTACTGACTTCTGTCAGTATTAAATTCTCAGGCAGAGAGTTAGTGCGGATAAGTGTGTAGGGCCCGATAGACTTCGTCTCGATTTGAAAACGTATTTTTCGCAAACCAAATAATTTTGGCTAGTGCACTTTTAAATACGTTTTATGCAAAGTATGAGTTTGTAAGATAGTTTGAAAACAATGCAATAAAACAGTAAATGATACAAGCGATTTTTAACGTGGTTCGGATACACAAGATCCTACGTCCACGGTCCTGCTGAACAGGAGGTCTTGTTGATTAATCTGAGCAAGCCTCAGCAAGGTATTTGTGCACTGGACAGACCCTTCTAAGTTATAGTCCTTAGCGGCTTTACAATTCAAACAGAAGTTTGAAGGAGAGGGGATGTTCTCCAACTATGAAGGAGTTCTTACAATAAGAACAGTCACGAAATGTGAACTCCTTCGAAGGTTTTAAGCTATAAATATAACAATGGAGCTTAGATAGAGAAGAGAGATCTAAAGAAAGAAATTCTAGAGAGAAGAACTAGAAATATTCTAATAAGCAAGTTCTTCGCTGGATCTTCGTGAAAGCGCTAGAGTGTTTTGAATGCTTGAGCGTATAATCCCTTTGATATCTCGTGCGTTGATCTCGGAAAAGCTTCTCTATTTATAGTTGTGACTCAGACATTTGTCCGTTGGAGGGGACGATACCACGTGTCACAAGCGTCCAAGGAAAACGGTCATATGTTCGAAATGTTGTCGCAGAGTAGTTGGTCACTGTGCATGAGAGCAGCTTTAGTTGATCAGAGCAGGTAAGGCTTAGACCGCTTCTCATTGGTGGTAGATGAGATTTGTCAGACATCAGTCTTCGTCTGAGTTGACTCTCACTCATCCTCGTATGATCTTCTGCTGACTTTCGAATGATGTTAAAAACTCGGGTCGTTTCGTGTCGGATACAGTAGATCTGATACGATCTCTTTCTTCTTCGTCTGAGTCTGCTGATAAATGAATCTTCTACTGAGCGAAGTCAGCTGATGACTCTGAATGTACTGAGCTTGGTTCTGTGTTCTTTCACTGATGAGGATCAGCTGATGAGAATTCTTCTACTGATGTGGAGTTGGGATATTTAACGGATATTTATTTCTTAAATACGGGATCAATTAAGTATGAAATACAAATTCATGCTCAAGTTGGGATAAAGGGATAAGTCAGCATTCTCTAGTGGAATAAATCTATATTTATTAATTAATTTTACTTTGGATTGAGCATAGTTAATTAATTAATTAGATGCCCGATTTTATTTCTTGTATTGGATCCCGATTTTTTCTTAAATAGATGCCCAATATTTATTCTGCCCTCTCGAGTTATTATTAATAGATTAATATATTTATACATTATTTAATTAAAAAAAGTTAATTTTTATGGTACTAAAGTCCATTAGAAATAAATGTAGTTCAATTAATTAATTTATTATATTATGGGCTTGCTGGTACTAAAGTCCATTAGAAATATAATTAAATTAATGGGCTACAGTTATGATTATATTAACGTGATATAACGTTAATTAATTTATGATTCTCACATAACACATGCCCGACTTACAATTTCACGTACACAACCGTGAGAACGTGAGTAATTTATTCATTTCTCTCAGATCTTTGTCCACACGGAGAAGAGGAAGAGTCAGTACACACTCCAAAAAATTCAGACAGTTTTTCCAAAGGACGCGGGTATGGTCGTCCTTTCCAATCCTTCAATTTATATAATGAGTAAAATCTAGGCAAGAAGATGGATCAAACTATTAAATTTTGAAGAGCCCGAAAACCCTATGCCCGATGATATCGGTCATATCCTTCAGATTTCATAATCGCGAGACCGCGTTTGGAGGATATGATCACGGTCATCGTGTCCGCTGTTCAAAGGGTTTTCAAACTCTACGAAATTTGTTCGAATTCAGTCATTCCTTATGGCGGCCTAATTTCCCCAGCATCAGACTTCACTTAATCAACAAATTTCTTGGTACGAACTATAATGTACTTTGAGTATATATCAAATTGAGTTTACCATCAAGCATTTAAATCTCAAGATCCAAACTTTAATTTGAAAATTTTCTTTACTCGTGAGAGAATTTGTATATCTACGGTTATCCATCAATTCTTAATTAATATTAATTGGATTTCCATCTTCTTCACATCAACAAATTATATTCATGCATTCTTAATCCTCAAACCAATTCTTGATTTTCACAGCTTATTCACATGGCGAATTCCTCCTTACTCATGATGCTTACAATGACCCTCTCTGGGGTCACCAACGCCGCCAATCACGAGACAGGCGGCGGCGCCGGCTGGACCGCCGCCGGTGCACTCGATTACACCAACTGGGCTTCTACAAACACCTTCTTCGTCGGCGATCGATTAAGTGAAATTAAATTACATCCTTCATATTTTATTTATTTATAAGATTCTTGTTTAATTAAGTTGATGAATTATTTTTGCAGATTTTAAATATAACCACCAATTCCACGACGTGATGGAAGTGAGTCGGCACGATTACGAGTCATGCAACTCGAACTCGCCGATTGGCACCTATACGACCGGGTCTGACTCGGTGGACCTAACGGCGGCCGGCCACCACTACTTCATGTGCAGCAGTCCCGGCCATTGCGATGCCGGACAGAAGCTTGACGTCTTCGTCCACTGCGACACCGACGGGCCGGACCCGACGCCGCCACACCACCGGAGCAATTCGCCGGCGTTCGTTGATAGCATTTCTTTCATTCGAAAGGTTTTGTGGTACATAGTTTGGTATATGTTTGTATAATTTTGTTTGCCGTTTAGTTCTTTTCTTGTCGTAAAAAAATAACATCGTAATCGGAATCGAAATAGCTCTTTTCTCTTTTAACTCGTCATCTTGTTGTAATAAATATTTCGAATAATTTCGTGAAAATCTCCGCATCCGATTTTTTCAATTTCTTCCTCAAATCTGTTTGGAGTAATTAAGAATTTTTTGAACTGTATTTCGACAATTTAAGGGTACTGTATTATAAATATTTTACGTTAAAATCTTGTGTTGTCACGTTAGGAGCGAGTGAATTGAATTTCACGCGCGTTAAAATGACGGTAGAGGCTCTCATGTAACATTATTCAAGCTAATACGGGTTTTTATTTATTTATTTTTGCCTTTTCCAATAGAGAAATAAAGAATGTGAAATGTGTATGCATATATGTGTATTTAGATTTATATAAATAATAACATTACAAGTTACAACACATAAATTGAGAAACAAAAATTAATGCTGTAGCATATTTATCTACACTTCCTCTTCATGGTTCATCACTTTTGTTTGCTTCAACGTTGGAAATATCAGCTTCCAAACTGCCAACACATCCAAGAAAATTCATCACATCATTATATAATCAATCTCTCTCATGCATGGATGGAAGGAGAAAAAATCGATTTTGGTCATCGAATATGACTTTTAAACGTTTTTGCTCTTTTAATGTGGTCATATGTGATTTAGTCCCGGCAAAGAGTGTTGTTCAAACATCTTTTTTAATTCGACAATTTCCATTGGGGAACCAATTTTTTGTAAAGTTATAGGACTTAAATCGGACACGGCCACACTAGATGATAAAAAAATAAATTGATGTCACATTAGAGGACGAAAATTGATATTTTCACGGCATGGATAGTAATAGTAGGAGAGAGAAAGTGACATACTGTACAATGTGGCTGCAAACCACTCGTTCACAATCTTCACCCACGTACTAGCCCATCCCACATCAATGCTCCATCTATTCTTACACATCTATGTTAGGACAAATTGTACTAAACATAAGTACATAACCATAAGCATTTTTGACTTACTTTCTTGTGAGGCTTCCTAAGTTCCAACTGATGAACAGCATTGCGAAGTACATTGCTCCCAATGAGAAGACGAGGTGGAAGAGTCCATAGCCGTACGGTATATCATCCTCTTGCAGCTCAATTTCATCTTTACGGAACTGCAACACGAAAAGGGGACGACGTGTTAGGGGACTAGTTCTTGCATCTATGGTGATATCAAGTTTGGTGTGGATTAGGGCGAGTTTCGGGTGTTTTGAATTCGTGTACCTGGAATGACTGTGAGTCGATCCCTGTTGAAAACGTCGCGATCACTATTGCACATAGAGCTATGACAAATCCCTGCGGAAAGAAAAAGAAAAACTATAAGCAAATCATAGTAGAAAACGGGGAAAGGCAAGAAAAAGTACCACGTATTCAGTCGAAATTATATCAATCTATTATGTAGTAGTGTTATTGCAAAAACACCTCATGTCATAAATCTTCTATTTGACTATTTCAGTGTTGAAACATCCATTCATTCTTGTCATTTTTTTCATAATTTTCATTTTATACATTTTTTAGGGGACTTTAGACATTTAAATTGCTCAGTCGTATTGAGAGCGCTTGAATCTGATGCATGGTTAAAAAAGACGCTAGGGGTTTTGGTCCAACATTATTCAAATAAAACAGACATACGGTAATTTGAGGTAATTTCAAGTGAATGCGGGGTAATTTGATGAGAGAGAGAGAGAGAGAGAGAGAGAGAAAAGTTCTTACAACTATTGTAGGCCAACCACTATGTCCACTTTCTTTCATATCATGGCTGCACTTCTCACTACCAGGCTCACTGCATTCAAAAGCAATCAACATAGATGAGTTTATTCCACATCCCATTCGCAATAAAAGTAAACTATTAATTTGCAGTTCCAATATTTCCCACCTCCTTATAGCAGTCCAACATAGGAAGACAATGTAAGAAGCCATAATCCCAGAAGACAGCAATCCCCTGTTCACCTGTCTTAACCATCATTACACACTCCAACAATCCACACTAAAACTAGTCCAAAAATCATACCTTGGAATGCAAAGATATAACCATCATCACCATAAGCAGAACCCCAGTCCAAGTGATGAAGAATATGTTGAGCGTGCACGATATCTTCGAGGCGTAGAGCACGTACATCACCGCGATCCCACACACGGAAGCAATGTAGAACACTGTCGACATGAATAGCCCGATCGAACAGCTTCTACACATTTTAAACAAAAAAGATTTCTTGTTCCGTCAAAAAGTACTTAGTTTCAAGTGAAACACGTGAAACTTTTAAGGTAGATGTCGTACCTCGAGTTCTTCTTGTCATCAGACATCCAATAATTGTTCCACCATGTAATGAACTCAATCACACTAATCAGTTGCAGAATCAGAAAAATCCTGCAACATGTAAGTTAGGTCAAAATAGCCAGTTTTTAGGTCAAACTAGCCAGGTTTTAGGTCAAAAGTTCGTTAGATAGGAGTGTAATGTACCCTGCACCAACACGAGCAAGTTCGCCTGCAAAACAACCAATACAAGCTTCTTTAGTTCAAGAAAGCCATTTACCTATGCGGCTCATTTCCATAATGTTGAACAAAGTTTGAAATCTCAAACATTTAAGGGCTAACATACCGTATAATTGAATGTAGTCCGAGGGGATGAAGAAGGGGATGACAAAGGAGATAAGAAGCAGAACAGATTTCAAACCCCACCATCCAGAATGCCAACCATTCCTCACTTCATGCAACTTCTTTGTGTTACAAGTTGTCACAAACATTAAGAAGAAGAATATCTCATCATATGTCAAGAAAAAGGCAAGAATTTTGTAATCCAAAATGATGACAAAAATGATGCCAATGAGAAGAGCATATGTTTTTATAAGGATACAAAGCATCCAAGGCTGACTCGAAGAACTCCCATCGTGTGGTAACATTCATGCTCCTCCGCCCCACAAGCTCTCGAATCTAAACTTAGAACAAGCCATGAGCATTAAATTGATCAACAAATTGTTTTAGCATTAGTATACTAAATTAGCAATTTAAAGGCAAATTCCCTCTTTTTTCAATTTGGAAAAACAGAGGAGGCAAACTTACAAGGTAGCATAGGCAAGATTCTTTCTCCATAATCCCTAAAGAGCCAAGCTATAACATTTGTCATTAGAAAGATGACTCCATAAGCATAGCGAGCGCGTAAAGACTTCGTCTTTCGGACAGAACACTTCACCATATGCAGAATCTCTTCACCACCCTCATTATTATCCCTTGATGAGGTTTCTGTAGTTTGCTCATCCATCCTATCCATTAATACTAATCACTCCTCCTAAACATGATATACATACATACATATCATGAATCTATACATAAGAGATCAACTCAACTGCAGATGGGAATGGCGTAAAATTGGCTAATTTTGATCCAATTTTGCTTTTTTATGATGAAAAATCTAATGTGGATTCTTCTATATACCCAACCAATCATGAAGCAAGAAAAGTATATGTTTGTGAAGAGTACGCTATGTTGAAGCAAGGAATAAATTATTTAAAGATCATAAAAATGGGTGGTGTCATGACTCGCCCCATTTAAAATAAAGAATCAAAAATGCAGAAAAAATGGAGGGTTTTGAGGAGTAGCCAAGAATTAAGCCCTTTTCAAGACTTCCAAGATTTAGCAATGTGCAATAACTTGTGCGTAGTTTTGCAGGGAGTTAGTCAAATTACTCCAACATTTCAAAAAGGCAAAATCTTTGTTGGCCTAAAGATTGAAACTTTGTAAAATAAGAAATGGGCAACATTAAAAATGCAATCTTAACAGCAAAGGAAGTCCCAAATGCAGAATTATAATCTTGTTAAAAACCAAAAAACAAAACAACCCAATTCAAGAAACACAAGAATGTGGTAAGAAATCATGCAGGATGTTTGCAATTCTTGAAACTAACCTGTTTTCTCTCTCTTGGTTTGTAGAGGTGGAGCCACAAGTTTCTTGAGTTTCTCTCTCTGTATGAGAGAGAATGGGAGACTTCACATACACACTTACTTCATCAAGAAAAGGGTCACCGCCGGTTCACTAAATAAGCTGCTAGAAAACTCACTTTTGTTCTTTTGCAAGAGAGAGAGAGAGAGAGAGAAAGACTAGGCCCCTCAAAAATGAATAATACTCTCTATTAACAACCCACTTTTGTCACATGCATAATAAGCTTTTCTATTTGTTTACAATTTAGAATGAATAGTGTAGTGCAGATATGAAATTCAGCTGCAAGAAGTGTTTATGCACAGTACCATTTTGAAGTTAGTGAAGCTTGTGGTCGAAGATATGGGTTTGAATTTCATCAATATTGCTACTTGGGATTTAGTATAGTTTGTATTTTTTGTGTTATTTCAAGTTATTGTATATAAACGAAGTTTACTTAGTACTCAGTCTCAAGTAACAGTTGCCGGATTTTCCTCATATAACATTCCTAATAATATTTTTAGATAATGTTTTAATAAAATAGATAATTAAAATTGGCGTGTAGAAACTCAATGATTATGTACTTCAACTTTGCAAACCGTAAATGATGAACTCTTGAAAAAGTTAGCATTAATTTTCCAACATCCCAATTCAATACATTAATAATTACTCCTAAAGTGTGTGTACATCAAATTATTCATATACTCTCCAGTAATATCAAATCCATTTTAGCATATCATAACAAACTTGACAATGATCTCACATCAATTAAATCACTTTCTATGACATAATCTATGATGTAATTTATCTAATTTTAAAATAGATAAATAGATCTTGTAACTTCTCATGTGGTAAAATAATTTAAAATAAATCTTGTAAACGTGTTTATGAAGGAACTTGACAAAGAAGAACAAGACAGGAAAGGTTGAGGTGGAGCCCTTTGAGTAGGTATGGCGCTATTTTCCTTAAACAAATTCACATCATATTTTATAGATTAGTTTTTGTCATTTTATTATTATATTAGTAAATTATTTTACTGACCGTTACAGGGAATGGGAGGTGCTCGAGGCTACGCTCCAGCTATCAATTGTTTTTCTCACTTAGTAATACTCGAATATAGAGTGAGTAGTAATTTTAGTGTCTAAACTTTCAATCTTTTTGAGTTTTGGTGTCTTTATTTTAAAAATTGTGAATTTGGTTCCTAAAGTTATAAATGCTTGCAATTTTGGTGTCTTTAATTATTTTAATGAATAAATAATATTAATGGTGATTTAAAGAAGGATAAAATTGCAAGATCATATAATTTTTTTAGAAAATAATCTTTTTATAATATAATATAATTTTAATAATTATAATGATTTTAAACTATTAAGACAATAGGCTATAATAGTTTAATAGTTAATGTTAATATATTTAATGATTTAATAATTTATGTTTTTATTTTCAACGATTAAAATAATTTAATAGTTTATTTTAATTTATGTTTAATTTATGTAAATAATATTTTCTTATGTTGCACAAATATTACAATACTAAAATGAGTTTAAGAACTATGTCTTTATAGAAAATTGAACCATATACATAAAAAAAATTCTTGGTAAAAAAAAATTGTACTACATAAATCTTAACGATATTTAGTTTTTAATTCTTAAGAGTATTCATTCACTAATTGTATTTACTAATAAATTATCAAAAAAGATTTAATGGAAATATTACGTATTTTATGATTTTACCCTTCTCAAAATCATTATGGTATTATTTAATTATTAAATTAATAGAAGACACCAAAATCCCAATCATTTCTTAAGTTTGGGAACTAAATTTGTAATTTTTAAAGTATAGGCACAAAAACTAAAAAAAAGTTGTAAGTTTAGGCACTAAAATGACAATTCACTCCTCCAATATAATATAGGGATATGCAATAATGTGCACATCAAATAATTATAAATGCAAAAATGTACATAATTTTTCAAACATGCAAAAATATGCATATACATTATTTTAAAGCCCTAAACTAACATACACCCTAACCTACAACAACTATCTCTCTCTCCTTTTACTTTTTGATTTTCCTCTCTCTCTCTTTACCTAATTAACATGCATGCATGCATGCTTTTTTTGAAGCAGAAATCACAAGAAACCCAAAAATTATTCGCTTCTTTTTGAAGCACACAGAGAAAGAAAATTCGGAAAGAGAGTTATTTTTTCGAAATTCGGACCGGCTGCCCAGAAACGTAAAGCACATAGAGAGAGAAAAAAATTTGGAATTGTGAGATTCGAAAAGAGAAAAAAAAATCGAACTTGTCTAAATTTAATTTATGAAATTGCCTAAATTAAATTTACGAAATTCCCTAAATTAAATTAACGAATTTACCTAAATTAAATTAACGAAAATCACTAAATCCAATTAACGAAATTCCATAAAATAAAATTTTGAAATTGACGGTATATATGTAATATTTTATTCAATTTCTTTCCTTTATTATAGGAGAATCTTGCAATATTCTGGAGGGCAAACATTTTCTAGAAGACACGATATACACTCAAATTAGTCAAGGAAATTTCTAGAGGGCACGACATACTGGAGAATCTTGAAATATTAGTCAAGGAAATCTGAATAATGTCAGAGAAAGGAGATGAAAAATTTCTAGAGGGCACGACATACACTCAAAAGCTATTATATGCATGGGCGCCGATATTCACGTCTCTGAATTAAAAGCTTATATGCATGTCTCTGAAAAAATTATGGATGGCACGATCGATATACACTCACAAGCTTATGCATGTCTCTGAATTAAATACACGAAATTTTGGAGGGCACGATATACACTCAAATTAAGCTTAACGAAATTGCCTAAATTAAATTAACGAAATTGCCTAAATTAAATTACCGAAATTGCCTAAATTAAATTAACAAAAATTCCTAAGTTAAATTCACGAAATTCCCTAAATTAAATTATCAAAATTGTCTAAATTAAATTAACGAAATTGTTTAAGTTAAATTAATGAAATTGTCTAAGTTAAATTAACGAAATTGCCTAAATTAAATTAACGAAAACCCCTAAATTAAATTCACGAAATTCCCTAAATTAAATTATTGAAATTACCTAAATTCAATTAATGAAATTGCCTAAATTAAATTGACGAAAATCCCTAAATTAAATTAACGAAATTGCCTAAATTAAATTAACGAAAATCCCTAACTTAAATTCACGAAATTCCCTAAAATAAATTATCGAAATTGTCTAAATTAAATTAACGAAATTGTTTAAGTTAAATTAACGAAATTTTCTATGTTAAATTATAGAAATTGCCTAAATTAAATTAACGAAGACCCCTAAATTAAATTTAGGAAATTCCCTAAATTAAATTATCGAAATTATCTTAATTCAATTAACGAAATTGCCTAAATTAAATTGACGAAAATCCCTAAATTAAATTAACGAAATTGCCTAAATTAAATTAAGGAAATTGCCTAAATTAAATTAATGAAAACCCCAAAATTAAATTAACGAAATTGTCTAAATAAAAATAACAAAATTTCCTAAATTAAATTAATGAAATTTCAAAAGTATATCTTCAAAAAACTAAACCCTAAAAATATTACAATTTTCCACAAGATTAAAAATCATTTCTAAAATTATTAACGAAATTCCAGAAGTATATCTTCAAAAGTATATCTTCAAAATATTACAATTTTCGACAAGATTTATAAATATCATATACTAAACTAATTAAGGTATTTCTACCAAAAGATTCTCTATAAGCATGCTCTACAAAGATCATAAACCAAAATATATGAACCTAAAATAAAACTAACATGTCCATTGTTACGATCGAAATCCATTGAAGTCTTTTAGTGAAAGAGGTAGATGAAGCTAATCTCCGATGTGCAGTATTCTCAATTTAGGGGGAATGAATCTGAAGTTGGACGAAGAAGAATAGAAAGGGAGTGTTAAGAAGAAGACAAGAGGTGTGAAGAAGGAGAGAAGAGGTGTGAAGAATTATATAATATGTCGCGTACCTTCAGTCAAAAACGAGTTCTCATATATTCCTTTCAGCATGCTTTCTCCCAATGGTTAAGATTTGTTGACTACTTTTAATAGGGTTTGAAAATATTACACTATTTACGGTACTCAATTATTGGTTATATTAAGTTTGATAATATCAAGTATTATATATATATATATATATAGATATATGATAATATTGTATATACTATATAGGATAATATTGTATATAATATTGTATATAATATATAGGATAATATTGAATCCTATTTAGTTTCGAAATTGGATAATATATATAGGATAATCTTGAATATTTTTCGAATATATATATCAAGGTTTTACGTAAGAATAATTAGGAATCTATAATTTTATATAATTTATATGATAATTTTTTTGAAGGTTTTACGTAAGAATAATTAGAAACCCTAATATTCTCATTTCTATTATCAATCCTAATATTTCGCATTATTTCCAATTTATTTTTGAAAACATTGATCAACATTCTCATTTCTGTTATCAATCTCAATTCTGTTATCAACATTATTTCTAACACAGTGTTGCTTTCACTGGCAAGGAGAGCATAGGCCAATTTTACAACTATGTTCACACTATGTACACTATATATGAACACCACTTTAATTAATACATGCATTGGAGCTTTAAACCATTCCTGACGTTACCGATGGGGGCCAGAGGCCTCCACAAGCTCAAGACAAAATGGTAGCAGAAAGTGTGGTGTTTGTCACGAAAGAGGCCACACAAGGAGGACATGTTCAGAGAGGAAGACACAAGATTAAATTTATCGTGTCGTATTTCTACTTTGTGTTCTATGTATTATTTGAAGTATGAAGTTTTATTAACGAAGTACGAAGCTTAATTATCTCTAGTTCAGAATTTTAGTAAATAAAAAACGTTATCGAAATGCAAGTAGTAAATTACATAGATATTCTCAAACAGAGTTCAAATCCTAAATAAAGATGTCTAAGCAAACTCAAATAGAAATACGTCCAAGCAAACTCAAATGCAATGTCTATGAGATCAAACAGAAATACTAAGGCATACAACTGTCCCACATCATAGCCGCCATCCTTTTCTGGTACGTGATTAGCGTGGACAGGCGAGACATCATCATCATTGTCGGATACCCGAATAACAGCTTCTCCACGTACATGGATGCATACACGCCGCATTTTATGAAGTAGTATAAAAACAATGAGATAGAGAAATTAAGACTTCAACGCACGTTAGCACTACATAAATACATCTTCACACTTCTGCCTGAACCATAACATTATATTGCGACGTATTATGCGAAGAAAGAAAAAAATTGAACCTAATACAACAACAAAAAAAAATATTTAGTATTAGTACAATATAGTATCTCAAACTAGGCTCTGTCGAAGTTATAGGGCATGATTATTCATGAACTACAAACTAGTATTACAATTGTCATATGAATAACCTAGTTTTTTGAAATCAAAACCCTTGAATGCAAATATGAACATGAAAAAAAATGAAATAATAATATTTTCTAGTAAATGACGTGTTCATACATAAGATATATTCTTGTTTTTAAAATTATCTTAGCGCTACCCAAATAAATCATAATACTTCATTTTATAAAAAAATATAAGAACTACAATATACTCATACTTATACTGTGAGTTAACTACCTTATGTTATTTACGTGATTTCGCATATACAATAAGTTAATACCAATCTCTATTAGTGATACCAATCTCTATAATAATAATAATAATTATATCATACTCACACTTACGAAAATAATTCTAGCAATCTCCAGTTTTTTTAGTCTCGGTACAATATACTATTTAGTCTAAGCCAACAAAAGAAAATGTAATATTTATTCTCGGTACAATATACTATTTCAAATCGACTGTTTCGAAATTATATGTTGTGATTATTCATGAACCACAAACTAGTATTACAAATGCAATATGAATAACCTAGTTTTTTGAAATCAAACCCTAGAAAGCCGATATGAATACGAAAAAACACAATGAAATCATACTATTCTCCATTAAATGATTTGTTCATACATAAGATGTTTTCGTGTTTTTACAATTATCTTAGCACTACCCAAATAAATCTTACTACTCTGTTTTATACCGAAACAAAAGAACTATAATATAATCAGAGTTATACCATGAGTTAACTATTTTATGTTATTTATGTGACTTAACATATATAGATTAAGCTAATCTCGTACTTATATATCTATTATCCCCTAATATATTAAGTATATATTAGAATATATTATTATATTATCCATTGTATATTAAAGTATATATTCACGTGACTTCACATATAGATTAACCTAATCAACAAACGAACCAATCCGACAATGACTCATGTTGCCCATATGAACATACGTCTATTGCAGGTAGATAGTAATATTAGCATTACTAGAATAAGACATTCATTACTATCATAATTATTTCCCTATAATTATGATCATGTTGCCAACTAATTTTTTTAATTGGGTTCATCTATTTTTTTTTAATTACAACATCTAAATGTAATTTTTTTCCTGCCGCCTAATTCACTACTTTTCCACGAGCATCATGATAACTCAATAATATGATTTGTCACTTTTTGGTGAATTTACCAAAATGTAGAGTATTTTATTTTTCATTTTTTAATAAAAAAAGTAAGAAAAAATTAAAATATTAAGGTATCATAATTAAATGTAATCTAAATTAAAATATTTTATTTTTTTACGGAACTTCTTAAAATATTGGAATTTCTACCAAACCTAATTTTTTTTTCTAATTAAATGTAATTAAGTTCATTGTATCAAACCTATACTTACGCTAATTGGGGTCATCTAAATTTTTTTTAGTGACTCCATCTAATTTTAATTTTTTCTAATTAAATGTCTATAAGCAAAACTAGACTTTATCAAGATTCTAATTATTATGTTCCTATAAATATTCTACACATTATGTCCCTAAATATTATGAATTTCCCTAAATTAAATTAAAGAAATTCCCTAAATTAAATTAAGAAAATTCCCTAAATTAAATTAACAAAATTTCCTAAATAAATTTACGATATTCCATAAATTAAATTAACGAAATTCCATAAATTAAATTGAGGAAATTCCCTAAATTAAATTTGCGAAAGTATTTCAATTAAATTTACGAAGTTCCACAATTATATCTTCAAAAAATTCCAAAAAATATTACAATTGACCACAAAAATGGGTACTAGTTATTCACGTTATAAACACGACATTAGTGTTATATAAATTCACAAGAGTGGGTACTGGTACAATGGTTTTATAGCTTGGAAAAAAAACTTATGTCTTGGGTTCAAACCCTATTCGCCTCAAATAACCATATTTTTCATTTTTTATTTTGTTTAGACTTCATTAGGCTTCACGTTATAAACACATATCTTTATAATATTTTCAGCTCTCGGCTTCATGCATGCATGTATGGAAAGTATATTTTTTTTAAATCTTCAGATTTTGTTTTCATGCATGCATGCTTTTTTTTTTGTTAATATCTTCATGCATGCATGCATGGGATGTATTTTTTTAAAAGAAATATATCTCCACGTTTTGTTTTCATGCATGCATGTTTTTTTTTTATAATATTTTCAGCTCTCGGCTTTATGTATGCATGCATGGAAAGTTTTTTTTTATATCTTCAGCTTTTATTTTCATACATGCATGCATTTCTTTTGTCATTATCTAGGCAAATGAGTAAAACAATGAGAAAGATCCGACACACACTTGCACACACACCTGCACACACATACTGCACACACACTACATGTGAAGTAGGTTAATATGTACTCCCTCCGTCCCATGATTCTTGTAACATTTTCCATTTCGGGACGTCTCACGATTCTTGTAACATTCCTAAAATGGAAAAAAAAATTAACTTAACCATTGTTTTAATTGTGTCTAAATAACTCAATTAACTTAATTAATCTTTCACACCTAATACACTTCCAAATCAAACATTCATTACACACCTACCTTTCATTCTCTCTCTATCTCAAACCCTAGATCTAATTTATGCGCCGCTCGTTTCTTTCATCTTCTTCAACCTAAAGAACAGAGGTCTCGCCCCTCCATGTTCTTCTACTTCTTCAATCTCTAGCACCCTAGATCTCGACCCCTCCGAGCCCGCAATGATAGATCAAATAGAGGTCTTGCTACTGCACACATGAACATTACTTTGTTGATGAACTTCTTGCTTTGGCAAGACCGATGTGGCTCAACCTCATTCGGAGTTAGGTAAAATATGTGAGCAGCCTTAGTAAGATAGAACCATTTCTCATCAATATGTACTGTATTTTGCATGTTTCTGAATTTTAGTCTATGCATGATTCTATCGAACTGTAATGCCTCAATGGAAAACCGTAACCTTAGCAACTTATGTTGGGCTGTGAGGGAGGGCTTAATTGCGCTAGAGTGAGCTTTGATTAGACCATCTTTACGCCATCTCCACACCGTAGATTTGCTGCAAGATACTCCATTAGCTAGCTTCCTTATAGTACCTCGTTTTTGCACATTTAAACTCTCTATTAGAGGTATGTTGATCAGAACCTTTTTTGGATGAATTGCTCCTTTCTTTTTTGACTGCAAATGGATGACAACACCCTGACTTTGCTGTTCTTTTGCTTCAGCCCATATTCGACCGATGGTTTGCCGACAACAATTGAACTTCAATGCAGCTTCTTGGATTTTACCACTCGCAGGCTTTCCATTTTTGAGATTTTGTAGCAGAAATTGAGCCACTAAATTTCTCTCTACTGTGGAGAGATCCTTGCTCCTCACCATTCCTCTCTTCTTTTTTACTTGATTCTTCTTTGTGTTAATGTTATGGAAGAGATTTTGAAAACTGTATTTATAGTGGATTATAGATGGAGGGAATATCAAATCACTTTTGGCTCCAATTTCAAATTTGGAGATGATTTCCCATCCACATTCTCTCGGCTTTGGAAATACTGTTAATATCAAATTATGGTTTCTTTATTTTTCGGCAATTATGGTTACTTTATTTTTCGGCAATTATGGAAATGGAATTATTGTTTCATTTGGTGTGAAAAACTGACTTCTATGTACTAATGGAAATGGAAGTATTAATCTCCATTTTCAAATGTTAATAAATAATTAAAGAAAAAAAATAAAGACAAATACAAACAAAACTAATAAAATAAGAGGTGAGAGAAAAATTATGAAAAACAATTAAGGAGAAGGGACCCACTAAACTATTACAACTACCACAATTAACAACTCTCCTTAAATAACGCGCTGAAAACAAATGTTACGAGAATGATGGGACGGATGGAGTATATTTTTGCAATTATGGGAAATCATGTATATTTTTGCATTTTCAAAATTTAAAATGTATAGTGTTGACATTCCCCTCTATAATAAATATGAATTTAAAGAGGCAAATTTACATAATTCAATCAATATAACCTACATTCACAAATATACTAAAAATATAATTCTTTCACTCGCACATGAGGAACTATGATTACAAAGAGTATTTATATGTGAGCCTAAAGATGGACTAAAATGTCAAAATTAAACAAGTCTAAAGGTTACGAGCAAATACTGAATGCGGTCAAATTTATCAAAGATATTAATTGTGGCTGGAAATACTTTTCTACGGCAGTCAGACTTCAATAAAAAAATTCCTCCCCTCCATGTGTGGATCGTAAATCGTCATATTAAATATTAGACTCTGCATGCTCAACACATTGAAAAATAATGTAGATAGAATTGGGCATGTGAGTGCCGCTATCCTCTAAATCGTATAAATCCAATTTCTTATGGATAATTTTGATTTTTTTCATTACACTTTGTTAATTTATCCTGAAATTCAAAATTTCGACTTCTCAAGTGATTCTTTATCATCCTTTGCTAATTAGCGATAAATCTTGACTCATAAGATGAATGAAGGAGGAGATAAAGTGTTTTCCCTTAGATTGAGATTTACACTAGTAATGCTAAAAGTGGAGATTAAGTGACAAAATCTTCAAATATAGATGATTAACTTTTTCAAAAGATGTTTCCATATCGTGAAAATATGTGTAAGAAAAAATTAAAGTTGCTAGGAAAAAGTTAAGTCTGGATTAATGATTTGATTACACGTGTAAGTATGGTTTTAATCTTTTCTTGACCAAATATTTTGGCTTTATTTCTTATTATAATGGTAATTATTCACTTTCTCTTTCTTTCCTTTTTGTCTTCATATTACTTTTCTTGCGTATTATTTGGATTTTAGATCTAGTCCATTATTATAATAATAAATAAATGTTTGATGTGTTAGCTTGTCGGTTACTATATATTAGAGTTGAAGTAATGTTCGATAGAGTAATAATCTCGGTTAGATAATAATTTTTTTCGGTCTTGACTAAGGTTAATATACTAAAATAATGTTCGATAAACTAATAACCTCGCTAAATGAATATATTTTTCTCATCCTAAAGTTATTATCATATCTATCTTCCTTTTCACTTCACGCCATATTTTGAAATGATACATTATTGTTAATAAATAAATAATAATGATGCTAGTATATCAATCATAATATGTGAACAATTATTATAAATCTAGACCAAAATCATGCGTAATTTCAATCTTTTTGTATATTTTAAAATAATATTATTTACTCTTTCTTTTATTATATAATCATTCTTAAATTTCTTAATTTTGAATTTGTTTGGTATTTCTGCATGATATAAGTTTTTGAAAGTTAATTTTGTCCTTATAAATTTGTGACATACAAAAATGGAACTTATTGACAGTTACAGATGAGGGTGGCTTCAATGTGACCGTCGCATCCCTAAATTCTTATGTTTAATTTATTTTTACTAGTGAATATAGGTATTCCTTCAGTCCTTTTCTAAGCGCTTCATTTCCTTATTTGACAGTTTTATTAAAAGTGTCATATATCTAAAAAAAATAAAAATGTGTGGACAAAAATAATTAATCAAAAATCAAACGATATACTCTATCCGTGGCTCCATCTAGCTATTATTATCCTTTCTTTTCGACACGAAGATTAAGAAATCTAACTTAAGTGTATAAAGAAATGGAAACAGTTTTCAGAAAGTGGTTGGTGAGAAAAAATGATAATTCACCCAAATTTTGCAATGCATAGTTGATGCAATCGATTTATTTATTTTTTTTATTTTTTTCATGTTATAATTGAAGAAATAATCTAAAGTTTTTAAAAGTTAAAAATCACAATTTTTGAAGTTCCGAGCGAAATAAAATCAGAGAAATTTTTTTGGAGAGAGGATATAAGAATGTAGGGGTGGATAATGAGTGAAGGGAACCATTCATTTTTAAGTTTAATAGCTAATTTTTATCATTTTAGGGGGAAAAAAAAAATTAATAGTAACATGACAACCTAATTAGTAAAGGAATATAATAATAGCGGTATTGAGATAGTACATTCGGAAATATAATTTTAATATATTAGAAAATGATCACAATTTTAGTTGTTGCTTTCTCCGGCGGTATTTACGTATTTTATCACTGCAGACAATCGTATAAATTAGGGCTCGTATTGTTTTCCGTCTGGCGGGAAGTTTCGTAAGGATTCAACAATATTCCTTCGGTTTTTTCTCAAAATTCAGCAAATCCCTCCCAAAAGTCATGTCTATTAGCGAGGAATTCCAAGCTAGTAAGTCTAGTTTAATCTCCAGATGATTCAATTTTTTTTTTTTTTTTTGTTTGAATTTCGAATTATTTTGAAGCCCTAATTCGTCACAGTGACCTAATTTATTGAGATTCGATATCGTTTGAACCGACTAAATTTTATGTGTTTTCTGAGAGAAACCTGTTAATCCGGGCAAGAAATTGAGAGAAGAAGTCATAACTTTTACTGATGTGATTAGTTTCATCAGAATAACTTGCTTTCCCTTGTATTGGATTGTTAATGATGTTATTCTTCGTTTTTTGAATAGATATTGAAGCCTTGCCCAGTATAATACGACGAAAGTATGCGCTTTTACGAGATTTGGATAAAAGCTTACAAGGTATGGTGCCACAAGAAAGTTAACCCCAGTGTTTGTTTATCATTTGTGTTACTTGAAGGTTATCGTAGTGGATGGGCTAATTGGTTTTTAAGCCTGTTTGAAATGGAATGAGGAGCTCCTGAAAGTCTTGTTTCTATCTTCTGAACTTTTAGGAATATTGGGAGCTCATAATGTTTCACTCTAATTTGCTTTACTGCATGATAAGCATTCCTATATTAAAAGCTTTTTCGACCTTCCTCGTACTTAGTGGCGACATGAACTGGTTATTTTTTCCCTGCCTTTGTTCATTTTAAAATTATGTTCTTTGGTTAGGAATATTTCCGTGCAAAGATAGATAATTATTTCTACTTATTTACTTCATGGTAGTCATGCTTTCTTGTTTAAATGTTTTCTTATCTTTTTATTTCATGAACAGAAATCCAGAAGCAAAATGAACAGCGTTGTGAGCAAGAAATAGATGATATGAAACGTGGTATAAAGTCTGGTAGCATCACGCCCAGTTCGTCTCTTCTCAAATTCTCGGATGATGCTATAGATGAGCAAAAACATGCCATCAGGATTGCTGATGAGAAAGTCGGATTGGCAAAGCAGGCTTATGATTTGGTAAACATGGAACTCCCAAATTCCCATATTATGTCTTGTTTTTAAATTTGTGTACCATCATACTTATCTTTTTTAGTAGCTAATCATGAGTTTATTGGTGTGTCTTGCAAGACTTGTTAGTAAATTTCCGGAATGTTTTCTTATATAAAGGTCTTATTGTTGTTTTGTGTTTAAATTGTGTTCCGACTCAGAAGGGTGAGAAAAATGTGCAGCTTGTCCAACTAGTAAACTAACTACGAATAGACTAGATACCCAAAATAAGGATGAACTTGGATCTGGAGAACATTCACATAACCATGATATAATAGTGAAAGGATTTGCTTAAGACCGTCCTGTTTTCCTATGTTGCATTTGATGCTTAGCTTGCAGAAATAGTATAAGGCTTTCCTGGGTTGAATACTATGGAAAAGTTGACTTAATCATTTATGCTTTCTGTTGAAAAGGTAGACACTCACATTCAACAGCTTGATCAGTATTTGAAGAAAATTGATGAAGATATGCGGCGTGGTATTTATCTAGTCACTCTGATATATCTCTCTATTTGAACGTGATTATTGTAATCTGCCACTTTGTACAATTGATATATATCAAGTATCTTGTGCCAAAACAGCAGAAAGAGATACGATGGCAGCAACTCCTACATCTCAGGAGAACAATGTCAAAGCTGGAAAGTCTGGCGAAACTAGCAACAGAGGGCGTAAGAAGTAAATCCTTACTCGGCACCCTTCTAGTTTCAAATATATCCATAGAATTGAATTCCTCTGCATTTCTGCCTTGTGATTAATTGTCTGTTGTCTCTCCCTTGTGAATGACCTTTTAACCCAAAAAGGCAAAGTTATTTGGAAAATTGTATCTTGTATGAGAACGTTAATTCAAAACCCAAATCATCCCCTACTCCCACCATCTAAGAACAAGAAGAAAACTATGAGACGGCTATTTCTGCATTTTGTGATCATTCGTAATGCGTGTTTTTATGCTATTAGCGTAGATTTCGAAAATATTACTACCGCCATCCCATTATTATCGTCTTGTTTCTTTTGAGCACGGGTATTAAAAAGCTTGACTTTTGTGTGTAAATGATGGTGGCCCACTTGACTTTTAGTAACTCTTTGTTTTATCTTCTTTCCATTTTGTTATTGGGACGGCCAAATCAGGAATACATGAAGTTATCAATGAGATGGATGGAGTATTTATTATTTTAGGTAGCAGCTATAGAATTGTGTGAAACTACAGTGTGCAGGAAGTACTGTTTGTTTAATAACACAGTTGGGTTCACCTGGTTTCTCTTCCTTGAAAAAATTAGTTTATTTGTTCGTACTCCACTGGAAATAACTTTCTTCTTTTGGAAGTATCCGAGCCTTATAGATGCAAGGTGGATGGGTTTTACATTGAGGAAACATAATCTTATATGCAGGACGCGCCTTGCAACAGCAACTGCAGCTGCCGCCTCTGCCTCTACAACTACAACAACAACTGCAGCAAATACTAGTATGGAACTAGATCTACCTGTTGACCCTAACGAACCCACGTATTGTTTCTGCAACCAAGTAAGCTTTGGGGAAATGGTTGCTTGTGACAATCCTGATGTAAGTAAACTCATCAGCCCTCTCCCAACTCCTCTTACCTCAATACTTACCTTAACTTTGAGATGACAAGATTTGCTGCTCTGATCTGCAGTGCAAGGTAGAATGGTTCCATTATAGCTGTGTGGGCCTTAAAGAACAGCCAAAAGGCAAATGGTATTGTTCAGAATGCATCGGGAGCCAAAGGCGTAGGAAGACGCGGTAACAGATCTGCATTACTCTCTGCCTGGTAATGTTCAGTTTAGATGTTGATGAAACCTTCACATTTCTAACTTCTATTACAAGGCTATGACTAAACTTTCTTTTAAAAGATACTTGCAAGTTTGTATATTGAATTTGTGTTATAAATGAATGCATAGATTGCTTCTGCCTTATTTTGAAACTGAACTGTAAAGGATGTGATACTGCCTAGGGTTGTAAACGAATCGAATCAAATCAATTAACACAGTATTCGATTCGGTATTCGCTTCGTATTCGAATATTTGTATTCATTTTCGAATATTAAAGTTGATTTGTATTCGATTCGTTATTGATATTCAAATTATTTGATTCGCTTCGAATATTCGATTAGTTTTTATTGAGTATTTTATAAACAACATTATTCGAATATTCGGTTCGAAATTATTCGAATCAAAATTATAGATTTAAGAAACAAATTTGTAATAAGTTTTCAATAATATATTAAAGACAAATATTTTTAATAATGTATTATATATTTATATTTAATTGAATATTTTTTAAAATTGAATCGAATTTCATGATTTTGTTTTTATATTTGAATACTAATCGAATCGAATCAAATTGAATATTTATATCGAACTTGAATATCAAAAATTCGAATACAAGTATTGAATTGAACCAAAAATATTTGATTGTTCACAACCTTAGTATTGCCTCCATTAATATCTTGGTAAATCTGAATTAAAATTTAGGCATATAGATCTTTCCTACTCCCTTTGCCCCAATATTTGTAGCTTACCTCTTTTTAGAAAATTTAAAAATTTTTATTATACAGTATAGATTATCTAACTTTTTAGTAATTAAATTCAATTCACAAAAATTATCTATTTTTAAAAAGAGCGAACTATTAGTGGACGGCCCAAAACCACTTTTAGTGGAAACGTAAAAAAATTTCTCTTTATTTCAAGGTATTGTGCACTATAACATTTTTTTTAACAAATCATTACATACAATTTTTTTTAAGAATACACAAATTTTAAACAATTTTTTTTTGAGAAATCCACAACTCTCATTAGAAAAAGGCCGACAATATCTTTGAGGTGGAGAAAGTAGCCCGTAATATGTACAAGACCGAGGGTAAAGTGGATTTTTCCGAGCGAAGAGCTAAATCTAGCCATTTTTGAAAGTTCAAATGACTAAGGAGAGAAATAATTACTGAGACAAATGTCAAATCCCTCATCCCAAAACAGCTGGTCATAAAGACAAATAATTACTCCTAAACCAAAACCAACTCTCCTCTCCCTATTCATACAAATGCAATGATCTTACATCCCGCATCAGAATAACACAATCTCTTTTATTTGTTTTCTGCTATTCAACAATTGTCAGCATTTCAGTAGTCCATTCCACCCATCCCACCACCACCCATAGCAGGAGCAGCCTTCTCTTCTGTTGGTTGATCCACTATAATTGCTTCAGTTGTTGTCATCAGAGAAGACACACTGTATATACCCATCATTTCATCAGAGAGAGAGAGACAGAGAGAGACAGAGAGAGAGAGAGAGAGACAGAGAGAGGGAGAGGCTTACCTAGCAGCATCAACAAGAGCAGTTCTAATGACCTTCAATGGATCGATGATTCCAGCTTTAACCATATCAACATATTCACCTATATTAAATAATCAAACATATCAATTGCCAAAATAGAAGTTAGTTGAAAAAAAAATACAGTATAGTTGGATATTGCTAGACCTTTAGCTGCATCATATCCGAGATCAGGGTTTTCAGATTCCAACAATTTGCCTACGACAACAGCACCCTCCACACCGGCGTTTGATGCAATCGTGTAAACCGGTGTCTGCATTTAGTGAAAGAGGTCAAAATAATTGGAGATGTTATCATTAGTTTAGTGGAGTGTATAATCGAACCTTCAATGCGTTCTGAATAATTTGGACACCAATTTTCTGGTCGAAGTTAGCTGTTGGGAGTTTGTCTAATTCCTTTGCTGCATATAGAAGAGCAACACCTCCACCTACAATGTGAGGACAATTTCAGCATGTCCTCTTTCGTTGGTTTTATGCTAAAATTGCAAAAAGAACAGAATCAGAGAAGTACCGGGCACAATCCCTTCTTCTACGGCAGCTTTTGTGGCATTAAGAGCATCTGTTACCCTGTCTTTCTTCTCGGCAACTTCTGTTTCACTGGCTCCTCCAATCTGAAAGAGAAAAGGACTTGATATTAGCCAGCATTAAAAAACAAATACGAGTGTAATATACTCCCTCCGTCCCAAAATTCTTGTCCAATTTGCTTTTTGCACGGTTTTTAAGGAGAGTTGTTAGTTGTGTGTAAATTGGTATAAAGTTGTGGTCCCACAAAAAAGTTGTGTGTAATAATTTACTAAAAAAGGAAAGTGGACAAGAATTTTGGGACAACCCAAAATGGAATAGCGGACAAGAATTTTGGGACGGAGGGAGTAATAGGGGGTTCGAATAGAGCTAAAACGTGACCTTTAGCACAGCTACACCACCGGATAGCTTAGCAAGCCTTTCTTGCAACTTCTCCTTGTCATAATCAGAAGTGCTCAGTTCAATTGCTGACCTGATCTGCATTATGGAACACAAGTAAAAAGGCATTAGTCATGATAAATTTAACACTAGGTTGTAAGATTAAAAAGATATCTAGCGCATGGGAATCAACACGAACCTGCTCAGATCTCTCTTCAATGGACTTCTTCTCACCAGCTCCATCAAGTATAACGGTGTCATCCTTAGATATGGTGACCTGAGAAGGACAAAAATGTGATAAAGCTGTAGATGGGATGATATAAGCATGTCATCGTTTAGGTTTCCCAGAAATCAAGTATGGGGCTAACCTTCTTACATGATCCGAGCATATCAAGCTCCACATCATCCAAGTTCATTCCAAGCTCCTCCGTTATGACCTATCAACAAGAATGTGATCAGAAAAATGCAAAACTCAAAACATTAACACATGCATAACATAAAACAAGAGAAAGTAATATGTGTATACCTGCCCCCCAGTTAGAACAGCAAGATCCTGCAAGCTCGATTTCCTGTTTTCACCGAATCCAGGAGCTTTTACAGCACAAACCTTGATTCCAGCTCGAAGCTTGTTAAGGATAAGAGTGGCAAGTGCATCACTTTCCACATCTTCCGCAACTATCAGAAGAGGTCTTTGCCTCTACACAAATGTCCAAACAGATTCATCAGCTCAACAACAATATAGGCCTTAAATGAATACCGAAGTTTAAGGCTGAATAAGAAAACTGACCTTCAGAGCCAATTCAAGAACTTTAACTATGCTATTTATGCTAGAGACTTTCTTCTCGTAAATCAGGATTAGAGGGTCTTCTAATTCCTATCAACAACCAGAATCAACAAATAATTATGGGTGCACGAATTTCTTCAATCAAGCAGGCAAGTATATTCTTCGGTATTAATACTTACACATTTCTGAGTCTTCTGATTCGTAATGAAGTATGGGGAGATATAACCTCTATCCAACTTCATCCCCTCGACTACTTCCAACTCATTGAACAATGTCTTCCCATCCTACAAAAAAAGTAAGCAACCACATTTATTCAGTAAGCATTATTATGAACGTACTATAAGCACTGGGAACAGTCCAGTTGCATGATTGGAATAACATGACCAAGATTTTTTTTTTTAAATTTTACGGTACAAAATTTTAATAAAGACTACATACTTGAATGGTGATGACACCCTCTTTCCCAACTTTTTCCATAGCCTTTGCTATCAGTTCACCAATTTCTCTTTCTCCATTAGCAGAAATTGTTCCAACCTACAAAATGTACAAAATAATCCTCACAAGTAAAAGAGCAGAAAATGTATACAAAGATGACACTTTCCATCACCTATTGTACAATGATATTCACATTTAGTATGTGAAATAACCACTATTGACACTAATCAAGAAAAAAAGTCGGCAAACAGTAAACAAAACCTGCGCAATCTCCTCTGATGTGCTAATCATCCTTGCTCTACTTTTCAAGTTAGTAACCACGGCATCAACAGCCATGGTAATCCCGCGTCTAAGATCCATGGAGTTCATCCCAGCTGCTACCGACTTGCAGCCTTCAGTAAATATTGCACGAGTAAGGACGGTAGCACAGGTCGTACCTGAAATACAGAACAGAAAATATTTGTCATTTGACACACACTTGAATGAACTACGAAACGGAAAAGCGTTACTAACTCGTTTACTCACCATCACCAGCAACATCATTAGTAGCATTTGCTACCTGTTTGACGAGGCTCGCACCAATATTCTTAACTTTGTCCTTAAACTCAATGCTCTTGGCAACAGTCACACCATCCTTTGTCACTTTCGGAGCACCCCAGCTTTGTTCAATCACTACGTTACGCCCCTAGAACAAACAATCAGTCATTATGCTTCTATAAACTGAATCAATTATAAAACCTAACAATAAATCATTGCCTAAATCAAGTCAGAATGTGCAGAACAGATATAAACCACAATATTGCAACAAATTCCAACATAAAGTCAACAACTTGTACAAACAGTCCTACACCTAACAATAATATATACGTCATACGATCTGTAAAAACAAAATTTCGCCTAATTTCAATTAAAAAAAATGCTTTATTCGATTTACCTTAGGACCCATGGTGACTTTCACGGCGTCGGCAAGCTCTTCAACGCCCTTAAGCATCAAAGCCCTAGCCTCCACTCCGAATCTAATATCTTTAGCAGCATAGTTTCTGCTCCAACCCAATCTACCACCAATCTGCATCGAACACACCAATATTAATAAACCGTATGACCAAATCATATCCTCTCAACTCAAACTACATAAAAAATAATCCAAAGAAGCATCTCGGTACCTGCTGGCTGCTGTTCCTGGCGACTCTGCACAATCAAAAGAGAAACAAACCATTCAACAATCAAATCAGAGCATAAAAACATACAAATGCAGTTACAATTCTTGATTCGCGGAATAACCTGGCTTTTGAAGCGATATTTGCAGCAAAACGATACATCTTTAACACAGAAGAAAATGAAATGTCAAATTGAAGGAGTAGGGGCGTGCTGGTGAAGTTTGAGGAAGAACGAGTTCGAGGGAGAGAGAGAGAGTTGGAGGTTGTTAGTGCGTGCAGTGTGTGTTTTAAATGAGGAAAGAAGCGTCTAGAAGATATGTTATTTGCATTTCTAGGGTTTATGCGCCGGCTTGGGTTTAAGCTTTTTTTCTATTTATTTATTTATTGTGTTACTATATTATTATTATTATTATTATTATTATTATTATTATTATTATCCATTATATTAAGTTTTTAATTTAATTTAATTATATTGTATTAAGTTTTTAATTTAATTTACTATACCATTATAAAGTGCCAATAAATAGCATTTATCCTATTTTGTGGTAGATGGAGTCATACGTATCTCTATCTTAATCCATTTGTTTCTTGCTGAACAAACCATAATTAATATTGTTTCCTTTATATTCTCTTTCTCCAAAAATATATGTCTCAAATCATTTTATTCCGTACGACTCCATTCCGAATTTTGCAATTTATGATTTTTTACTTTTTGAAAGCTTTAAATTATTCCTTCAATTACAACTATGCTTAATAAAAATTCAAATAAATTCACATTCATTAATACAATTAAACTTCATAAAATAAATAATTAAACAAAATTTCTTAATGTTCACCCCGAGAATAAACCAAACACTAATAATATGACTGAGGGAGTAATCATTTTTTAGTAACAATAGCAAATATTGTTGGGCTATGGATGAAGCCATTTATATAAGGAATTTAAGAGGCGTATGTAGCGCTTGAAACAACTTTAAAAATTGATTTTGAGCTTTTTCATTGTAAAAATATTTTTCTTAATATTTGCAGTTTCTGTTTTTTGGGTTTTTAAAATAAGTCAGAAAAAACATAATTTTATAAGCTAGTCAGATAATACTTTTTATAAGCAAAAGTCAAAAAAAAATTGAAAAACGCTCGAGAGAGTGTTTACTATTTTCTAAAAATTAAATTATTTTTTCAAATATTACAAGCACTAACAACTTTTGCTAAAAAATAACTTTAAATAATTTTAAGCATAAGTAGCTAAAAGTTACTTATAAAAGCTATTTCAAACATTCTATAATTTGGTCAATGTAATGTCTTATTATTTAATAATTAAATAATGCTATGAGAAAATTCAATTTTGGTCTTATATTTGTCAGCTTTTAGGTCATGTGAGTCCTTTTTATCATGTAATTTTAAAAAAAATTCGTTCTTTATCATTCAATTGGGGAGTTTGTACTTCAAACATCCATTTTCTATCGCATAGTTTACAAGTTATTCGTGTTATCAATAACTATAGCACTACCAATAATTTGACATCTTTACTCTTTGTATAAAAATTGGAAAAGATACGCGTAAAAAAATGATAGATTATCTATATTGCAAGATTAAGAAAAAATGACTCAATCATATTCATGACAGAAAAGTAGAGGTATATTATACATAACCAAATCAAAGTTTTCATTATATTATTGATAATTGCTTTTTAAATTTTTAACTTCTTCATTTATCATTTAATTCATTTATATTGTAAAATATCTTATTCTATTATTTCCAAAAATTGAGCATTTCTTCAATTAATCTAAAAAAAGTACACAATACTCCCCCCCCCATTGCAAGAAAGCGCTACCGTAGAGAAACAGTTTTAGTTAAAACCTGTAGAAACTGTACAAACTATCACAGTAGAGACTATCGCTGCAATTCTCTATTTCCGCAGTCTCGTCTCCAATCAATTCTCACGCTCTCTAAACCGAACAAAATCGTGCAAAAATTAGGATACGCAAATCGGAGAAGGAAGAAGATGACGGAGGGGGTGATAAGGAATAAGGCCGGAATGGCCAGCATCAAGGACATGCCTCTTCTGCAGGACGGACCGCCACCGGGCGGCTTTGCGCCGGTCCGGTTCGCGCGGAGGATCCCTAACACTGGACCGAGTGCCATGGCGATTTTCCTCGCCACTTTCGGCGCCTTCTCTTGGGGAATGTATCAGGTCGGAAAGGGAAATAAGATCCGCAGGTGAAAATTTACAGCAATTGTTATTTTGTTTAGATAATTGAAGTTCGATTTTCGGAGCTGATAAGGGGATAGCTGATGATTTTAATTATTTTAGGGATTATTATGTGTTATCTGATGAATTTGTGTTTGATGTTAAATTTGGGCATGGTAAATTGTGAATTGTGATTTTTTATTTTTTTCCTTCTGGAGGAAAAGGAGAAACCTGTAGCTGTTATGTAATATTTGATCCTGTGTAAAGCTGAATAGCATGTGTGCAAGAGTGCAAGTACTGCAGATATCAGATATGAAATAATAGGCTTGTAAATTATGTTATATCGTGATGATTGTTGGACCCTTTTTCAGAATATTTTTGCTAAATGTGGTGGAAGATTAGTTTTATGTGGACATAAGCCATTCATGTTTCAATTGTTTTATTATAAAAGGAATCATGTATTAAAGTATTGTATCGACATGTATGTCATTTTCCTTACTAATGACTGTCATTTTGGTCGTTAAAGAAAGTCTTTTGCTGAAGGGTTTGTTTGGGACATAGTATGATGTCCATGGTACCATGTTTTATATGTTTTGGAGCTGTTATTTTATTAACATTGTTGTTTAGCTTGGAACAATTGTGATCATCTAGTACGTCTCGGTCTGGTTGCTCCAATGTCCAATATATGTGTATATGTTTTTTTTAATCGCTGATAATTTTATCATCATGCTTTACTAGTATTATTAAGCTAACATCTTCTACAAATTGAATGCATAGCTTACATAATCGTTGGAAGGCAAACATCAAACTTATTGGTATTTAATACTTATACAGTTATACTAGTTGACTAGGAATTGTATGCTTATGTAGTCCGTTGCCTTACTAATGACTGTCATTTTGGTTGTTAAAGATAGTGTTTTGCTGAAGTGGTTGTTTGGTACATAGTATGTTGTCCATGGTACCAATGTGTTATATACTCCCTCCGTCCCATAGAATGTATCATGCTTTCCTTTTTTGGGCTGTCCCATAGAATGTGCCATGTTTTTATAAATGGTAATTTATTGCAAATATTTTATTTGTGGGACCTATCACTTTACACAACTTAATACACAACTTTCAACTCTCATTATTACTAACTTTATTTGTGGGACTCATCATTTTACACAATTCCACACACAACTTTCAATTCTCCTTAATAATCGTGCCCAAAAGAAACAAGACACATTCTTTAAGACGGAGGGAGTATATGTTATGGAGCTGTTGTTTTATTAACATTGTTGTTTAGCTTGGATCGATTGAGATCATCCAATACATCTCTATGTTATTGCACCAATATAAATCCATTTTCATCCATTTATTGGAGAGTAAAATCAAATAACCCCTTAATCAAAATCAAAGAACTACTCATACATTGTTGAATAGAAATAAGAGATTCCAATCTTTGATGATTTTGACATCATGCTTCATCTTCTAAAATTTGAATTCATAGGCTCATAGCTAATGTAATCTTTGGAAATGCAAACTTATTGTAATTCAATGAACTATCTGCCAATGTAATCCAGAGTTGGGATAAAACTTGAAATTTCATAATACTGACAGTAGGATGACTTTGGGCAAATCGGAAATGATGACGAGCAAATGTTGACCATCATTAGTGACAAGCTGACTGGATAAATTTGATGGTACTTCTAGAAGTCCAATATATAGTTTACAAGGGACCTTAGTGCTTCAAGCAATGTAGGAAGTAAAGATGTATGTGTTGCATGAGTTGTAGCACCTCAGAATGTGATCTATTGATTCCTATTGGTGCGAAGCTGATGAACAAGGCAGTATGATATTTGAAAATGTTAGTTTGAAGCCCTATAGCCTGTCTCCTATCTGAACCAAGATTTGTGGAGGTGTAGAAGAGTTTTGACCTTAATTTTTTTGTTAACCAAATTATTAGTCGTCAAGTTCGTGGGAAGACTAAAATAACTGCTGGTGAATGTATACTCATACTCATAAATATATTGTCCCTGGTCAATCTACTCTTACTGGCATTTGAATTTTTCGCGGGTTGTCACAGCTACGTATTATCAGCAATGACTATTGTGTATGTAGTTTTGATTTGTCAAAAAGCTTACCATAATGTTTTCTACTGAATAGGGAATTGAAGGAAGAAAAATATGCTGCTCGTAGGGCAATATTGCCTATCCTTCAAGCTGAAGAGGATGAAAGGTAAATCATGCACTTTGCATATGCCTTTCCGTACTAATTCCAGAATCTGTTTCACTTATCATCATCCTTTATCTTCAGATTTGTGAAAGAGTGGAAGAAGTACCTCGAGGAAGAAGCAAGAATCATGAAAGATGTGCCGGGTTGGAAAGTAGGTGAAAACGTCTACCACTCAGGAAAGTGGATGCCTCCAGCCACTGGAGAGCTACGTCCGGACATCTGGTAACTTTCTAGTTGTCTGCTCACTCTTCTGCCCCCATTGGATTCAGCCGAAATGCTTTGCTTTTCCGCCATGCTTCACAACTATCACTAGGCTTGCTTCATTTTGTTGAATAAAGATGATGCTGAAAAATCTATATCCTATGTTTCCATTCCATAACTGTGATGAATTTGTTACGCATTTTGTTGTCGAAATTTTTCGTTTGAATGCTTCTGTTACCATCTTCTTTCTTATAACAAATGAACAGAGTATGACTATATATTGTGTATTGGTTCTTGTCTTCTTGATTTCCATTTTCCCATGTTGGGTGGAGGTTTGAAGTTGCTCATTTAGATGCAATAAGATTTTGATTCTTTGGACAATGCCATGATTCTGTAAGGTGTTAAAAATTGTTACTCCCTCTGTCTCATTCATACTGTCATGTATAACATTTCGGGTTGCTCCACTCGTACTGTCTCATACCTAAAATGGTAGAAAATAAGTGGATCACAATCATCTAAACAAGTGGATCCCGTTATCTTATACTTTTGCCCACTACTTTAACTTTTGTACTCACTTTCTTAATTTTCATGCTGAATTTTTACATGATAGAATGAATGGGACGGAGAGAGTATATCTTACTAACATTCCACGGTGTGGGTAAATTGAATTTTTTACTAAATTTTAGTCAAAATTAGGATTCTTGGTCCTGATCAGACGAGTGGCCCACAATAGGTGGGGTAGTACATATAGCGTGAGGATCCTCAAACTCAAGTGGTGGACCACTACATGTCCCACCAATAAGGTGAGAACATGTGTCGTGTGGTGATAACTTGATGGCCCACCAATGCACGCATGACAGAACGTGATTGGTGGGTCACCAAGTGGTCCACCAAATAATGGGATATAGGATATTTGCCGTACATATATCTTGCGTGGCTAGTGAGAGGAGAAAAGTGTAGGTGCTCAAAAGCGGTCCAACCGCTAGAAGATTATCTGGCCCATTTTTGGTGGCCCCTTCGGTGGTCCACCAATCACGCCCCGCCACGCGTGCATTGATGGGCCACCTTTTTTAAAATTAAATATTAATTTAATTGAGTGGGGCCCACCAATGCACACGTGGCGCTGCGTGATTGGTGGGCCACCAAGTGTTCCTCCCATTTTGGGATAGAAGATCCGCATTGGGTCCAACCTCACATTTTCTTCCTTTCTTTTTCTTTTTAAATTTCCGAGAGGGTTATCCTCAGTATTAATTTAATTGTTTTTTTTTCCCTTTTCCGACTGATAGCTACTACCTTACCTCTACTACCTTACCTCCGCCCTATTATAAATAATCCGTATTCTTTTTTGAATCATTTTATTAAAATATAGTACTTTATTTGTTCTGTTAGTAATGTTTGATTTTTTTTCGCTATGTAGATTAAGAATTTTTATTTATATATTTATTTTATGAATTTTAATTATATTAAAAATTAGATATAATTTCTGATGAATGATTGGTGGGAATTAATGTGAATTTTTTCAAATATTATTTTGGCATAGTTGAGGTAATTGATTTTTTTAATGTTTTTTTATATCATAATAGAATAAATAATTTAAATTTTTAAAAAGTTAAAAACTAAAATTTTTGAATTTAGAACGGAATAGAATAAAATCGTGTGAGAATTTTTTTTCTGAAGAGAGAGTATAAGAATTTGAAATTGATAGTAATTAAATAGGGATTTACTTTATTTTAGAATTACGAGTTAAATTTTATCATTTTAGAAATAAGATAATAATAAAGTGAACAACCTGATTAAGAAATAAAATAGTAATAATGAAACATAAACATAAGAAGTAATTTAGTAAGTCCATTTACTTTTATACGAGTACTTTATATATACTTTATATATAACTTTTTAATTTTCATATCAAAAGATTTTGAGTAACTAATAATATAATTGGTAGAAATTAGCGGATGGTATATGTTAAAATTATTTTAGATGATATGAAAATGAGTGAAAACTGAGACTTTGAAAATTGCGGCGATAGTTTGTACCCAGAATAATACACGACATGAGATGCCAATACCTACTGCCAATCTACCGTGGACATATATTCATATTTTATTTTACAATTAAAAGAACCCACCCTAAATTCCTAAGCATCCATGTGTTGTCGTGCGCCAAATCGTCGGCTGCAATTAGGGATCGGCAAACAATTCGGGTTCCCGCACCCGTACTCGTCCCGTTCGGGTATTTCCCGTTCGGGTCGGAAAAACGGGTACGGGTATCCGTTACGCGGGTACCCGCAAAAAATCAAGCGGGTCGGGAACGGGAACGGATTTTATTCTTAGATATCCTTTCCCGAACGGGTACCCGCATGAATATACAATTTTTTTTTACATGAGGTCCTCTTGCGTAGGAGTGGGCACGGGACGGCGCGGGTACCCGTTTGCATGTTTTGTGCTAGCACCAGAGTATGACTAAACAATTTTCCACGGTAATTTTAATTATAAGAATCTATGGTTTCATAGTTGATAATCATATGGTCGGTTTTATAATTATAATTTATGATGAAACACCATTGGAACATAGTTTATAAAACAGATTATCTACTCCTATAGTCATATTTAGTAGTTTAAACATATTAGTATTTTTTTTAATTTTAATTTATGTTTTTAAAATTTCATTTATTGGTATTTTTTAATTTATATTTATGAATTTAAATATATTATAAATAGGTGGTAATATTTGCGGGTAAACCCGTACCCGTACCGTATCCGCGCGGGTACCCGCTCTATGCGGGAACGGGAATGGCTATTAAAATCAATTACCCGCAGGCGCGGGTATCCGCAAACGGGTACCCGCGCTGCGGGTACCCGTCCCGTGCCCACCCCTAGCTGCAATTATCGGCAGGCAGACGTAGATTCTGGATTATTTTCTATTTTTTCTACTTATACTCTGTGTTTTGCATAGGAGTGAATATTGATAAAGAAATATATATATATATATATATATATATATATATATATATATATGTAAGATAGTATATAAAATAAGTTGGAGACAGAGAGATGGATGTAGCTGTAAGAAGAATGGGTAGGGTTAATTACCCAGAAAATAGGGGAAGCAGAAGCCAAATATATTCACTGTTAGCCAAAAGAATAAATCGAAAAGTAAATGTAGCATTCTACTAAACAAAAACACATATCTAGCCATTTTGTCCTCATGTGGGAGCAGAGTGTCAGAAGGGCCGATGGAGGGCCGAATTACTAATCGTAAGGCCGATGGGGGCCGATGGACCTCCTGCTGTGTCAGTATTTTCAGGGCCGATCGAGATCGGCCAACTTTAGGCCGACCCATCGGCCCTATGAAAATAACTGAAATAATTGAAGGGCCGATGGCCATCGGCCTTGAGCGTTTAAAACAAGTTTTGTAACGGCCCCAATCTTTTTATCCCTCATGTCATTGGCATCCAAAGTGAAACGACGTAAAGTCGGCGATTCTGCTGTCAGTTTCGGGCGAAGCATAGAGTGTCATGATGCTCTCCTTAATCTCTTTATCCCTCATGTCATTGGCATCCAAATCAGCGAATCCATGTGTGAGAGTGAGTTCTAACTTATCCTGCAACAAAGACGTCTCAAGATATTCTTGGACAAAGCACTCAATAACATCAGTAGAAAGGACATCTTCATTCTCATGATCATTAGGTTTCTTAAGTGCATTATCAATATGATGAACATAAATTTCATCATGATACTTAACTCTTATGGAAACTTCATCAACATCAATCACTGCTCTAATAGTCTTCAAAAATGGTCTACCCAACAGAACATCCGCAGTACCCTCAACTTGCCTATCATTGGTATCTATAACATATAAATCAGCAGGATAGACAAAATTGTTAATTCTGACAAAGATATTTTCTAGTAAGCCTATGGGTGCAATGCATGATCTATCAGCAAGTTGTATAATCACTCGTGTAGACACCAACTCAACTCCAGTTAATTGATTATACACAGACAACGGTATAACATTGATTGATGCACCTAAGTCACACATAGTCTGCTTAACCATCACATTTCCCATAAGACAAGGTAATGTAAACATACCTGGGTCTACGCACTTGGCGGGGAGCATCTTCTGGATGATTGCCGACACCGACGTATCCATCAATACCTTCTCGGACTGTAGGATCTTACCCGCTATGAAGTCTTTGACAAATTTCCTAAATTGGGGAATCTTCACGGCTTCGAGGAAAGGTATGTTGATTTCCAGCTTCTCGAACAACTTCACATAATCCATGTATTCCTTGTTCGGTGTCCGTTTCCTCTCCAATGCCTCAGGAAACGGTGGAGGTATAGCAGTTTTAGGGTGCATGCGGACGGATCGGCCTTCTACGCTTGGCGTGAACTTCATCGGTAAAATTCACGCAACTCGTCGAGGTCTTTACGGGCGATCGACCTTCTCTGTCGGTCGGCTCTCCATCGCCCGGTTCTCGCACGGTCGCCGGGTGCATGCAGGGCGGTTCGACCTTCTGCGTCTCGTCGAATGCTCGGTGCGGTCGGCTCGACGGTGCGTTACTGCTGCCGCAGATCTAATCTTTTGGGGACTCGCTTTCGGTGTTGGTTCGGACAACTCTTTTCCACTCCTCAACATGATGTGATTGCAACTATGGGCAGACGAATTTGGCTGAGTTTGAGAAGGTAATTGCCTTTGATTTTCCTTCATTTCATCTAGCGAAGTGGTCATCATAGACATTTGCTTGGTCAGATTGTCCAAGATATTTTGTTGCTCCCACTTCAATTGTTGCACCTCTCTCTTCACGGCTTGGAGCTCATCATGATTTGAAGTTATTTCCTTCTGCATCTGCTTCTGATATGCAATGACATCTTTTTGAGAAACAATCATCTCGCACATCAATTCTTCAAGCATAGAGGATCCTTGATTGGCTTGGTCGGGCGGAGGCATAATTGACATTTTCGGCTTCAATGTCATTTGATGCGAAACTCGGTAAGGTTGCTCTATACCGAGGATAGGTGCCCGATATAATTTGTCATAGTGGTGGATGAGTTGTTGTACTTGACTTTGTGGAAATTCCACGTGCTTGTGTGTTCGGGCACCTTGCTCTCCATCAATTTCCTGCTCGAGCTCAGTCTTCTTTTTACCGTACAAACTAATTTGACTTACGTTAGCCCTAGCATTCGGATTGGGCTGGACTTGCGACGGTAATTGCCCTTGACTTGCCTTCATCTCTTGAATTGAAGAATTCAACTTAGAAATCTGCTTGGATAAATTCTCGACGGTGCTTTGATTATCCCTCTTGGTCTGATTAATCTCCTCTTGCATCTGTTGTTGATAAGCAATGGTACTCTTCTGAGAAGTAATCATTTCAGCCATCATTTTCTCCAACGGACTGCTCTGGTCCGTCTGGCCATATGGGCCAGTCTGCTGATGAAATTGCTGCGGGAATTGCCTTTGATGTGGAGGTCTGTAGGGTTGTTGAAACCCTTGTTGCTATGGTGGCTGATATTGCTGATGATGGTATGTAGGTTGTTGGAATGATTGTTGTGGAGGATTCATTGGCGGTTGTGGCGCTTGATCATCTTGTCTCCACCTTAAGTTCGGATGAACCTTGTTCTGTCCATTCCAATTGCCGGCTACATTAACATCCTCGCATTGACATTGCAGAGATGTGTGCCCTCTTTGACCACATGCACCACATGTGTGATCAGCCATTGTACGCACAGATGAAGAGGAAGAGGAAGGAGGATTCCTCTCCTTAAATAGACGATCCAATTTATCTTCGAGTTGGCTGAATTTTTCCTCCATTTTCATCCCAACCTTCATGTCAAGATCGTCTAGAAAGTCTCCACTCGAAAGGTTCACATATTTCCTTTGCATCCTTGGTCCTTTGTATTGTGATGTAGACTCGGCAAGGCCTTCAATGATTGTCTTCGCATTAGTGTAGTAGCTATTAGCAAAGCTACCCTTCAATCCGACATTCACCATGGTCTTGGACTCATCTGTCATTCCTTGGTAGAAGCATTGCAGCAGATCCACATCAGAAAAACCATGGTTTGGGCAGCTATCAACTAGCTTCCCAAATCGCTCCCAGTATGCTCCAAAGGACTCGTCAAGCTCTTGAGTAATCCCGAAAATCTCCTTTTTGAGTACATTCGTCTTGTATTGAGGAAAATACTTGTCCAGGAATGTTTGATGCATCTGAGCCCAAGTAGTAATCGACCTAGGTCGAAGTCCAGAAAACCATGCTCGAGCTCCGTCTTGAAGAGTAAAGGGAATGCTTTGAGCTTGAAAGCATCCAAATGACCTTGCCTGTGCAGATCACAGACCTGATTGAATCCCTACAGAAAAGCAAAAGGATTCTCGTTCAGCTTCCCATAAAACTTTGGACATGCCGCGACCAAATTCAGCTTCACGTCTATCTGTTCAGTGGTGGTTATGTTGATTAGTCCGGGCAAGTCCTCTCCCAAGTTCCTCGAACCTGAGTTCATCTTCACATTGGCTCCTTCTTCTTCAGCCATGTTTTCTTCTTCAGATTCAGAATTGCTGCCTTTAGAAAACGAGTCTATCTGACCAGTTGGACCGATTTCAGATTCTGACTCGCTGATTCTTTCCTCTGTCTGGTCAGTCGGACCTGTTTCTGCTTGTGACAGCACTGGTTGCTTTTGCAGCTTTGTTGCCTTTCGGTTTCATTTCGCAGTCTTTTCAATTTCTGGATCAAAGTGTAGAAAAGGGCGGGAAGACCTGCTCATGCAACACTTAAAAAGCACAAAAGATCAGCAGGAAAAATAAGCTTAAAGATAACACCGTTCCCCGGCAACGGCGCCAATTTGGTGGATCGTTGTTTACACCAAATAATCCTGCAAAATTGCTAGAACTAGAATTAGTATAGCAACAGGTATGGAACACTGGGAACAGAGTATTTTAGACCTAAAATTCCTATTAATTAAGGTTTGGTTAGCGACCACGCAAGTTTGAGAATTTTTCTAACCTAAATCAAACGAAAAATAATAGCAGGAATTAAACACGAAATGAACTTATGCAAATAAAATGGGTCCAGCAAGATGATTCACACACACACACAATCGATCACTGACACTATTAATTAATTAATCCAGTTAAATCAATTGGTTGTAGGACACCGTAATTAAACTGACATATCCCCTATTCCCCCTTAATTATTCGGTAATCGCCATGGTGGGCATTGAAACGATTACTTCTCTAATTAGATGCAACCTACGTTGGTGGGCAATCAATAGATTTAACACCTAATCAGCTTTAAGAACTAAGAGAACTCAATTTAGGAGCCTACTCGTATGGTGGGCATCTAATTGTCTCCTACCATATTAATCCAATTGTCCTAAGAGCAATTGGCTACTTATTTAGCCTAATCCCACGAGAAATGATGGAAGTACTAAATTAGCTATGAATTAAACTAACCTAGGGTGATCAAGCCTAAATTAATTAATCCAATTAATTAACCTAGATTAATTCAGAACCTAAGTGATTAATTTTAAGCCCTAGTCTCACGAAAATATGGTTGTGTGTGTTTCACATCTCGCCGGCCCTAAAAAGACTTAGTTATGCATATCGGCCGGACTGGCTAGACAGATCGGTTTACTGGACAGAACACAAAACATGCTGAAAATCAAGAAATAATTATGCACGGAAATTCCAAATATTACGAAATCAGTTAAACATGAATTGAAACGAAATTAAACCTAACGGATTATAAAATACCAAATTTAAGTTTTCAAATCATCCTACAGGAAAATAAAGCGGAAGCATCCAAATTCGGGAATGTAAACGGAAGCAGGAACATATTGTTTCCTCCAAATCAAACAACAATCAACGACATAAAAACTGAAATACGAACTCTGAAAATATGATGAATACTCCCTCGGACTCGGATCTCCCTCGGCTCTCGCGGTTCTCTCTCGGCTCTCGGATCTCTCTCTCTCTTGGACTCCCCTTACGGCGTAAATAAGATGATGATGAAATAAAATGATATCTCCTCCTCCTTTTCTCCTCGGCCGATGATGAATGATAAAGATTTTTATAAAATAATCTCTCCTCCCCTTTCTCTTGGCGTGAATAATATGATGGAAAAGAATGATGATGGTGATAAGAATTTATTAAAAAATAAATCATTTCCCCCTCGTGCGGCGCCTCTTCTCTCCTTTTATATATGTTAATCCCATTCCTTGTAAAATTAGGTCTTCTAAGTATGGAAAGATATAATATAAAGTATATTATATTAATTTCTTTCCACACTTAATTTTCCTCTTGATATCTTCCGGATTAAGCATATATTGCCTTTAATTTGCATCCGCCACATCAATGCCTCGTCACCGCCACATCATCATAAGAAACTGTAAAACAAACACCAAAACGCAATCCAACGGCCAAAATATCGCCATAATAAACGGAATATGGATAGTACGAATTTAGACCTATCATAGATCTATACTTCCAAGCATCATAATAGCTTCTACTAGATATTGAGGACTTCCTAAGTTTGTGCTTTAACTTCGACTATATTGTACATTGATCAATATTGCTTCATGGATGAAATCCAATCACATTCAGGCTAATTATGTAGGGCTTATCTCAAATGATCAATTCCATGAAGTTATTTTGGAGAACTATATTACGGTTTGATGTCTAATGAAGAAGTATGTGAGGGATGAGTATATGGGAAGATGCATCGCCTTCCAAAAACGTCTTGGAGAGCTCATGCACCACTTCAATTAGTGCATGCTGATATTTGTGGCCCAACCAAAACACCTTCAATTGGGAACAAAAGGTATTTCCTTCTCTTTGTTGATGATTATACGAGGATGACGTGGGTTTACATTATTGAACAGAAGTCCGAAGCCTTTGCAAAGTTCATGCACTTCAAAGCCTTTATAGAGAAGAAAAGTAGTTTTGAACTAAAATGTCTCCGAACTGATCGAGGTGGAGAGTTCATTTACAAGCCTTTCATGAATTATTGCAAAGAAGAAGGAATCAAGAGATAGCTGACAGTTAGGCATACACCACAACAAAACAGTGTCGCCGAGAGAAAAAATCGAATCATTGAAGAAATGGCCCGAAGTATGTTGAACGACGAAGGTTCCAAACAAATTTTGGGATGAAGCCGTAAGTACGACTGTTCATATCCTTAATATATCTCCTACAAAGGCGGTCCGAGATAAAACACCATTTGAAGCTTGGCACGGAAGGAAACTTGTTGTAAGTCAACTCAAGATTTTTGGTTGCATTGCTTGTGCTCTAATTCCCTCTGAAAATAGGGAAAAGTTTGATGGAAAAGGCGAAAAACTCATTTTTATTGGCTATAGCGACGAGTCAAAAGGTTATTGTCTCTATAATCCAATAACTAACAAATTTGTGCTTTCAAGAGATGTTATTTTTGATGAAAGTGCAGCTTGGAAATGAGAAAATGAGGCTCCAGTAAATTGTCATATTCCTATGGAACTTGTACCATCTCAACAAGTTCATGATCCATATAGCAGTAATGCTAGAGAAGATGATTAAAACTCGGACGTGGAATATCATCCAAGAAAGTATCGCTCTCTGGAAGAAGTTTATGCTTCATGTAATTTTGCATTGTTTGCAGGTGAACCTCAATACTTTGAGGAAGCTGTCAAAGAAGATGTATGGAGGTCCAGGAAAGCAATAGATGATTAAATGAGGAGCATTGAAAAAAATGCAACTTGGAAATTAATGGATCTGCCGAAAGGGAAGGATGCCATTAGCTTTAAATGGGTCTTTAAGACCAAGTATAATGAAGATGGAGTGTGCAGAAACACAAGGTACGATTGGTTGCAAAAGGCTATTCTCAACAGCCCGGAATCGAACTATATCGAGACATTTGCAACAGTTTCTCGGATGGAAACAATTAGAACCGTTCTTGTTATTACAGCTCAAATGGAGTTACAGGTTTTTCAACTCAGTTTCAAATTGGCGTTCTTAAATGGAGAATGGAAGAGGAGGTTTATGTCAAGCAACCTCAAGGATATGAAGTAAAAGGAAAACAAGAAAAGTCTACAAGCTGCGGAAAGCACTCTATAGCTTAAAGCAAGCCCCACGAGCTTGGAATAGCAAGATAAAGGCTTATTTCGTAAAAAGTCCATCAGAATATCTCTTTATGTGAAGAAAATCGAAACTAATTTTTTGATGGTTTGTCTTTACGTGGATGATTTAATCCATGCAGGAACAAGTGATGCAATGGTGAGAATGTTCAAAGAGACATGATGAAAGAATACGAGATGCCCGATCTTGGTCCGATGAAGTATTTTCTTGGAATTCAAGTTAGGCAAAAGAATGGAGAGATCTTTATCTCTAAAGCAAAATATGTTTCAGACTTGTTGAAAAAGTTTTAAGTGGAAGATTGTAAGTCAGCTGAAACTCCTATTGCATTAAATGAAAAGTTGAAGCATGAAGACGGAGCTGAAAAATTTGATCCCAGTGTGTATAGAAGTCTTGTTGGCTCTTAGATTTATTTAACTAACACAAGGCCCGACATTCTATACTCTGTGAGTTTAATTTCAAGATTCATGGGCAATCCAAGCAAGATCCATTTCTCTGCAGCAGAGAGAGTTCTTCGTTATCTTCAAGGAACTAACAACTTTGGAATCAAATATGGCAAAGAAGAAAGCAGCAAGTTGATTGGGTTCAGTGATTGGGCTGGAAGTCAAGACGATAGAAAAGGCACACCAGCCTATATATTTTGCATTGATTCGAAGCCATTTTCGTGGAGTTCCAAGAAGCAAAACTCAGTTGCATTATCTTCGGTAGAGGATGAGTACATCGCCGCAAATGAAGCAGCACATGAAGCAATTTAGTTGAGGATAATTATGAAAATACTGCAGCAAGATGTGGCTGATCCAACTCCGATTTTTTGTGACAATCAATCCGCAATTTCGATTACAAAGAATCCAGTCTTCCATGCAAGATCAAAACACATCGAGTTGCGGCACCATTATATACGGGATATTATTCACAAAGGAAAAGTTTTCTTGGAGTACATCAAGACAACGAACCTCCATCACTTCAAGGATGCTATGAACATTACAAATTAAGAGGGATGTTAAAGTATAATTAGTAATGGTTCATGCATGTCTATTAGAGTTCTTCAAGGGTTGTTCAAGAGTTGGTTTTATTTAATAGATTCATGTTTATCTAAGCATCTATGTAACTCCCAAGATGTATCCATCCACTATAAATACCTTGGTATGTAGTTGGATCATCATTCAAGCAATATCAATACAATCCAAAAGGCAAGTGCAGTAGCATCTCTACCTTCAATCCCATCTCTCTTAAAATAATCTCCAACAACCTCTCAACCAAATCACATCAGCCGTAGCATTTGCAAATGATCTATATTCAGATTCGACACTACTTCTCGAAACCACCTCTTGTTTTTTAGAGCTCAAGTGATTAAATTATTGTCGAGAAAAATACAATGTCCACCGGTTGAGCGTCGATCATCTGGACAACTTGCCCATCGCCATTGGCAAAACTAACAAGATTTGTGACCGGACTTGGAGAAAAAATAAGAGCGAGAGAGAGAGAGAGAGAGAGAGAGAAATTGTGCCTTTAACATACCTAAGCGATTTCTTACAAGCTTGCCAACGTAGATCCGAAGGTGCTTGGAGAAATTGACTTAACTTAACGACAAAGGTGATGTCCGATACATACCCGTATCCACACGGATGAGATTCCATACATACCCGTATCCACACGGGTGAGATTCAACCGTTCTGCTAGTGTCGCGGACACAAAGTCGTGTGTGGCTCCCGTGTCTATCAATGCGAGAATTGGGGTCTCGCCGATAAGGCCGCTGATTTTGATTGTTTTTGGTGAACTTAATCCGGCTACTGATTTAGATGACACTTCGATTGACCCATCGAGTGCGGCCGTTTCCATCGTGGTTTCTTCATCCTCTATCACAACTTCCCCGGCATACTCATCGCCTCCACCCATTATCAAAAGAACATTACACTCTGTTTTGCACACGTGTCCCATGTGCCACTTGGCGTCGCAGCAATAGCACAAACCATGTCTCCTTTTCTGCCGAATTTGGGCCTCAGTCATCCGACGTTCTCCACCGTGTGCAGGTCTCTCGGGTACCCCTGGCCGTCCTGCAGAAATAGGGGTGTTGGTGTTGAGACGGACCGTGTGTGAATTGGCTACTCGCTCCCCCGTGACGGGCCCCGAACCAAAATTTTGGATGGGAGCGGTCGTCGAGCTACGTCCCCCACTAGAGTAAATGGTGGGATGTTTGGGCTGGGCCCATGACTTCTTTCTTTTGCTGTTGTGGCCAAGTTCTTTGCCTCAATTTTCTCCACAAGTCACATAGCTCGTTTCAGCGATCTGGGCTCCCATAATTCCACCTCCTTCATAAAATCTTCCTGAAGCCCATTTAAGAAATTGCCCAAGGCCAAGTCATCCGGTATCCCGATGAGGGCGCCGACTTCTCGATGAATTGATCGATGGAGTCCTCCACCGTGCAAGCTTGCCTAACTATTGACCATTGGCAGTAAATATTGCCGTCTCTCGCTGGCCAGAACTTCTGCAACAATGTATTCCTCAACTCGATTAACTCCTCGATTGGTTGATGCTTAATGGCCCAATCGACCCAAGTCAGGGCCCGCCCTTCCAAGGCCATCCAGGCCGCCTCCAATTGCTCCTTTTCTGGCACCACAACCTAAAATAATGTTGTACCTGAGACACCCAATTGTCCGGATATGTGCCATTAAACAACGGTAAATCATGCTTCTTGACCCCGCCCCGATAGCGGCGTTGGGTATGTCGAGATTCTCGATCCCCACTCTCTGAATAATAAGAACTCGCTCCAGTTCCCTTCTCTCGATCCGAGCATCGAGAACACTCTTTCATTTTCTTTTTCTCCTCCTACTGTGTCGTTGTGAGGCACTCTTATCAGCCTCGGAGTCGCTGCTCTGTTCATTCTCTCCTCCTTTTTTAGTTGACGACTTCGACGATTTGGGATTCTTCTCATGAAGACGCATTAGTGTAACGCCCCGAAATTTTCAATATAAAATGCATTGCATATTTATTCATACATGTTATCAAGTGTTTTAGTTTTGTAAGTCGCGTCTTAGAAATTAAAATGAAAATTAAAGTATTTATGTTATTTTTTCGTTAAATCATTTTTGTTATGTAAATTTGTTTTGAATTTTGAATGTGTTTGTTTATATCATATTATGATTATATTTTTTAATTTAATTATTTAGAAATCATGTTAGAATTATTAGGCAAGAATAATATTTATTTATTTTAAATTTCCTAAATCAACTAGGATTCATAAAAGATATAATATTTTATATTGTATTAAGTTATTATGAGATAATTTGAAATTATGTTTTTTTGAATAAAATAGATATTATATTTGTGATATACATATTTTAGGATAAAATCTATTTATGTTTATCCATATTCTATTGAATCTCTTTTATGGTAAGCGATAGAATAAATTCTATATAAATTATATAAGCACGAAAATAATATAGATAAAATATATTTGATACCTTATATGATTAAGAATCTTTAGATAATGATTTCTAGGCATATAAATATCCCTTAGTCGCTCATAATATAGCATCCCATAAGATTTTTGAAATTCTGTCAGCATACCTACGAACTATTTCAAGAATTATTTACACATATTCCCGTCATCATATCGTTGTGAAAATTTAGGATCTTTTTACTAGGTATGTCTAGTATACTCTATTAAGTGTTTAGAATTTTCCAAGCATGATAAATATTTGTTAAAAATTGTTATTCGTAACCTGCCAGTTTTTGACAGCATGTTCATGAGCTTGATAGGAAAATTGTTTTTCATGTTTTCTTTATGTAATTTTCGACCATATTGAATATTAATAGAATATAATACATGTTAGGTCATTCATGTTAAAAATATATAATTTTTAGGATACGTTTACTATTTATTTGTTAATTTGTTTCTTGATATGCCAAATTATTTTGTCAACATGCATGTAGATTGAAAAACAAAAATTTTAATGTTACTATTAAATGAATTCTTGATTATGGTACGTTTTATTATGATGGTACATATAATATGTTTTTCATGTTAGAGGTCTATAATTTTTAGGACAATACTTTTATGATTTTATTAATTTATTTCATGCTCAATCCACGAATGAATTGTCAATAAAATAAAAGTATGTTTAATATACCTAATTTTATTACTAGATGAAACCATTAAAGTTGAATGTTAATAAGTTGATTATGTATAATATACATTTGTTTGATTATTTTGATCTATGTGTATTTATGAATTATTTGAATTATAAATGTATGCATGACATTCCATGTAAAGTCATTAAGATAAATTTTCATGTATAGGATTGGTGCGTAGGACTTAAACATTGATATCCATTATTTTCTTCAAAGTCAAGGTCAAGGTGGAGAATGTTACCGTTTATCTTTATTATACATTGTGTTCGATATTTCATGTGTTTATGGCAAGCATGAAAGGATGGGTCGAAATTGGATCATTGGATCGAAATTGGATCCTAAATGAAAATCGGTCGGAATTGGGCCGTAGGATCGAAATTGGGTCCTCAATGAAAATCGGTCGGAATTGGGCCGTAGGATCGATGAGAATAGGTCAGAATTGGGTCTATGAAAATGTGATGGTCTGTGTGACCGAGTATTTCTTTCCATGATCTAATTTTTCATGTCTTATCGGTGTGATATATAATTTTGGTAAATGTGTACATCTCCCACTGAGTAGTCATACTCATCCCTATCATTTTAACATTTTTCAGGAAAAAGCTCGGGCGATGCGTAGAGGTGTTGGTGGTGATGGTCACGAGGAGGAATTATTGTATTTAAATTATTTCTTTTAGTTTATGAACTTTACATTATTTCTTTTGAAATATTAGGCTTAATAAATTTTTATTTAAGACTTCTCCGTTGAATATGAAAATTAATTGAGTTTTTCAATGATTCTTTTCCATGAAAATGCTTTGAAAGAATTGAAATATGCATGTTAAGTATGAAGTAGCGTCCCTAGTTATGTTTTAAAAATTGGGGCGTTACAATTAGTCTGTCCAATTTGGTGGAAAGCTCATCATGTTTGGTGCGCATCTCCGTAGCTTGCGCTTGAAGATGCTCTTGGATCTCGGTGGTTTGAGTTTGGATATCGGCACGAATTGTACTGACATCTGCTTCAAGCCCCTCGATTCGCTTTGTAGGTGTCGCCATAGATCTGTCTCTCAACGCTTTCCGCGAACCTAGTCCGCTCTGATACCAGATTTGTTATGTAGTACTCGATACCAACAATAACAATTGCAAGAACAAACACAATTTGCGGAATTCGGATCTACTAATTGCATTAACTAGCCAAAAGGTTACAACGGAAAAGCCCTATTTCGAGTAAGGGGAAACTCCAGAGCTAATCTCAGTTTCTCACTAAATATCAGCTGCCGAAGACAACCCTAAGGGCAAGCTACATAAAGGAGAACTTTCCCTACTGGGCAACATAACAAAACATAGACATAATAATAAACGAGTGGCCCACGGCCTATACGCTACATCTCCCTTGCATCTCATTTCTGCTGCACCTCCACGTTCTTCTCCTTCCTTCCCCTTCTCCGATATGTCATAGTAGCCGCCGGTCTTTCTCTTAGGGAAGGATATTTATTCCGAACATAATACCCCACTTACCACGAGACTAAATGATTATGTTTATATTTAAAGATAATTTGGTTGAATTTAATATTATTCTACAATTAGTCTTGTGCAGATTCCTGTGGTTCTGACATTGTGTTTATATGGTGAATGGCCGATCATACAGATACTAATACAACCATAGAATCTGCAAACTCGGGAGGTTCTGGTACTGTTGGGCTTGAGGATGAAGTCCCTAGTTCATAGTTTTCTAATGAAAATGTACATCTCAATCTCGAACGTCTACCGGTGGCTTTCCCTTCTGATCAAATAAGGACGATTCAAAACATTAATACATTAATTGCAGAGGTAAGTTCTTTTTCTTCGAATCCGAGCTGCTCATTTGCTCCATCAAGTCTTTCCCGATCTGTTGAGCATTGAGGTTCATGCGCTCTTCAATTGCAGTTGGCATTGGAGAAAGATCAGTTGATGCAAGCCTTGTCGGCAGAATTATCCCAAAGCTTTAAGCTTTCGGTACTATCACTTTTGCCTTTTATGAGTACATCATTTATGCAATCATAATCAGATTATGCAATTGACTCATTAAGATTCTTAATTTGCATTCGTACTTCTTTACCTGACCTTTTTGGTATGATTCGGTTCTAACATTCCCACTTCTCTCCATCCATCCGTATTATTTCTCTTTGACTCTTTATAGGAATTGACTCGAAAGCTTGAAGCTCAAACACAAAGATTAGAGGTTTTGACGGCTCAAAGTATGGTAAACGATAATAATCAACCGAGACATCAGGATATACTGATGAAGGTGATAAGGTAATACACCATAACATTTCTGGGTATTTTCATTCATCTTCTTCCTTTCTTCTTTATTCTGATAATCAGATCATGAAAGTTGTTAACATGACGCATGCTGATAGAATTAAAAGATATTGAAGAATAGCTGCTAAATCATTCCCCTCTACATTCATTCATGCCTAACTAGGTGGCCACAAGATTATCTGCAGATCTTGGTTCGCTGCTCCCATTTTTGTTGGCTAGATGAAGGCTGCAGTTTGTACACAATGAGTCATCACACATCCATTCTTTTTCCTCCGATGTTTTCTTGGAGAGGAGGACAAAGAAATACGATTCGAGGCGTTGTTTCTTCGCCATTTTTGGAATCAAGTCCTGCAATTCAACAAGAGATCAAATGTTTTTGTTTGTACATTTTTACAGATGCCAGAAGGGTTCAGTAGGAAGCTTTTGGGAATGAAAATTGCATCAGCGTGGAGCTGAGATGTGACATTTTCGTATTTCTTTGTGTGTACCACACTATAAGGATATTGACATGTGACATTTCTCATTAAAAAAGTTGGTCATATTTAACATATGTCATTATCCTTATGGTGTGGTATACAAAAGTGACACATACAAATACTTATATTTTAATTGATGCTTAAAAAAATTATTTAATTAAATAGTATCTTAATTGATGCTTAAAAATACTCCTAAATTTATGAGCATCAATCGAGATACTTTTGGAACTTAAATCACCATAACTTTGAGATTATCAAAAATATGTCTTTTAACGAAAAACTCCCTACTTTTGTCTACATTTTTTTTTAACTTTAAATAAAAAAAAGTAAAAGGTATTGATAATAAGCATTTGCAAGGCACCCGTATTTGGTTAATTCAACTGATTTACCACAGAATTAATAAATTTTGCTACGTCGTTCTGCTATGGCTTATATTGGATTTGCTATAAATATGTGGCTAACAAACCATCTATCATCTTCGATATTTCATTTTTACCGGTAACAACTGTTTTTCTGTTAACATGGCTACTGGAATTCTCTCTCACAATCCCTTCTCTCTCTCCATCGTTTCACAGTCTTCTTCGGGTGAACCTCTCTCACTTCCGCTCCTCTCTTCTCGTGTTTTTTTTTTCACTATTATCTCGAAATGTGCAGAAGGTACAACCTCGAAGTCTGCTAAGCTGAGAGATGACTGGCGGCAAAAATCTAGACCTATTTCTCCCGGTGGGGTCTACCCCGCGAAGGAGCACTGCAGGTTCTAATTCTCACTCTTAGTTATATGAAACTTCCCTTTAATGGTTTGATTGGAGCTTATTATTGAGTTTGTTCGAGTAGCCGCTGCGGATTGTGTGATACTTACTACATTGCTCATGTGAAGAATGCTTGTGCTTTTCTGGGAGATGGCATGTCTAGAATTGAAGTGAGTCCCTCTTTTTTTTATACAATTTAGGATTTTAATTCATCTTGGCATGTGGTGGAGCTTTTATTTGCTTCTAGTGGTTTAGTAGTTTGCTGTTAAAAAACATTATTTCTGCTCTGTATGTACAATTAATTAGAAATTCTTGAGCTGTGGTGAAGAATTCTTACAGGATAATTATGTTATTAATTAAAAAAGAACTGAAGTAAGTTCTTATTTATAGAATTTAGGAATTTGATACATTTTGGCATGTGGTGGAGCTTTTGTATGCTTCTATTAGTTTAGTAGTTTGCAGTTAAATATCATTATTTTTTCTCTGTATATAACATTTAATCAAGCTGTGGTGAAGAATTAATAAAATGAGTTTCAAATGTTATGGTAAAATAGCTTATAGGATAATTCTTTTCTTTATTGAGATGGAACCATTTACACCTATAAGGGTACTGGATTGGCAGGACCAGCATTGATGGCTTGATTTTTGTTATAAGAATGTGGGGATTTGTATTGATGTAATCAAAATATTGTCTGGTATGCAGATAGTGAAGGCTATATTGTCAAAAAATATTTGCAGAAAGACATTTTCTAGTGATTTAGTAGTCCATCCCACACTGTGTAGTGGTTAATCTTATTTATTATCGTAGGCTCTTGAACCAATTGTGCATGGCCGGGGCAGGAAAGTGGATACGCTGGATGAGACTTACATGGGTGTTTATGAGAATCTGTTATATGCTCGCAAAAGGCAACCTGTAGAGGGTAAGGCTCCTATCTTCAAATATCGTGATATTAGTACTATATGTATTAACCACGGAAGCACATGTTCTACTTGTTAAATTCCAACTTTTTCGTAAATTGCAGGCTCATCTTTTTACTTATTTCCACGCCGTTGGAAACATAATCAGGCTATACTTTTCTTTTCTTTTTTGAGGATTTTATGCTCCATATTTCTTCTTCTATAGGCGCTCAATGGACTGGTATAGTGACCACAATTGCTATGGAAATGCTCAGAACCGGCATGGTCGAAGCTGTTGTATGTGTGCAGAGGTATTGGACTTTTTGATCATCCTATTTGTTGCATAGTATAGATCTTTATCTTCAATTCATCGTTTAATGATGTATGAGTTTTTCTTAGTACTCTCTTTGTAATATCTCAGTGATCCGGAAGATAGATTTACTCCCAGACCTATACTGGCTAGGTTTGTTTCATTTCCTTTCCAGCTTTTATTTAATAAACTGATTGACATCTTTCTAGATATGTGTTTATAATATAGACTAAATTTATTCAAATCATGACTCCAGAGGAAGTGCTTGCTGCCAAAGGAGTTAAGCCGACACTATCTCCTAATCTTGACACTCTTGCATTAGTAGAGGTTCTTACTTCTTATCTTTCTCCGTCATCAGTTATATCTGCTAAATCTGAAGTGCACGGACTTTGTTAGACCAGGAAATTTATGGTTAAGGATTTTCTATGCAATAAGTAAACTGTTGGTTTCCTTCTCAGGCTGCTGGTGTGAAACGTCTACTTTTCTGTGGCGTTGGCTGCCAAGTGCAAGGTATCACAGTGATATAATCATATGTTCTTTTTTTAATTGCTTCATTGTGACTCATATTACTTTTAATGCAGAATAATTTCTTAAAGTGCAGCATTAATATCAGTGGAGCAGCATCTGAATCTGGAAAAGCTTTATGTTCTAGGAACTAACTGCGGTAACTAAATGCATGTTCTCATTTTGACCATTTTTGGCACCATCAAGTACTTTTTCTCTGATCGAAGATCGGGACTTAGAATTAGATTCTGTTGGACTACTGTAGTTCTCTAGAACAACATGCAACATGCTGAAATCTAGTGGGTACAAGTAGTAGTAAAAATCTGTAACTTGCACAATGTAGTTAGAATTAGGTTCAGTCTGGAGTGCTGTGTATTATCCAAAACAACATGCAACATGCTAAAAAAAATTTTGTTCAAATTTTTTGACTTGCACTATGGTGTTGTCCTTCTAAGTTTAAAACGAATTGAGTGTTTCATAAACATATTATTCAAATAGTGTTACGCTTTACCATCCAAATTGCACGTATTGCAATGTTATGATGTTTTGTTTGTCTAAATTATGGATAACAGGTGCTATGACAGAGTGTACCATTTTTCTGTTTTGTCTCTGGAGTTGCCCGTGTTAATGTTCTGTAAAAGAGTTATTTTCTCTGTAGTGGATAATGGAACACGAGAAGGCCTAGATAAATTTTTGAAGGCTGCTAGCACTGAACCAGAAACTGTACTTCACTATGAATTCATGCAAGATTACAAGGTTTGCCTCTTAATCGACATTTTGCAGAATTATCAAAGCTAAAGAATTATTGGCGTTTTATTTCTTTGCTATGTTCAATGCTTTTTTGAAAATTTCTTCTATTATCTCATAGGTTCACTTGAAGCATTTGGACGGTCACATTGAAGAGGTAACCTAGTTTCATCTTTTATGGCTTTAGTTCTTGAAAGTGTTCTGCTTGATGACCCAACATATTCTGTTAAAGCAGGTTCCCTATTTCTGTCTTCCAGCCAACGATTTAACGGATGTGATTGCTCCTTCGTGCTACAGGTAATTCCAGACTCTCATAATATCATGATCATCATTCACTAAGAAATCCTCGCTGTTAAACGTTGTCTTTCTGATAACAAAACAAATTTCTAAGACACGTGCTTGAGAAATTTCTTAATGGATTGTTTCTGAAGTTTCTTTATCGAGATACTATAAAGTTAGATATGAAATGAACTTACTAGAATCTAGATCCTCTATCAGTTTGACTGACCACTCCATAAAGATCGCTTAAAAGTTGGGCATAAATTAGGACTATCATCTTGAGTAAGTCTATACTTGTAATGCAGCATAACTGGTGCTAAAGTCATCATTTTCTTCTAAAAGGACTCCCCTGCATGAATTAGGATTTTGAAGGATGCTTCCTCCAAGTTTAGATGTAATTAGAATCTGAGTTTCTTTTCAAACTAAAACTCCTAATAATTTGCTTAATTGACTGATGATAATTCGTCGTTTGACTGCAGTTGTTTTGACTACACAAATGCTTTGGCGGTGAGTGTTACTCTGCTTTATGAAAAAGTCCATGATTTTGTGGCTTCTATGTAAATAGTAAACAAATCTTAGTTTACATGGATCTGAAATTTTCCAGGATATGGTAGTAGGTTACATGGGCGTACCGAAATATTCTGGAGTTAGCATGACTCAACATCCACAATATGTCACTGTTAGGTAATTTTTGGAATTTGTACACCCGAGCATTCTCACCTTTTTCTTACTAATGCATGCATATTATATGCATATGTTTTTGCTTCCAAATGGTAGAAATGAACGTGGGAAAGAGATGTTAAATCTGGTTAAAGATCTTCTTGAAATCACCCCTACAATCAGTTCGGTAATGGACATTTGTCAGCATTCTTTGTAGATTTTTGCAACTGTTATTAATTGGATTGTTTATCTCAGGGTGGAAGACGTCCATTTGTAATGGAAACTGTTAAAGCTGATGATAATGCCAAATTAGGTATGCAATAGCATTTAGTAGTTTTTATCGAATCTAGTAAATTTAGTACTCTTCCATTAGTATGCATGAAGTGTATCGGAACGAAACTTTTATGCTCGTTTATATGTAGGATTTTTTTTAAAATTTTTTTTGATTATGGAATGTAATTCCAAGTGATTTCATGATATCCCCATGTAATTCGGAGTTCATTTCTCCGTAGGCAAAGGTCCATCTCAGCCTGCTCCAAAGTTCGTCGGTGATCTAATAGCATTTGTTTTAAACCTGGTAAAGATCCCCTCATATTGAACTTATTAAGATTCATTTGAAAGGTTGCACACTCTGACCATGATTTTCTGTTACAGGTTGGTCCTAAAGGTCTTGAATTCGCCCGTTATTCCTTGGATTATCACACTATCAGAAACTACCTTTACGTGAATCGTGCTTGGGGAAAAGAAAGGTATGTGGCCAGTTAAGTATGACAAAGTGGGTTCAGATCAAGATTACTTAGTGACGATTCTTCTGGTTTTTATGACGCAGAGCTGATAGGCACATGCCATCATACGCAAAGAAACTTGTATCCATGTACAACAAAAATGGAGAAATTGATCAGATGCTTTCTACTAAATGATATGTTCAGAGCCAGATTCAGCTATGATCTGCATTTCCATGTATGTCACATAAGTCCATTTTGTTATGCCACACATCTTATCCACATGAGGACGGATATCGATCTCTGTTAGTGATCGTTTAGTACTGGGATATGAGTTATTTAAACAGATCGGTTTGAAAAAATTTAAGATTTGTATTAGAAACTATATTGTAATGGAAACTGAATTATGTATATTCGTTTACCTTCATTGAAGTATTTCATGTGAATTTTTGTTTTTCTCTGCATATTTTTATTTTCTGTAAACGATTTGAGCTTGTTATGATGATCCATGATAACTATAGAATATTATGCAAGAAAAGCCACATGCAGTTATTGCCTGATAGATTTAGTAATAGAAAACTGGAGAAGGGAATCCAACTGCGGCCAACAGAGATTTAGGGGTAGGAAGACACCTTAAATAGGACGTTGCGTAGCGGGCCAAAGTGAACTAGGATATGAAGACAGAGCGCCTACCTTAGACCACTTGCAGAACTCTGATACAAAATAAATGCATCACAATTCCCAGCATCAAGGCATGGGCTTTCATCCTGAGGAGATAGAGGATCTACACTTGTTTGACCGTCCCATGTGCCTTTTTTCGACCCGTTATTACTCTTTATTCTTAGAAGCTTCTTAGGTAAAAAAAAAAAAATGCTTCAACAAGAAGGGACACTACTGTAAGTCTAGCTTCTCTGAACCTTCTGTAGTTGGGTGAGTTCTGTTTGTGTTTTACTGCTCTGACATGGAATGTTTTGTTTTAGTATGAGTTTTATGTGGTGATGAAGCAATCCTACATGGGCCACACACACAGAGAGAGAGAGAGAGAGAGAGAGAGAGAGAGAGAGAGAGAGAGAGAGAGAGAGAGAGAGAGAGAGAGAGAGAAAGAGAGGCTATTTGGTGACTGAATCAACAGCATGGGAGCTCATGTGGGATGTCCAGGTATGAACATTTTTCCTTATCCTATTGACATCTTCTTGATTCTCTTGATGCCTTCTTCAGTTATTCGTATTAATCCTAAGTTGAAAAATGATGCGAAAACCATGAAATTTGATGCCACACTATCCCCTAACAAGAGGGCTTGAATTCATACACTTGGATATGCTAATCATTAGCATCATTAGGCAGAGGTTTATCAAACTATTCACACATCTTGAAGATATGCTTAAAAAGACCCAATCTTTTGTTAGGAATGTTAGAGGAATTAGGCAAATGAATTCTCTGCATGCAAACTCAACATCTTTGTGGATGTAGATTCTCGGGAAGGTCGTTTCTCCTCTGTGCAGACCAACCTTTCGTACTTGATATACGGGTACACCCGTCTGTGAAAACGACGTGCATCTAGAGCCATTCCCACACCAACTAGTTAGATCAAGATTTTTGTTTAGCAGAGATGCTAAAAATGGAGTTGTTTTTTATCAGTAGCTTCCTCCACATTGTGGTCTCTATGCATGTGCTAGGACAACATGAAGCTTCTTCTAAAGATTTAAATTTGTACTTGTTACTAAACAAAACCAGTGAAGAGTCTGCATCACATTTATTAGAAATTTTTGATGCTGAGGAATTATGGATAATAGGGTCCACTATATTTAAGGGGTCCCCTTATGGACCAGTTTCTTGAGAGAGATCCCATCACTTTAGTACTCACAAACTTGGACCATTTTTATCGTGCTCTTTGATTAGTTCGATTTTCAGGTTGTAACGTGATTGAAAAGGCTGGATCCACCCCTAATTGTATGCATATGAAAAGATCTATTGACATTACCCATCTCCTTTTTAAAAAAAGTAAGGTTTCTTAGCACTCTTGTTGAAGAGGGCTTCTTTTTGTATCACTTTCTTTACTCCTAACATTGCTTGCTACCTAAGTATAAATAGAAACTCAACACACAAAAAAGAAAGAAAGAAAGAAAGAAAGAAAAAAGATAGTGAAAAGCCTCTGCTAAAAGAATTTGCCTATATTAATTACTCCTGCATTTTGGAAACTATGGCTTGCATCTTCTGTTGCAGCCATGACTTTTCTGCTTGATTTCTTGGTTCCATATTTCACCTATGTCTTGTGCTACTTTCAAGGCGTCGGCCGCCGCGCCAGAGAGCCCTCTCCTTGTGAAACCAACTGCGTAGAGCCCATTTTTGCCCTTCCACCCATTTGGAAATGGTGAGATTGGAAATCCATCCTTTGCAAAGAACTCACTCTCCTGATAAACAAACACACCCACATTGTTAGTAGAGAGACATGATGGTCGAATTTCAGACACGACGTGTATTGATGAAATGAAATAAGAGAAATTAGATTTCAACTACTTAAACCCAATTCCTAGATTCAAACAAAGAGTATCTAATGAGAAACCAACTTCCATAACTGCCACATGAATCTACACACACACATTACACTAATCTACACACTAATTATACTAATCAAGATCTCACCTTTAACCATGTTGGGACATTGCTAGAATACCCAGTAGCCAGAATGACAGAATCTAGTCCAAGAATCTCCCCACTAGCCAACTCAACTCCACCCTGCAAGAACTTCTTGATTGCTGGCACTACTTTGATCTCCCCTGCCCTAATCCTTGCTAGTGTCCCTATATCTAAAACAGGGGTCTTCCCTTCTCTATGCTTGAGCTGCAAAGGCCCTTTCGACGGCCTCTTTAACCCGTATCGCCCCGTACTCCCAAGCACCATCCAAGCAGCAGCAACAAGTATCTTATCAGCCAGCCAAATTGGCAGCCATTTCATCATCGCACCAGCCACTTCGAAAGTCGATCTCCCGAGTATCTCCTTCGGCAACACATGTATCTGCTCGATTCAAAAAGTGCAGTATTATCAACTGTAAAGTGCATTTACCTCCACATTAAAAAGCGCAGTATTATAAACACTTACGGAGCTTCTAACGACCAATGAGGGAGCTGCATGGTGAAGACAAAGATCAAGAGAAACCTCCATCCCGGAATTCCCACACCCAACAACTAAAACTCTCTTCCCTTCAAAACCCTTCCCGGATTTATAATCACAAGCATGCATCACATTCCCACCAAACTCTTCCAACCCTTCAAACTCCGGCACCACCTTCTCCGCGTTCTCTCCGCTCGCCACCACCAGCCACCGGCAAAGATACTCAGTTACCTCCTCACAATCATCTCCCTTCACAGTCTTCACCCTCCAGAGCCCACAGGTGTTATCGTACTTGGCCGACTCAACGGCCTCCCCGAACCTCGGAGCAATCCCGAAGTCCCCAGCGTACGACTCGAGGTAGTTGACAAACTGGGTCTTGCTGGGGTACTCCGGGAAGCTCCGGGGGAAGGGGACGTAAGGGAGCTGGCAGAAGTGCTTGGGGAGGTGAAGGCTGAGGCGGTCGTACGTCTTGTTTTGCCATAGGGAGGCAATGCAGGCGGCCCTCTCGAGGATCACGAAAGGGACGCCTTGCCTCTTGAGGCCAGCCCCAACAGCCAGGCCGGAGGGGCCGGCCCCCACGATCACCGGGCCGTTCACGAGTATGCAACGGCCCGAGAAGAGGTGGTGATCCTCTTGATCTACCGGAGCCATGTTGTTCGTCAAGAATGTGAGGAATGGTTTTAAACGTGTTGGATGATGAGAGAAAATGAGTCTATATCAGATGTGAAGGAGGGAGGAAAGATTAGAGGTTTAAATAGGGGGAGGGGAGGAGGGTAGCTTGTAATTTTTGTGTCTTTTTTCACATGATTGAATGAAACTAATATTTTGAGAGGAGAGAGAGATATTCAAGAGAGAGAGGGAGTTAAGAGAGAAATCTTGAGGGATCTGAGATGGTCCATTTGTTATTATTACATTAATCTTGTGTTTAAGGGGTGTATGATGAAAACGTAGTCATACAAGTGTGATGTTTTGGAGCATTGATGTCGGATCTAAGAGGCCTTTCTTATTTCTAGTTTTGTATATTTATTTCTTGTGTTTTTGGTTCGTTCGTTTCGTACTTGTCTTAAGGCACTAGGATCACATAGTGTAGAAGCTTTAGATTAAGAACAATATTTTCGGATCTCGGGTTATCTATTTTTTATCGTGTTTTTCTATTCTCGTGGCGAAATATAAGAGGGCGTGTAGGTGCGACCGTCTTCTCGAAATTGTTCAGAAACCCGTTTTTCGTATGAACATTTTAAAAAGAACCTACTCTTGAAATTCTATTGCTCGCCTCACTCTATTGCGAAATTTCATATTCGCCCTTTTTTCGAAGTTCTACTATTCGTCTTTCATATGTTCGGATCTCTCGTAAAAAAGAAATTGTTTGTAGACCATAAAGGAGCATATTCCTCTTCCAAAAGTTTGACTTTACTCACTAAACTTAATGTTATTATCATCATCATTGTTATTACAAATTAATGAAGCTAAAATGGGATTGAATACTTAGTCCAAATCAACCGAATAACATGCGAGGCATAAACAATTTTTATCATGCAGTTTTAATATAAAAGTCGGCATGAGTCATGTGTTATCAAACCCGGCCCGACCCGGCCGGTTGGCCCGGTTCAACCGTGACCCGGTGAAAAATCCGGGCCGGGCCAATCAAAACCCCGTTTTTCCCTTTGATCCGGTGTGACTCGGAAGAACCGGCCGGTCGAACCGGCACCCGGTACCCGGTTGACTCGGTAATATTAAAAAAAAATCTAATTTAATGATTTAATTCCTTATATCTGAATCTGATTTCTCTCGTTCTCTCTTCCAATTTCACCCAAATTGTCAAATCCCATCAACTTGGATGGCTCCGCCGTGAGCCTGAGCAGTGAATCCCGCTGGTTCCATCGAGCTCTGCTTCTGCTAGGCTGCTCCTCTTTCTCAGTTTATGAGTTTCTCCCATCGAGCCTTAGAGCATCTTCTTCTACAAATTGAATCTTATCTTTAAGGCTGAAGCCTTTGAATAAAGGTAAATAATTATTTCAATAAGCAATATTAGTAATCTTCTAGTGTTTAAGTTATTTATAATATTTATAAGTATTATTAAAAGATATTTAATATATTATTATGTTACACCGGGTTGACCCACCGGTTCGACCGGTTGAACCACTAAAATTAATTTTTCCGAGTCAATGACCGGGCCGGGTTTGATAACATAGGGCATGACATTAATTAATCCTTCAATCATAATTTGTAGGGCAGAGATTGGGAGAACGAGACTAATCACTGAATATTAATTGCACACCATATTAACTAACATTATTTCAGATATTTCAAATTCGAGCATACATACATTCTTTATTTTATTTTATTTTATACTTATAATATGTCGAAAAAGACGATAGAGAATATAGATCTCAGATTTGCTTGCAGTAAAAATCTAAGTATTTAAGTACACTCCCCTATAAAGATTTAGCAAAAGCACTAAATTTGAGCAGCGCAAGTAACACATCAAAAGATCTTTCTTAATTTATTTCTTCTTACTTTTTATTTTTGGTAATAGAATAGAACTTCTCTACCGGAATAACTCCAACCATAAGTGGTCAACTTTCTCCATCACGGCTCTCTTTCCCCTAGGCTTTGAAAACCCTATCTATATATCTATATATATATATGGATCGCGGTTTTTTGTGAATAATTTCTTATGTGAAAAATGTACATTATCAATTAGAAAGTGCATTACGAACAATGGCGTAGTCAGGATTTTGATTCAGGAGGGTCCAATTTTATGTGTTTGTAAAAGTTTTTCGTAAACAATGATTGTTCAATTAAAATGTATGATAATGAACAAATAATTTTTTGGATCCTTCAATTTAAAAAAGATAAAATGGAGCAACGTACAAGGGAATTGATCTCATGACTCTTGGCATTTAATTGAAGTCTCCAACCGTTGAGCAAGACTCAATTAATGGACAAGTGTTACATACATGGTGTTTTTATCCGTTCGATTGGGGGACGGGGGCTATCCCTAATTGCGAAAAGTGCAGTGTTATCAACTGTAAAGTACATTACATTTATATTAAAAGTGCATTACGAATAGTGTACTATTACCAATTTGAAAGTGCATTACGAAAAGTGCAATATTATCAACTGTAAAGTGTATTAAATTTTTATTAAAAGCGCACAATACACTTTTCACATTATAAGGAGTTATTCACAAAAGATCCTTCTCTTATACAGTAGAACCTCCATAATTTAATACTCGGTAAATTAATAACCTCTCTAAAATAATATTATTCTTCGGTCCCGAGTCGGGCCAGTATAAAAATTCTCAAATTCGATAAGAAATAATTTTCAGAAAACTTCAATGTAAATATATAGTCCCGTCAATGTCATAAATTATAATCGTTTAAAATCAATAACACACTAAGACAATTTTGTAAAATATGATTCTATTGTTGCCTATTTTTTTTAAACTCAAATCTAATTGAATCTCATCTTTAACTTTTCTAATTGCATCAAAAAAATTTGGTGTTGTTTTCTCGAATTGCACCATAAGTGATTTCTTGCGCGTAAATAAATTGTATTTTTTTTAATATTTTTTTATTTTTTATTGTTCATCAATGTTAACCATCATTCTACTTGTTTTTTAAAAGAATAAATTTGTTATTTCTTAACAAATTAATATAATTCATTGTTTTTAGTAAATAGTAAAATGACATTAAATATGATATATAAATAAACTTATAACTCCTTATATTCATCTAATTAAAATTTGAATTTCGTTGAAAACTCTTTAAATTAATTAACTTATGGATAAATTAATATCTCTCTAAAATAATAAAATCTCACGGTCCCGATAATATTAATTTAAAGACGTTTAACTGTATATGCATATTATATTGATTAAATATTTTATTTAAGATACACTATAGAATTGACGAAGTAAATTTTGTCACTCCTGTATAGTTTGTATACTATTATATATAAACGAGTCAACATACATTTATATGTAGAGTGTTTATAATTAAATAGAAAAAGGTTAGTAGAGAGGGAAAAACTCAATCTAGTTACAGTTATATCTCTTTAAAGTAATAATATTGGAACTCGAGAAAAATATTCGTTTAACGAGGTTATTACTTTATTGAACATTATTTTAGTTCATTAACTCAAATTGGGACCGGAAAAAATTATTATTTAAGCGATATTATTACTTTATCGAATATTACTTTATCGAGGTTTAATGGTATAAAATGTGGACAACGAGGCAACATAGATAGTTTGAGAAATAGTCAGAAAGTGGACTCAGTTTCGATAGATATCAATTTCTCATCAATGAAAATAAATGAATAATTATTATATTTTAAGCAGTACATGATAGTTATAATAAAAGAGAAACTATCTTAAAATATAGTCATCAAGTAGTCGTTATTGCAACATGGTCCAATATATATCATGGAGAATCCAAAATTCTGCAGAAATCAAGTTTTTCTCTTCTTCAATTTTTTTAATTTTTTTTTAATTTTTAACTATTTCACCCCTAATTTCTAATTCTAAATCGCATCACTATAAATGCACATTCGATTATTAAAAGAAATGTTGAGTAAGAGTTCTCATTTAATGAGTTCATAGTTCATATACAATCTCTTGGTCATGTTGAGTCACATTCTTCAAAAAATTGATTGAGAGAGAGAGGGGGAGAGAGAGAAGACTATTAAAAGTTTATGTGAATTAGGAATGTTTGTGGGGCTTGACATTGAAATGGTCCTAAAATCTTCATAGTACCATTTCCCCATAAATAAATTAATGATGCCTTTGGGTCTTCTAATAAATTCTATGCAACTTTTATGTGTAGTTGGAAAGTGCATTACGTGTAATGAATTTTCACTTTACATCTTAATACGATATTTGCAACACCCCAAAATTTCCAATATAAAATGCATATCATTCACATGCATAACATTTTTTGTGAGTAAGTCTTATAAGTCGCGCCTTAGTATTTAAAATAATGATTAAAGCACGATATTTTCTCATATATGATATAATTGCATCACTTTATTTATTTATTTAATTATTATTATTATTATTATTATTATATATTTGTGCTAAATTCCTGGATGGATTATATAACACTATTATGTGTGTTACGTAATGACATCAATAACTGATTCCCATATTCTTCAATCGAGTTTTATTTAAGAAAGTCTTAATCAATTTAAGAAATGGACACTATTAAATTATATTGTAGCTAAAATAGGGATTCTATGTTAGTTATTAAATAATAAAATGTAATATATATGTAAATATATATATTATAAAGGGGGCGGCTTTATGCTTATGGTAAGAATATTTAATTATTATTATTATCATTAAAAAAAATTAATGATAAATTAGGTGGTGATTGTTTCTTCTCAATTGTGGGTTTTTGCTTTATTAAAAGGATAAGTTTTTCTAGAGAAAACTAACCAATACACGGTCACACCCTATAATTTTGGAACTAATCTTCTTCTTGTTTTAATGATAGTCGCATGTTTAGGAAATATGTGCCTGTTTTGGTGGAGTTATGATAACATTAGTAAAATTTTATTAAAAATTAATTTGAATATTAGTATGCAACGTTCTTGGATATTATTAATACAAGATTTATTAGGATTATTTTATATCATTATCAGATCCTAATCCGTATCTAATTAGGATATACTAGTCTATAAATTCATGTATAGCAAGCGGCACACAAAACTTGATCCTGAAAAACTTTTACGCCATCCGCAATCTTCTATAACGCACAAAGTTTTTCTTATTCATGGTACCTCCAACTCTTGGGATTTAAGTAAGTCTTCTCTGCCAAGTTTTTAAAACTTAGTTCTTATTTTCATTATTTTTTTAAATCTTGGAAAACTTTGACTAATTGGACAATATCCATGTGAATGCAAGTTGTGGCTTTATCGATTCTATTATGTCAATTCTTTGGTTTTTAAAATGATTAAGTTTTATGAGAACAGAAATCTATCCTGCAATTTTACCTTTTCTTCCGAGAGTTCCAAGGCCAAATACACGATCTTATGTTACTTAAAAAATTCCAGAAAAATTATAGAGACAAACTTTAGTATGTCTTTAAGATATCTGTAAATTTTGGAAATTTTTAAACAAGTCCTTATATTTTTAATGAATTTTCACTTTTATACTGCCGAAAAACCAGGCATCCGGGATAGGGCTTAGCAAAAGGATTATATCTCTATCCAAACAAATGGTTTTGACTTGATTCTTTTTCCTAAATACTCTACACACGTAGGTATTTGTAAAACTATTTATTTCGTATTTTTAACTTATGTGTATGAAAGCAGTTTAATACAAATGTCCGGGTAGTCAGTCGGAGCATGCATTTTCGTATTTGGATTTTGGTGGAAACTATTATGTATTTTATGAAGTCGTTACTTATCTATAGAGATTGAAATTTTGATATGATATTTCTACGTATGTCCCCTAGATGTGTGTTAAATATTAGAATTTTTAAAATATGTTTAGTTCCTGAAGCTTATAGTTAAAAGTCAGTAGGTCAGAAACTGTTTTTGTTGATGTAGTAGGTACTGTTTTGGTTATAACTCTTAGAGGACTTATTATTTTGATATGAAACCAAATCAGGTATGATTTAGACTCATTAAGGAATCTAAATGTAGAAAATTAAAATTTATGGAATGAATTCATGTTCTATGGAATTTTTTTTTAAATAGGTATTCTGCACAAGTTAATATAGAACATTGAAACCTAATTACACTAATGAGTGTATATATATATATATATATATATATATATATATATGATATTGTTTGTAACCTAATGACTATGAGGTATTGTTGTATATGTCACGTTATACGCTTAATACTAGAATAAGTTAAATTCTTTGAAATTAGGACCATGTTAGATGATTTTTGTAGGAATTAATTAATGTGAATGTCATTAGCATAATTTATTTATTGTTAATATGATCTGCCTGCCGAGAGGAAATACAGAATAGAAATGGGCAAATATTGTGACGAGGGTTTTAATTAACTATTTTAGTGTTTTAAATAATTTATTAAGTGATTACGTGGAACAAAGTAATTTGTTTGAAATTACAAATAGGTTGAGAGTTCTATCTATGATGTGGAGGGTTCAATTAATATTATAATTTTTATTTGGGAATTATAAGATAACTGTTTTTGTTATGTTTCACTGGCATGCTATATAATTAGAAATTTATGAAATATTTGTATATGTAAAATACATACACGACTTTCATGAACCATTAAGAATTCTCAATTTTCATGTTAGGACGGGCGCACAGGATTTAAAAATGTGATATCCATTTCATTGATCAAGTCAAGGTTAAAGTGGGGAATGTTATGTTTATCTTTATTATATATTATATTCGATATTTCATGTTTTGACAACATGCATGTAAGAAAGTGGTCTTTGTGGCCAATATAAGTTCATATGGTCTGTGTGGCCAATACAAGTACATGTGGTATGTGTGGCCAATACAAGTTCAAGTGGTCTGTGTGGCCAATATACAAGTTCATGTAGTCTATGTGGCCAAATTACAAGTTCATGTTACATGATCTAGTTACTCATGTTTATGTTTGATATAATCTATAGTTTGGATAAATGTGTTTCCCACTTAGTAGTCGTACTCACTCCCTATGTTTTCACATTTTCAGATCATGGTTCGGCAGATGCATGAGGTGGCTGATGGTGATGGTCACACGTGAAAGAATTATGAGACTAAGCACTTTCATTCCATTGCATTTTATTTTGAAAACTAGTAGCCGTGTGTGCTTTTATATTTAAGACTTCCGCTGTTATGAAATGCACTAAAGCTTTATTCTTTTTTATAAAACCATTTTTCAAATAATTAAATTGAGAAGAGTAAAATTTATGCACAAAGTGACGTCCTTAAATGTTATGAAAATTGGGACGTTACAATATTATTATGCAGTAATCAATTTAATTAATTATACATGCCATCTGCATTAGATTAATGCTATACCGATTATTTATTTATTTATTTATTTTGAAATAAATGCTACTCCGATTATAGTACTCCTATCATGTGTTCTTAAAACCGGCCCGGTCATTGACCCGAAATTTTTTTTTTTACCGGTTGAACCGGTCGAACCAGTTCAACCGGTGGGTCGACTCGGTGTGACGTCATAAATATATGATTAAATTACATAAATATATAGCTATTTTAATATATGATTAAATATAAATATATAGCTACTATTATTAATAATTTTTATTATTATTATTATTATTATTATTATTATTATAAATTAACGAAAAAATTTAAAGAAAAAAAGGAAGAAGTAGATAGTTATATATAGGCTTATGTTGTTTCTCATTTCTCATATATATTCGATGTGGGATGGAGGAAAGGAATAAATGGGTGTTGTACACTTCTTTTCTTCTCACTTCCAAAGTGTTGTCATCCCACATCGAAAATGAATGGAAGTTGAGAACAAAATTTTTCTATATAAACCCTATCCCCTCCTTTCATTGCTAATCCCACTTGAGTGAAGTTTTGAGCTTTGGTATTGAATTCGAGTACCGAATTCGAACTTCTATATTGAATTCGAGCTTTCGAGCTTGAATTAAAAAATTAAAAATTATTTTATTTTTATATTTAATCGAGCTTTTGAACCGAGCTCGAACATTATAAAATTTTATCGAGCCGAGCTCGAACTCATATTACCGGTTCGATAACAGCCCTACATAAAATAACACATTCAAAAAAAAAAAATACGAGTCGACCCGGTCACCGGTTACCGGTTCAACCGGCCGAACCGGCCGGGTCACACCGGGTGAATTGGAAAACCGAGTCAACATGTCACTCGGCCCGGATTTTTGACCGGTTCCGGGCCAAACCGGTCGAACCGACCGGTCCGGGCCGGGTTTCAAAACACAGCTCCTATCAACTTGGTTCTCAAAAAAATTATAAATTCATTGGGAAATACAAAGAATTGATCACGGAACACTCCTACACCAATTACCAAGGTTTTAGAATACAAATGAGATAATTTATTTTTTAATTTTTATTAACTGGATGAAATTCGAAAAATAAAATAGAATTATCCAAATAGGTAAAGAGGATGAGTGGGATACTACGAGGCAATGAAGTGAGAGGCAAACAAGCACGTGAAGTAGGTGAAGGGTCGGCGGGGGCCTCCCCATCCACGACTTCGTGCCGTTGCTATTTATATACCTAAATTGAGTAATTTTCGTTCTTCGTTTAAATATATTGAATATGGAAATAACACTAGGGATATTATGGGTCACAAATCATCCGATTCTATCATTAAGCTAGACGAGGGTCAATAACACGCAGAAACAAATCGATAATTAAGAACTAGAAGGCGATATTTTTAATTTAAAAATGAGAAAAATAATATTATTATAAAATTAAAAATAAAATTTGTGATTATGCATGATTTAGGATAGGGAGGTGAACTTCCGCGGCCAAGACTCATCTTTGCTCCATAAAGATCATTACTTTCAAAATGTATAGTTTTAAATGAATAGCGAAATAATTAAAGAAAATATGGAAAAAATTGCCTTAGGTTTATTGTATTTCTTTTACCCCAGTTATGATAACAGATTGAACTTGAATCTAAATTTATTTCATATTATGAGAAGAGATTGAACTCCAATCTAGTATCATTATTAATTAATCGCATGTTGTGGTTACATTTATTGTAAATTAGTGTGTCAAAATTCACAAGAATGGAAAGTAATGAACTACAGTTAAACCTCGATAAAGTAATAATCTCGCTAAGATAATAATTTCTTTCGGTTCCGATATGGGTCAATGCACTAAAATAATGTTCGATAAAGTAATAACCTCGTTAAATTAATATTTTTTCTCGGTTCCAAGATTATTACTTTATCGAGGTTTAATTGCCAGATTATATTGATTAATTAATTCAATTAATAAAACACAAAAACAAGAAATTAATAAGATTTGTGGTGGAAGAGTGAGCATGTGCATGGAAACCTATGTCAGTCGAGTCTCTCCTTTTGATGCAAGAATATCACCAACTTAGCATTTGTTCTTACATGGGACTTCTTCCAATGGCTTTGGAATCAGAGTGCAATCATAAAAGATACTACATACATATAATTATATATATAGAGAGAGAGTGGGAGAGAGAAGTTAATTAGCAAATATGCATAGCTTGGAAAGCTGGTAAAGCCAGCTTGTTACAAGCCCGACTAGGGGTCCTATTTATCTCTCTTGCCATCACTAATTTTCTCTCTCTTCCCCTTTTTTTGTTTATTTATTCTTGGATTGATTCTAAGCTTCTCTTAAGGATTTATAAGTTGAATTGTTATTATATCTAGAGCACAAAATTACAAATAAACTTCCATACCCATACTCCTGTAAATATTCTCTTTAAGTTGGAATGCACTAAAGGATTATGTGGGCTTCTTGGAAGATGTTATCACTTCATGGAGATCTTATAAATCGTTTATAAGGACAAAATAAATACTATAAAATATCTCAATGCGTATTTCGGATAGCAGCTACAATTTTACTCGGAAAAAGATTTAAGGCTAACATGCCCTCCAATACATCTTATATTCTCTTTCTGACAATAAGGGGAAAAAAGTTGGGTATAATTAACTAATATGTATGATCGTATTTTCTTGGTCAAAGAAGAACTTTTAAAGTTGATCTTATAGAATAATAATTGTAGAACCACTTGGAAATTATTAGCATTGTGCTCAACCAATGATTACTAATAATAGGACCCATAAGATTGTTTTCCCCTTTTGTTCCATTTATTAATGATATACTTTATTGCTTTTTTTTTCCTTTTTTGCTATCTTTATAATTACTCTACTGAAAAGCTTTTTATGATTTATTTAGTATTAATTATAGTATTTGATATTTAAGTGTATTTCTTGTTGTCAGATTTTAATTTTATTAAAATGGCGGTTAAGACTTAAGAGCTGAATATTTCTTATGATATCTAAATAACTATAATTAATTTATGCGAAACTAGATAATCCAATAGTTTTTTTTTACTAGTTTATGGAGAAACTAGAAATTAATAAATAACTTCTTGAAAACATTATTCTTTATTTATATTCTTATGCATGACTCCATTGCATCCATAATTTCCAAAAGTTTCAACTATTGATTATATTAATTTGAAACTAAATTTACTTTTAGGAAGATCACATGGAAGCCAAGGAAAGTTTAGTAGTTTATAACTTTTAGAATGATTTATATTTTAATAAACCCCATTTACTAGTTTAATTTAATACAAAATTAAGATAAAAATGGATTTTTATCGTTGGGAACCTTGGCACGATCCTCTTTGGCTCGATTGAATCATAATCATTTATCATTTATTGATAAGTATTTCTTATTATTTTCGAAATATTAAATTATTTTTGTGGCTTCTTCAGTCGAAAGAATATGTTTTAGATTAGATCAATGATTTTTTCTTCGACAAATTAATGGTTACCATTTTATCAAACCACAGTATTAAGTGATTATTATAGTTGGACTTGCATATAACTCCAAACATTACTATAAAAGAATGTATCACTTGAAATAAGATTCAATAATGACTAACGAGTAATTTTACCGTCCACTATATAAAAAAAATTTACTTGGAATCGCGATTGGTTTCTAGATACTTTGATTTAGAAGGTGTTGGTAAAATAAGATATCGCGACTTTTTAATACATTCACATGCTCTCGAGTCTCGACTAAATGATTATGTATAATCATATAAGGAAATTGGTGGAATCTAAATTTCTTGGTCAAAATAAGTTTAGAAAATTTTGGGAAGCTAGCATGTGACCTAATCAAGGAAAATGTTACAAGGGAAATTAATAATCAAAAGATGATTATTTCAAAATAATACCAAAAGATGATTAGTATGTTATTATATTCGATTGTTCTTCTTGATCCAATTTCATTGCTAATAATTATCAAAAAGAAAATCATAATACAAGAAGATATCGGGTAAAGAGATTCTAATAATTGAGGATGAACACATGTTGGATTCTGATAAAATACACAATTTAATGTTCTTAAGAATATCACATAATTAACTATAAAGTGGAATTTTGCTAATAATTCTTCATTCATCAGCCACCACACACATTTTTCCATCTTTCATTAATTAGGTGGTAGGGAAAAGAATGGTGATTAATTATTTATTTCAAGGGCAAAAGCAATCTCTCAAATTGCAATTAATGTGGTAGGTGTTTACAAAGTGCCAAGATCAAATTCGGAAAATTCTACCATGGACCTGCTCTTGTAGATTTTATATGGCGTGGAACATATTCTACATTTTATAAGTTTTTGATGTTTAAAATAGATGACGTGACATCATTTTGCATCACAAGGTTCACTGGATCCACATTTCAAATACTCATTTTTTTAAACTTTAAAGTCATAAACTCGAATCCCATCGATTATCTTTAAACCGAGTCATTCGCATATATAAATAACTATAATTTTCAATTAAAATAAATTGATATTTACCTACCTTTAACAAAGCTAGTAGATTGAGAATAAAAGGATTCAATCATATGCCTATTCAACTATAGAACAATAAACATGTTCAGCATAATGCTTATCCTTGCAAGAATTCAAAGGCTGGATCATGAACAAGTTCTTCTGGAGGCTTCACCCCTTTGAAATCCAAATCATGGATAGAACTGTTGAGTTCTTCAACTGGCAAAGGGATGCTGCAGACAACGACATAAATAAATCACTTTACCATAACTATATGTTCTTGAGAAGAGCCTTAGTTTTACCCTATGAAATTACCTTGAGTTGTCATCCAACTCGTACGAGGGGCTATCCGTGTCGTTCGAGTCCTCTGATGCAAGTATCTTGAGGTTTGAAATCACCTATCATGACTCACCAAAGTAAGCCATCCAGACTGAATATGAAATCTCTTGTAAAATAAGAAGGAAGAAACAAAACTTACTTCTGGAGGTACAGTATCTGTACTATTGTCATCCCAGTACAGTGTGCAGATTCTGTAAAGCTGGGGACAGCTCAATATCTGTGGACAAACAGTATTACTCAAGTTCCAAATGCGTTCTTGAGTAGAATTGGTAGGTTATATGGATGTACGGTCTTATTCAAATTCATATTTATTAGGCATTCCAAAAGATTACAAGTTAATTGATCAAGTGAATCTACTACTACTTACTACTTAGTCTAGAATGGCTCCTATATATAGCCATGATCATGTAATCTTTGGACTAAAGTGAGTTCAGAAAACACAGTTATATTTTGGAGGCAATAGACTTGTTACCTTTTCGGTCTCCGATTGCTACACACATACATGCAGAAATATAGCACAATAGAGAGAAGTGAGAAGATAAACTTACAGGGCACAGCTCTGTTGTAAGATCATCATAGGTTAATTCTGATTTTTGTTGCATGATCTGCATGCCCAAATATGAATTTGCATCAACGAAAGCTTTGATCATTGTTAAGATATTGATGATATAAGAACCAAATTACTATGATTTGAATATTAAAAATTCTGTATAAACTACAGCTTGGTTGGGGGACATACCAGAAGCTTTACAGCCTGCTGGACATGTTTTAGTTCTTCAAATGATTGTCCTGCATACTGTAACACAATAAATAAACTCAGTTAACAATCCAAGAATACATGAGTAATATCTAGATATAACATCTAAATCATCTACAGCTTATGCTAAGCAAGTAACGATGGGGCGTACCTCGTGTCTGTGAGTGTCTCCGCACCAAAGTTCCAGTTCAGTTAACCCCGCCTTTATATATTCTCCGCCGTTGAACGTGCAACACTCTTTATGTTCAAGAAGGCTGAAGAAAGTTAAACCAAGTTATAAACCCTGTGTACTATTTCAAGAGATTGTAAAGGAGAGCATTAGGCATTACCTATTGAAGAGCTGAACATTTATGTACGAGAAAAGCTGGATGAAGATTTTCTCAATGAGGACATGAGGAACCTGAGATGTTAACTTCAGCAAGATATAGAACAGACATCATCTACTAGTAACAAAAATAGATAGTTTTACGCACAAAATTGTCTTTCATCGTAGTTAGAAGCCGGTTCAAGCTATCAATAACACTTTGCCAGTGATTGGTTTCATTAGCAGGTTGAGTCGGAGATGTTTTGAGTGCCTGAACATTTAAACCAGAGTAACATATAAATTATAAAAATGCAATATAAGATACAATCATATAATGTAAAATACACTAAACCCCCTAGACTATTAGTTTTTTGTGCATTTTGCCCCATGAACTACGACAATGTACAATTTGCCCCCTGAACTATCCATTTTGTTGCAGAAAATAAAAAATAAAAAAAATCGGTCATACATGCAAATTTTGGGGGTAATGTCACCCTAGATTATTAGCTTTGTGTGGTTCATCACATGAACTATATTAGTTTTGTAATAATCCAAGATGACATTACTCCTAATTTTGCATGTGTGTTAGGAAATTTTACTTTTTGGTAACAAATTAAATAGTCTAGCGGGTAAATTGTACATTTCCGTAATTCAAGGGGCAAAACATAAAAAGATAATATTCCAAGGGGTTTAAAGTACTCAACCCTATAATTAATGGAAGATTATAGAGTTTCAAAATGAGTGAAATGCTACCTCAATGCATGAAGATATCAGTGGAGCCAAATCTTTCTTTACATTATCTCGAATGATTCCGTAAATCTTCTCAATGTAAGCAGTGAGCTGCTCCTTGAAAAGCAAAGCTGGATACTTGGCTTCAACCTGCCTCACTCCATCAAGGCCGCCTACAGAAACGTTGGCAAAAGACGGGGATGCCCGAAAACTCTGGATATTCATATTTATACATCAAAATACCTCAAAACCATCAAATTCATCTTTCAGTCATGATATTCTTAGATCATAATGAAGGAATAAAGATATTCATACTTGAGTCATCCTTCCGAAAAAAGAGGTAGGCTGAGGAGGGTGAGATGGAGGGGTGGATTTAAGAGTTCGTTGAAGTAAAAACAGCAGTGTAGATGTGTTGCAAAGCCAGTAAGCCATATGATTATTGTCCTCCTCATCCTGAAACAAGAAGATCCATGTTGAGAGGATCAGACGTCGAAAAGTAAAGATGTTAGATCAAGAATCTACTTTTGTTCAAAAGGTATGGAGAATGCATAGAAATATATATATATTAGTATCCAATCTTCACCTCTATTGCAGAACCGATAATCTGAATAAGAAGATCGAAAACGTTAGTTTTTTCGGCTTCAAAAGATCTCCAATGGACCAGGCATTTGTAAATGGTAAGTGAAGCAACTGGTTTTCCTCCACTGAAGCCAACATCTTTCTGTATGCACCTAATAAGAGTATCTACAGACTCCTGAAACCACCAAAATAAATAAATAAATATTAATTTAAATCTTTTAAACATGCGTCACATTAAAAACCATTGATTCTTAGGCAATTATACTCCTTACCTTAGAGGTAAGAAGGCACTAGTAGTAAAGATAGTAAACTTAAAATCTCGAAGAAATAACTCACACGTTGCTTTTCGATGGTGGATCTCCTCATTACGCTATCAGAAAGACCAAATCTTTTAGTGGGTGCTTGACTCGGAGCATCCTGCATAAACAGCTTACAAGCACAATCAGAACGATAAGAAGGATATATCTTAATGTGTTAATAAAGCATGAAGATAAGCATTGAACCACTATTTTACAGTCTACTTACATGATGCTCATTCTCCCCATCCTGCAAATCAAAAAGAAAAAAATGAATAAACATAAGATAGTTGAAATAATCCCGAAATAAAACTGATATTAGTTACTAACAGGCATATGAGGTAAACGTCCGGATAGTTTTCCCGAAGGATTATTCATTAAAGCCTGCTTTCTGAGCACCTGATCTGCTGTTGTCATGTCGGAAATTTTCTCCTCAAGCCTAAAGTTTTGAAGACAAATGAATACACCATGAGAAAGGATCGATATAATCTTCTATGGCTACTAATAAAAAGTACATGGCAATAAAAATTAGTTGTATATCAACCTCTGCATTTCGATCTTCAGCTGAATTATCCTTGACTCTGCATCCTGAGCTTGCTTGCTCGATTCCTCGCACTTCTTCTCTCCTTCTTCTACTCTCTTTTCCAGAGAACTCACTAAATCCTAAACCAACAAATTACAATTTTGTAAATCAACCGAAAAAACAAAAAAGAAATCACGATTCACAAAATGCATATTACACCAAGATACATGTAAATCACACCTTTTAAATGTTACCTCACCTTGAGCTTTTCGTTTTCATCTGTTAATTTTCGGACTCGTTCGTTATCTACGACAGAGAATTCTGTCGTAGGAGGAACTTGTTGAGTCACTGCTGGAGGAACTTGCTGAGTTACGGCTGGAGGAGCTTGCTCAGTTACTACTACTGGCGGAACTTGATCGGCCTTCTTTGGAGATTCAGCTTTGCTCATCTGCAGTTCTTTGGCTTCTTGCAACTGCAATTTTATTTCTTCCAAAGCAGATTGTAATTTTGCAATTTCCTGATTTTTGGCTTCCTCAATGTCGATCTAGCAGACATAAACTAAATTTAAGAGAGAATGTGGAAAAATAAACCATCTTGTTAACACATTGTAAGGGGAAACACTCCAACTATTTATAACTATCAAAGGAAAGTAATTACTAAATGCAAAGGAACAAACATATTACCCTCTGGCGCTTCTCCGACTCCAGCTGCAAAGTCAATTCTTTAACTTGGACTTCCAGCTTTTCTTTGGCTTCTTGGAGTGCACCAGTTTCCTTTGCAGCCTGATATGCATATATATATTATACATGAAGAATATATTTCATAGCATAATCACCAGTTATATTTTTTTTCGAGTAAAGTTGGAGACCACTTTTACCATTTTAAGAGTCCGTAGTTCTTTGCGACTCATAATTACTCTACAAGCACACTGCATTGAAATTGCTGCTCCCTTTAAGCTCAAGTAGCGATGGTTAGCCAAGAACCGGCGACAATGTCTCTGGTTGGACAGAAATACAAAACCGTAACACTTAAAGAGTGAACACGTAAATATCTCTCAGGGTTAGTAGATAGAAAGACCAATAAAAAATGCATTCAACCAGTCTATCTAGAATTCAGTTAAATTATAAGGTAGAAAATACGAGAATATATGAAACTACTGGTGTAAAAATCCTTAGTACTCATGATTTTACTCTACTAATACTTAACTAAAGGATTTGCTAGTCAGAGTGATAATATGAACTAAGGCTAAGAAAGATCAACAAGAATGTGTAGAGAGAAATGCATCTATGTTCGATACTACATTTCCCTTGTACGAGATTACCTGGATGGCTATAGCTGCTTTGTCTCGCCTCCTAAAGAGAATCTCATGGCGAGCAGCCATTCCTCTGAGTCCTGTTTGAATAACAATAGCAGAAGAGCGCAAAACTTTAAAAGTTTTCCTAGACTTAAACATCCTTCCATCTTTCTGGATGGTCGTAGCTGCAGCCATTCGCCTCTTGTGCTCATAAACACATCGTGCAACTTGCCCTGATAATACGACATATAAGCTAACAAGTTAAAGTAAAGAGCATGAGCACTAGTTAGATAAGCCATATGTAATCCTTAAATATTAGTAATACCTCTACACTGAGCTTGGATTTGTATAGCTGCCGTGCGTAATGACAGGAAGGTCTTACGTGCAAAGAATGTACGGAATTTTCTTTGGACTATGCTTGCAGATACGCCAAGGACCTGATTACGGACAGAATCTAGTTCCGCCATCTGACCAGCTCTGAGAAACACTTTTGTCTTGCCAATCTGGAAAACTATGTGTAAGAAAAGTGTCTTGTTGCTGCCTAGACTACAAGTCACATTATAATTATCTTATTCAAGGTAAAATTGACGGCCTTACAGAGAACTTCCTAACTAATGAAAAATAATCCAAAAATTCTATGCTTCAAGATGCCACAAAGTGAAGAGTACCTGATAGCCTTTAAGGTTAGCTTTCTCCAAAAGTTTGGTACAAGACGCGACTTCATTGCTACCATCAAAAGTGAAAAGTTTTAAAAATACATCTTGAAAGGTGGTGCAATTTCGAGAAGTTGAAAATCAATAGTATAAAACTATTTAAGAAAACACAAGAAAGTGAGAGTTCTGAACTATACTTGCATGGTATCATAACAGCTAGACGCATCTATTTATAACGAATAGTTGAAAACAATATAAGAAAACACAAGGAAGTGAGGATTCTTGAATTATACTACTTGTAGAGGTCATATAGTCCGGGTCGTAGATGAGAGGAATAAGTCAGATGGAGATTAAGGGAAGGGGTAGTGATTCAGCTACATAGGTTTTTGTATTAATTCTTTACACTACACATCATATTGCAGAAACTGAATTGCAATTTCCTAACCCCAATTGGGTTTAAATCATTTCCCAGTGAGTTATGTTCACAATCATATAGATTTGGGTAAAGGAATTTCTTTCATGCATATTGAGACACAGCATATCTGCAGAAGATACCTTCCAGTTACTGCACTGGGCTGAATGATTTGAAAACGGTTTATAAATTCTTGAAAAGTCTTTCTAGTGGGATATCCAGCACAACTAATCCTGACTGCCTCCATAACACCCTGCGAACCGAGAAACAATAAGTAGTAAATTCACAGTGCTTGCAAATGCATAAGTAAAACAAGAAAAGTAAAATAGTTCTTACCCCACAACGGAGTTGATTCAGAACATTAGCATTTTCAAATATAGAAGGCTTCAGGTAATTATTAGGTTTTATGCAACGAACGTAATGCGGTTCAGTTGAGCTAAGAGTCTCAACCAGAGATTGAAGTTGTTGCTGCATGGAAAAGAGAAAGGTAAGAAACTAGATATACAGAAAAAATTGAAGAAAAATTTAGACTACAGAATAAAAGGACCTTAAATCGAGAACCAATTGAAGAAAACTTCGATGTTTTAGAAGATTCTTCCAGTAAAGGTGGGAAGAGGCCAGAAACAAATGAGCAATTTGAAGCACCGAGGAGATTCTGATGTTCGAGAACAACATAGTCTTTGTTCTTATCCAGAAAGAGTTCTGTCTGGTAAGTGACCTGAAATCAATGGATGCTTTATCAAACACTCATCATGCAGATATATAGCGTTTTACTTCCCTTAGTTGCGTAAAATAACATTTGCATACATCACCCGCGTAATGGCATATGGTGAAACCAGAGCGCGACAGCTTTGGCTTGGAGAAGCGCTTGTGATCTTTAAAGGTCTGGTACAGCTTCTCTGCAAATGTTTCATGTGTAGATCTTGGAAACATACTACAACAAATTAAAGAATTTAACAAATTAAGTTACTAAAAGGCTACATATTCAGTAAGCAAGATGCATAGAAAGCATACCAAGCCTCATCAAGGAGAGCAATGATGCCACCTGGTTTCTGAGTGAATTTCCACGAAAAGTTGTATCAGAAACTTCTTTAAATAAGAAGAAAAAGAGATGAAAATAACATGGAATCTTAGGAGATAATGAAAGTCATTTAACTAGAAATACAGAGTACACAAACCTTTTCAATAAGATCAAGAATATCTTGGTTATCTACAAACTCTATGTAACTCCAGTCAATCTCTTCTTTTGTATATTCTTCTTGCTCCATCTTGAAAACATGCTGTCGAAAAGTAATGTGCCGTCTAGGGCTCAGAATTCTGATTTCTTTGGATTTTAACAAATCTATGTTTTAATATCATTTTACAATTACTTAGAGAAGATAGCCCATAAAATATTGTGTGCAGACCTGATTGAAATGTTGCTGAAGTTTCTCATTTGTCAAGTTTATGCAAAATTGCTCAAAACTGCAACAGAAGTACGAAAATAAGCACAAAAAATCTAACAGGAGGATTTATTACGAAACTTCATATAACCTTCACACAGAATTCATATCAAGATTTGGACGTTGAAACAACAAAAAAAGGAGGGGAGTACAAAGTTGACTAAACCACTTATATGTCGTTTTTACAAAAATCTGTTGATAACCACAACAAACGACAACACAAAGACCTATTTCATAAGGCCACCAAAACAGATTTCTTGATGCATGATATTAACTTTCATAATGTAGAGAACTAAGCATACCAGTTAAGCACCTGTTAATCTTGAAACTCTCGAAGCCATAGATATCCAGCACTCCGATTAAGAGTTTTGAATCAGAATCTTGGCCGATAGAATTGTTTATCTTATCAACTAGCCTGACCCAGAAAACAAATCACATTTTAGGAGATTTAAAGAGTCTCGAAATCTCATAAAATTACGATTTTCTAGTACAAACCAGTCAAACAATCTTGAATAGACAATTTTAGCCAAAGCATCTCTGCTGAGTGCGGCATCAGCCGGGTTGAGGTATTTGGTAATGGTCTCATCAGGAGTAACCATTACACGTTTGCACAAGGAATCTTCAAGACATTTTTCATCACACCTATTATAGATCCGTATAAAACGTAAGAGTGCTGAAAGTGCAAATAGAAAGAAAGAAAAAAAATATATACTTACTTCAAAAGCTCTGCAACAGTCTTTAGATGGAATCGTGATTGATCGTCCTTGGGATGAGAATCATCACCGTCACTTCCCTTCACGAACTCAATATTACCCAAGTGCAGAATTGCAGCCACAACTCGAAAAATTGCATCCTGTGAATGAAAATCTTACAAGAATACTTAAGCAAACAATTTGATCATAGTAATAGTATTTACATACCTGCTCCTCAGAACTAATTCCAACTATATCCATTGCCCTCCTTGTAGTAAGATATTCTTTAGCATCATCAACTCCGTCCAATTGAATGCAATTAGTCTGGTTCAAATAATGGTAGTCCTTTGCTTTTCCCAATTTGTATTTTTTAACATCCTGTTAGAAAGCAACAGAGATTGCTAATGAAGTTAAGATGTTATAATAACATTAAGCAATAAAAAAAACTCCACTACAAGAGCCAATATATACCTCTTCTGGCGCAGCACAAAGCATATAAAAGCAGTGATAGTTTCTTTCAGGATCTGAAACTTGGCAAACTCGTGATCTTTCTAGCAAATAAGTTCTGATAGCGGCACCCGATATTCTACCCCTATTATTGAACTGAATCTCCACAAATTTCCCAAAGCGGCTGTAACCAAAGATCATTTGAAGAAAAAGTTAACTGATTCACTTACTACCAGATTTTACAAAATGTACTTTGAGTCATAATCCGAATTGACCTCGAGTTGTTATTTCTCACTGTCTTTGCATTACCAAAAGCTTCCAGAACAGGACTTGACTGCGAAAAGAAAATAGTTGATGTAGGAAAGCAAAGCACCAAGAAAAGTAAAAGTTCTCTCTTCTTTTAGTGTTGACATAGAGCATAGTAAGAATTTTATACAAATCTACACATCATTGGGGCTGAATCACAAACAATAAATCAAGATACGGACCTCAAGTACTTGCTGTTCGACAGTCCGTTTCCCCTCAACCCCGGCACTGCCTCCCATATACGCAAGATATTGCATGAGCATCTTAGTGCTTTCAGTTTTACCAGCTCCACTCTCTCCACTAACCAAGATTGCTTGACTTATATCCTCTTTAATCATTTGCCTGCATTAACATCCAGAAATGTTTAGCAAACAAGGTTCAAAAGAATAGCACGGATATCAACACCAAAAATCTTGGAATAACAGAAGATATTGCCTGTAAGCATTATCTGCAATAGCGAAAGGATGCGGGCTCATCTCTCCGAACCCCATTCCCTTGTACTTTCCCATCATACTATCATCATACAGATGGGGTAAACGTTGAAAAGGATTCACTGCTATCAATATATTACCTGTATAGGTCTACAAATAGACACCTCTGTTATAGTTTGATGAAATAGTATGCATTATTTCTTTGTTTTTATTTTATTTTTTGGAATCTCTAGAAATTCAAATCCATGGACAGTGTACTTACATATATTTCATTTATATCATATCGACATTTCAAATTGTACAGGACACCCGGTTCATGCAGGTAAGCAAGCTTTGTCATATCATCCACGCCCTCGGGTGGAGCCTCAAGATCCTGTGGATATACATTTGCTGCAGTAGCTACAGCCTGAAAGATAAAGATATGGATAACAATTTTAACAGAATTATTAAACAACTTCAGTGGTGGATTCACAAACCATTCATTACAGAGGTGAGGGAATGAATACTTACTGTCTTGCCTGATGTACAATTTACTTTAACCTCTTCACCATTAACTTCGAGAACTTCCCCATCTAGCCAAGCTTCGTCGGGATCCTCTATCCATACGTGAGATCCAACTGCTATAGTGGCTGCAACAGTCTGTATGATAAGTGCAGTTTACATTAGTAAGAAGCTATCTAGCTAGAAAAGAGATTTAAAATATTAAATGTTATTCATACAAAAAAAGAAAAAATGGAACCTAAGATCCCTGATGAAACACTAAACAGGTAAATTTTCTACAGCAAAGTTAAATAGCATCATTGACAAAAATAATAAATTCTAAAATAAAATTGATATTTGAGACAAAAAGAAATTCACAGTAGCCATTAAAGTATTCCAAGCTCCAAACTTGTATCAATACATTATATCCAACTCAAAATTCAAGCAAATAACACAAGGGGAAAACATAATCCGTACCATTTTCAAAATTGGAAGCAGTCAGACCCCAATAAATCTCTCTTCAATTGCCCAATGCTTGAAACCCCATCAAATTACTCAGACTAATCCACATATGAAATGCCCTTTTATTAACTTCCCCCAAAATGTTCCTTCGGTTCTATCAAGCGATCGGGAGATGATAACGACGGATTACATCCACGTGATAATCGAAATCCCCTTCTCTCGACGTTAAACACATATGTGTGTGTGTGACTACGTGTAATGTATTACATGCAGATTGATTGAGGGATAGAAAGGAAACAGAAATCCAACTTTCTGCGAGGTAAAATCTTTCCTTTTTTGCCTTTTGATTATAGAAATCAATTTGTCTGTGATTTCTCCCCCTTGTTTCCTCGATTCCTCCCTTCCTTGTTTTCTCACTCCTCTCTCTCTCTCTTCCCCCAACCGATTTCTTGCATTTCTGTTAACGTAACCACAACCAGCTGAATACGTGAAACTGGGAGATGGAATTAATTTGATCTGCCGATTTTGCCCCTGGTAAGCCATGCTATATCATTATTATAGCATATTATAATTAATTATTATTTCTTCTTGGAAAAACACATTCTATAAATTTTTATTAAGTCTAACATATCAACAAACTATTCAGTAAAATATGATGAAAGTAGTGGAGATATAGATTTATACTTATTACAACAATAAATTAATGTTATTGTGCTAATCAAACTTGAAAAGGAGAAGTATTTATTTTTGTGCTACATAAACTTACTTTATCACTATTGTTTAGAAGTTTGAGCGCAGGCATGCAACATCCAACTATGTATTTGTATATATATAAAATATGACCTATATTTGCACTTTATTCCTAATTTTTTTTTTACTAAGGACGGTCACGTCCATGCACACACAATCAAGTAGAGCCCCCAAAATTAAAAACAAGATTTTGATTGAAACCCATTTTCCAAAGAAAAAGAAATTACGTAATTCTGAATTGCGTTTCTTTTAGTGTAAAATAAATACATATGAGAGTATGAATTTGTAGGAATAAATCTTTTTGATCCAGGTACAACACCAATATACACTTCACTTGCCTGTGTTGTGTTAGGACAGCAGTACTAAACAAAGACGTGTTTCTTTTGTTGGTAACGAAAAACAAAAGCTTCATTCCCATCACCTTCAAGCTTGCTCCGATAGCTTCCGATCTGCTGTTTGAGATCCTCCGCCGGTCTGATAGTTCGATCTCACTTTCTGAGATTTATGAAAGAACGAACATTATTAGATAATCAAACAACACCACGCGGACAACGACCGAACTCATTCGTGATGATAGTCCGTACCTCTAGGAGTGAGATGTAGTAGAAATCCTCCATATGCTGCATCAGAGCACTTCCGTCTCTTATAGCGCGGAAAATATTGATTTCCGTGTTCAGTATGTTCTCCACCAGCTCTTTCTCCCCCCTCATCTGTCCAAAAAAGACGCACGATTTGTTCACCACTTCGCTATAAAAACAAGTCTATTTATACTACACCAACCGCAATCACTATTTCACAAAAATACCCCTCAAATTTGCACAACCCAACAAAACGGAACCAAAATCACATGACGGAAACAACTTACAAATTCACCAACGATAACATCAGGCGTCGCTTCTCCAATGATGTCGCCTTCGTATCCATCCTCGAGCACGTCTACATTCTCCTGCAACCAGATAATACACGCTTTTTTTTTTTTTTTTTTTAACTAGGAATCGAGTATATAAAGGTGATATGGTGAGATATTACATAACCATAGCATAGTTTGTCTTCTCCCCTAATTGAGTCTCCATTGCAAACTTTCATGAGAAGAAATATTCAATGCTTGATTCTAATTTCAGTCATGAGCTGATAGTTTTCGAAATTTGTATCGTTTCAACTTTCAAGGAATTGCAAAAGTAACCCACTCACCGCGTCATCAGTCCGATTACCAGCCACGAGATAAACCGGTTGAGCAACATGGCAGTATCCCATCAAGCGTGGCACGGTCGGTATTATGTCGCGGTGATTAACGAGTCTCCAACTATCCTTCACTTTCTGCGACCACGTAAACAAACAACTCGAAAAATCATCGTAAATATCTCAAGACTTGGGATCATCATAAGTACCTCATTGTAAATCTCAGCAAATCTTCGGTTTCCGACTCTTGGAGATCCAAAGTTATACATAGTCACAGAAATAGCTCCACGCCTAGTCCAACAACACAGGGTATTTATTTACTTACGAAAGAAGTACGGAGGAGTAAGAAGTAGTTGAAGAAGAACTGACTGGGCTAATTGACTCGATGACAACTCAAGAGCCAGAAGAGTCGCTAAAGCGCCCCCTAGACTATGTCCGGTTACATAAATATGCCACTTGGGCAGCAACTCAACAGATTCACCGCTGCAATGAAGCAAACTTCATATGTAATAAAGCAACAAATATCTATATAAGTACTCCCTCCGTCCCATATTCTCCCGGCACGAAGATTAAGAAAGTGGGTAAACGTGTGTTAAACTGTCGGGGTCCACTTATTTCATTTGTGGTCCATAAACTATTTTCATTTTCGGAAATAGGCCAACATTAGTAGGACAAATGGAGTATTTTGTTGTATCGTTTTCCTTCCCAACGGAAAGTATTTCTTCTAGTAATGTCATTTATAATAATACTCACAAAATACTATGCATTATGTATGAGCAGAGGAACTCAATATGGGGAGACTAGATGTTCGTATGACCTGTGGCCGGTGGCTTGTTTTATGAGTGTGATGAGCCTCGTCCGGACAGAATCATACGCGTTCAGAAAACCGCTATGGACCTGAAAGATAGCTCAACAACATTAGTCGATATTCAGAGGTGTATATGCAGTCGTAAACCTGAATTTGAATTCTATACTGTACCTGAACTTCGTTAGAGTCGCCTCCTATCCTTTCGGGATTTAGTCTGTAAAGAAGAAAAATATTTGCATAATTCAAACAAATGCTAAAGGCATAATGAGGGGACAAAAGTAAGGAAGACAATTTTTATGTGAAATGGCTATTTTACCCTGCAGGTACAAGCATCAAATCTGTCAATAGATCCTTCCACTTAGTCTGAAAAAGATAAAAGTGTCAGCATGATTAGAAAGAAAAATCGTAGAAATTCGATAACCTACTTGTTCCGTTCCCCTGAAAGCAATAACGAGTCTTTTCCTTTTGAGGTCACGCCAAATCGCCACCTGCATAACTAAAAAGAAGTTTCTTTTATCATCACATAACAGTGATATCAAATGGAATGTTAGTGATAATCACATCGCATTATTTATAAGTGAAACGGGAGACAACTCGCCTGAGTATCGGTTTCTTCGTTATCCAAGAAGCAGATTTTTTCAAACTCGGACTTAATGAATGTCGGATGGCCTAATGCGTTTGCTAGCAACGCCCATGCCTCCATCGCACTCTCCGCTGTTGAGAAGAGCTCCCTCATTTCTTCCGCTTCCTTCTCGTTCAATATCAATGCTTTTTCCTGACTTATTAATGCTTTGCTCTCTTCGTCTCCCAAGACTTCTTTTTTCGCTTCCGAAGTATCTCCGTTCTGTCCAATTAGGATGCCTGCTTCATTGCTTAATTTAGTAACTGCTGCATTTACAACCATCAAAGCGCCCAATACGGAATCGGTTTGTCGTAATATTTCCTGCGTCACTTTCTTAATGTCGGTTAGCGACATCTGGTTCGACGACGATCCATCCTTCGCATCGCCATCAACTGCCTCATCACTAGTCGGAGTAGCGAGCCCTGACTCGACATAACTCGCCTCGGCAATTTCACGTGATAAGATGCCGAAATTCTTCAACACGTCGAATCCATCCCACTTCATTTTCTCCGGGGCGGGAAGGCCGAGTTTCTGAACAATGTTTTGGTTGATCGAATCCGCTAACGTCTTCCAAAACATATTGTCGGACCATGAATCTTCTACAACTTGGATTTCTTCCGATGACTTATCGACACTTTCCACTACATCATCCTCTGATTTGGGGCTTTTATTGCTATCCCCATTATGGCTCGTCTCATTGTTAGAGACGCCATTACCGCCCAGCTCCGACTGCTTGTCCCTGACATCGGGGTCAGTAGCGGATTTGGTTTTGGAAAACCAGTCTTTCTGAAGGTATGAGTCGTTAAGAGACTTTAACTGTCCGAAAGCAAACTGTACAAACTCGCGTGCTTGAACTGTTTCTGATCCAACAATCATTTTGAGCGCCGGCTCAAAACCGTGTTTCTGGAGAAATTCAGTCACTAGGGGAATCTTCCACCATTTCTTTTCATCGTCGATTTTTTCAAAACTCTTGTACTTTATCTGTTCAGAAATAAGCAGTAGACTTAAAATCTGATTTCTAATTAACAGAAACAACTGAAAGCTTTTCCAGATAGCCGGCAATAGTTACTTAGTATGCAGCCGAATCTAATCTCATCACAGAATATATCTAATGCTTTACCTCCAGTTCTATCTTTCCACCACCTCCCATCCCTTCCAAGTCAAGAAGTACTTGGTGCGAATCTCCTACCAGAAGAGGAGTTTGTTATTAGATGCCCAGCTAACTCTCCTAATACAACAGACGATCTTCTTTCTCAAAAATACCACAAAAAAACAGCTTACATAGCATAATGAGTGTTATAATTCATTTTTCCTAGGGGATAATGGTTTCTTTTTTCTTATTAAATTTGCAACTATGATACAAATGACATCCTCAAGTCTAAATCAGCTTTAGGTTTCGGCACCAATTTTATCGGTAGAAGATAAAATTTTGTGGACATACAGCAAAGAAACCATACCATCACAGAGATTCTCCAAATTAATACCGGCATTTCCCATGCGCTTGTGTGGAGCCACGAGATTTGCATCCCAGGCTGCAATCTAGACATGATAATTAAGAAAAATAATGTTTGATATTTCATGTATAGATAGATGCCCCATGATAAATCATTTAACTTAATACCGATTGATACATTTTTCCACTGGTCCCTTGGCCAAAAACTCATGTAATTATCTATAAAATGACTATCGATAGTTCCATCCGAAGTAACAACTTCCTTTTAGTCACATTCATAAGATAAACTGGATAACGCCTCGGGCATAATTTCAAGAAACATATTTGATCAATGGTAGATTTTCAGGATAGAAAGAAACAGGAATGACAAAAAATTATAATGAGTGGGATTTAAACAATGGTAGTCAATGCAAACCTGAAGATCATTTACGGGAGGTTGCTTGATATTCAACGAAAACTCCTCATTCCATTTGGGTTCTTTCGTCCTGACTCATTTGCCAATGCGAAATAGAGTTAAGACTACACTTAACATATCCTTTTTGACATGAAATAAATAACTATTTCACACAATTACTGCGATAAGTTACCCCGAGAATACGTTGAGCTGTCAGTAAAAGGTGATATTGATATATTGGACTAGTCATGGAGAATTGAAGATGTAAAAATCCGAACTTGTCAAATCAATAATTAATCGAGCTAATAATCATATGAGTAACTTACCCCCACTTGACCTTGCTTTTGACTATCTGACTTTCCAACTGCACGATTACATATGGATCACTAGTTCCCTGAGAATAACAGAACAGCGAATCAAGTAAATATTCATAAATGGATTAAATCACTTTGTAATTTGAGGCATGATAATTTAAGTCGAGGAAGAAAAAAAGTAAAAGTAATTGCATGGATTCACATTCTGATATAAAAAAGAATTATAGACATTACCCTACCCAAGGATCCATGGCAGGGAAGTTGAAACCCTTCTTTAGCTTTACAAATAATTGGCCGTCATAAATTTCCCGTACAAATGACCTGAAAAAGTCAGTCGAGTCTTATATATTGATATAAAGCTTCTAAGAATGTAAAGGTAAGAGGAAGGGTTGGAAATCTCAAGTGATATATGCTCTGCATGTTAATTCACTTACTATACCAATTTTAGCAGGCATTCGTGCACTTACTATAAACACATTGATATGCTTATCTAATGACGATGGAATCTTAAACCGTAAAATACAGAATTTGAAGTGATGTTCTCACAAAAATCCATTTGCCAAATATATAGGTATTTTTTGTTGCAATATATTTATTAGCTGCTTAACTGTATCTATAAAAAGCAAAAACTACATACTCAGATAGGAATACTGTCTGGCACTTTGCAGCATCCATCTCACGCTTGCCAACATTTTCCTAATGAAAAATGCATGAGATAAAGAGCAAAGTTATAACTAAAGGAATTGGTGGAATTCACTGGACAAGAATATCATTTTTTATTTATTTTTTAATCCTGATTGGATTTAGATATACAAAATTCTCATATAAAGTTCTAACTAGAAGCAATTACACCATAATATCTTTAAAAGTAAAAGGCTTCACTGGATTATCTTCTATTCATAAGCCAAAAAAGTGCCACATATTAACATTCCTTGTTATGAGCTGGACAGTGACACTACAGACTATTCCAATCAGACATCAACAAAAGAAGATTAAAATCTTACCACATATTCCTCAAACACATACTATAAGCCAACCAAAAAAGCTTGTGGAAGAATATATATATATATATATATATATATATATATATATATATATATTTTTCTTGTTTAGTTTAAATTACTACAAAAACAAATTTAGTACTAATTTCTCACCTAACTGAATATACCCACCCATTAAAATCAAGAAAACAACTTTATCCACAAATCCCATTTTCTCATCATAAAAAAATTAATAATAATACTGTAATAAGAATCACAGAAATCAAAGAACAGATGAACTTACGGGAGGTGAGCAGTAAGCTTCAAATGCAAATCCAGCAAGAATGACAGCAAGATTAATATCAAATGGGAGCCTCTCATTCACAATCTCACTCGAAACTGACTTCTCAATCCCAGCACTACTACTACTACTTGAACTTGCTACAGAACAATTAATAAACCTCGAACTTAAAAGCCCATTAAATCTCTTGGCCAGAGAAAGCCTTCTGGGCAGCAAAATCTTCTTGGAGAAGGAAAATGAATGAGGGTTCTTCAAGTGTATGAGTTTTGGGGAGAATTGGAAGTGGGATTGCAAAGTAGGCATGGGTAAATATCAAATTTTTATGCAAATTTGTTGAAATAATACAAGGAAAAAAACTCGGGTAATGATGAATTTTGTAGAATGGCGTATGGGTCTTGAGTTCTTGACAAACGGTTGAAAGAGAGAAAGTGCGAGAAAGTGCGGAAGTCTTACCTGCACGAGAAAGTGCGGAAGGCCCCTACGGCTAACTGTCATTCTTGATTTTTTTTTTCTTTCTTTTGGGAAAATGGTTTGGACTTTGGATATCAATCACATAAATTATAGTATATAATTATTAAAATTATATAACAACATAAACATTAACTTTTCTCGATATTAGCATCAAGATTTTTTCCAATTACGGGACGAAAATACATTTTCTCTAAAGGTGCAGGCTTGCGTGCACTGAATGGTACATTCGAGTCGCACACAAAATTCATTTTAATTTATGCGGCTTAACTGACTTATTTATAAAAATTAATAATAATAATAAAAAAAAGCTACCCTTTTTTTCATTATGGTCTCTCACTACATTTGTTATCTCTGCATTCATTCTGCCTTCGCTCTACACCTTCAGTTTTCGCTCTGCACCTCCAATTTCTGCCATCGCTTTCTGCATTCGATCTCCGCGATCCCTCTCTCCGTCTCCGCCTCCAATCTCTGTCCCTCTCTCTTTCTCTCTCCCTCTCTCTCGCATCTCTCGTCTCTCTCCTACAGATCCGAGGGTCGAATTCCAGCGTTCAACCATTTTTTCATAATAAGACAGACATCACCTTCAACACTGCTTCAGTAAAGGTTTGGTCAAAACTCTTGTTTGCTCTTTGTTTATATTTTGCCCGAGTTAGTTGATATGCATGTAGAATTGTTGATAGTTGATGTATTTGATATGAGTCGCCCTGTTTGACTTGCTGATTTTGAGTGTATACTTGACAGTAAAGAATTTTGGAACTGTTTGAGAAGAATATTTGTCAATATCTTTGATGTAACTCTATGGTTTCGTATAATTATTGAATTAAAGTGACACATTTCTTAATTATAATTAACACTTTGAGATAAATTACATTTTTGTTCGCTGCAATTGACACATTTATTCATTACAGATGACATTTTATAAGAATGTGACACTCTACTCCCAGACAATCGACACTTTTGTTTACTACGATTGACACTTTGAATAACATTTCTAGTTCATATGTTGATCGTATTTTGCTGACTAAATCACTGAATGGTGGTTTCATATGACACTTTACTTCAGTTTTATTGGCACTTTTAGATAAATAACATTTTTGTTAGTTGTAATTGACACATTATGAGAACGTGACACTCTTCTTCGAGACAATTGATAATTTTGTTTATTGCATTTGACGCTTTGAATAACATTTCTGGTTATTATACTTCATATTTTATTGTGTGATTATTGGATTAAAGTGATACGTTTCTTAATTATGACTGTCATTTTACTTCGGTGTGATTGACACTTTTGAGATAAATGACACATATTTGTTCACAAACACTTTTTCGAAACAAAACACATTTAAAAAAAATTGATAGTTAATAAATGATACTCCACAAATGACATTTTGTTCACGACAAATGACACGTCCGTCCTCAATAGAAGTTGGGAAGAGAAGAATCTACCATTAGACTATAAACAATTAATAAAACACATTTAGCACAGATTATATATATACTTTTGAATTTGGGTCACAAAATGGGCCGTAATTGGGCTGGATGTACCATGTGCCTATCCCATCCAAGTTTTTGTGTTCTCTAAATTGTTTCTAAATTATTACCATTTATTGAAGGGTAAATTATTAATATGCATTCAAGATATATATTCTGGTCCCTAGTCAGACTCTGCAAACGTTATGTTTTCTTTTTCAATCAATAGCTTCCGCTTCATGTAATGCTTCCACTCTATATTTCGATTATCAAATACAGTTAAATATTTTTAAAGTAATAATGATGGACCGAAAAGAGATGTTCGTTTATTGATATTATTACTTTATCGAATATTCTTTTAATGCATTTAACCTAAATTGAGATCGGAATAAATAATTATTTAAACGATATTATTACTCTATCAAACATTACTTTATCGAGGTTTAACTGTATAAGATTATCACGTTTATAAGGTGAATTACGTGAATATAATTAATACAAATCATAATCACACAAAAAAGCTCCTATTTTTAAGACAAGCATTCATAATCTAACACACTTGAATCAACTACAAGCTTCTAAAATTCGAAATACATCATTAAAAATGCTTCTTTAGAATTAAACTTGCTAATAAAAGTATTTAAAAACTAATATTTTCTAACAAATCTTGCTCAATGAGGCAAATGAGGATCTTTAAAAACCCGATCAAATTTGATCATACCAATAGAAGCTATAAATTTCTTTTTTTTTTTTTTAATTATATATGAACATAATAAACGCTTAAATGAGAAGTTACACATGCTTTTTCTAACTAGTTCGGAAAGTATATCAGATAATGAAAATATTATTTTACTAGTACTAGTCACACATTGTATTACTAGAGCATTACATCCTTAATCTTCTTACACTAAATCTCAAAGCAAAAACAACTTTATTACAACCGGATGGGAAAAAATGAGTTAGAATTAATTTACACAACCCATAATTGTTTATTTACTAAAACTCACAAATCATAAACAAATAAAAAAAATTAAACTACAATATTATTTAATATTGGTAGCCAATGATTATGGAGCCTTAATTACTTCACTTCTTCTGTTCTCCGACACCAAGAGTGTTCTTCACACCATCGATCGCACCCTGAGCCATGTCAGCCATTTTTTCTCCTGTCTGTAAAAAATAATTAAATCAACAATTGATTTTAGTTTTAATATATTTAGTGTTAAATGAAAGAAATAATTTAATTTTTAATTTGAAACCTGTTGAAGAATTCCAGCATTTTCATCCTTGGCTTGTTGGGCCTGCTGTTGGGAGTGGGCGGCGGCCTCATGGGCCTTATGTGGGCCTTGCTCGCCGTCTCTTTCGCAGAGTCCACAAATTGCTCTGTGGAGGCATGGCCCAAAATTCACATAAATAGGTTATTCATCGTATCCATGGCCGGATCAAGATTTAAATTTGGAGATTAAATTTGTAATTTTGGAAGAAGAGGTGAAATAGAAATACTTTTAAAAAAAATCTGAAATATACATATTTTAGGGGTTTTGTGAAAATTTATAATTTCTAAAGGGGCAGAGGGGAAATAGTAAATTTAAAAATATGCATTAGGAAAATCGGAGATTATGTATACGGTGACCTCTACACGGTCCTTAGATCTGCTCATGATAGTGTTCATAAACTCCAAGGCTAGAAATTGAAGCCATTTAAGACTATTATATGGATGGATAAATGTGACCATTGTGAAAAAACATTAAATGAAGAGAGAGTGTTGATGATTTAAAACGTCAACTGGAGAAAGAGTGTCGATTGTGAGGCCTTTTTTAAAATAAAAAAAAAAGCGTTTTAGAGAGCGGATGTATTAAAGCAAATTAAAAAAGAAAAAGAAACAGAAACTTGAACGGCTAACTAAATTTGATCATCAACGAATTAACCCTATATGTCATGATCATAATGATTTTATAGATAACATTTGATATACACAAATATGCACAATTTAAGATATTTCTACCTTACTTGCAAAGTTGCAATTGAGCTAAAAATTTGTTTCTTACGCAATCGACAATTGTAGAACAATCACGTACGGGTTTGCGACTACAAACATTATAGAAACTCAAACCATCTGCAAATCAAAACTGCTAATAAAAATTGAAAATATATATATATATATAGTTAAAATAGTAGTAATAAAAAAAAATATATATATATATAGGAGGAGGTTCAAATGTGAACATCATGTTAGTGTGTGAACGTGTGAACAAATCTATACCTTTGATCTTGTGGATTGGACGGTTGGATTTAATTTTTTAACTTAAAATGGCGAATTGCACTTACAGTTTATTGCTACTGCACTTAAAGGCTAATTAGGTAATTTTACATTTAGATAAAGATATTCATAATCTAAATAACTCTTTATTTTCATAACCGCATCTTTCTTCATTTACGCTCATATTACTTCCATCCATAAACGCATTCATTTAGGTTGATATTTCTCTATATTTTTCTAAACACTTAAAAACCGTTTCCCTCTGTATATTTATCTTCCTTAAATTTCTCTTCCTTAATTCGTAAGAGATTTTGTTAATCTTCATATTAAATAATGGTTTGTTCATCAGGTAAAGTTCTAATTGTTATTTTTTATTTTTATTTTATGATTAAGATATGATCTTTGTGTTCATATGTTTTGTTCAAGTGCTAATTTAAAGTGCAATAGAAATTGATACATAAGTGCATTAGAAATAGCAAGTGCAATTCATACTAAATCAAAGTGTAGTTTAATTCGAAGTGCATTCCGTAATAAATAAAAGTGCATTCTAAATTAATTTAAAGTGCAATCCAAATAAACTAAAAGTGCAGTTCATGATTGATTAAAGTGCAGTCCATGATTAATCGAAGTGCAATCTCATTAATTTAAGAATTGCAATCCAAATAAACTAAAAGTGCAGTTCATAATTAATTAAAGTGCAGTCCATGATTAATCAAAGTGCAATCTATTTATTTTCTAAATGCATCTTATAATTTTTCAACCACAAACTTTTAAGAATGCATCATGTAATAATTCAAATCAAAGTACAATCCAAATCAACTAAAAGTGCATCCCTAAATTCTCAAAGTGCAGACCAAATTAATTAAAAGTGCATCTATTAAATTATCAAAGTGCAGTCCAAATCATTTAAAAGTGCATCTCCTAAATTCTCAAAATGCAATCCAAATCAATTATCTGCGCAATTTTCTAAAGATTTAGAACAAAAAATACGTGGCGTAAAAGGATGGGGGAAGATTTGATTAGTGGTGATTTCTTTGGATAGATTTGCGATCATAATTAGATTAGTGGATAGAGGTAGTTTAAAAAATCTTATCCAATATAAAAACATATCAAATTTACCCTTAAGTGCAATTGATTTCTTTGTAAAGTGATATTCGCTATTTTTAATTTTAAATTAAATCTGGATCGTTCATTCTTTAAATTAAATGCTTATGATTTGTTCTTATGTTCACAGGCTAAGAGGGTGTTCGCACGTGAACCAACCCCTATATATATATATATATATAGTTAAAATAGTAGTAATAATCAATAACATAATCCTGTACATATATTTACACAATTCCAACGCTAGGATACATGTATACTGCAAAACAACATTTTCAATTGTAAGTAGCTCAAAGCTGATCCATATTTGCCTGTCATACATAACAAATTGCATCTACACTTCTACGTATCATCTTTGCCTCTCCGCAAACACATCATATATGCATATCGGAATGGTGGGGGTGGGTGGGTGGGTTTGGTGGGGTACCTTCAATGCCATGCCTAAGGCTAAGGCTAAGGCTAATGCATAAGCTCAAGAGCTGCCTCCTGCACAAGAGGCTGAGTAACATAAACAAAATGCTCGGCTTCACGCTCAACTTCCTCCCAACACTTGTGTGCATCCTTCCCTTCTCCCATCTTCTTCACAAACGCCACGAACTGCCTCCAGTTCTCCGGCTGGAAGAGGTCCGGGTTCATCCGCAAGTACGTGAACGCGCACATCGGGTTGCCAGCAGCATTCAGGGCCGCGGCCTCGACGATCTGCGCGTGCGCGGTCTCATCGTACCGCGGGAGAGCGTTCTCTCCCGCGAGCGGAACGTGGGCCTGCTGGGTGGCCAAGGCCACCTGGCGGACGAGCTTCTCCGGGGCGCACTGCGCGTCCTGGGGCTGCTCGTGGTCCTTCATCTCGACGCACGTGAAGTTGAAGACGGCGCCGTGGCGGGCCATCATCTGCGCAAGCGGGAGGTAGCCGTCGCGGAAGCGGGTGTTGTAGTAGCCTGCGGTGAGCTCCGGGGCATGGGACCGCGTGCCATAGTGCCAGTGGATGCCGGCGACCTTGACGGAGATCTTTACGCCCTTGTTGTCGAATAGGTTTCTGGCCGATAGGACGATTCTCTCGCCGTGGGCGATCAACAACTCAGAGTACCAAGAGAGGAAGAACTCGCCGTAGGGCGAGTTCCAGCCGCCGTCTTCTTTCTTGAAGAAGTTGGTGTCTTCCGGCCATTTGTTGTACTCACCAGCATCCGTCGGCGCTGTGTGGCCCCACTCGGGTTTCCCGATCGCCTCCGCCGATGCTTTCAAGCTGTTCAACATGTACTGCAAAAACGCAAAGATAAGAAACTACGATGCAGCCACCGGCGATGAGATACAAATTTAAGGAACGAAATAACAAATTTTCAAAAGAGATGAAGAAAATCCTGATAAATGATAAATGAAAATCCCAGAATTGAAGCATAGGTAGACAGATGAGGCAAGCACCTTATCATAGCACTGGAAAGCTCCAATGCCGGGGAACCTCCATGTTCCATTAGCTTCAGGATAAGAAGGATAGCGAAGCTCGCCTGCTGGCCCCATCCCGGTTTGAATTTCCTAATCATGTCACGAGATCTTGTCAGAAGAAAATCACAAGAAAAGAGACAGTACAATATAATTTCTCCCACGAAGGTACCACAATGGTGTTGCCTAGGAGGTGATCGAAGGTGTCGCGGAAAGACCGCATGAAATTGGAATAGCACTGGACCGGAGATCTTCCCTTGAGGACAGGGAGAGTGTCGCAGCCCAGAGATAAATACTCGTAGTTCCGCCGACCCCATTGGTCTGTATATGCAAGATCAAGATCTTTGTCTATCTCCTCTACAACCCATTTAGGCAAAGGAATTCTGAACCAGAGCAACAAATGGTTAAACTTCAAGAATGGATTCAAAATATACAACAAGCTAAGAAGAATTCATATTCATCAACACAAATAGTAATTTATAGAATCAAACACAGTCAGCTGGAAAAGATAAGAAAAGAAAAGCGAGCTTGATTTTGATAATAAAATACTTCAGCCAGATTCTGAGAAAAGCAAAATGCACCTTTTAAGCATTAAATTGAGACTAATTAATTAATTAAATGAATCAAACCAACAAATTCAAACACACCACGCATCATTAATTTCAGATTGTTCTTCGTTTCTTTCACGATCTTAATTTGATATCCAAATCCAGACAAATTCGAAGCATCGCAGATCATTAATCTCAGATTTTTCGTTTTCTGCACGAAATTAATTTATAATTCAAAACGTAATCGGCGATTAATTGAAAATTAAGCAATTAAGTGAAAGCGAGATTTGAATGGAGAAGAAGAAATTACTGACGTGCACGAATCGCCAACGTTTCCACCGCACTGGTGAAACGACATGACAGCCTGGACCTTGAGGCCGTGCTTCTTCGCCATCTCGAGAAGCTCCAAATAACCGCCCCAATTATACTCGCCGGGTTTCTCGCCCTCCACCAACCCCCACCACACATCCATCATAATCCCCTCCACGCCGGCGCTCTTCAGCGCCTGCAGACTAGCGTTCATCGCCTTCTTCCGATTCACGGTGTGGTTCCACGTCACGCTGTCGAGCGGCATCATCACGAACACCGGCACACCACTCCGATCCTTCGCCTGCGCGTTTCCTCCAGAGGCGTACTCCCGATCCTCCGCCGATGTGCAGCCCGTCGACATCAGCGCTTGAGCGGCGGGTGACAGGCTCGACCGGAAGCCGCCGAGCGGGCTGAGCGGCGGAGACGGAGTCACGCGGTCGGAGTCCGGCGTGTTCTGAACGGAAACTTGCAGGTTAGAGGCGGTGGGAGATCTCCACACCGCACTGACGGTAGCAGAAGACATCGCTTCACCGGATACGCTACCGGAATCCCCCGCCAACGGCGCGCCGGAAATCGCTCCAATCTGATGCGGCAAACTCATTGCCATTGTATAGAGAATATTTGCAGAGATTGGGAATGAAACCGTGATCACAACACCGTTGAAGAGGAATTTTGAGCTCTAGAGGAAATGGCGATCAGAGATTTAAATTTATAGGAGAGAGGGAGGTCGGTAAAAGAATGGTGGACCGTGGAAGCCGGACACGTGGACACTAGACACGTGGCGAGATTTAGGCGGGGCGCATGCGACGGCCAGGATCTAACGGAGGTTCACGTGAGGTGGACGGCGAGATTTGATTGCGCGTAAAGGTTCCGATGTACACATGGTAAGAGCCACGTGGACGTGAGATGAGTGGCTGCATCTCCAACTTACATGGATTAGAGAAAAGTTAACCGGCAAAAGAGAAGGGGGAAGAATGAGATAAAGAGCAGAGAAAAAGTGGATGTTTCTCTAATTTAAACTTTCTATGAATTAATTTTGTGTCTCATAATTTAAGAAACATATTCAAGTTTACCAAATTAGTAGCTATGGAATAGAGATGTCAATTGAATTGGACCCATCCCGCCCCACCCTGTAATGCGCCTCCGGACCCAATTTGTTCAGTTCGTGAAAATCTCATTTTTGGCCCTCTATTGTGGTAATGGTTCATTTTTGGTCATTTGTTATGGTACGGTCCAATTTTGGTCCTAACTTGTAAATGAGTTCAATTTTAGTCCTCCGATCGAGATTGTCGGCCGTAAAGAAGCGTGTGAGATACACTTTCCGCCAGAGGATTAAATTGGACCAACTTAAAAGATAAAAAACTAAAATTAAAAGTTACAAGACCAAAATCGGACCATGTCACATTACATGACCAAAATTGGACTGAAAATACAATAGAGGACCAAAAAAGGACTCGAGCAATGTTAAAGGACCAAAAATAAATAAAAACACACATTAAAGTACTAAAATTAAACTCTTTTTTATTTTGAAATAATATCATAATTAATTGAGCTAATATAATTCATTAGCCTTCACGTGTTTGTTTGCAGAACATAATGCATTTTGAATCACTTTTAAGGTAATAATATTCATTTTATTTGTTCAATCTTGAAGCTTCATTACAGACCATAATGCATTTTCTTTTGCTAAATGAACAACCATAGGGGAAAAAAAAAAGAAGTATGACAGAATTAAAAACAACTCCAGTACCCAACTAAATACCACACCCTCAAAAGATCAAATCTCGTCCCACAAACAAAGCTTAAAATTGATTCAGGCATTACTCAAATCAAAATATCAAGGAATCAGTCACTTCATATCAAGGGATAACCAAAATACACCAATTAAAAACATAAATTCCTTCAATCCAAAAACTCCCTTAGCTCTAATTACATTACCTCCAATATCCATTAAGATTTAGCATTTTTGTTCCCTCGCTTGATGTTCTTCCTCATTGTTTCCAATTGTGTTCTAGATACCACTCACTTGTCTGCAGACTGTCTGATATGGACTCTTGCATTATCAATGCTAATATTTTGAGTCAAATTCCTATTACTTTGCCCACCAATTAATTGTTGATAAAGTGAAGGGGCTTGAGACAATGGTTGCTTCGAGGTTGGTGGAGCAGTGTCTGATCGTGATGTTAAAGGCGTTGCTGATCCACCAATAGAAAATGTGCTTGGTGTGTTTTGGATTCTCAAGGGATCACTTGGAGGGAGAATGAGGGGTGAAATGTGAGGATTCTTCCTACTTTTAACCTGCAACAAACATATGAGTAATTTATTTAAACTCATTCATCGATAAAACTCACTTAATTGTTATTTCTAACGAATCAGTTATATTAATATACATATGATTCACTCGACTTAGTAACTATTTTATTCACATGAGCTCTGGTTCCTTTTCTATATACCTGCAATTTACTTGCACTTGATGTTGACAAATTCACCTATGTAATATATTATGCCGTTAGATTTTACTACCAAACAATTAAAAAATATGAATTTGCTTAAAATACCTGATTACTTGCACCTAGTGCTGGGAAACTCATATCAACAACAGATTCAGGTTGTTGTCAGTTCAATTCTTCAAGAGATTGAGGCTCGACTTGAGTATTCATTTTCTATGGAAAAAAAATTGTAAAACAAAGAAAAATGAAACCTTAGCAAAAATAAGAAGTGCCATAAAAAATACCTCATTACTCACACTTGATGTTTGAAAATTAATATTATCCTCAATTTGAACCGCACCAACAATATTTGAGGTCGACAAATTCATCAAATTAACCTATGAACAAATAAATAATTGTATTTAACAATGAATAATTAAATAACTTAATATGACATATACATACATACATACATACATATATTTATAATACCTGAATATTTATCGTATTTTGATTTGTAACATTGTTCCTCAACATTTCCTACTTCTTAAGTGGACAACCAATGATGTTGTGTCCTTTTACCTCACAGTGACTATAATTGCAAGTTTTTTGTTGTCTCTTCAATTTGTTTGGATTGGACTTTGAAATTTGAGCTGGCTTTCCTCACGGCTTTCTTTTTCGATTCAGTGTTGGTTCATCGGCTTCTCTTCTCCTCTCTGTTTTAGGCCTATCAGACGATCTACCTTCATTAGGAGGCAAAGGTGGTATAAAATGAGATTTTACCCAGTTAGACTTGCCATTGATTGGCACTATAAATTCTCCATACACCTTCTTGTAAATAGCCACATGGTAATAATTGCTCACAAATTCCACTGAATCTCATCCTTGCTTAGCAATAGCAGCCACATCATGATTGCAAGAGATGTCACTCAAGTCCCAAGCCCAACACAAACACGTTCTTCCCTAGATATCTACACTATAAAACTCCTGTGGAGTTACTTCAACCATATAGTGATAATCATCAATCTTGATTGCAATCAAGCCCCTCGTATTATCTACGTTTTCTGAAGGATCTTCGTAATTTTGGGGCAAACTAAACCAGATGCATCTTCCAAGCAGAAAAGATGGAAAAATTATCGCACAACCGACAATGATACATCCAATCCTTGGGGTTCATTTCTTCCTCGCAGAAAGCACAGATAAAATCATCGGGGTGATCGAGGGAGGCATCATACGTCAGCAGTAGGGGCTGTTCATCCAATATCATTCTGTTATAGGACTTACAAATATTGTTCAATAGAATATCACACTGTGGATATATCCTAAAATGAGACCTGCTCCTATTCTTAGCAGGTTTGTTAGAAAGCCATTCGACGGCTTTTGGGTCAAGCTTACCATTTCTTTCATTCTTTTTTCAAATTGTGGCACAGTAAGAGCTTCGCCACAATTCCATAAGGCAATTTTGAAGGCATCCCCTCAAAAACCTGCAGATTTGAAGTTCGCATGTATATGCCTCAAGCAGTGCCTTATTTCTGAACTTTCAGACAACCTATCGAATGCTTTTAGCAGACCTTTTTGCTTGTCAGATATAAAAGTCCACTTATTACGTTCTTCCAAACCCAAGTAAACTGATAGGATGTGCAAAAACCATTCCCATGTTTTATTATATTCCTTAATCACTAATGCCCAAGCTATAGGAAAAAGATTATTATTGAGGTCAATATTAACCGCATTTAATAAAATACCTCCATGGGACCCTTTTAGAGACCCATCTACCCCAATTATTGGCCTACAACCTACCTTGAACCCCTTTTCGATAGCCTCTAAGCAAATGTACATCCTATCAAATTTGTCCTCCTCATCTAAACCCAATAAGCAAGTTGAACCCGGATAAACCCTTTTCACTTCATCAATAAAAATCCCTCAAGCTCTTGTACTGGATCCTATGTAGTTTTTTGGAAGCTGTCTCTCTTGCTCTAATTGCTTGTTGCTTGGTTATGTTAATTCTCATATCTCTTCTAACCATCATTTTGAAACCCTTCAAGGTCACGTTCAGTTGCTCTTTAAAATGATATATATTAGCTAACCATGTAGACTTGATGATTTTGACTTTTGAAGTCTCCATACACGTATGATTACAGTTGTATTGGGAAATTCTGAAGGTTTCTTCCCCTTCCACCTTCAGAGCATGAACCAACCACGTACATGGTTTTATTTTCTTTTTGTGTTCATTCCCGCAACACTTTATATGCATTCCGCCCTTGTCATTCTTCTTTACTTTCAAATCTCTTCTCGTCTTAGCAGCATGAGACTTGATAACTTCACGCAATAAAACTGAAGATATTCGTCATGTCTCTTTGTTCATGTTTTCATCACTATCAACCTCGTAACCGCTATCATAAAACTGAAAGTCATTCCAATTGAGTGTCATCATCATCCATAATTGAACTCCTAGGTGAAAAAACATGTAACATCAATGGATTGTATCATTAATGCTTAATCTCATTGATTAATAAAGGTAACTCAAATTCAAGTACCCAATATATTCGTCTTTAATGAGAAAATATGCACATCTTCAATGAATTACTTTAATCTTTCACTAAAAATGAAATAGCAGGATTAGTTATGATTATTATGTCTTTGTGGTCATCAAGGTAAAATAGTATACTTGATTACAACATACTTAACTTTGTATACTTTTGCAATAACTCACACTTTCCAGTGTAAATATGTTCCAGCATCTACCTAAATTCAAAGGAAATCTAACCATCACCTTATTGAATATTTATGGCCATATCAAAGTTATCTACTTTAGGTATGATCGATTTTTCTAAACTGGAAGCAGAGACGACTGAGAATCTAACCTACAATCATTTTAAAAATTAGCGAAAATAATGCATCTAAGTTACATTACACCTTACACCTTAGTTAGAAATAACCCTATAAACTTATTCAAAACAAATATGACCACAGTCATCATTATTCATTGAAAAAAGTAGGACAAGTTGTATGGCAGTATGAACTCGGAGCCAAAATACAAACATGACCAATTTATTAATAAAATTGACATAAAGTCACATTATTTATCTATTAAATCATGAAATTGATAAAAAAAATTATATTTTTCAACTTTATAAATATTAACCCGTAATATTAACAAATTCATACAAAATAGATAGATTAATTAATTTTACTGGAAAATAATATTAATAAATTTCTTGGCTTTTATAAAAAACATAGATTAAGTTTACGGTATACCGTTAAATATTCGGTATATCTTGATTTTTCGATATATCGAAGTGCGGTACGGTATACCGAAAGAGCGGTATGACAACGGTATGTAGATTTGCTATACCGAACTTTCGGTATACCGAAATAATCAGTACGGTAAAGATATGCTTTTTTTCATACCGACCCTTATCGGTACGGTATGCGGTATGGGAAAATTAGTACGGTATACCGTACCGAACACCCCTACGGAGGACTATAATCGGACGCATTTACAAGTTAAAAGGAAAAAAAATTGGATTGTGCTACAATAAGATGAAAAAGGACCATTACCGCAATAAAGGACCAAAAATGATGTTTTCTTGTTCAAGTTCAGGTCTAATTTTTATACCTGCCCCGCCCCTTCCAAGCTGGCATGATTAATTTTTTGTTTTATTTTATTATCACTTTAACTTGACTTCAAACTTTTCGGTGTAGTAATTAAGGTGAATATATATTTTAGTAATAAATGTGTAGATCCTACAATTTATAATAAGTGATTTAATAATAAATGTATGTGTTCTACAATACAAATGAAGTAATTTTTAGTAGTGAAGGTTTTGGTCCTGCAATATAAAAACCTTCTTTTTTTAAGTTGAAGACAAGTTGAGTGAAACAATCCGAAAATAAAATAGAGACGAATTAAAATGGGACAAAGAAAATAATAAATAGTAGTCGTGAAAAAAAAAATTAAAGAAAAAAGACTCCCAAACAAAAATTAATAATAAAAGAATAAGACAATTCACATTAAACCAATTTAAATTCCAGCAATAAATCTAGGGCAGGGGAGACCCTCCTCTTATGAGTCCAGAATTGGGTCCAAATTTATGGACCCGTGTAGGTCCGAATGGATCTTTGAGTCCAAAATGTGGGATGGGTCCGAATCTTGTATTATTCAATTCCAATCCATAAAACTGTCATCCATACTTTGGAGGAATGTAACAAGTTGTTATCGAGAGTTAAAAAAAACATATATCATATGCAACTTGGTGTCATACATAATTAGCCTATAATGTACTTCATTTTTATATAACTTGCATACTATTATAGAATAATGAAATTTACCTAATTTATATATAAAAAAAGCTCACATATCACACACTTTCACAATTTATATAAAAATTCTTAATCTTTCAATTGACACATGCCACATAATTATAAATTGTAAGAAGAAAAACCGTTGTGATTCTCGACTACATTACGATACCAAAGCCACAATACAAAAGTCGTTCCATTGAAGACTAAAGTAGATCTAATAATGTTAATTAACACTAATGTATTTAACGTCACACGAATCATGAATCCAATAAAAACCAAACAACACTACCTTAGGTGTATAGAATAACATTACTCATATATAAATATAACCACTGCTTAAATCAAACAACATACGCCAAAATAACAAAGGATGTCAAACTGATTAAATAACTAAGAAAACAAAGAAAGAAAGAGAAAAAGCTTATTTCCCTAGTGTGCTAATATACACAAGGCCATCCCAATAGAAAAGGAAACCAAAAACTATTTTCCCCACTGGCCAATGAAACTGAGAAGTGTGAACCATTCTGCATTCCCCCTCTCTCTCTCTCTCTCTCTCTCTCTCTCTCTCTCTCTCTCTCCATGTTTCTCTCTGTTCTAATGAGAGAAGAAGAATTAAGGATCACCAGAAGTTGGAAATGCAGTACAAATCTATCACCTTAGGGATCCAACCGGGGTGGATGGACCTATATGCAAGTTAGCACTGGGAATAGAAGCGCCAAATATCTGTACAGAGCACACCGAAAAGAGTGGAAAGTAAAACCTCTGGAGTGCTCAAATGCAGGAGCAGTTTCACACCCACTCCCTTTTCTACTCAATTCCATCGATTATGGTGTCAAAGAGCGTCTTGGCAATTTGATGTGCAGCGGTGCAGCAACTCCTATGTAAATCAAAGTAGCTTTAATTAAAACTCTTTATGTTTGTTAAGCAGAATAACAACAGTTGTAGATTTAAACAAGTATGTCCCAACAAAACCCACCAGTTAGATCAAGGTACAAATAAACGGATTGCGACTAAATTAACGAAAAAACCCATCATGTATAATTCCACCTTTTCAGTAGGTTCCCATGATTGGATGCACCAGAGAAATTGTGATTTTTTAAGTAGCACTTGACGGATGGATAGTCTTTAAGCATAATAATACTAAAGAAATGAAGACAAGTCAACAACCAAAAGGTGTGTAAAATACCAACCATCATAAATATGAAGTTATTATGGCCTTCACTTGACACCAATCAGCCCTCCAACGCATATGTTTGAACCTATAAATAGTAAACATTAGTTGACAAAAACCCTGAGACGCATCAGGAGCCACTGTAACGAAACTAAATAGAATCCCGTGGCATATATGGTGAGATTGATGGAAGCTCAGTGTTAAGTATTACACCTGTATGCAATTGAAATGGCTAGTAAATGGAACTCAGCAGAAAGCTAGATAGAATAAGATTTTGTTTGCAGGAGGGAAGATTTACAGAGAGGAGAAAAGGGGGGAGGGTGAAAGCAGAGAACACCTTTGCAAAGAATGTCAATTACATTTTTGTTCTTTCTTTACAAGTGACTCTCATACAGGATTAGCATCTTCCATGAGCTTTATGCAATTCATAGGTTAACATGTAACAAGATTAACCCTTAAAAAAATAACTAGTCAAACAAAACAAAGGATCCGCATCTAGCAGCAAAACAATAACTCTTACCTCAAGCATATTGGCATCAGGACCACAGGATCCGTCATTAATAAATCCGTGAGATATATCGCACTGAAGAATCCTCAATTTTCCTTCCTGGCATTATATAGAAGAAAATAGTTATCACCAGAGGGAAAAGCTGCTGCACAAGATTGAAAAAGTATGGAACAGGTTTTCTTACCTTGGTACCATATACAAAGCCACCACCTACTGAAGGATGGAAACAAGCTACATTGACCTCATCTTCTGCGCTGGGAAGAACTCTGACGAGTTCCATATCAGAAACTCTGTAAATCTGTAAAAGAGTATTTAGTTCTGAACCAAGGGTGACCATACAAAACATATAGTGCACTATATGCACATAATAAAATCTTGAAGTAGGTGTAAAGCTTGTCGGAGAAAATTATGTTGTATTGGTACTTATACGTGAGCTAATGGTACCAAAAACCCTTGAAGTGGATCCCAGGACAACACTATTTGTACATAGACTGATAGCCCTCACTCCTCAAATGTGAATTTGAATATGGAACCAATATATGCTAATGCCATTCAAGTTTGTAACTACAGATGCACTTAGGCGTGCACATGGTTATCTACCTTACATGTCAGATTAGGGACCACAGTTGAAAAACGAGTTGTATTATAGAATTTAAGATACAGACATAATCTGAAAAACTACAGGGGCAAACTTAATTTGCTATTTTACAGATTTTCGATTCACTGCAGCATCCTAGAAAATAAGAGAACTGACAAGCTTCTGACTTAGATGGTATGTTTCTTCCTACTCCAAGGTCAATAACTTCTAAAGGGTATCCATGAAGGATGTGGCGTGTTGGATTCTTATTAATGCTAAACTGGTAAATATTGCATTTAATATAAGTAATCCTTAAGTGCAGACCCATGTATGCTAAAACCAAATTATCTCTCTTCGCGTGAAGATGCAAGACCTTTTGAGTTCACAAACTTATATCTAGCTGGGTGAAGCTTATGAAGTCAGGTCTTCATATATCCATATAACCTAGGGAAAAAAAGAGAAACACTTCTTGCATTTGCATATGTAAAGGTCCCCACGTGTTCATACTTATTGGAGCAATCAACAATTAATATATATTTGTTATTCCAACACTCAACTACAACATTTAAAAAGAATCTTAAGATGTACAACATTTAAAAAGAATCTTAAGAGCATTTCACAACAAACGAGAATCACAAGCTTGTCTACCAGAATACAGATAATCTGTACAAAAGACCACCATATAAAAAAATCTGGCACACAAATCTCACCTCAAGAATTGTGTAAATTGGCACAGTTGTATCACCATCAATCACAACACTTTTAAGAAGTGAACAATGGCGCCGACCATAGGCTAGTAACAGATGGTCCGAGGTTGGAGAGAACTGCAGTTGCAAAAGGACTTAGAATACATATCACATGCTAGAATTCACATGAAACGCACAGCCACAAAAATGATATGAACCTTCATCATTGATTACATGAATATAACTCAGTGGTGGCAAGGTCATTCACTTTGTGAAAACATACCAAAAACATTTTCTAAAGAAGAAAGAGCCACAGCAGGAGAAGTTAGAAGATGCTCAAATCACGGGTTAGTGTTCTGGGATCATGGATTGTCGTGTTAGTGGCAGTAGCCACATTTAGCTAGCATGTCGTTAAACTCATGCTTTTTCCCTTCAGAGAATTTCTTTCCATGTTCTTAAATGTCTGGTAATCATAGCTATTGCATTTTTAGGGAGGATTATTGAAATTTATCCCGCGCTAGGTTCAAGGTTAGAGCTCTCTCTCACAAATCCTGGGCTCACTTTATCTTGCTTTATTTGTAAATACTGTTCTAAGAAAATAGAGAGAGGGAAAGGTAACATAAAACAATGCTTAGTAACTATGCCAACTCTTATAACATATACAGTTTGAGAATAATTATGAAATTTCTTTTACATTTCTCAATAGATCACACATTTTACATTTCACCTAAGGAAAGTTTTAAAGAAGATTATCCAAATTTTCTGCTAAGCTCATTTTCACAAAGGTTCAAATGCACAGGTTTCTGATATGTGTTCATGGTTTCACATGCATATGAAGTGTTGATAGATGTTATGTCCAATAACTGAACAATATAACACACCTGTATTGAAGTCAAACAATGAGCAGCTCTGATAGCCCGAGATGCTAGAATAGAACCAAATCTACATAAAGAAAAGATCATCAGTACCCAGCTCGGATTAGAATGATGTAAAACAACGTAAAAGCATAAGAATTTTACAACTCACGTGGCCTCCTCAAGGGAATATATCCTTAGCTCATACATAACTTGGTGTGCGGAAATCGGATGTCTAGTTGGAGATGTTGAGGTCCCTGTAGCATCATGCTGAACCTGGCCTTGCAGCCCGGGATCAGCATCAATGTTTGGTAGAATACATGCTACACAAACAGCTAAGAATCTTCCGCATGGTGAAAAGTGGCTGCCCATTTCACTAAAAAAGATATACCGTATAAAAATCGGATTCAAATAGAGAAGGAAATAGCACAGATACTTGAGTTACATAATGCCTTTTCAGTTTGGCTTCTCAATTAGGACCTGAGACTCATTAAATTCATTCAGACAAAAGCACTAAAACAAATTCATTTTTCTTAACCTCATCTACTGTCAATTGTTTGCAAACCACTGACCAAAAATACCTTCATGTACAGAAGGTTAACAGCATTTTACATACCTACAAAGCACGGCATGCGGGATTGTTAAGCGACATCGTTGTGTGTCAAGAGGTGCACAAGGATTTTTCATGTCGTGAGACCATATTCTAAGCTTCACAGTGCAAGGTAACTCAGCAGCTGCAGCTGCAGCCAGTGAGTTAGCTACCTCAGACTGGACTTGAGTCGTCAAAGAGTGAGAACTACCATGGTCGGGTTGAATACTGTTAAAAACAGCACTATCACTGGCTTCAGTTACAAGTCTAGTACGGGAGCGTGAAGATCGATGTCTTGAACCTGATCTTCCGGAAGCTCTTGAACCAGCATTAGGTATTACTGGAGGAACCATAGATGATGCATTTGCTATTGCATTATAGGAAGGCGAACCGTCAGTAGGACCACTGTTTTGTGAATGCAACGTACGCTGGCCAGCTTGACTTTGACCAATCAACCACCCTTGCAAAAACGGAAGCTCCCAATATGCTGGGTCAGCAAATGGGAAAAATTGGTTGCTCCTCTCACCAGCTTGTGTATCTGTCTCCATGGAATCAAGAGCAGGTTGAGGAATAGGATTATCTATTTCCCTTGTCGACAAATTACTCTGATGTTCTTCCCGTACAGGAGATTGGATTGGAGACAATATGAGTTCATACTGACCAGATGGTGTTGAATATGTGAGAAGTCGCATGGAGGCAGAAGAACCCCCCCTTTGATGTGAAGCATTAGAGCTCATTTCAGCATCCGTTTGTTGGGGAAGTAAATACACGTCACCTCTGCTAATTGAAGGCAATATTAGAAATGGTATAGACATAATGGGCAACTCGTTTCCTGAACTGGACTGAGAAGTAGAGTGAGCATCTGCGAGATATATGGTAGGAGGGGGGTAACGCAAGTACCCAGGTGATGTTGCGAGAGTCATCGTGGGATCTGAGGAGTCGAGATCATTAACCTGAAACAAGCACCATTATGAACACTGCGAACAAACTTTATAACAGCATCAGAAGTAGTACCTCAGCAGTTAGAAGAAATGGAGCAGCATGTGGGTGGAAATGCACCGCGCGTAGGGAGCGCCGAGTCCTTAATATAATTGTTGGTGAGCAAGCCTCCCCTCTTCTGTCATAATGCCATATATAAAGCTGCCAGACAAGCAAGATTACAAAAATGCCAGCTATATAATCTCAATAGATGTAAATGATACACTTTAAATGCTAACCTTATGGCCTGATGCTACAGCTAAAATCTCTCCTTGGGCATGGAAGGCAATTGAAGCTATAGGACGGTCTGCATGGATGAACATTTTTAGCAAGTGACTTTGATTGGAGATTTATAAGGCATGATTTCAAATGCTAATGTTTTGAGTGATTACAAAAATCGCGGGACCCAATACACTCTGCGGTCTTTGCATCCCATAAGCAAACTTCATGATCCAAACTTCCGCTTGCAAGAACATCAGGGTAGAGTGGATGGAACCTAACCTGCAATAAGTCCCATCGTCAAAACTGTATGTACCAAAGAGAGACTCAAATTGAGCAAGTATGTCCTGAACAAAACAACAGTAGAGTGAACTACCTTTCGAAAAAAAATCAAGAAACTAAGAACAAGCTATTACAGAGCAAAGCTTTGCAAAATGAGGCTTCTACAAGGTCTAATGAAAATGGACTTGATGAGGAGGTGTGTTTTTCTTTTTGGATATTTAGGCCTTTCTAAATATTTTTTTTATACTATTAAAATAAGAAGATATTTACCACCCAAGGTGTCCTCCTATGACCACTCAACACCTTTAAGCATGTCCCACTTTGACAATCAATTATCTTCACTGTATGATCTCCACTGCGAGATTCAAAAATAATTTGTCAAGTTAAATATGTATTTGCATGTTTGTGAGAGAATAAGACGAGGGGCTAACTGGGTAGAAGCCAGTGTTTTCCCATCAGGACTAAACGCCGCCGCAATAGTAGACCTCGGTGCAGGCAGTAAAGGACAATATTTAGCTGACAAATGCAGTAATGACTCTGCCTCGCCCCTGTAAATCGGATATTATTTACGAGATCAGTTACTATTAAGATTGTTGCCATAATATAATAAATATTCAATATGTGACATAGCCTAAAAAGGAATGCTAAATACCATGACCGGAGTTCTTGTCTAGCATCTTTTGCTAATTCACTTTTCAATCCATATGATTTACCATGATTACTGAATGCCTTTCCCCAAAATCTTCTTGGGTTTCTCTTTGTTTGAGGACATAACTCTCTCTGAGCTAACAATTTAAGCACATTACTGCAAGCAAAAACAGCATGCAGAACCCAGTTGGTGTCGCTCAGTATGAATATATGAAAATTCACATGGGTTTACAGTCTCAGGCATAAACATAGAGAGACTCTTAGCCACATTGACACAGAGACTAAATAAATATAAAGGAATCATTAAAATCAATTAAAAAACAGGCATAAGAATTAAGAACCCAAAATTAACTCACATGAACAATCACCGCAAACAAGTTGTTAAATATGTCCTCCCAAGAGCATTGCATACAAATGTCTTATTAAAAAACCCATAAATTGAACATCTACCACGTGTGTATAGAAACAAGAATGCGTTCAACCAATCAATGCATACTCAATCAGAGTTTTGGCACCGTTTTAAGTGACAGTTGCAACAATATGGAGGATTATTGAAAAATTAACAAAATTAACAAAGAACATATTGCAATGCCATATAGATATAATCCAAGGAAAAAGGAATTGGAAAAAGAATGCAGATGGATAACTAAATACTGAAGTTACACCACGTGCCAAAAAGTCATATCCATTGTACCAAAAAGAAAACTTAAGAGACTGTCCCCTATAAAACTCCAGAAGAATCCAAAACCAAAGCAATTAAAACTCAATAACTAACAGCTACTTCAAATTCAAATTCGTTTCCATGAAACTTCTGTTTCGTGCGTAACTATGCTATGTCTATAGCCAAAACAATAAACGTCCGTAGGATCTACATTTAGCCAACACAAAACTCTATGCAGATCAGAAAGCCTTAAAATTCTTAATCAACCACAAATTTCATTTGGTTCGAAATCATGAAACATTCAGAATTCATATGATCTAAGCCTATCATCAGCCTCCCAAAAAAACAAACAACTAAAATTGAACAAGAAAGGACTCAGTTTCATGCAATTCGGCAACACGGATCAGGTATTCCAGTCAACTGGAATCAAGCATGCACTGAACGAAAATCTCAACATATTCAGCTCAGAGCAAAATCACTTCAACACGACTAAATTCTGGATCGGAAACGAAACACTGAGGTAAAATAGATACATAAATTCGACCTTTGCCTCAAATCCGAGTCACGAGCAGGTTCCACAGGTGGAGGCACCAGATGCCGAGAATTCGATGACGATGGCAGCTGAGCAGCAGCAGCCGATGCGGAATTCTCCGGCCAATTCGACGACGACCTCATTATAAATCACAATCGCAATTTAAACCGACAATTCAATGCAGAGATCCATTCAAATTAAACAAACCATAGTTCTATCCCCGAATCTCTGCAATTCTGAGAAAATTAAGGAAATCTGAGGGTTTATATAGAAGCCGGATTCAGTTTAATAGTGCGGAACTACCCGTATATTCCAATCAGTTTCCGGAAGGGTATGCCAACGAAGATCTCGGCGCCGAGGCGGAATTGCGACGAAACGGCGGCGGCGGCAGCGGCGTGGGGTGGGGGAGGTGGTATGAATTTCTCCGGCTATTAGACGGTGTTAATGTGCTTGACGAAAATGAGGGGCTGTGATATTTCAGTATTGCCCTTAAAAGAGGGTTTGATATTGTCACCTGGTTGATTTGTCCACGATTTCTGTGATGGAAAAATCATACGGGAATTTGCAAAAGTAGTCAACTTAACATCCTATATTGTAAAAATGGACAAGTTGTGTGTAAATTATAAAAATAGACAATTTTTTTTTTAGATTTAATTGTCATTTCTACTTTGTTGCTGACATTCATCATTTCCAATACACCCATTCAATTATGGTTCAATAGTAGTAATTTAGTCTCTTTATAATAATGATAATAAAAAAACGTATTATAATAGTATAATATTAATAATAATAATAATTTATATTTTATAATAATCATAATAATAATCCTCATTAATAATATCTAAAAAAACTTATAATTAATAATCAATAATATATTTTAATAATAATTTTGATGAAATAATAAGGTAGCTTTTGTCTTTTACCCAATCCTACATAAAAAATACTACAAAACTACACATCTATTAAACTTATATTCACTAAATACCCAAGATTATCAATTTGCCCTCAGATTTTCGTCAGTTTTCTTGTTTCCTTTTTTTTGTTAAAATCTTCTAGTGCCGATGGAGTGTCTATGGTTGCCTACAGTTAATTTCATCAGCACCCATAAGCACCATATATGGAGTGTCAATGGGTGCCTATGGGTGCCGATGGAGTGCCTATGGGTGCCGATAGAGGCACTATGTTTTCGAAAACTTTAATCGATGCCTAAGGGTGCCGATCATGTTATCGGCACCCATAGGCACCATATATTTAATTTTTTTTAAAGTAAACTAACATATGCACTCTAATTTTTTTTTTTGAAACTTTAATTGGTGTCGTTTCTTACCGATGGCAGTACCTTTAATTGGTGCCTAATTTTTTTCGGCACTATGTTTTCGGAAACTTTAGGCACTATATTTTCGGAAACTTTAATCGGTGCCTAATTTTTTTTTTCGGAAACTTTAATTATTTTATTTAAAAAAAAATAAAAATAGGAGTGCCGATGGCAGTACCTTTGGTAGTGCCTATTGACGGCTTTTGTCTATCGGCACTCGTATTTTAAATTGTTTAACAATTATTTGATTAAAAAAAATATTTGAAATTGGATAATTCTAGTGCCGATGACAAACAATCGGCACCCGTAGGGTCTCATCGTCACCCGTTTGCCAATTGAAAAAAAGTAGGGGTAAATGGGTAATATCGGATATTCTGTAACTATTATTATAGTTGGTGGGTACATTTGTGTTTTTTTAGTGAGAATGGTTAAAAAGGACTATTTCCACAAATAATAATATAGAATAGGTAGTCTATATATGATAAGTACTTTTCAGAAAAAGAAACAAAAAAAATACCTTTTGAGATAAATTTATGAAATAAAGTAAAGAATTGATTCATCACAAATACTCGGTTGCAGTCTTTAACTGTTCACGAAGTCTGATTTGACTACTCAATTACATGAATTGAGTTATATATATATGAGGTAGTGTATAAGATCGATTCACCATTTGTAGAAGATGAATTGATGCCTTCAAAATTTATCAATTAGATATACGAAAAAGAGAGAGTGCTCAAGATCAATTATCTCCGAAGGAATTTCCAGTGATATCTAAACCACGTCATAAAAAGGGTTTCAAGGTTAGTTTTCGAAATTATTTTGTTATTTTGGCAAGTAAAATCCTATGTTATTAGTATCTAGTTTCTCATACAATATGTGCACCGTAGTAAATAATGTAAATAATTAACATGTGTTATACAAAGCATAGTAATTGATGATTTATGTGAATTATAAAAATGTCCTAGTAGTAATTGATATATGAATATTCGATCTTGTAATAGATCTAGTATTTACTAATGCTCATGTAGTGATGATTGCAAATGTGTTCATATAGATTTATAGCTCGGATCCTCTGTATTGTGTATTGTGCTTTATGACATGCTTTTCTGTAGAGAATCATTTTTCTGAGGGTAAAGTATCAAATTGAAACATTTTTTACGGTTTTTTACCTTTGAATTCTTCTTCTATGTGATAAATCTTCTTCAATGGCGGACTCAGATACAAGAGAGACAAGAAACATAATTAAATTAAATGAAAGTAAAATAATAAAATATTATTTCTCCAATTCTAGGAAATTGTGCCCATAAATAATCTATACATGTATACATGATGTATGTGTTTAGATGAACATTATCTATACATGGTCAAAACATGATATCAAATTATTTTTTAGATGGAGAATTGTACAAGCGTGATCCTAAAATATGGCGGAAATTTCATTGGTGTTGAGTACTCGGGGGTTTATGAAGAATTAGTATACATGCGGGCGGACCAATTATCATTTTCATTTTTAAAACATCGAATTGATGCCATAATGCGATCAAGAGGATTGGATGCGCATTATCTGTTGTACACGATAGCGCGTGCAAGGTCTGGAAGAAAGATGAAAGCATTAATGTGTGATGATGACGACTTGATTCGACTAGTCCGCTTTGATGGAGATCCCACTGTTTATGTTGTTCACAAGAGACCAAATGACGACGCCGGTACCTCTCAGCATCAAGGAGCCTATTCATCGTCCGGCAACCTATTCGGGCAGGTTTACGACCAGTTCTCACAATCGTACATTCATAGTCGATAGGAAAATGAACAACATTTTGAAGAAGCGGAGGAAGAAGAACGAGAAGACGAAGAAGAAAATGACGATGATGATGATGATGATTATGAGGAGGAGGAGCAAGATGAAGATTCTGATCACGACCAGTTTAATTACGGTACATTTTTTGACTTTGTAGCATGGATTCGGAAGGAGGGTGGTTTCCACCGGCTCATGATCATGCTTGATCAACCAGAAAATACACCCCCGAACTTGGGCGAAGGAGATGGAGCCACTGAAGCGGCAATAACAAATTGGATTGTTCCATTCATCCCGATCGGCCAACCAGGACTTGTTGGGGTCAGAGATCTTGATCCGGTAATCGATGGTATTCTGGAGATAGGGGCGACGTTTTCCATCAAGTCTGATTTGACCACTACCGTCGGTTTGTGGCATTTAGAGCACCGTCGGTCTTATAAAGTTGTCAAGGCTAATAAAAGATACCAGTACTACACCTGTCTAAATGCCGGTACATGTCCCTTCATTTTGCGTGCACATTATGTTGATAAGTGCTGGGAAGTTTACGAATTCAATAAGAAACATACATGCCAATTTGACTTTCACCAATTGGGGACTAGAAAGATCTGTGCTAACACCATTTCGGCATTTTTTGCGAAACGAATGCGACATGAGGGCACGATTATGAAACCTCGTGACATGATTAATGAGCTTAGTGATGATTTTGGTGTGAAGGTCGGATATCATAAGGCGCTACGCGGTCGTGATAAGTCAATTGAGGCAATTTTTGGAAGTCACAAAAAATCCTTTAATCTGCTTCCGGCCTATTTACACATGTTGGCACATGTCAACTCGAGGACAGTGGTTGACTAGTCAACCGACACCGACGATCGGTTTGAATATTGTTTTGTTGCTTTTGGGCCGTGTATCTCTGGTTTCAAGTTTCTTCTGAGGAAGGTGATTGTAGTGGACGACACCCATCTCAAGGGAAAGAATACATGTATCATGTTTGTTGCAGCATTGAAAGATGGCAACGAACAAATTGTACCGCTGGCGGTTGGAATTGGTCCGATTGAAAATAATGTCTCGTGGACTTGGTTTATGGAGAAGATCAGGGGTGTATTTGGAACACACCCAGAGTTAGCATTCATATCTGACCAACATATTAGTATTCAGGCTGTCATCGCAGGAGTGTATCCCGAATGCCCTCACTTGCTTTGCAACTACCATCTGTTGAACAAGATTGTGCCTTATGGTCGCACTATTACTAGGATGTTTAGGAAAGCAGCGACTGCGTACCATCCTTCAGTGTTTAATAAGACGATGGAATCAATCCAATTATCTAGCCCGGATGGAGCCTACAAGAAACTGATGGAACTCGGTCCAGAACGTTGGGCTCGATCGAAGTGTACGCATCGACGTTACAGTTTCTTGACGTCAAACGTCGTCGAGTCTTTTAATGGAAGGTTATTGTGGGCTCGACGGTTGTCAATTTGCGCGCTTCTTGATACTATTCGTTCAATTATGGAAAAATGGTTCGATGAAAAACGAGCGTTCTACAGTGCACATGACTAGGGGTGGGCAAACGAAACAGGCTCCCGTTCCCGTACCCGTCCCGTTCGAGTATTTCCCGTTCGGATCGGGTAAAATGGGTACGGGTACCCGTTTTGCGGGTACCCGCAAAAAATGGTGAGGGTCGGGTATGGGAACAGGTAGTTCCAACAATTACCCGTTCCTGAACGGGTACCCGCTTATTTTTATTATTATTTAATTAATATATTATATATTTTATTAATTAATATTTATACATATAATAATATATTAATGTTGTAAGTTTTAAAAAAAAAATAATTAAACAACATTGTTGCAGTCTCAGTAGAGAGTCGCTTGGAGTAGAGCTTAATTAGGACTTAGGGTTTTCTGTGCCGTTACTCGCCGTCCACCATCAGCCGACTGTCCCCGCCGTCCGCCGATTATCCCTCGTCGTTCCGCCAATTGTCCGTTCACCGTCCGTTCTTAAGGATTTGTGTTAATTTATATGCTGTTTTGGATACAATCATACAATTATTTGGACTTAAATGTTGATTTGGATTCGATGATTTGAATTTGTTTGGTGTTTTTGTTTTGTTTGATATCTATTGATTTTTTTGCTAGTTTGTATTAATGAATTTAATTATAATGAAATAGGTGGTAAGGCGTGTGGGTATTCCCGTTCCCGTTCCGTTCCCGCGCGGGTACCCTTGGCGAGAGAAGATTATGGATTTCTTTATTGAGGGGCAATTGATTCGATTGCGAGGTACCGCGGATGGGGCTCGCTCGAGGGTACTCGCACTATGCGGGTCGGGAAATGGGTAGTAAAATTTAGTACCCGCAGATGCGGGTATCCGCATTCGGGTACCCGTATCGCGGGTACCCGTCCCGGACACACCCCTACACATGACCACCCAATGGTTGAGACGGCAAAGCAAAAGCTTCACTTCGAGGTGGAAAAAGCACACACTCTCAGAGTCACACAGATCTCTATTGGGCAATTCAAAGTTATTGATGTCAGAAAGTACTTCATAATGGACTTACACCAATGTGAGTGCACATATTGTGAGTTCCAGTTGGATTTGTTGCCTTGCTCGCATGTTGTTGCTGCAATGATGTAAGTTTTAAATTTTCCTCAAGTTCAATTGATTGATGATCATATTTAAATTATATTGACAAAATCTTCAAATGCAGACACTCTGGTGCCAATATATATGCCTTTGTGTCTCGCTACTACTTAACAGATACCCATCGTGATTTATACGCACGCATATTTGCTCCGCTTCCACCCCAGGATCAATGGAACGTGCTAATTGACATTCTTGGTGAGGTTGTTAAGCCTCCTATATCGAGGCGTCAAGCCGGTCGACCGAAGACGGGACGCTACAAATCCGGGTTTGAGGCATCTAGTAGTATAAAGCCCAAGCGTGCAAAGCATTGTAGTATATGTCGGCAAGCGGATCATACAAGAAAGAAATGTGTGCAAAGAGGGCATGAACCTAATATATAGGGTGAAGTGTATTTTGTGGATCGAATTGCAATTTATCGAATTATCAATTATGTATTATTCTTATCAATTATGTATTTTTTGTGCTCGTATCAATGTATTGAGATAATATTATACTTAAGATATACTATTAATTATTAATTTAAGATAGTAATTACACACTTAAGATATACTATGAATTATTTAATAAAATATTAATTTCCATTTGAAGAAAAATGTGTTTTTTTTAATCTTATAAAGCAAATCAAAGCTGATTATTTTAATATGTTATTAAATAATCAATATCTTAAATGTGTAATTACTATCTTAAATTAATAATTAATAAGATATTCAATAATATTGTACTATCATATATAATACGTTAATAAGATGATTTTTACTATCATTATAAAGAGACTTAAATTACTACTATTATTATTATATTATTAATATAATATATTACAATTAACATACATTAGATTACCTATTCATATTATTATTTTGAAGAACCACGTGCTTTTTTTTATCAATAAAGCAAATCAAAAGCATAATTGAATAGGTGCATTGGGAATGATGAATGTCAGCAACACAACAGAAATGACAATTAAATCTTAAAAAAAATTGTCTACTTTTGCAATTTACACACAACTTGCTCATTTTTGCAATATAGGATGTTAAGTTGATTACTTTTGCAAATTCCCCAATATCAAATATACCTGCAATTTTGATTTGAATTTGTTTAGTTCATTTATTTTTTAGTTTTAATAGCAATCAAATCCTAAATTAGATTTTAGAAAGGGGCTCAGATCTTAGGTCCAATTTGTATGTCTCAAAATATTGATACGGAGTTACCCTTAGGCCCCGTTTGGTTGGCAAGGATTATGCCTCAAGAAAGTAATCTGATTCCAAATTGTTAAAATCCTGTATTTGGTAGTATACTAAAAATAATTTGATTTCAAGATTTTAAAATTCTGTGTTTGGTTTAATTTTAACAAAATATTAGGAAATTAATGAGAATCCTAGAAACAAGAAAAATGGTGTAATAATTGTGGATTCTTTTTCCTTGTTTAGAATAAGTATTCCTTTTCCTTGGTACAAGGAAAGTAATTTATTATTATTATTATTATTATTATTATTATTATTATTATTATTATTATTATTATTATTATTATTATTATTATTAAAAATAGAATAATAATTAGTTATTATTGAAAGATCTCGGCTCTTTTGAATTGATGAACGATGCTCATTAAGTTTACCAATTTTTCCTCCACTTCCCCTACTTATATACCTGATCCACCACATTCATAATTCAGTACTTACAACAAAATTCCACTAAAATGGCAAGGAGAAAAGATCTATCAACTCTAGAGAAGAATGGCATCATCCAATTTCTTCTCCCCGGAAGCAAAGACGGAAAGCCAAAATACGGCATGATCCAAAAGGTAGCCTTTAAGTTCGGATGCTCCCCGAGGACCATAGCTAGAGCGTGGGCTGCACTGCAGCGAGTAAACAACAAGCACAAGGACAAGTAGTTAACCTTGTTTCAGCAAAGAAAGGCAGCAAAGGAAGGAAAAAGTTTTCATCGATCTCCCACTAATACAAAGTCTTCCAGTGTTGAAGAGATCGACCATACGACAGTTAGCAGATGGTATTATAGCAAGTAAGAGCACGGTGTTTAGATGGTTTACTGAGGGCCTAATTGGAACACACACTAATAGCATTAAACCGACCATCACATTGGATAATAAGTTCTTAAGGCTAAGGTTTTCACTAGAAGCCTTAGAGTTTGATAGGATTCTACAAAGACTAAAATTCAAAAGCATGCAACATAGTGCATATAGATGAGAAATGGTTTTACATGTCTAAAGCTTTGCATAGAATGTATCTAACCCCAACTAAGGCAGAACCGTATAGAGCATGGCAAAACAAAAAAAATTATTCAGAAAGTTATGTTTATGTGCGTTGTGTGCCGCCCACTCTTTGGGAAAGATGGTGAAGTGCTATTCAATGGGAAGATATGTATCTTCCCCTTCACACACAAGGTTGCTGCCAAAAGAAAGCGCAAAACAGGGCAACTGAAACTTTGGAGACCAAAGCTATTAACTCTATAACCAAAGAGGTCACAAAACAATGCATGATCACAAAGGTAATGCTCAATTATATGTTCAAGTTGACTGCAACTGAAGGATGCAGAGACTTGCAATTTGGGAGAATCTGCCAAGAATTTATTCTTTACATAATTCAATAACTTTAGTTTCCCATGTAACAAACTCTTTTATTAAGCCTTGTAATATTCTATTGTCTTAAGGGAATTAAATGTTTTATGCTCATTGTGCAATCTTCAGACTGCTCTTGAAATTAGACTCTGTAATCTTCAGACATTGTCTTAAGACAATTACTCTATTTATAATCTTTATTGTAATCTTTAGATGCATAACAAAATTATGCCAAAGAACTGTTAAAAAATCTTGATATTGTGATTCAAAACTGCTCTCTGCATACATTAGATCTCAGGTAACAAGTTCACAAGTTCAATAGATTTAATCATATGATACAATTTTTACATTTGAAACCTGCCTTTTATTTTTATTTTTTTTACTGATCCTACCAGCAATAAGGAGAAAATGGTCTCCTTTAGCAGATAAATTGATCTTCATACAGCAAGATAATGCAATGCCACATATAAAAGATAGTGATGTTGATTTTAGGGAAGCAGCTAGCCAAGAGGGCTTTGACATTAGGATAGTGCACCAACCACCCAACTCTCCAGACACCAATGTAAATGAGCTTAGGTGGTTTAGAGCACTACAAAGCATTCAAACAGAATCATAATGCAACACAATAAACCAATTGGTTGCTGCAATTGTTAAATTATTTGAGGAGCTCTCACCTCAAACACTAAATAAGGTTTTTTAAGTCTACAATGGCATATGCTAGAGATAATGAAGGTAAGAGGGCAAAATTGCTACAAGATACCTCACTCAAGAAGAATACCCTTACCAGACTAGACATACTTCCCATAGATTTGGAAGTAGATATGAGCTTGGTAAAAGAATGCTTCACATATATGCTAGAGAATGGATTGATTGTAGAAATCAGCCAGCTTCAAGCAATGTTATGTATTTGATGTTTTTCAACTACTAGTACATTATTTTGATATATATTTTTGCACGGATAGTAGTACATAATTTTGCAAGCCTAGTAGTACATAACTTTGATATTTTGATGTATATTTAAAGTAATTGTAATTGGTTATTTAGTTACAATTTGCCTTTTTTTTTGTAAAAGGTACAAGGGTGTTGCAGACACTTAAATTGCCCAATTTACGTTTTAAACGTCTTTCTTTAATTAATATCTATTCCACAACTGTGTTTTTAGGCTTACATTGAAGTAGTGTCTTTCTTTAATTAAGAAGAAACTAAATTAATTAATAATTATTCCACAACTGTGTATTTTGCCAACTTTGTAAGAAGTTGTTCAAAAGTCAGAGCATTGAATAGATAAACCATTAAACACCCTTTAGACATACAGTTCATATACCAGAACTTCTAGCAAGCCATACCATATAATTGAGTAATTTTCAAGTATTTTGCCACAATTGGCAGCAAGCACTACATTGTTGGGATTTTGTATACTGGAAGCAAATTTTATGTTTGCATACAATGTATTTTATCTTTACCAATAGTTTATTCTCCTATCTGATAAATATATATTTGCACATGTAATCCTTTATCTTGTATAAAAGTTAGATTTGTGTAGTATGTCGGGTATCACAGAAGACTACACAAATTGGTTGAACTGACAAGATATAAACAATTATCACAGCTGAGACAACTTAAGGATAAGTTGTCGGTTTAAACTGCAGTTTAGATAAGAAGTGGTTTGTCTTAGCTGCTTGTCTTTATTGTTACACTTAAGGTGGTGTATTGATGGATCACAGTGAGATGTGTTTTCCTAACTGACCTTAGTGGAGAACCAAGATCTCGGTGACTTAGCTGTTCTTAAGCTTGATAAGACTTCAGCTGAGTGCATTTGACTATCTATCACTTTGACCTACTATGGTGAACGTAATCGCGACCGAATCTACGTATCTTGGGTGCTAGTAGTCATTTGTAGCTCAGGCTGGTTGTCTGTATCTTGCAACCGTATCCTAGTAAAATATGTTGATAATATTCCATGAGAAACTCGTAAGGATTAGCACACTAAACCCGGTCGATTGATTAAGTTCAGGTGTGTTAATAAGGTCAAGTGGTACTTTTCAGGAATATATAAGATGTTAATTAATTTAAGCTGTCAGTGGACTTAATTAATTAACAGATATTTCTATCTTAAATATTGGGATCGATTAAGTCTAAAATACAAGTCCATGCTCAAGTTGGGATAAAAGGGTAAGTCAGCAGGGATTCTCTAGTAGAATGAATCTGTGTTTATTAATTAATTTTGCTCTGGGCTGAGCATAGATAATTAACTAATTTGAGGCCCGACTTTATTTCTTTTATTGGATCCCTGGTCTGATTCAATTAGCTGCCCAGTATTTATTCTTCTCTCTCGGAAATTATTATTAATAGATTAATGTATTTATACATTATTTAATAATATAGAAATTATTTATCTAGAATTAAGGATGGGCCAATTAATTGATAAATAAGTGGCCCAGTTATTATTAATTATATTATGGGTTGAATATTAATTTATTATTAGAAGCCCATTAGCATTATAATTACTAATGGGCCATAATTATATATAATATAATGTTTTACACATTATATATAGAGGATAAACACGTTGATTAAGATTATGATTTCATAAAATCATAACGCAAGACAACGTGAGTTAAGTTTTGAGAGCAGAAAAATAATTCCTCTCAGATCCTGTCCATACAGAGGAGCGGAAGGGCCGGGACACAGATCAGAAGATCTGACACTCGAGCAACAATCAGAGCTGCAACAACATACGAAGGAGGAAGGTAATCGAATTCTTCACCTCCTATTTCCTTCAATTGGTATCGAAGCCTGGTTTAGGCTCTGATTGTTGCTGTTATGAGCATGATTAGGGTTTATTTCCGTCGTTGTCGGGCTAATTTCGTGTTTGGGGCGGCCTGCGAGCCACTATTTTGACCACTTTGTACCGCTTTTCCTCGTGAGAAAATCCACGAGTAGATAATAGGGCCAATGTGATTTATTTGTACTATTTTCGTACTGTATTCTGGTCCGGAAGGCACGAAAAATGAGATGAAGACGAAACCCTATTTTTCGCCGAAAACCCTAGTTTTCTAGGGTTCAGCCGCACCTTGCGGCAGCGATTTCCGACGCATCCGGTATCCGATCGGCGATCGACTTGCATCGTTAGATTCCTCATCTCACCAGCTTCGTGTCGATAGGTTGTATGGGATCATCCTATCCTGGATGCGGTCGGAATCGGCGTCTGAAATTGGCTGCCCGAATTTGATTTTTCCGACGATATGTCTCAAAATTGAGGGAAATTGCTGGATATTTTTTGCCAGGATCCATTCATGGTGGCCTAAAATCGTCCAATGAATGTTTCCCATGAATTAATTGAACAAATCGCGGCTCGGAAAGGCTTCTATTTTGAGCGGCGGAGGACACCGACGAGGAGCTGCGGAATTGCGCAACTCCAGGTCGTAACGTCGGCGATTGGCGGTTGTTCTTCATAGCCCAGACGTCTGTGAGATGTCTGGAAGGGACGGGGATGACGGGGGAAGCCGGACGAGGCGGCGGGAGGCGACAGCTGCCGCGCGCAGGCGACAGGCGCAGAAACGCGCAGCCACGCACGCTCCCAGCGCGTTTCCGGCGATTGCGCTAGCTGGGGAGGGGTGGCAAGGCCGCGGACGTCTTCCATTGTCAACGACGGGCTGCGGCGGGGCCAGACGAAATGGCGGTGGCGCAATTTCGTGAGGATGAAGAAGGGCTGACGTCAGCCCTGGCCTTGCTGACGTCGCCACGCTGATGTGGCGGCCACTTATCTGTCACGTGGCATCTATCCATGCTAATGTGGAATTTTTTCTGAGGCAGTTTTTCAAGTAATTTTGACGTAGACAGCTCTAGATTTGAAGATTTTAAAGATCGAAGAGCTGTATTTTGATCGGGCAATGTAATAGTTAGGAATTACATGTTTTTAAGCCCGATAACGACGTTTTCAATTTCCTATTTGCGTATTTATTTATTATTATGCTTTAGCATGCGATTATGTGATTAATTGCGCTTAGAAAAGCATGAAAATAGGATTTACGTTGTATTAAAGCATGTTTTATTTTTCGCGAGCACGTTTTATTATGTGCGCTTAGAAATTGCATGCTTTAGGAATTATGTGGTGTAACATGATTCAACAAACCTTTTGAAGAAAAAGACTAAGCAAATAATAAAATAATTAATGTTTGATTAGACTCCAATCGAATTGGATATTAAACATTAATTCGGACCTCCATTATTTGGACCCTACACAAAAGTGGAACAATTATATAAGTAAACGTCCACCTGAGTGGCTTGCTTGTATTTTTTAACCACTAGTTTTGTGAGATGGGTTTTCTAATGTAATATTTAATTATTATTGAGTAGTGGAAGCGAAGACGTAAACGTCCACCTGAGTGGCTTACGTGCCTAGTAAACACGAGCACTCTAGCAGATAATGATTAAATAAGATGGCTAATTAAATCAAATTGAATGCGGTATGGTTCACGTAAGTATGCCAATTTCGAGAATTTGATGTTAATTCGGTCAAATTAATGGTCAAAGCTTAGATGTCACCCCGGGTAAAACTTCCTGAGAAGTCCCTTCCCGCGTCTTAATATTAATAGTGACATGGTCCAGAGATATCAGATTTTTAATTCCATTCGTCTTAAGAACCTAGGCGTGAATTGGAATTAAAAAGCTAGGTATATAGCTTGGTCTAGGGGTACACGAGTAAACGTCCACCTGAGTGGCTTACGAGTGTGATCTCTAGGGCTATTCGAGTATTTAACATCATTGGTTTTTCAAAAGGTTACAATGATGGTTAATTACGAATTATGTGCAAATATAACTTTCTTACATGCTTTTATTATATTTTTCAGATATGTCTGATCGAAAAAATTTCAAGTTTCTAAACAGTCTCACCAACCAAGCCCTAACGGGTTTAAATAAACTCACAAAGTGGAAGAGATATCTTATTGTCCCAATAAATGCTCTTACAAGGTCCTATAAGAACTTCTGTTTTATGACCACTATATCTAAGATTGAGATTACCCTGAGTAAGTTACTCAATTATTTGGTAGTGGTTAAAGAGGTTTTAGGAAAGAGTAAGGGTGCTCAAGTCTTGAACATCACCAGTAGCTCAAGGAATCCTCCGAAAGGCAGAAACCAGAAAAAGAGCGTAAAGGGTGGACAATTCAAGAAGAGCAGTGGGAGTAAGAAGACGATCATTACCGGCGACATGCGAATGTCAAAGGAGAAAGGAAAGTTCTTCAAGAGTGGTAAGAAAGCACACTGGAAGAATTATAATCTAGATGTCAAGGCAAAGCAGAAAGAGACGCGAGTCGCTCTTGTAACTGAAACTGTTCTGGTTTCCTCTTCTACCCACGAATGGGTAGTGGATTCGGGGGCAACTGATCATGTTTGTTACACCTTGCAAGGTTTCTTGCATAAAAGGCAATTGAGCAATGGCGATGTGGTAGTCTCAATGGGCAATGGGTCGAGAGTTCCTGCAATTGCCATTGGAGATTTACATCTATCTTTTGATAGTTCTGTTTTAGTACTTAAAGATGTTTTATATGTGTATGAGTTTAGGCGAAACATAATTTCTGTTTCATAACTCTACACCATGGATGGTTATAAATCAAGTTTTGATAGTGAAGTTTCTATCATGAAAGACGATGATTTTATCTGTGGTGGGCCATTAAACGGATCTTTATATGCTATTACTTGTAATCCGCATAATTCTGTTAATGTTGCTTCCTCATCATCAAATCCTAAGAAGAGGAAAGAATCTTCTAAGGTAAACCAAACTTATTTGTGGTACTTAAGACTGGGGGGGGGGGGGGGGGGGGGGGGGTTTTGCGGCGTTCCGGGGGGGGGGGGGGGGTGGGTGGCCAACCCGCCGCCGCTGCCCGGAGGTCGGGGGGGGGGGGGGGGGGGGGGGGGGGGGGGGGGGGGGGGGGGGGGGGGGGGGGGGGGGGGGGGGGGGGGGGGGGGGGGGGGGGGGGGGGGGGGGGGGGGGGGGGGGGGGGGGGGGGGGGGGGGGGGGGGGGGGGGGGGGGGGGGGGGGGGGGGGGGGGGGGGGGGTACGATCAATCTAAATAGGATTCAAAGGTCGATGGAATATAGGATCATTGGTAGTCTCTCCATGTTGAACCATTTCCAACTTGCGGGAATGAATTTGGAGAGGGGGAGTGGGGGAAGGGAGAAAAAGGAGGGGTTAAAAGTAAAAAACCCATTATTTCTTTCCTCCATCCTACATAGAATATAGGAAAGATGGGAAAAAAAAAACCTATTATGACTAGCCTACTTTTTCCTTTTTTCTTTATTTTTGTAATTTTTTCGATTAATAATAATAATAATAATAAAAAATAAAAATAAATAATTAATAAAATATATAGCTATATAATTTATAAATTTAATAAATATAAAAATAAAAATAAAGCTATTATATTTATATAATTTATATTTATTTTAGGGAAAAAAAAAAAAGAAAAAAAAAAAGAGAAAAAAGGGGGAAGGGGGAAAGGAGAAAAAAAAAAGGGGGAAAAAAAGGGGGGGGGGAGGAAAAAAAAAAAAAAAAAAGAAAGAAAAAAAAAAAAAAAAAGAAAAAAAGGAAGAAAATATTTTTTTTTTTTTTTTTTTTTTTTTTTAATTTTTTTTTTTTTTAATTTTCTCTTTAAGAAAAAATTTAGAGAAAGAGGGGAAAGGGGGGGGGGGGGGGGGGGGGGGGGGGGGGGGGGGGAGGGAAGGGGGGGGGGGGGGGGGAGGGAAGGGGGGGGGGGGGGGGTTCAAGGCGAAGGGTTATAGGGCCACAGAAGCATTAAGTTTGATACATTCTGACTTGTGTGGGCCTATGTCTACACAAGCTCGTGGAGGGTATGAGTACTTCGTCACATTTATTGATGATTACTCGAGGTATGGATATGTTTACCTTCTTCGCCACAAGTCGGATTGCTTTGAAACCTTTAAGGAATTCAAGGCAGAAGTGGAGAAGAAATTAGGTAAAGAAATCAAAACACTGCGATCTGATCGTGGTGGGGAATACCTATCTAATGAGTTCATGGACTACTTGACAGAATGTGGGATTACATCCCAGCTAACAGCATCGGGCACGCCTCAGTAGAATGGTGTGTCAGAGAGAAGGAACCGAACTCTCTTAGAGATGGTTCGGTCCATGATGAGTTATGCAACTTTGCCAGTTTCCTTTTGGGGATATGCCCTAGAGACTGCAGCATACTTGCTGAACCGTGTGCCTTCCAAGTCGGTACAAAAGACCCCTTTTGAGTTGTGGAATGGGCATAAGCCTAGTTTGCACCACTTAAGGATTTGGGGTTGTCCTGCTTATGTGCTAAATAGGAAAGCCGACAAATTGGAATCACGTTCAGAAGTGATGTTGTTCATAGGGTATCCGAAGGAAACGAAGGGTGGATACTTTTATGATCCTAAAGAACAGAAGATCGTTATTAGCACTAACGCTCGGTTCTTAGAAGAGGATTACATTAGTAACCATAAGTCTCGAGTCGACATCATCCTTGAGGAATTAGAAGGTGGTCGAGTTCCACTTGAACAGCCAGTTGTGCAAGATAGTACTCCACGAGTAACTGCACAATCTGTTAACACAGTGCCTGACACTGTTCGATGTAGTGGGAGGGTGATATTTACACCCGATTGGTATATGTTCACTGGGGAGACATCTGATCATCTCCCGGCAGATGAACAGGATACCGTTGATCCCTGGACCTACAACGAAGCAGTGGAAGATATAGATGCAGATTCCTGGCGAATCGCCATGGACTCAGAATTTAAGTCCATAACTCATATGGATGTATACGAGATCACTGAACTACCTGATGGCTGCAAGGCTATTGGTAGTAAGTGAGTACACAAGAGAAAGAGAGGACCGAATGGAGAGATCATGGCGTTTAAGGCCAGGCTAGTGGCGAAGGGTTTTACCCAGAAAGAAGGTATCGATTATGAAGAGACCTTCTCGCCTGTAGCAATGATTAAGTCCATTCGGATTCTTCTTGCCATAGCAGCTCACATGAACCTAGAAATCTGGCAAATGGATGTCAAAACTGTATTCTTGATATTGTTCCGAATTTGCCTAAGGCAATCACAATTTATTATGATAATGCGGGGGCAGTGGCAAATTCAAAGGAACCCAGATCCCACAAGGCGTCTAAACACATAGACAGGAAGTACCATATTATAGTAGAATTCGTATATCGAGGAGACGTGGTGATTGACAAAATTGGAACTGAAGACAACCTAGCTGATCCTTTCACGAAGAGCTTACCAGTTCCGGCTTATGAAAAGCATGTCCGTGGCCTAGAAGTGGTAGAGATGCCACCCACTTAGGACTACAGAAACTTTTGTATAAGTGGGAGAAGATGCAGTGATAGATATGATAGATAGTTGATTACTAGTTTGTACCTAGAACTGACACATTGTATACTAAAAGTTTACTTTAGTATAAGTGGGAGAATTGTTGGGATTTTGTATACTGGAAGCAAAGTTTATGCTAGTACACAATGTGTTTTATCTTTACCACTATATTATTCTCCTATCTGATAAATACTCCCTCCGTCCCACTCCATTAGTCCAGTTTTCCTTTTCGGGCCGTCCCACTCCATTAGTCCACTTTCCTTTTTAACTTAAAATAACACTCTTATATATTCTAGTGGACCCTACTACTTTATACTACTTTACACAGAACAAACAACTTTATTAATCTATGTGCCGAAAAGAAAGTGGACTAATGGAGTGGGACGGAGGGAGTATATATTTGCACATGTAATCATTTATCTTGTATAAAAGTTAGATTTGTGTAGTGTGTCGGGTATCACAGAAGACTACACAAATTGGTTGAACTGACAAGATATAAACAATTATCACAGCTGAGACAACTTAAGGATAAGTTGTCGGTTTAAACTGCAGTTTAGATAAGAAGTGGCTTGTCTTAGCTGCTTGTCTTTATTGTTACACTTAAGGTGGTGTATTGATGGATCACAGTGAGATGTGTTTTCCTAACTGACCTTAGTGGAGAACCAAGATCTCGGTGACTTAGTTGTTCTTAAGCTTGATAAGACTTCAGCTGAGTGCATTTGACTATCTATCACTTTGACCTACTATGGTGAACGTAATCGCGACCGAATCTACGTATCTTGGGTGCTAGTAGTCATTTGTAGCTCAGGCTGGTTGTATGTATCTTGCAACCGTATCCTAGTAAAATATGTTGATAATATTCCATGAGAAACTCGTAAGGATTAGCACACTAAACCCGGTCGATTGATTAAGTTCAGGTGTGTTAATAAGGTCAAGTGGTACTTTTCAGGAATATATAAGATGTTAATTAATTTAAGCTGTCAGTGGACTTAATTAATTAACAGATATTTCTATCTTAAATATTGGGATCGATTAAGTCTAAAATACAAGTCCATGCTCAAGTTGGGATAAAAGGGTAAATCAGCAGGGATTCTTTAGTGGAATGAATCTGTGTTTATTAATTAATTTTGCTCTGGGCTGAGCATAGATAATTAACTAATTTGAGGCCCGACTTTATTTCTTTTATTGGATCCCTGGTCTGATTCAATTAGCTGCCCAGTATTTATTCTTCTCTCTCGGAAATTATTATTAATAGATTAATGTATTTATACATTATTTAATAATATAGAAATTATTTATCTGGAATTAATTGGCTGGGCCAATTAATTGATAAATAAGTGGCCCAGTTATTCTTAATTATATTATGTGTTGAATATTAATTTATTATTAGAAGCTCATTAACATTATAATTACTAATGGGCCACAATTATAATATAATGTTTTATACATTATATATAGAGGATAAACATGTTGATTAAGATTATGATTTCCTAAAATCATAACACAAGACAACGTCAGTTAAATTTTGAGAGCAGAAAAATAATTCCTCTCAGATCTTTGTCCACACGGAGGAGCGGAAGGGCCGGGACACAGATCGAAAAATCTAATATACGAGCAATAATCAGAGCTGCAACAACGAAGGAGGAAGGTAATCGGATTCTTCACCTCCTATTTCCTTCATACATAACACAGATAAATTTTCATCCATTGGCAGCAAGTCACAGCATAACACAACCTAATTTTCACAAATTTTCCAACAATTTGCAGCAAGCAAGTGGTAACATAGATATTTTCACATATTCTTTAATTGACAGCCAGCCAAACAATAGGTGCATAATCTCCACAGATTATTCACAACATGGCCAACATATTTGCAGGAAGTAAAATATAATATCTCGTACTCATATTTTATCTCATTGATATCTCAAAAATAATGCAATTAGTGTTAGCTATGTTTCATCATTTTAGAACCCTAATGACTAAATCATGTAACTCCCCGACTCCCACGTAGGGGCACAGAAGTCGAGACGTCACGGAAAGGAAAGATATAAAATATATTTTCAAACCATCTTTGAAAAAAATAGGAGTATTCTCCCATTTTAATGTACATAATTTAAGAAGAACCATCTATAAAATGATTATACTTGTATTTTTATGTTCAACATATACACTCCAAAAGTTAACCAAAACATAAAGTATTTCAATCACTTATTTCTAAAAGAGTGCAAAAACATCCATGATTTAACCCCTCATCAGCTCTTCCCGTCGTCAATTGCAGCTCAACCTGAAAATATTTGAAAACATTTTGGGTTGAGCACTAGTGTACTCAGTGGATAAATGTGTTTTGAAAACAAAAGATAGTTTATCCAATCATATATGTATCATAAGAAGGATTTTGAAAATATAAACAACTCCCAGGATACAAAACATTTCAGTGCGCGCATTCATGTCACATTTAACTGTTACTCCTTACGGCGAGAACCCTAGTCCCTAGAATCGTAGTTTAGGGGGTCTCACTTATTTACTTGGGAACCCTGACCCCTAAAGTTGTAACTCAGGGGGTCCCACTTACTTACTTGGGAACCCTGGCCCCTAAAGTCGTAACTTAGGGGGTCCCGTTTCTTGGTTAGCACTTAGTGGGAATCAGTCCACTGGTAACTAACTACGTGTACACAATCGTTGATTAATGTTTTAGATTAATCAAGGATCTAGATCGATCTCTCAGGAGCATTAAACAGTATAAATGCACAAAAACTTTCATGTATAAACCGTAATTTACAGAGCTCATTAACTCAAAATATTTTTTAGAGAAAATATTACCCACCTTGTAGTAGATCGTTTATCCTATGAGTCTTTCCGACACCGAGGGCTATTGCTCTTCCACGATCGGTCCTACAACAATATCCTAAGTTTTAACGGCTTAATCTAGTAGTAAGCGTACAAAACACGACCTACATGACAATATCTAACAGTCATTAGGTCATAAAAATTGTCATAACTATATGCTTCTCAATATAATTATGTTTCTATATTCTATTAAACCTGTGCAGAAGGCTTATATTAAATAAGTTTCACAGACCACGAATTCACACCATAAATACTAATCTTTTACATGCAGATGCTTTAGGGAGTCTAGGTCATACCAGAATTGGTTTCATATCAAAATAATAAGTCTTCTAAAAGTTATGACCGGAATAGTATCTACTGTGCCAACAGAGGCAGATTCTGACCTACTGTCCTTTAACTATAAGTTTCTAGGACTAAATATGCTTTTAAAATTCTAAGATTTAACACATGTTTAAGGGACATGTAGGAATATCATATCAAAATTTCACATTTTTTTGGATAAGTGATGACTTCTGAAAAATACAGAACATTTTCAACCAAAATTCACATTATAGAATGCATGCTTTGATTAATACCAGAAAGTATGCATTAAACTGCTTTCACATGCATAAGTTAAAAATACAAACTAAATATTTTTACACAGCTCTACATGTATAGAGTATTTAGGAAAAAGAATCAAGTCAATCATTTGTGTGAAGTGAGATATGAACATTTCACTAAACCCTATTCAGAGAGCGTTCTATTACGACAGTGTAAAAGTATAAATCATTTAAAAATATAAGGACTATTTTAAAAATTACCAATTTTTGCATAGAGCACAAAGAGGTCTTGAATTTAACTTTCATTATTTTTATGGAATTGTTCAAGTACCACAAAGCCATGAATTTGATGAGGGGAATCACGGAAGAAAAGGGAAATGGCAGTACAGATTCCTGTGCCTATGCAACTTAAACATTTCTTGTTGTCTTACATCCAGATCTACACATGCAACCCTGAATTTCATACATGCAATCCCTCAAATATAAATCTCTTACATGCAGGATCTATCCATGGTCAATTCCCAATCAAACAATCTAAAACCACAAGCTACAACCAAGACATACATGCAAAGGCCTAGATGAAAGATCAGATTTTCCAAAACATTGGAGTTTCACTGATTTCGTTTTTAATAGTAATGAACACCACCCTCAAGCTCTAAATTAAGTTTCAAATAAAACTATTGAAGATTCTAGCAAACCCATTTCAGAGAAAGAAAAAGGAACGTATTTGAGTTCTAGAATTACCCTGCTCAAAGCCTTGATGAATTGCAGCAAAATGAAAGAAGCCCAATAGGAAACTTCCGATAAGCGAGATGTGTTGGAAGAAAGATTCTCAAATTTTCATAGAAGAGGGATGAAGAATGGCAGAGGTCTTGCAAATAAGTGTGAGAAGGAGTTGAAGAAATTTATTCAAGTGACAACACATCCACCAATTATACTTACGTGGCAAGAGTTTGTAGATCATGAGTTCCATTCCCATCCTCTAGCATCGACACATCATCAAACCTATAATAACTAATTGAAACACTTCTAAAACTAAAGTTACTCACAAGGTGTACACTACTTTAGCAAAAGGCGATACCATACTAACACCTTAAAAGTTTTTTTTTTAGAATAAATAAGTCATCTTGAAAAACTAAGATTTTTCCTTTTTATTAGTATTAAAATAATTAAGGTTTTCTAAGGTGTGAATCTTCTCATATTTAGCTCTGAAGAATTAAACGTTTTTAAATGATTATAGAAAAACTCGGAATATTACAAATCCAATCCACCGTACTCTACTCAATGCATATCCTAGACCCAAATCAAAAGATTATGCGAGGGAAAGATCTCACTAGCTTGAAGTACCGCGGAAGCCAGATGGCCAAAAGCTTTGATAACTCTGGATTGGTAGTGATATAAACTTCTCGGTAGGGGGTGACGCTGACTCTGTCGGCGCTCAGATCGGAGCAAAGCACATTCGGGACACAATTGCTCAGAATCGAAAGCAGGACTCGACGGCGACCTTGGGGCCGCCATACCAGATCTCGCTGTGGAAGGCGATAGAGGTCTGTTTACGCACGACTTCGCATCCGATTGCATCATCACGCTGGGGGCATCGCCATTTACCCCATTTAGTGACGGAGCCGTTTGGTCAGACAACTTTGGGACGGAGGGCTTTGGATCCCAACCACATGGCAGAGGTTGCCTCACCGTTACGCCGGTCGCGGCATTTCTTCACCGAGACCCAATTGTCATCAACAATTGGAGGATGATAGTAGAAGTCCTCGGCTGTTAGACCAACCCAAAGCTCTGAAACCGAAAGGTGGACAAGATAATTGAGACGAAGGGACTATTATATATATTCGGGATTTGTTAAAACCTTATGAATAAGAGTTATTTTGGACGTTTTAAGGAAAAGTTTTCAAAATCAATTACAATACTTCCTCCATTTTGTTCAACTTGTATTGTTTTCCTTTTTGGGTTTTCACTATTATTAAAAATGGAAAAGAATTATCATATAAATCTCCACTTTCTTTGTGCCCACTCATGGACAACTTATCCAAACACAATCAATAACTCGCATGCTAGAAAGATGGTGTTTTGAACAGTTTTCAGCTGCAGCTGGAGTGTTTGGAACATCCAACTATCAACAGAATTTTCTTACAAAATATAGTCAAGATAGAGAAGCTGCTTAAGCTGCTATAACTCAGCTTTCAGCTGCAGCTTACAACTTATCTAATTTATTGGATTATTTTGTCCTTTAAATATTTTTATAATTCTCAAAAAAATCATTAATTTTAAAATTAATATTTTTATTAGTTATAACTTTAATTATAATGATATTTTAATATAGTACTTAGTAATTCAATAAAAATAATTTTACATTTATTATTTATAAATTCTTCAAGTTGAATGAAATAATAATTATTAATATTAAATATAAATTAATTAAATAGTGGGTTCAGAAAAATTCGAATTTTGAATTAATATTTTTCTATTATCATTTAATGATAATTATTTATTAGCTATGTAATCATTAAAATTCTATAAAAATATCATTACTATGAATTTATGCAAATAAGTAATATTTAAAATATAATAGTATGATATATTTATGCTAATATGATATATTATGAATTTATATAACATAGAAATTGATTTAATTTAATATTTTGTAATACTGAAATCGAAATTATAATGCAATTTTTTTTTCAATTTTATCTATTTATTATAAATTATAATTATTTAATAACATTGAGGGTAAGACGGATATTTTATTTAAAAATTAAAAGAAGCTACTGATATCAGCAGTTTTCCAAACACTATTTTCACCACTTTCAGCAGCTTTCAGCACTTATTTCCAAACATCTACAAATTCTCGAATCAGTAGCTTTCAACACTTATTAATAAGTTTCAGCTACTCCAAACACCCACAAAGAAATAAGATAAATAGAGCAGAACGGAGAGAGTATAAGACATTAGGCATGTTTTAAAAATTTGATAAAAAGTGTCTTTTTCCGAGACATATTAGGCATTCATTTGACTTTATAAATTATCGACATATATAAATATTTTGTCCTAAATTAACTATATTATTCGATACATTTGAATTGTACTTATAATTCGGATTATTAGCTCTTTATTGGATATTTTTGTTATTTGTTTGTTTATATTTTGATAATACTTCCTTTTCTGTGATACCATGCTTTCTATAATAGCCAAGGCACATATGACATGTTCTCTATGATATGCCAAGGCAAAATCAACAACTAGAATGACAAGACAACTTTTTCTCTAAGAAATACACTAATGTTTTTTTGGATTAGGCCCCGATCCAATGCAATGCCGAAATTGACAAATCATAAGGCATAAATCATATAATTAGTTCCAAAGCGTCTATCTCGAGAACAACTCGACCCGGTTGAGGTAACACGCCGAGGCCGGATCTTGAAGGCAGCCGCAGAAACTATCTTCATCTTTGGGGAAGGAAACTGGTAGGGGATGGTCTGGGATTATGCCAACCTTAACAAAGAATCATGAAGAACAAGATAAGTAGATGTTGAATATGCAGAGAGAGAGAGAGAGAGAGAGAGAGAGAGAGAGAGACCTTATCAATGTCAGTATGGGCAGGTGTTTCATAACGAGCAACAGTTACAGCCAAGCCAGAGCCATCAGACAGCTCAAAAACTGATTGAATTTTACTGAGCAGTAACAACAATTGGTGGTAATATGAGTTTATGGAGTGAAGATAAGGCAAAGGCAAAGAGTGTTATTAGATAGATAGTTACCCTTTTCCATATGTAGGCTCTCCAACGAGGACTGCGCGTTTGTTGTCCTTGAGAGCACCGGCTAGAATCTCACTTGCACTTGCAGTTCCTTTGTTGACCTACAGAGGATGTATGAAGAAAGAGCCGGAAGAAATAATAATGCAAAACTGAAAAGTCAACGTACCAGCACAACTAGGGGTTCGGAAGGTGCTGCTGCGTTGCTTCCATCTGTCTCGTATATGTCTCTAACACCTCGGCTATCACATATGTAGACAATCACTCCTTTCTCCAACCTAATTAGACCAACACCAAGTCAGAACTTATGGTTCGACTCAAATTATGTTCAACAGAGATTTAAACTGAAGATTGCGATAAGAAAACTCACCAAATTTTTGCAATTTCGACTCCTTCAGGGAACAAACCGCCACTGCAACATAACTTAGGCTACTTAGCAATTTAAAATCGTGATCTTGGGAATATATAGTAATGGACAATGTTCAAAGGAAGTCACCTATTATCACGGAGGTCTAGTATGAAGGAATTTACATTGTTTTGTCTCAATGTTTCAATTGCTTCTCTTACAGCACCTACACACAACCAGTCATGAGAGCTTAAAAAGTAAATAAGAAAAATATTATAGCCATAAAAAGAAATGATGCATCAATATCTGCATCTAAGAGTCCTAATTTATCTGCATTATTATGGGTACATATGACACAAGGACTGCGAGAGGATAAAACTAATAGTAGAATAGCAAATACATACACTAATGTATTGATAACTGCATAAGCCAATTGATTAGACTGCAAGGGGGAAAACTTAATGGCAAAAAAAAAGTATGTATACCAGAAGCATTTTGGCTGAATGATGTAAGTTTGATATATCCAACCAGAGGACCATCCTTTCCCGAGCCAGTATTACTGCATATCCGCGATTTCACTGGATTTAATATAATTTTCTCCCGTCTGAAATGCAGAAATTACACATAGTTACAGTTTGACAATTTAGTACATCTCCGTATTTAAAATACAAATACAGCCACATAGAAGAGTACTTGCATTCCTCGAACTCAATTTAACCACTACATAAATTATATTAAGTTGAATGTAAAATAAAAGGCAAACTTTTTAAAGCATAGTTGCATCAGTAAATATTGACACAAGTCCTTTAACAAAGATCGTGTGCATACACTAATGATAGGTGTTTTGTCTCAGAACCATGACGAACAATGAGCTCCACTTTACTTCCTTCTTCCCCCCTGCAAATCATTCATAATCCAGTTATTAAAGCTCTCGACTCAGAAAAACATTACATGTAAACCATTAGATGAACCCCACCACCAAAAATAGATAAACATATATTGTAGTAATATGTCATATAAGTCATGGGTAAGACATAGTTTAAAAGTTAAAACAATGCATGGTTCCCCAGGTTAATGAGGAACTTCCGATTTTACTCTACTAAAAATATTACAAATAGTGCAGTTTCCACATGGCATCATTAAGATATAGATACAATATGTTTGTGAGTGTGTAACAGAAGCTGTGCAATGTAAGCTGAACAGAAACTTGAATAGCAATATTCTATTATGATGACAGAGAAACATGATAGGATTCTTTTTGTTTCAAGTATTATGAGTCATTGTTTTATAAAACTAAGCGGTAGGTAAAATGTGTGATTGAACTTTGGACCAGTATTATTAAACTCGCTTCAAACTAGAATTAACCAAAACAGATGAAAGGTGATTTAATGAAGATAAGATTTCCTTACATCCTTCTTTCAAGTTTGTTTCTTATCAAATTTAACATAATCACAAAAAACTTCTTAAATGCAACTGACATATTACTCTTACATAATCTCATTAATATCAATAAATTAACTAAAATAATATATGACCGCACGCAATGCATATTTACACCATCAACTGCAAGGTTGAGCTAGAAGTGACTTACTGCAAGCGCTCAGCAGCATCATATATTTCCATGCTTTCTGTACTGGTATCGTCAATTGCAAGGATGAAATCCCCAGATAAAACTCCAGCCTTATAGGCTGGACCTCCTGGAGCAGCCGAAACAACCACCAGTCCGGAATCCGCTTTATCTTTCTTAGGGTATCCTATAGATAGCCCTACTCCAGTTAGAGTATTTCGTGTTCCTGACTGCCTTCAAAGGACACATGAACATGTTTCACAAGCTTAGAAATCAATAAAAGGAATCATTCAGAAAGGCTTAATTCAAGAATAATGAAAGATGAGTGATTGCAGAACGATGAGAGCAAGAAGCCTATACCCGCAGACTCTTGAACTTTTTAGGCTCCAAGAACCGGGTAAAAGGGTCGCCAAGAGTAGCGACCATCTTCCTTATAGCAGCATCTACAGTTGAAAAATAAGAGATATAGTCATGAAATATGGAGTTGTTCATTTCAGTTAATGGGTATAAGGCAGAGTAAAATACAGAGGTTATCAAGCAAATGTAAGAGGCATTGGTCATTTGACTGATGGATAAAGTCTTCTTGCATATGATTGTCAGCTCAAGCATATGGTTACTAAACACTTCCATAACTAAATTTACAGAATATTGACTTCAAAACCTATGTCAATTAGTTTTTGCACTTCTAAATCTACAAGTATCAATAAAGGCGTCATTCATCCAAATGAGTAGTTAATCAAGCATTTGGGGTTGGTAACTTGCATTTTTGTTCCAAGGTTCTCGTCTAGTTTTTTTTGTTTTTTTAAATCTATGACTGCCACCAACAGGAAACATAACCAATCAACAAAAATAGGGGGCATACACCGAAAATGTTTTATATTATCAACAGAGTAAAATTCAGGACGTTTGAATGGTTTCCCTAATCCTAAAACCACAGGTAGTCAGGCTAAGAAGGCATTGAAAGTACTGCTCAGAGATCAAGCCTACTTATGCACCTACGTCTTATTTCTTTGTTCCTACAGAAATCGAGAACCCACCTGGTATATATATATATATATATAGGGGTAGGTTTTGATGTGAACAACTCTTATCATGTGAAAATGTGAATGTATTGCAATTGTATTTGTCAGATTCCAAAAAACCCCCTTAAGTGCAGTCTGATCATTTGAAAGTGCAACACTTAAAGTACAATATTATCATCTATAAAGTGCAACACATTTTTCTTTAAAGTGCATGTTCACATGTTCACACAATAAGAGCATGTTTACATTTGAACCTCCTCCTATATATACATGTGCAAGTTCTCTCCTCAAACAATATATTTATCCGAGTTGAAAGACAAGACACTTACAAGTCTCTTCCCTTGTGGTCATACTTTCATTACGCAATGCGTCTTCTCTATATCTAAACCAACTCTGTCCGTTGAAAGTCTTATCAACATAAGCACGGTCTATGGCTCTCCATGCCTCCAAGAAAAGAAGATTTTCTTCGGTAAGGGCCACTACATTACAGAAAATACAAATTATTAGAGCATAAAATTAAAATAGAAGCAAATCCAAATAACTTCAAACTAAACGAAAATCAATTTGCAAAACCTATCAAACTTACATGACGGTGTTTTGGTGACAGTGGCACCTAATGCCATGACAAGCATCACTCCTACTATAAGATGGACAGAAAAGGCTGGAACAAGACTGTTAAACCGTTCTGCACGTTTAAGTGCTTTTCGAACGCTGATAGAGAACTTCCTGAGGCTAGGAATGCTGTCAGCCTTCAGCACAAAGAAACTACAATGCAGTACAAATTTCTTATCGAGCCACCAAAGTGACTGGAGAAAATTCTTGTTACCATTGCTTCTATCTGGAGTCTGAGATGAGAAACAAATACCGCCCCTCAGCTGTTGACTCTTTGAACACCAGCGTAACCGATTTCCACTTTTATTTGCTGGAAAATGGTTCAAAAGAAGCACCTGAAACCATTGAGTTTTTAATTTTTTTTTTTCCAGAAATAATAACTGTGAGGCCTTCATCCATTTTCTGGTCACTATAATATTTCCACAGTTGGTGGAATCATTCAACACCACCTCACTACCACTGATGTTGAATAATAAAAAGAATATACTGAATCCCGAGTTGCATCACATCATATTAGTACATCAATCTTCCAATTGCTATCAAAATTATGAAGGTCGTTTTATTTTATATTGTAAAATTTCATTCTCAATTTTATTCAAATAACTCAACTAAGAGATTATCCATCTGACGATCGCCTAACAAATCCTACTAACCCACAACTGCTTTAACATTTTCCAGCTAGAGAAAATTAAATGAAACGAGCAGCAGAAACATTCAACATAACAATCACGCAGAATTTGCAGTTCGGCACGAAGAAAATCGCACCTCCGAAGAGAAGGCAATTGAGTTTCTGCTAGAACTGCCGACGGCGAAAGCGGCGGAGCTTCCCAAAATCACTTCCATTTGATAATTCCGAGTTTTTTTGCAGCCACAATTTATAGGCAAGGCAGAGGATTTGGGTTTTGAGCCTGATTGGTTGTTATCCGTTGCGCTTTTTGCACTTTCAGATTGAGTATGTATTTTATTATTATATGATATTATTCTCTTTTTACCCAATTTCATATAATAAAACTCAAATTTACCCAATCCTTATATTTTCAACATAAAATACCCAATTTTACCTACACTATCCCTAACTTTATGAAAAGTCAAAAAGCCGAGCGGGATTCGATAGGTCGAGCGGGATTTCTTGAGCGGGATTTTCCGAGCGGGATGGAGCAGGACGTGAGCGCATGAGCGGGATTTGAGTGCATGAGCGGGATTCGAGCTGTACATGAGCGGGATTTGAGCGCAGTGAGCGGGATTTGAGCGTAGTGAGCGGGATTTGAGCTGTGCATGAGCGGGATTTGAGTGCAGTGAGCGGGATTTTTTGAGCGCAGTGAGCGGGATTTGAGCGCAGTGAGCGGGATTTTGAGCGGGACGCGAGCGGGATTTTGAGCGGGATTCCGTGTTCTGCTTCAAATATCCGATTTCAATCATTTACGCAAACTGACAAGTCTGAAAAGTAGGAGTTTTAATGTAAAATTGGGTATTTTGTATAGCAAATATAAGAATTTGGTAAATTTGAGTTTTGTAATATCAATTTGGATATTTAAAAAATTACCCCTTATCCTGCACTTTCATTTTCTATAAAAAGAATATTGTATATTAGTATGTGGCTTCAATTGTTCAATTTTCCTTTCAATTTGGATTAAATTTTGGTCCCAATATTTTCTTTTTCTTTTTTAATGTGGGCTTTAAAATGGCCAAGACCCAATAAAACTTGGTCCTTCAAAAATGGATTCGATCTTCCGTCGAATATTTTCGTGTTTAATACACACCAATGAAATGGCATCAATTACTCCAAAATACCTAAAATTTATTAACAGATCTCAACTATGATATATAATTGTAAAAATATTTTAAACTAATTCTATAATATACCCACCCTATATTTTATCTATACATTGTAAAATAACTACCACTTGAATAGTATTTTATAAATCTTATTTCATTTTTCGAATATTATTTTGAAGCGTTGATTTTTACACTATAAGTTTGAAATGGACGTAAATACAGAATAAAATTGAGATTACGAATGAAGAAATCCAGCATTGATGCGTAAAGAGGAAATTTTCTGTATATTATTTTAGCACTCAATTATTAATTTACAGGGTAGTTCGGATTGTAAGGCAATAATCATTAACCACTTGCTTAAAATGGACCTTATCATCAAATCACGTTAGGTGCATCACCTTATTGTAATCGATATATATTATTCATCTAAATCGATTTTAAAAGAATTGATTACTAGATCAATCACTTATTTAAAAATAAAAATAAAAATAATAATTATACTATATGTTGTCAGTAACCTTTTTTAATCATTGTGTTGGAGTAAATTACGAATTAAGAGATACGAGATGTAATTTCAATGATAAAATAATATTTTTTTTTCTAAAAAGTACATAAAAAATCCGATTTCTAAATGATTTAAGGGAGGTAGTAGCACCTACTCACTAAATTTGTAATTTATATCAGTTTAAGGGTGTGTTTGTACTTCTTATTTTGTTTTTGTTAAAGTTGAAAATACTCTTTATATTCCAGTATTTGTGGCTCACTTTTTTTCGGCACCGACAAAAGTTTGACTTTTTTATAGTTAAACTTAGTCACACAATTTTTGTTTTTTTAGAATTAGTCACTTATATTTGGACGTCCAAAGTAATTGTTTTTAAACAAAAGTAAGAGACTTTTGGAATAACATAAAAATATACCCTTTCGTTCCATTCATATTGTCTTACTTTTTTTTTCGGGTTGTCCTATCTATCTTGTTCTCTTTTAGAAATAGCAATTTATTTACACACAACTATCCATTTTTCTTTTGAGGGACTCATTTATTTACACATAATTTATAACTCTCTTTAATAACCATAGCGGAAAAAAAAAAAAAAAAGACAAGCTCAATGGGACGGAGGGAGTATATATTTTTGGTTATTTTGGAAATTGTTGTGCTTTAAATAAAAAAAAATATATAAATAAATAGATGGTTAAAAGAAACTATTTAATTAAATAATTTAATTTGAAAAAACCTAACATATAAAACAATTTTTACAAATACTAAAAAATAGGTTATACGGAAGAAGAAAAAAAATGTTCAAAATAAACTCTTAACACCCCTGATGGCTGATGCACATCCAAATATAAAATTCAGATTTCTCCTAATAAACAAGAAGTTAATGTAAAATAAAAAAAGTATCCTTTTCAGAAAAAAAAAAAGCAATACTACTAGTATAAGTTAATGTATATTAAAAGTTAGGAAGACTAGTAAAAAATGTACGGGAAAGGAATTGCAGTGCAGCTCTTCATATTATTAACCTCTACCGAAATGTACGTGTCTTTCGACCATTCGTCCATTAAATTAAAATTCGTTCACAATTGATTGTCATCGTTGAAAATATCCCAAAATACCAAATTTCCACAAAAACTTCTTCCCACTCCCACCTGCTGATGATGACGTCAGAACAATTCTCACCTTTTCCAGAATTGAAAGCGATATCTGCAACTTTGATAAAAAAAATAATAAAAATTCAAAAGGAGTACAGAAATTCGGTATTCTTAACTATTTGAATTATAGAGCGAGCGACCTAAAATAATAGTATGTTATTTAAGTTTCACGTATGATTTAATATACTCATTTTGTCCAGTTGTATTTGTCCTATTTATTTTCGCCATAAAAATTAAGATGAGTGATTGGTTGTGTGAGGTAGGTCCCACACATAAAAATAAAGATTTTGTGTAATAATTATTTTTCATTTTAAGAAACATGACAAGTTAAACGGGACAATCCGGAAAAAAATAAATAAAACAAGTCGATAGAGGGAGTACATATGACTACTAACTTATACTAGTGTTCAATTTAAGTGTGACTTCAAAATGTTAAGACTTTTCCTTGTGTACTTAAACCAAATTTTATGTTCACTTTAGATGATGACATTTTGCGGCCTAACCATCTTATCCTTCCATTCCGTTCAAATTTAAGATTTGCTATTTTAAGAGTAATATAGCATACTATTAGACAATAGTTTAGTGGCATTTCATACTAGGATGGAATACGGGATGTATCCAACCTATGTAAAGAGGACCTTAGCTAGCCAAGACCGTTATACATGAGTATATTATCTATGGTTAGCTTAGAATGGTTGAACACTTCTGTGTTGTTTGCAAGCTAGAAAACAGAAACGAAATTTATCCAATACACACTTTGATAACGGCTGCGAATTATTCTCATCATAAAAAAAAACACTTTAAATAGATCACAAATTACACGTTTAAATCTAAAGTTACAACTATAATAATTTATTTTTTTAAAATCACTTTAACTTATAGGCTTATAGCCCTATCTACCACAACCTAAGTCTACCGGGGAATTGGAGCACTGAACTAAAATAACATCAAATATGAAAATGTAATCATATAGGAAGGCAGACACTTGGGGAATGTGGTCATGTGGGGCAGATAATAAATGGATACCATTTCTAGTTTAATGTTATTTATTTCCACGCTTTATGAATCAAAAGATTCTCCACGTTAAGAGAGAGTTATTTATGTTGCTCAATCTTAAAAATTGTGATTCCCTTGGGATTCTGCGCGATTTCCTTCTTATAAGGAAAAAAAAAAGCACATATTAATAAATATATTAGTATTAAATAATGCAACAACTAATCTAAATTATTCCTTGATTTAATTGACAACTAATATATGAAGTGAGTTTAGATAGTTAGACAGTAAAATTTATATAATACTCACTCTTCCCCAAATTTATATACTTTTTATGCCTAACTAATTATTGCATTAGTTTTAATAGGTCTAATTAATATGATAATATAAAAATATTATTTTATTCAATTTTTACCATATCAAACACAATTATGTCGTTAATATTTTAATAATTTATTTTAATTTACTCAAATTTTAATATCAACATTTATATAACTTTCATATTATTAATTTTTTTCTTAATTTGCAAAATGATTTATAAAATAAGAACAGAGGAGTAATACGGGATGGAAACATAAAAATATTCCTTAAAATATCAATCACGACTAGATCTAGACTGTTGATCGTACACGATTTATGATTATCATTTAATTATTTTCTTATTATAAACAGTAAGTAATTTACGATGCATTGAAATAATATCGGGTGCATTATAATTACACACGGATGCAATACATTATTAATTAATAATTTAGTGTTATAAAGCAAACATAATACATTAAACTATATATTATAATGCATCCATCCGATATAAAAAGGCACTAATGAAATCAGATCGTTCATTTTCTTAGAGTAGATCAATAATCTACGTACAATTATTCATATACTCTCTCAATCCCATTAATTTTGCAATATTGACTTCAGACATGATTTTTAAAATAGTGATGGTAAAGATGTAAGGTATGATATAAAATAAAAAATAATGAAGGTTTATTGGTTTAAATGATTATAATCTATTTATTTATTTTTTATTTTAGATAAATTATAAAATAAGTGAGACAATCCAAAATAAAAATATTATAAGATTAATCGAACGGAAGGAATATCATAATGATAGACATGTGATTGCACATACTTATTCAATAAAAATGATTACAACAACAACGAGGAGCTCCACTCCTCAAATCAATATCTAATAAAATAGTCATCAAAAATCAATTTCACAAAAAAGTCCAACACACTTTTATGTCACATCTTCCAACCAAGATAAAAAGATTCCTGGCCACATTTAATATTATGGTTTCAAAAAATTCATGATATATTGACCAGGAAAAAAAAGGCAATTTGAAAAGCATTCCCAATTTTAAGAGAGAGACTATCCCACAAGATTGATGATTAAAGATTAAGCATATACTAGTAATTAATATTTCAAGATCGTGTTGGACATTATTATGTAGAGTAACCAAATCCAAGTCAAACAATTTATCATTTGACAATTTTTCCCCAAAGTCCTTCACCAATACTAATATGATTGGTCACATTGGCCTGGCTAAAATATATAAAGGGACATATTCAAGATTAACAATGGCAAAATGGATGAATGATAAACAATTTCGAAGACGCCGAATAACAAAATCTTAAAAACTATACATATGTAAAATAATATTGCAAGATAATTTAATACTAACTATATTCATGAAATAATAAATCCTACTTGTACGAGACTTCACAAAAATAGAAAAAGAAAACATGAAATAGAGAAAATAAAAATAAAATTGGCCTAAAAATTGTTGGGATTTGAAGTCGGCTCCACTCTCCTCATCGGAATCCCTTGCTTATTCAAATCATCATCGAACACGTAAGCAAATCCACCGTGTCGGGTCAGATCCATACCCGCCAGCTCATCATCCTCCGAGATCCGAAGCAGGTTGCACCGATGCAAGACGTAGAAAACTGTGCCCATCGTCACGCTCACCCAGCCGACTATCACCACGATCTGGACCACATGCGCCGCCAGCAGCCGCCCGCCGCCGCCCATCAACAGACCGTACGGACGCCCGATCTTATTCCCGTACACCTCCGTCATGTACTTCTCGGAGGCGAACAGCGCCGTGAAGATAATCCCCCACGCGCCGCATCCGCCGTGGAGCTGCGCCGCCTCGAGCGGGTCGTCGAACTTCAGTTTCTCCGCCAGCGCGTTGCAGCCGATCAGGACAAGCGCCGCCACGAATCCGCACACGATCGCTGTCCACGGCTCCACCACCGAGCAGCCACCGGTGATGGCGGCGAAGCCGCCGAGTAGCCCGTTGCAGACGTCGGTGACGTTCCAGTGGCCGGAGAGGATCCTTTTTCCGAATAAAGTCGTGAGCGCCGCCGTGCAGCCGGCGAGGGTGGTGGTGACCGCCGTCCGCCCCACCGCTGACCATTGACCGTAGTAACTACCCGATTCGTATGCTATCAGGATCTTATTAAACGACCCGGGATTGAACCCGTACCACCCGAACCATAATAGGAAGGTTCCTAATACGACTAACGTAGCGCTGTGCCCGCGGAGCGCTACGGCCCGACCCGAATGATCGAACCGGCCGATTCTCGGGCCTTCAATTAAAGCGCCGCATAAACCGGCAATCCCGCCCACCAAATGGACCACACCCGAGCCGGCGAAGTCGATGACTCCGGATCCGAATAAGAGATTACCCGTGTTTGTCGGGCTGGCCCACCCATGGGGTGACCAGAACCAATGAGAAACAATCGGGTAAACGAACCCGGTCAAAGCAGAGGAATAAGCCAAATAAGCGATGAATTGAGTCCGCTCGGCGATCGAGCCGCTGGTGATTCCGGCGGCGGCGATGGCGAACGCCCACTGATAGAGGAAATTGCTGTAGTCGAAGTCGGCGGTGGGGACGTCTTTGAGGCTGAAGAAGTGTGTTCCGATGAAGCCGTTGGAGGGGCTGCCGAAGGCGAAGGCGAAGCCGAAGAGGTAGTAGAAGAGCCCGCCGGCGGCGGCGTCGAGGACGTTGGTGAGCATGATGTTCATAGTGTTCTTGGCGCGGACGGAGCCGGCGCAGAGCATGGCGAAGCCGAGCTGCATCGCGAAGACCATGTAGGCGGAGTTGAGGAGGTAGGTGTTGTCGATGGCGTAGGCGGCGTCTTTGAGCTGGTTCGAAACGACGTCGAATTGGCCGCAGATTAGCTGCGCGGCGGCGGTGGAGTTGGTGGTGTTGGGGCCGAAGAAGGACGCTAGCTGCGAGGGGCAGCTAGAGCTGAAATCCATTGGTCGTTCTCTCTATGTGATTATGAGAGAGAGAGAGAGAGAGAGAGAGAGAATTTGAGAGCACGGGAATTGCGTGAATCTGATGAGAGTATTTAGAGAGAGAGAGAGAGAGAGAGAGGGTGTAGAGGTAGACGATCGATTTTGACTTTTCTCCGTTATCGAGTATAATTGGGATTCTGTTCTATCGGTGGAACTACTTCGTATTTTGTGATTCTAGATAATAAAACTCAATAAGGAATTATTTTATTAAGATATATATGATTCAATTAATTACACTTAATTACTTAGTACTATGTATCTATTACGGTTATTGTATCTGAGTTAGACTCCAAATCAAGTTGAAGCTCTTTCTAATATTTTTTATTTTAACAAAAAAATCATCAAAATTTGAAGAAATGTGTAAATTCATTCACTATATGGATTTATCTAGTCCGAGTGCCTATCTGACAAAAATCTACTATGTGTGCCTATCACAAACACTTGGATAGTAACAGGGCCGAGAGTATAATATTAATTGAATGATATATGCAAATTTTAAATTAATCAATTTATTCAAACCTAAAAGTCCAATTGGCTTGAACATGGTTTTGTCTAAAGATTTGGCCTGTCCATGGATTTGAGCCACTCATTGCTCTTCCACAAACAGTGGAATTTCAAACCAACACTATTCAAAGCACTTCAAAGTTTGAAACCACTCAGATTAGTTAGATAAAAAGGAAAACAGTAATAAAATCTACAAAAGCAGAAGTTGGAGCACAAGATAAAAAACCACACTTCAATAGCAGATCCCATCAATTCTAAGTAATCCTATCAATTCTCCTCTCATCCCCACCAACCCACTAACTTGGACCCAAAAAAAGTATTGAGGCTCCTGAATAATCTGTGTTATGAACCACTTCTCTGATTCATGATCAAACCAGATCTTGAGGTTATCCATTTTGTCTGAGAGATCAAATAAGGCTACCTCACTTTCTTGATTTTACTTACATATGCATCTTGAATCCAACTACCATTCATACCGATAACACTTCATCCTCAGTTTCACCAAAATCTTCTTCATTTGATGAAGCCTTACTACTCATCTTCTCCATTTCTTGCTCAAGATCATAAGCCTTGTCACTCATACCTTCCTCCCTATAAGCATCTATCATTATAGAGTAAGTTGTCGAATCCGTACGGCACAACTTATCCTTCATCCTCTTGAAAACCCTCTCCATCTCCATCAAATCATCCGCCTTCGAGCAAGCATATATCACCGCATTAAAGAAGGAGGTATTCTCCGGTATCTCCAACCTCCCAGCCAACTGAACACAGCTGATCACCTTATGAAAGAGGCCCGCATTCGCGTAACCCCGGATCAAACAGCAGAACGTCTTCGTATCCGCCTTGATCCCTTCAGCGCGAAGCTGATCAAACGTGTACTCCATGTGCTTCGCATCCCCTGCATCCGAGAACGCCTCGATCACGTTGTTGTAGGTGGAAGTTGTCCATGGAAACGCAAGCCTGCGCATATGCTCCATAACGGAAGACATCTTATCGTACATCCTCTTCTTCCCATACGCACCAATCAGAATGTTGAAAGTTCGAGTTTCCGGCCCTATACCGAAGTTCCGAAACTTCTCATACCACCTCTCCATCATTTCAATCTGGCCATCATCCCCAAACAAGCTAATGATAGTGTTCATAGTCCATACGTCCGGCCTGCTCGTCTCACTCTCAAGCATCCGAGAAAGAACCTTCTCCATATCTCCAAACCTTCCAGCCTTGCCATAGCCACTTAGAACTATGTTTTGAGTAACCGTGTTTGGAATAATCAAACGTTCAGACATTTCAGCGTAGAGGAGCTCAAGCAGATCGAAACGAGCAGCATCAACACAAGCCTTGATCAGAATACTGTATGTGTAGACGTCAGGCTGGCAATGAGGGAGAGCCTTCATTCGTTCAAGAAAGGAAAACGCCTTGTCGATGAGATTGCTGCGGCAACAAGCGTTAACCAATGCTGTGTAGAGCTCGGGAGTTGGCTCCAATCCTTCTTCAAGCATTTCGTCGAACAGTTGGCAGGCTTGACCGGGCTGCCCGCATCTCCCGAGAAGGACAAGGAGTTTCAGATACGTCCCTTCTTTCGGTTGATAAAAAGGTTGCCCTTTTAACATCCCAAACACCTAAAATGACCGGGAAATCAGTACTGAAGAATTAGGTCTGCTGAAATTGCGAGAAAATTAAGGAAAGAGGGGAAACCTGAATAGCTCGAAACCACTGTTTTTTCTCAATGGCGTCGGAGAGAGCTTCGGTGACGGTATTAGCCCATGCTTTGGCGTTGTTCTTCTTGTCTAATTTCTTCTTGATGTTCTTAATTGGGGTTTTTCTCCTCGACAGTTGTGAGGTTGAGGTTTGGATTAGGGCAGGATATTCGCCGGCCTTCCAGTGCTTCTTCTTCGGAGGACTCGATGTTGACGATGCAGGAGCACCGGCGGCGGAGCACGACACGAAGAATCTTCGCAGTGGCTGAGCTGCGGCGGTTCTACCGCCGGTGGAGACTGTGGACGGGAGGAAGGAGGAGGAGAGCGAGAGCTGGAACGCCGCCACCATTCCTATTCGTTTTTGCTTGATTTGCGGTCGACGGTAGGCGAATGAGGATTTATCGGAAAATTTTGATGGATTGGAGAAGAATATTCAGTCCAATTGAGAAGAGACGCTGCGAAATTGGATAAGAGTAAGAGAGAAAACTGAGATTTCTTGGCTTTAGAAAACGCTGCGAAAACTGATATTTGCATTCTATTGCAAAGGAGCGAGGTTTACCTGTGCGCACCAAAAGTAGCGGCTGCGGTTCCTCGTCAAAAAAAAAAAAAAAAAAAAAAAAGCTTTGAAGATTATAGCATTATGAAAATAAATTAATAGTTTGCTCCCTTTAAATATAAATTACATCCCTTCCTATTATTATTGGCTTGTTTATTATCAATACAGGATTACAAAAATGAGTTAGAAGTGTGTTACAATGATGAAATCCACTTATTTAAAGTGACTGAAGTTCACAAATTATTTTCATTACGACACTAATAATGAACAGTCGAAAAGAAATACTATAAGCCAACAATAATGAGATAGATGGAGTGCCGATTTCGTTCCTTACATCTCAAATGCCGGACAGGGTCCTTTTTAAAAGCATTAGTAAGTAAAAAAAAAATATTTGAAATACTTTTTTTCTTCCTAAAATTAAGTTTTTCTTTAATATTGCAAGCACTAACAATTTTTATTTAAAAATAATTTTAAGCTAACTTTAAGTATAAATAGCTAAAAGTGGTTTATAAAACTATTCCAAACACTACCTAATCTTGCATCTACACTATTGTTACATTGTAAGTTCAATTTTCTTTATATCTTTTAAAATTGATATTTCATCTCTTTAAATAACAAATAACAAATTTCACGCCTACTCGAAATTACTTAGTTTACTCGATATTTCACCTTCAGTTTTACATATACTAAGAAGAATATTTTCTACTATTTTGGAAATCATCAAGAAAAGCTACGAAAATACTTAAACTACGCCCACCAATTTGCATGCATGGCCTCTCTAACACAAAATTCCCACCATCCATTCCTTCCTTCACATCAGCTCCTTCTAATCTTAGAAGTTAGAACTAAACAACCACCTCAAACCTTGTCATCTCTGAAACTATAAATTACCACTAGTTTAATGCACAAAAACAAAAAGCTCCGACACAAGTAAATGGCCTATAGAAAGAGTAACATAACGGCGGCGGCCTCGCTGGCCTCCGTCCTCATGGTGGCCTGCATGGCCACCATGGCGGCAGCCGGCGGCAAGGAACAGCCGGTTAACGGCGAAATCGTCAAATTCTGCAGCAACACGGCCTTCAAAGACACGTGCATAAAGAGCCTCGGCAAAGCCAACGGAACCAAACCTAAAGATTTAATCAAGGCGGCCTTCGAGTCCGCGGTGGCGGAGGTCCAGACCGCGATCAAGAACACGGCCACGTACAAGAAGGCCGCATCCGAGAAGATGACGAAGGGGGCGCTGGACGTCTGCGAGCGGGTGCTCCAGACGTCCATCGACGACATCCGGAAGTCGTTCGACAACATCAACACCTTTGACATCAATAAGGTACTCACAACATGTAACTTAGTTGGTATTCTCACTATCATAAACTGATAAATTGAGCCACATTCCCTTAAAAGACATTGTAAGGGGAATGGATATCCAAACTTATATAGAAGAGACAGAATCTTCACCAAGTCGATGTGGGACATAATAATGGGCTCTAACACGCCCCCTCACGTGTAGGCCGGAATGAACATTGGACTACTACAGGTGGAAACAAATGGCCCATAAGGACCGGTCCAACATAGGGACCAAACAAACCAACATCGCTTGGGTCTACTCTGATACCATGATAAATTGGGCCACATTCCCTTAAAAAGCCTTGTAAGGGGAAGGGATATCCAAGCTTATATAGAAGAGACAGGATCTTCACCAAGTCGATGTGGGACATAATAATGGGCTCTAACATAAACCATTCTAAAAAATCATCATTTTCTTCAATAAATTCATATTCCTTTAAGTAGTTGATCTAATGTTCTAGTGTTGAATCCTTATTATGATTGATATAATAATATTATTTTTTTTTCGACATCCACAAGGTGAGCTACGCTCTGGACGACGTCCGCGTGTGGCTCAGCTCCGCCATCACCAACAAGGAGACGTGCATCGACGCGTTTGCGAAGACGCGGAGTAAGACCGGAGCGGAGGTGCGGGAGATGCTGACGACGGCAGGGGAGCTGATGAGCAACGCTCTGGCGATGGTGATCGAGTTTCAGAAGCTGTTCAAATCCTTCAATTTGGAATCGATCGCGGAAAAGATCAAGAACCGGCAGCTCCTCGAGGCCGGAGATGAAATCCCAAGTTTCGTCTCCGGCGCGAAGAGGAAGCTGTTGGAGGCTCCGACGTTGCAGCTGCCGCCGAACGTGACGGTGGCACAAGACGGCAGCGGGCAGTTCAAGACCGTGCAGGAAGCCGTCAATGCTGCGCCGGTCGGGGTGAATTTCCCGTTTGTGATTTTAGTGAAGGCCGGAGTTTACGCGGAGTACGTTACTATTCCGAAGAAGACTAACCATGTGGTAATGATCGGAGAGGGGCCGTTGAAGACGAGGATTACCGGCAACCGGTGTTACACTGGCGGATTCCAGACGTTCGACTCTGCAACCGTTAGTAAGTCTTCTCATCTATTCTAAATCACCTTCAATTTGGGCTAATTATCCAGATTTCAAAACAAAATTGAGTTTAGCATCACCGTTAATTTGGGGGAAATCGACTAATATCCAGATTTCAAAAGCAAAATTGAGTTTCTCACGTTCAATTTGGGGGGAAATCGACTAATAAATCCCAATTTCAAAAGCAGAAAAATGAGTTTATCACGTTCAATTTGGGGGAAAATCGAGTAATTAACCCTAATTCGTACCTGCAGAGGTCGACGGCGAGAGCTTCACGGCGAAGGACATCGCGTTCGAGAACACGGCGGGAGCGGTCGGCCACCAAGCGGTGGCGCTGTGCACCTCCGGCGACCTCGGCCTGTTCTACAACGTCCACATGGACGGGTACCAGGACACTCTGTACACGCACACCAACCGCCAGTACTTCCGCGAGTGCCGCATCTCCGGCACGATCGACTTCATCTTCGGCAACTCCATCGCCGTGTTCCAGAAGTGCGTAATGGTGGTGCGGAAGCCGGATCCGAATCAGGCGTGCATGGTGACCGCGCAGGGGCGAACGGAGAAGAACATGACCGGCGTCACCGTCGTCCAGGCCTGCAACATCACGGCAGAGAAGGACTTCCTCGACGCGAAACCGGCGTTCAACGCCTACCTAGGGCGGCCGTGGAAGGACTTCTCAAGGACGATCATAATGGAGTCGACGATCGACGGTTTCATCAATCCGGTGGGATGGGCGCCGTGGAGCGGGGACTCGTATTTGAATTCGCTCTTCTATGTGGAATATGAGAACGACGGGCCCGGATCCAACAACCCGGAGAGGCCGCCGGGTCGGGTCACGTGGAAGGGTATCCACAAATTTAACACCCCGGATGAAGCGCTGGCCTTTACTGCTGCCAAGCAGTTTGTGCATGATGAGTGGGTCCTACAAACGGGAGTGCCGTACGACCCGGGTTTCATGAAGAAGAAATAAATGGTTTTAATTTTATACCAAAATGTCAAAAATAATTCTTCATTTTTCAGATTTTGTCAATTGTTGGTTGCCATCCGAATCTTTTGTCAACGAATAAAACATTTTTGTTTTAATTATGCGTTTTTACATATATATTTAAGTTAATTAATATTTTAACATAAATAGAATTCATGAAATATTCAATTCAATTAAATATAAATATATATGTAATATAATTTTTTCAAACTTTAATCATTTGCATATATTATTTTGAATTTAATAATTAATATTTATATAATTAAAAAAATAGAGAATCAATCACTCGATTCAAATAATTCAAAATTAATATCGAATACGAATTAAAATTAACAATCGAACAAGAACAGCCAAATCAAATATTGAATTATTTGCTTCGTTTACTATCCTTAGTGTAGGTCTATAAAGAGCGAAGACTAAATTTTAATTCATAAAATTAAATAGCGAATAATGTAACTAGATCGTGTATAATGCATATATTAATGATATATTGATTTTCATGACGGCGTATAGGATTTATGTACATGCTTGAATTCATGGATGGGTCCAAATGGTCGTCCCCTCTCCAAATCGTGCTTAATCATAATTTCATATTGATTTAATCTATTGTTGTAAATCATACTGTAGAATTGTGCAAACGAGAATCAAACGAATTTGGATATGAAAGTGAAGTTTCTAGAACTCACAAGCTTTTGATTATGGATCGAAAAATTACTCAGTACAGAGATACAAGCTATGTATTTATACTAGCTACAGAAATGAATATAACTGTCTTCCTAACAAACTCAAAAACGTAATATGCATAAACGCGCTTCTATTAGTAACGGGCTAAGTCCATGCCATTCGATCATCCAGCAGAGATTCTGATCTAACGGCCATGGATTAAAATCCAACAACCCTCCTAACCGCCACTGAACTGCCTTCATCAACTAACTAACTCGACCTTCACCAACTGACTTTGCCTTCATCAACTGACTTCATCTTCGCTTAGAACCATCCAGAAACCTCCAGAAATCCTGCAAACTCAACATCTATCTCAAAATTATGAATTTCCTATTTTTCTAATTTATATTTTTGGATGATGTAGCTAAAAGTTTTAAGAGGATAACCAACAATCATTAACCCAAAGTGTACATTGACTAATATGACTAAACAAATCAATCAACCAACAACTTTGTAGTTTTGTTTTGAGAAAAAAATGGACATTGTAAGAATATTTTTATTTGGAAATCATCAAGAAAAGCTTATGAAAATATACTTAATCACGTCCACCAATTTGCATGCATATGGCCTCACTAACACAAAAATTGCCATCAAAATAGCAGCTTCTAATCTTAGAACTAAACAAAATGGTCATCTCCAAAACTATAAATCAACACTAATCTAATGTGGAAAAAAAAAACTGCAATAAATAAATGGTCGATTTAAAGAACAAGGTGACAACCGCCGTCCTAATGGTGGCGTGCATGGCCACCGTGGCGGCGGCCCTAGGGGGAGGCAAACTAGAGCCGGTAAACGGCGAAATCAAAAAATTCTGCGGCAACACGGCTTACCAAGATACCTGCGTGAAGAGCCTCGGCAAAGCCAACAGCACCAAACCTAAGGATCTCATAAAGGCGGCGTTCGATGCCGCGGTGTCGGAGATCCAGAACGCGATAAAGAACACGACTATGTACAAGAAGGTCGCGGCCGACAAGCTGTCGAAACAGGCCCTGGAGATCTGCGAGAGCGTGCTCGCGACCTCCATCGACGACGTCCGGAAGTCGTTCGAGAACATCGACACTTTCGACATCAACAAGGTGAGTTACGCCCTCGACGACATCAGGGTTTTCCTCAGCTCCGCCATCACCAACAAGGAGACTTGCATCGACGCATTCGCCAAGACTCGAAGCAAGATCGCGGGGGAGGTGAGAAACTATTATACTTATTTTTCAATTCTAACCTAATGGTTACTGAACCGTAAATCAATCACTCATGCATAAGTGAGAAATAGGCTGTTAATTGATATAATTAACCAACCGAACTAAAATGAAACCAAAGCCTTTTGAATCGAACTAAACCAAGAAACTTTAGTTCGGTTTTTCGTTATTTTCAGTTCAACCAAACGGTTAACCAAACCAAACCGAATTGAAAATATTTAAGTATCTTTGTATTATTTGTGTTGAAAATATCATTTTTTCTATAATAGTTATATTTATCAATTACAATTATTTATTATAATTCTTCTTATTATTCTTGGAATTGCGGTTATAACCAAATCAATCCGAACTGAAATTTTTTGGTTAAAAACCGAACCAAACCAAAGAATTTAGATTAACTATTTTACTTCACAAAATAGAAAATCCAAATTTCAATTAACGGAATATTCGATTTGGTTTGGTTTTCACTAAATTGACACTCCTAATTGAAAATACCAATTAAGCCACATGTTGTCGTTGTAGGTGAAAGATATGCTGATCACTTCGGGGGAGCTGTTGAATAATGCTCTAGCTATGGTGATCGAGTTTCAAAAGCTTTTCAAATCCTTCAACTTGGAGGCGATCACGAATAAGATCAAGAACCGACAGCTCCTTGCAGCCGGTGGTGAAATCCCTGAGTTCATCACCGGTGTCAAGAGGAGGCTGTTGGAAGCGCCGACGATGACTCTGCCGCCAAACGTGACGGTGGCGCAAGATGGGAGCGGGCAGTTCAAAACCGTGCAGGAAGCCGTGAACTCCGCCCCGACGAAAGTGGATATTCCGTTCGTCATTTTAGTGAAGGCCGGGGTTTACGCGGAGTATGTGGTTATTCCAAAGGGGACCAACCACCTCATAATGGTCGGAGAGGGGCCGTTGAAGACTAGAATTACCGGCAATATGTGTTACACCGGCGGCGTCCTAACCTTCGACACTGCTACCGTCAGTAAGTCTTTATCTTCTTTAGTAATTTGGCGGGAATCAATTCATTATCCCAATTTCAAAAACAAAATTACGAATAATAAAACCTAGGTTTAATTTGGAGGAAAGCAACTAATTATCCCAATTTCAAAAGTAAAATCAAACGTTCAATATGGGGGAGATCGACTAATTATCCCAAATTCACAGCAAAATCACCTTCAATTTGGGGGAAAATTGAAAGATTATCCCATTTTCAAAAGAAGAATCATCTTAAATTTGTGGGAGATTGACCAACTATCCAATTCGAAAGCAAAAATGAGTTTATCACGTTCAATTTGGGGGATTTCAGAAGCAAAATTAAGTAATTAAACCCTAATTCGTACCTGCAGAGGTGGAGGGAGAAAGCTTCGTGGCGAAAGACATCGGGTTCGAGAACACGGCGGGGCCGGTCGGTCACCAAGCGGTGGCGCTACGTACCTCCGGCGACTTAGGGCTGTACTACAACGTCCACGTGGACAGCCACCAGGACACTCTGTACGCCCACGCGAACCGGCAATTCTTCCGCGAATCCCGCATCAGCGGCACGATCGATTTCATCTTCGGCAACTCCATCGCCGTGTTCCAGAAGTGCGATCTGGTGGTGCGGAAGCCGGATCCGAACCAGGCGTGCATGGTGACGGCGCAGGGGCGGGTGGCGGACAACATGACCGGCGTCACCATCATCCAAGACTGCCACATCACGGCGGAGAAGGACTTCCTCGACGCGCAGCCGGCGTTCGACGCCTACCTAGGGCGGCCGTGGAAGAACTTCTCGAGGACGATCATCATGGAGTCCAACATCGACGGATTCATCAACCCCGTTGGGTGGGCGCCGTGGAGCGGAGACGTCTATCTAGATCAGCTTTACTACGTCGAGTATAACAACGAAGGACCCGGATCCAACAACCCGGAGAGACCGCCGGGTCGGGTCAAGTGGAAGGGTATTTACAAATTTAACAACCGGAACGAAGCTTTGGAATTTACTGCTGCCAAACAGTTTATACATGATGAATGGGTCCGCATAACGGGAGCTCCGTACGACACGGAATTTATGAAACCTCCACCGCCTTAACGGTTTCGTATTTGAAACCACCCACGATATCTTTTAGAGGATCACTGAAATGAAATTAGTCTCAACAAATGAGATTGTTGGTGATACGTTGGAGAATAAGTTAAGTATTCATTAATAAAGTTTTCCATATGAATCATTTGGAATTCAGGTTTTTTTTTATAGGAATATCAGCCTCGAGTTTATGATTTTTCAATTCATTAAAAGTTAAAAACCCAAACTAAACCTCATATCTAATAACATGATCAAACTATTGATACAAGACTCACACTTGTAAAATAGAAATCTTGATTAAAATTAATCAAATGTGTGTAAGCTTATGATAATGTAGTTTCCTATATCAAAATCATAATTGTCAGTAATCCAATAGGGTACACAATTGAAGGGTATGGTATTATGCCTAAGTGCAATCACAACTTTAGGCTGTGATTTCATCTGCATATGCTAACCTTCTCGTTGTTGCAGCTTCTTCCTTTCCTTTCGCCTTTGCTCGTGCAAGCCTGGATATGTAGCAAAACATTATAAGAAATCAAAGGTTTGAACACCTGATCATGATGAAGAAAGATCAAACGCATAAAGGAAACATAATTTCGTATGAATAATGAAGCAAGGGAGGAAAGTAATACGTTTTTTCATCTCTTTCCTCTTCTTTCTCAAATTGTCTGAGCTCCTCTGCTTTTCTGCCATATCTTTTAGATTCAAGCATCCCTGAGAAAACAAGTGCAGTTAACAAAGTCGAGCTCAGAAGTCTACAAATATGCTACTTGATATGGGTTTGGATTCGGACCAACGGATCTGGACCCGTTACACGATCTGACACGAGTTTAGTATCATAAAGTTGAAGTATTACCTCGTTACTTGCACTCCTTAAAGCCTGAAGTGGTTCCACACAATCCTGGCCTATAATAACCAACTTCCTCCTTTTATTTGGACCTAAATCGTTAGCATCCCCAACCTTTCGCTTTGCAAGTTCTTCAAATTGATTTTGAAGAAGAGGTGAGATGCCAGCCTGCAAAAATTTGACATTAGCTTGATATATGGAACAGGTTTTACTGTTTTAAACAAGGAAGATGATTCAAAAAAGACGATTTATTGACTGAGCAACAGTAATAAATGTTTTTTTTTGCTGATTTTTCCAAAGAATTCCACAATAATTACATAAGCTGCAAAAACTCTCAAAGGCAATCCACCTAGTAAAGTCACTTCACATAATACAATTCCTAGCCTAAAATCAAGTTAAATGCTATAGTAGATAACGAGGAGAACGTGGAAAGGAGAAAAAAGGGAACACATCTTTTAGATTTGTTGCAAGCACGAACACCGAATGACATATTAGAAGAAGTGAAGCTGAGAGTGTGCATGCGATCAATCGTGTTATATCAAACAATTGAGAATTTAGGTAACTTACCCCAGCCAAAAAGCGCTTTGAAAACGATCTGGGCTGCAATGGTCTTGAAAGTAATGTATTAAGTTCCTGAAATTTTATTGGTTAAGATGTCTTAGTAGTCCATATAAACTCTATCTGCATGAGATTACTAGTGACGGTTTAGGTTACAAAATGAGAGAACTCCCCACTAGACCCTTACCTGCTGCAACTGCTTCAACTTGTTCGATTGGGTTTTATTTTGTCTATATTTCTTCACTCTGTCCTCCTCACTGTCCTCCTCATCCAAAATCAATTCAACTGATTCAGCATTTCGCTCAAACCAATTTTTTTCAGCCTTTTCCTGGAGAAATTAAGTTTGGAATGACGAGGTAATCAAGAATTTCATCAACAAATGTAAGCCTACACGACATTTATAAACAATTCAATTTTCTAGAAACAAATAATGGCAGAAGGCAGATATATGGAATACAGGTTTGATAAGGAGCAGGATTTGAAGAGCTTTAGTACTAAAAATAAATGAGACACTGAATGCGAGCCAAATAAAATTTCACATAGTTTTGTAACTTTTAAATATTCGGAACTACAGAAAAGGGGGAAATGAACAAGGCTTGACGTGAAAGGTCACAAGAAAAGTCATTACCTGGGAACCCTTTCTGACAACCTTGTCTATTTGATGTGCAAGAGACGACCGCTTCATTATCTCTGGCATGAACGAGCTATCAACAGGAAACCGCTGAAAACTTTCCTGAATAACAAACATTTTAAGCAAATTAAGTAGCGAGATCAACTTGAAAACAGTAGCCAGATAGGGAGGGAGTATCACCGTGTTAGCACTTACACCTACATTAACTTTATGAGGTTTAAAATTCGTAATCAGAAACTTGATACACTTGATGAAATAACAGCTGCTTCGTTAAAACTACCAATCATTATCCCTGCTATAACAGAATCTAACAATGAAATTACCTTTGCAAATGATTTGCACAAAGCTGCAAATTTTGAAGCATCATTTGGGGAGATTAGAGCAATGCTGCAACCATCGCTAGAGGCTCTAGCTGTTCTTCCGCATCTATGAACATATATCTATAGCAGTAAAAATGCTGTGCTTAGAAATTTCAAGGTTTCAGGAACTAGAAAGAACCAATATATTGTAACAATGGCAAGAAGTTACTTCAGCCGAAAGCGGAAGCTGGTAATGAACAACGGTTCGAACACCAGGAATGTCAAGCCCTCGTGCTGCAGCATCTGTAGCTACAAGGACACCGTGCTCATTTTCACGAAAACGATCTATGGACTGCATTGAGTACAAGGTAATCGAAGCAAACAAAAGTGAGGAGTCAGAGAAAATGGTTTCAACTCTAGATAATAATCACAAATGCATGATGAGAATAAATCTCCCAAATAATCAGTATGGGTAAGAAAAATAAAAGTAATATTTGGTCTTATTTCAACAAAAGACACTATTCTCCAAGTTTTTGGTCAAAATCAAATCCTAGATTCTAACATTTTTCTGCGAAATGCTGAACAATCATTATTGCTTCAATAATCACAGTGCCCGGGCATGCTACTAACCATAAAAAAACGATGTAGAAATGATTTAACAGCATGTGTTCCCATTATTTTCCCAAAAAAGCACATCATTTCATCAACTCTAAGCACAATCCTTCTCTACATTTCAACACTAGCCAAAACAAATCTACCTCTAATCTTCCCCTAGAGAAGGAAATAACACTAGAAACACCACATTGATTTTTCAATTTCCAAATATGAAGGCATAGATGTAATATCTTACTCTGATATGATTAAACCAGCCTTAGAATGTCAATGATTGTCGGAGAAGTCTTTTTAACATAGTGTAAGGGTTGGAGATTGCCTCAACTATCATTAAACAATCGTGATAGACAAGATAGGCATTTCAGTACCGAAACCAAGGATGGTGGTTCACTCTACTCCTTCCTTTTCAACAAGTCAACGCATTAAGCATACTGAATTTTTTCAATCCAGGCATGGTCTTTTCCTTTATATTTTAACCTTCTTAACTTTCTCTACTGATGGAAGTCAGACTAGTTTAACTAACGAAGTCTATTTTTGGACAACCAGCCCATTCAATCAGCTCTCTTGGTTTCTTAATTCATGGGTTCTACATAACAAATTCACAACCTGCTAATCAAATGATATGTCTCAATTTTTATGTAAGCAATTGCTACATGAAAAGACATGTGTTGATAAGGATATAATGTGAATAAGGTTTCTTAAAAAAATAACATAGAGCCTTCATGGAGAGCGTGTTATACATGAAAAACAGAAAAAAGACTTCAATACAACATGGACTGGGAAAACAAAACACGATGTATGGATGAATACTGCCCATAAAAATATGATAACACAACTAGTAAGATAATGAGAAACCAATAAGAAATGCAAGAAATCAAACAACCAAACCTTTAGGCGTGCCCTCTGCTGCATTTCTGAGTGAAGTGTCCATATATTTATGTTGAGGATACGCAGTAATGAAGAAATGCGGCGCAGAGCTGCAATTGAAGTACAAAAGACAATTGTACGGCCCTGTCCATGAACACTTAGCGTGTAATACAAATAGGCATCTTTTTCGTCTTCCTGACACCTGTAACCAATAATGAATAAGATGCTCTTCTTGTTAACCCAATCAAATTAACATATGGAAAATAAAAAGGCATCTGACATTTAACATTGAGCTGGATTTTATGAAGCATGGTTACTAATTATATAGAGATTTACAAGAGATAAACATACTCAATAATTGATTCCACAAGCTCGTTTGCTAAAATTGAAGAACTGGTAAGATCCACTATAGCAGTATTAGCTCTCATTCCAGCTTTCTGTGAAAGGTTCTCCATAGAAGTAAGCCCATCTTTCTTAGCATGCAAAGATCCATGCTTCAGCTTCTTACGAAAATCAGCCGATAAAGCAAGAGTTGCAGAAAACACAAAGGTTTGCCTTTTCTTCCTAGGAAGGTTTGCCAAAGTCACACAGTTTTGAGAATTCTGAGGCTGACTCTGAGTTGATTCCTTGTTCACGGGAAGCATGTCGATTATGGACTGTAACTCTTTGAAATGACCAGCTTCAATCATGCGGTCAGCTTCATCCAACGCAAAAAATGATAAGCAGTGCATCTGCAGTTTTAAAGAAATCATCCATTTATAGATTTGTAAAAACAATACCCAGCATAATCAAATGGTGTCCATGCATCAATCTCCATAACGTCAGTCTTACCTCCACGAGATGCTGTTCTCCTCCTGACATGCGTTCCCACAGTCTTCCTGGTGTTCCAACAACAATTTCAGGCCGTGTTTTCAAAAGCCTTTCCTGCTTCTCAGTCGACATGCCACCAACAATAGGAACTACCCTAATGTTGGTGCCCAAAGCCACTGCCTTGATATGATCTGTCACCTACGCAACACATGTTATTATTTCAACATATAACTTGCTATTGTTAAATAAATTAACTAGTTGCTTCAGGTTATAGTTCGGGGGATCAGTTCGTTCCCCTGTTACACAATGTAGAGACGGCACGACACCAAAGGAAAGCAATAAAGCGAACCTGAAGTGCAAGTTCCCTTGTGGGGGTAACAATGAGCGCACGTAGGACACCTTTTGGAGCAATCCTATCATCAACATCTCCTTTTTCATCCATGAGCCTCTCCCCCTTTTCGCGCTCTTCCAGAAGACGCTGTAAAATTGGCAACGCGAAGGCAAGAGTTTTACCAGATCCAGTCTCAGCAGCACCAATTACATCCTGTAAACACCAACTAAATCATCAATATCATGCTTACTTGCCACCATCTAAAACGATACTGAGCTATTGAGGAACCACACCTTTCCTTGATGAGCAGAAGCGGGAATACAAGCTTTTTGTATTGGGGTAGGTTCCTTAAACTTTAGCCTGTATATTGATTTCATAATCATGGGATGAAGTCTCAGCTCATTCCATGCATAGTATTCTTCTTCATCCACTAAATCCTCTTCAATATTACCATCATCTCTTCCATCAATAGCTGAAAGTGATTTTTGACGTTGGGAACAATTCTTAAGACTCGCATTTCACAAACTACAAGCAATTACAAAAATCTAAAGCAAATTGCATACTAACCAGTTGCTACTTCTTCTTTTTCCTGTTCTTTACTGTTCTCATCATTATTCTGATTATCTTTTTTCTTTTTCTTCTTCTTCTCCTTGTTCTTCTTTTTCTTCTTTTTTTGTTTCACATCCTTCTTGTCATCATTTACTTTGCTTTCTTCATTAGCTTCATCGCATTCACCAAGAAGCTCGTCATCCGAACTCTCATCAGCACCGCCTTCATTTGACTTAATTTGCTTTAGTTCCGCTTTTCCTTTTGACTTTTTTCTCTTGGGTTCCACCTTGACATTGGGGATTTCCAACCCAAACTCAGATTCATCAATCTCTTCAAGAGTAAGAAATCCTGCGATCATAGAAAAACATCAAGATAATTGAGCCTGCCAGCTAAAATCAACAATTAAGCATTGCTATAATGTGAAAAAGGCTAAACAAACTCTTCTTACTTCCAAATTAATCTAAGATGAATTCAAAAGTAAAATTCACATTTTCGTATTGTGAGATCATTCTTTTAGTTTTAGTAGTTCTCCACGAAGTTCAAGAGAGAGAATTACTTGAGAGAACAGAAATTCATCTTCTCACTAAACCTACCAGCATAAATTTATACGAAACAAAGGATTTTTGAGTCAAAATACCTATGGAGTAGGAAAAGTAAATTCGAAGAATAAAATGTAAAGTTATAGCATTCAAAAATTTGCATTACTTCGACCTTCAGCTAACCAAATAGAAACAGATAACAGAAATAATCGACGAATAACCTCCTTCAAGCTCGTTAGAGCCGATGAAAAGAGACATATCATCGTCGGCGCCGCCATTACTCGCTGGAAGTGATGAGCTCCACGGCAGCGACTCCAGCCGTTCGAGTTTCTGGTCCAACTCCGCTCGAGCTCGCTTCTTCGACTTCCGATAAGCTTTCTTCTTCTCCGAAGACTCCGAAGCCATCCTTGAATGGCGAACGCAGAATTTGAACAGTAAATTATCAGCGAACAGTTTTACGCAAATTTCGATTGCGTTCTGAGTTTTGCAGCGGGAATTTTCAGGGTTGATGAGTCCAGAATTTTCTTGAAGAAAATGGGCCGTAAGCCCGATCAACATATTAATTGTCCATTGCGCTTGGGATTAACATTGCACATATTGCTCGAGTTTTTTTAATAAATTAATTTGTTTTTTGAAACTACTAATTCAAGACCATTTTTTATGTAAAATAAAATGATATTTTTTGTATGAATAATGCACAAATTAGCAAATTTATTCCATTTGTATTAGGAGTTTGATTTCAACTTTTATTTATGATATTTTTATTATGACCTTCAATTCTCAAAAATACACTTCTAAAACCTACCTATATTAGCGGAAATAAAAATGGTAAAAAGAATATTCTATCAAACTCATCTAGTCTACCTCCTAAACATCAAAATCAATTATTGTATGATTCGAGATTTTCTCATTGAGTTTGTATTAGAGGCACATTCAGAATTTCATAATATATTCAACTGAAAAACCAGATTCAGGATTTTATAATATGTTGAATTGAAAAGTAAATACTTTGACGTATAAAATTTCATACCTACCAAAAATATTTCAATATTTATATGCTACATTTATAAAGTTCAGAACTAAGTTGAATTAGGGACAGAACATTATATAAGATTAAAAACACAAAAAAATCAAAATATGTTCCTTAAATTCTTTAAAAGATATATAAAAGCGAATTTGATATAAATATAATAATAATAGTTAATAATTCGATGGAAACTGTATTTACTATTTTACAGATGCTAGGAGTGAAAGTGGTATCCTAATATCTCTATTTTTTTTAGGGAAAGTGTGAAAATACGAAAAATAAAATGTGCTAGCATCTCAAAAATAAAATATATATATAGTATATATCATTATTCTATTGATGAGATACAAAAATTGAGATAGAAATCCTCATCAATAGCATCTAAGCCACATTTTTTTGTTTGACTTCCATGGTCACACAGTTAAAATAACGTTGACTTGCTCTTTGTTGAGCTCAAATTTTTTTAAGTCGGTCCAACATAATATCAAAAGAGTTTTACGCATATCAAATACTCCCTCCGTTCCATTATTAGTGGCGCCTTTCTTTTCGGCACGGTATTTAAGAGAATATGTAATAAAGTAGGAGATATATATATGAGTAGATAATAAAGTAGGAGAGAGAGATAAGTGTAATAATGAGAGAGTAGGAGAGAGAAGATAATAAAGTAGGAGAGAGAAATGAGTATAATAATGAGAGTAGATATAAAATAAGAGAGATAAAATGATAAAGTAGGAAAGATGATGTTAACTTTTTACTAATTTAGGACGTTGCCACTTATAGTGGAACGTCCAAATTAGAAAAAGTGACCTATTATAATGGGATGGAGGGAGTAATGTCTATTATTTATAGAAAAAAAACAAAGAGTATAACATTCGCATCTAGTGTAGGACACAATAGTCATTGTTTTGGAGGCACACTAGCAAGTTATGATGGTGTGTTTTCACTAGAAACTAAGCTAGTGGTCCTCGAAAGTTCCCAACACAGCAACATATTCAATATCGCCATGTGTTAACCTATGCTCATCTTTGGTCCCTTCAAATCTCCACGGCACAAAATCTAAACAAACTTTATTATTATTATTATAATTGTTGTATACAAATTGCAATTTTAAAATATCATCGTTGGCTGGAACCCTCGGATATTCACTCTCTCCCTTTTCTTAGGCAAAACAAAACAAACCCTTCACAATTTCATTCAATTAATTCACTACCATCTTTGCTCTCCCTATACTCTTCTAGAAATTCTTCTCTACTTCCAATATTTTCTTCATAACCCACCTATAAATCCCATCGCATTGTATATGCTTTCTTGTTCCAACACGAACTTCAGAGAATCTCTAAAAAAATCGGATATTTTCCCGAGTTTTTCTTTTTCTTGAACTGGGATTCAATCATGTTGATTTGTTGTAAAACCCCATTCTTGCCGACCAATCTGGGGTGCGAAATCAAGAATCAGAGGTTGTTCTCCGAGAAATCAAGAATCCTCTGTTCTCAACGGAGGAGCCCGAAGGATAGTGTAAAAGAGTACAGTGGGCGGCGGCGAGCCTTGAGCGGGCCCATCATCATCAGTCCGGATGATGAAATCTCTTTGATAACAAAACAACCCCAAAAAAATCTGATCTTTGAAGGAAAGAAGGGCTTTTTGCACCCGGAAATGATGGGTTTGTGCGCGTTTGGCTACTACGTGAATGGGTTCAGGGGATTTCCGTGGCTGGCTTTGAATTTCCACATGGCCCACAATCTTAGTATGCATCCTTCCACCCTGCAGCTGGTGCAGAATTCGGCCAATCTGCCTATGGTGGCCAAGCCCTTTTATGGGATCTTGTCTGATGCTCTGTATATTGGTGGTGCTCATAGGATTCCGTACGTCTCCATTGGAGGTATAATTTTTTATGTTATGTTATGTTGTTTTCTTGATGTTTATATAAAGTTTAATCTTCTTTGAGTTGAAGTCTATGAGTAGTTTCTCACTTTCTATGTGTTCTGTAAGGGGATTTGATTTATTTTTTAACTGAGATCTCTTAGCCTTTTTGTTGTTATGATTTGTTAGTTTTTATTTTTATTCTCTCTTCTTTTAGGAGCTTGAAACTTGAATCTGAAATTTCCAAGATATACTTTACTGTTATTTGAAGATATTTTTTATTGAAATCTGATCTCTAAAGTGTGGAGCAAGCATATTTGCCACTTTTAATTGATGTCTATCCACTATGTGTACTCTTGGTTTGTTCTCACTATGTACAAAAATGGTAGCAAATCTTCACATTCTATGTTAAATCTGGTTTAATCAAAATCCAGAGTTAGGATCTGGACTTTTGCGTGTCAGAGTTGTAAAAAGGCCCTTTTTGTTATGTTTCACAAAAGTGTGTTAATAAATTCTCCTAAGGAGGTTCTATGAGTAATCATGTTGGTATTATGATTTTGATTTTGATTTTGATATATAATATGTTGGATCTAATGTTTATACATGCCTATCTCTTCAGTCTTTCTGCAGGCTCTGTCGTGGGGGACGTTGGCCTTTAACCCGACCGCTAGTAAAGCCCTCGTACCCCTCATGGCTTGCGTGCTTCTAAGCAACTTCGGAGCTTCAATAGCTGAAGTTGCAAAGGATGCACTCATAGCTGAGTACGGCCAACACAACAAAGTACCGGGCCTCCAATCGTACGCCTTCATGGCTGCAGCTGTTGGTGGGGTTTTAGGTAATTTTATCGGAGGCATTTTCTTACTCAAAACACAGCAGACCAAATCAATGTTCCTAGCTTTTGCTGCGATTCTCGCTTTTCAGCTCACCATATGCTTGAAAACACGAGAGGAATCTCTCGGTTTGCCTCAGCCATCGAACTACCCTCTTGTCCGAGAATCAATCCCACAGATCATCAAGAAGCAGTACTCCGATCTCATGGTGGCGATTAAGGACGAGTGTGTATCACGCTCTCTAATTTGGGTTGTTTCTTCGATATTACTGATCCCGATTTTGTCAGGCTCGATGTTTTGCTACCAAACTCAGTGTTTAAATCTTGATCCGTCAGTTATTGGGATGTCGAAGGTAACGGGTCAGTTAATGCTTTTGTCGTTAACGGTGTTATACGATAGATTTGGGAAGAATATCCCTATGAGGAAATTGGCAAGCATTGTGCAAATCTCATATGCTTTTGCCCTCCTACTTGATCTTGCTTTAGTTAAACAGATAAACATCCAATTCGGAATATCGAATGAGGTATTTGCTCTCTGTTTCTCGGGTTTGGCTGAAGTTCTCGCGCAGTTTAAGTTGCTCCCGTTTTATGTTCTCTTTGCAAGCTTAGCTCCGCAAGGGTGTGAAGGGTCTTTAATGTCTTTTTTAGCGTCGGCCTTATGCTTATCGTCGATACTCAGTGGCTTCTTAGGTATTGGACTGGCGTCGTGTCTTGGTATAACGTCCGGTGACTACTCGAACCTCCCGTTAGGAATCGTGGTGCAGTTTTTCGCGGCTTTGTTGCCACTGCGGTGGATAAACTTTGTACCTTCAGTACAAGATCTCACTGAGAAGACGAGGAGGAAAGGGAGAAGTAAGAGAACGCGAAGAAATAGGAGAGTAGGGAGAGTTTCGTACGATTCGGTGTACTCTTATCGTCGGGAGAGAGAATCCGACTAGCAAAGTTGAAGGCTTATGTGATGATCATCTCAATTCTCACATATATGGCTTGAGATTCTGATAATCTTTCGCCTATGCAATGAAGGCGACGTGGGAGTAGTAAAAAATCGCTTCTCTTGCTTGTAGATGGCAACCGGTTGGTGGGAATGACTGATTTACGCGTAAAATGACAATCTTTTTTAGGACCACTTGTGGGATTCTTCTAAGGTTGGCGTTCCGCAATCAGTGGCGATGTGCTGCGAGATTCGCCTACCGTGGCTGCAGGTACGCTTACGGATCATTGTCCGAATGCTCGAAAAAGTATAGTGTTTTACTTCTGTACATAACATAGGTAGCATGGTGAGAGAGAGGTTTAGTTCTGCTTTGTCAAGTGGAGGAAGAAGAAGTGTTGAATCTGCATTTTTGTTGCTAGTTTTGGTTGAATTATTTTATTTTGATATTTGATAGTTTAGTTGTAGAAAAGCAAGAATTTTTGACAAGTTTGTATTTTAGATGAGGATAATTAAAATTATACACATTTGAAAGTGTACTACAGTTTGATAAGGGACACATTGTGCGTGGGCAAAATGATGAAATTATGAATTACACAAAATTTGGAATCGAGAAGATGACGGATATTAAGGAAATTTGGGCAATGATGAAATTATGAATTAAAAATTGATTCAATTATCAAGAGAATTTTTAACACCCGATTTCTGGAACATAAATTAGACTTAAAAATGGTATAGAAGATTCTTACGAGACGTCAATCCATATTACTATTTTCTAGAAACAATTTTTTGGCTATATTGACTCCGTTTGCACTAACAGCTAATTTTTGTGGCGTAAATTGATGGAAATCAAAAAAATTCATGTCGACGTAGTTAAAAAGTAATATAAATTTCTAAAATTAATCTCTTTATCTCAACTTCTCATTTTATTGCCAAAATGCAATCAAAATCAGTCATTTTCATGCAAAGTGCGATTGTTTGCAAATCTTATGAGACGGGACAGGTAAAAAAATGTCCGTTTGTTGAATCGGCTTTGGCTAGAAGCTTCTATGCAGCGCCAATTTTAGCAAAGAGAAGTAGAGGCCTCCCGTGATACAACTGGCTGGACCACCTTCAGTATCAGGTGTATCATACCGTTCTTTCTTACCGGTCCATTCATATAAGGGGCGGATGCAGATTTTATATTTCCGAGGCAAAACTTATAAATATGCAATTTTAAAGGGGTAATTCGTATTTATTTTAAAGATATAGGGTAAACAGTAATTTTTGGGGGTACGTGTTGGCCTGCCGCACCACATGTGTCAGCTTATGAACATAAAATGAGAGGTGCTAGTATCCAATTAATCAATTTTGACTCGCTTTGACTTGCTGATGTTAGCATGACGTTCTTATTCTTCCAATTTTTTTTTTTTAAATTTTTTTCCCCTTATTATAAGGACGGACGTGTCATTCGTTGCGAACAAAAGTGTAGTTACTTAATTATAATTGACACTTTACTCCTATGATTGACACTTTGAGATAAATGACACATTTGCTCGTTGCAATTGACATATTATGATCCTTCAAGACAATTGACATTTATGTTTATTACGATTGACACTTTGGGGAACCTTTCCCGGTTTTTATATTTTATATTTTATTGTGTAATTAATAAATTAAAGTGACACATTCCTTAATTATAATTGACACTTTACTTAGCTGTGATTGACGCTCTGAGATAAATGACACTTTTGTTCATTGCAATTGACACATTATGAGAATGTGCAACTCTCCTTCGGTACAATTGACACTTTTGTTTATTACGATTGACACTTTGGGTAACATTCCTGGTTATTATGCTTCATATTTTATTGTGTGATTACTAGATTAAAGTGACACGTTCTTTAATTCCGATTGACACTTTACTTCGTGTGATTGACACTTTGAGATAATTGACAATTTTCTTATTTGCAAATGACATTTTTCATAAATAAATAACATTTTTACCCAAAACAAATCGTATTTATTCATTTCAAAGTGTGATTGACACTTTGAGATAAGTAAAACTTTTGTTCATTGCAATTGATACATTTATTCATTACAAATGACACTCCTGTCAATGATGGTAAAATGACGTCCTAAACGAAAATGATATTTTTTTCCGAAATAAATGATACTCGATAAATGACACTTTTGTTCATAACAATTGACACATTTATTTATTAAAAAGATACTCATTCCCTTATAAAAAAAATTAGAAAAAGATAAAAAAATAAAAACTTTTGTTAAGAACAAACGACTTTTGTTCACAACGAATAACACGCCCGTCCTTCCAATAAGGAAAAAAAATGAAAGAAAAAAAAATATAAAAAAAAGGAAAAATAATAAATTTTTGGAATAATGACATTAGCATGAAGCGAGTCAAAATTGAATAATTGGATCATGTTCTATGTGCATCATGTTGCACACAAGTTTTTTGCCATATAAAATAGAGTAATTTCCGTATTGACTCACAACGACAAGGTGTGATGGTAAAAGATAGGACATTACTAAATATTTGACTCATAAAATTTCTCGATTCTGATACAAGGTACTCCCTCCATCTCATTTATTTAGTTTCACTTTCCTAATCGCATTGTCCTATTCAACTTGTCTCATTCCAAAAATAGTAAATATTTACACACAATCACCAACTTTTTTTTTGAGGTTCACGTATTTACACACTATTTTCAAATCTACTTAATAACATTATTGAAAAGAAGTGAGTTAATCTTAATGGGACGAATAAAGTACTTATTAGTAGGGATGTTAAATGCTAGGTTCGAGAAATCAAACCGGTTAACCAATAATTCGTTTGATCCAAAACAAAAATTGAAAACAATACCAAAATAATTTGCTCGATTTCTGTTAAAACCTAAAAATGCCGACCAGATGATTGAACCGGCCTATTGTTACCTTTTTATTTTTTTCCTATTGTTTTTTGGTTCATATATTTATATATATAGAGAGAGAGGAAGGATAATTTGAAAACACCTCCTTAATGAGAGAAATGAGAACAAGATCCATCCCTCTATTTTGAATCTGTGTGGCTCGGATTTAATGTTGAAGGAAAATAATTTTATGTTTAAAAATAAGTCATTAAGGATAGAGAAATAATTTTGTTTGTTATGTTTTTTTTCACAAACCATTCTCTTTTTTTTCTCTTCTTCCTCAACCCTAATTATCGAAAGATCCACCAGCAACTACGAATTTGCGGAGTTTTCCATCTGTTGCATTCATGTTCATATTTCCAGCTCGAAAGTAAAATGAAGAATTCGTCGCTCGATTCTTGTTGTTTTTTCAAGTTTAGCTATGCACTTATATTGTATTCTCTATGCACTTTATGTGTATTTTATATGCACATTTTTAGGTACCTTATAAGTATACTTTTATATGCACTTGATGTGCTCTTTATATGCACATTATGTGTTATTTATATGCACATTCATTGAATCACACTGCTTAATTCATCACAGACGAGGGAGAGCGAAGAGAAAGTGAGAAAGGAGATAGATTAAGGTTGAGGTCGATAAATGCCCAGAAAATTAACATAAAACATAGAAATAAAAGAGTGCTCACATCTGATTATAAGTCTAGATCTAGATCTAGATCTAGTGTATGAATATCTTTATATGCATTCTCCTATATACTTTTATATTTATATGCACTTTATGTGCTCTTTATATGCACATTATGTGTTATTTATATGCACATTCATAGAATCGCACCATTTAATTTATCACAGAAGAGAGAGAGTGAAGAGAAATTGAGAAAGGAGAGAGATTAAGGGAAAAGTCGATAAATGACCAAAAAATTAACATAAAACATAGAAATATAAGAGTGTATACTCACATCTGATTATAAGTCTAGATCTAGTGTATGAAGATCTACACAAAACATAGAAATAAAGGAGATCTAGATCTAGTGTATAGAGATCTAGATCTGAAGATCTGCAATTCGTCGATTTAGCTGGAAATTCCGGCAAAATTCGTTGATTTCAAAAGCTTATGCCGACATCTCCCGTCGAATTCCAGCTGGAAATTCGTCGATTTCAGAAGCTTACGCCGGCATCTCCCGTGCGTGGCGTCCTAACAACGCCTACATCGACGTCCTCATCTAGGCTCAAACCTCCTAGGCGAGGAGAGGGAGAGAATTAGAGAGAGAGATAGATGAGAGGGGATGTGGAAGAAGGAACCATTTGTTGGCGAGAAGAGTGAGAGAGAGAGGGATGGGAAATATTTTGAATTTTGATGATTTGGGAAATGAGAGAGCAGAAATGAAGGTAAAAGAGGGAACCCATCTATTAATTTTTTCCCACAATGTCCCCAAACTACCCTTATTACCCTATTTCTTCTTCAAAAAAATGCTAAAATAAATTAAATCTCTACAAATCCTAACCATCCATTCTAGTTGATCTATGGATGTAAGATGTTCTCATTTCTCTCTATAAGGGGGTGTTCACAATATAAGGCTCCCATCTATATATATATATATATATATATATATATATATATATATATATATATATATATATAATATATAGGGGTTGGTTCACGTAAGAACACCCTCTTATAGTGTGAACATAAGAACAAATTCTGATCTTTAATTTTAAGTAATAAACGGTTTAGATTTGATTAGTATTGTAAAATAGCGAAATGCACTTTAAAGAATAATCAATCTCACTTAAGGGTAAATTTGACGTTTTTTTTTTATTTAAAATTGATAAGATTTTTGCAACCGCCTACTTCCACTAATCTACCCAAAAAAATCACAACCGATCAAATCTATCATTTTATCCCCACTAATGAAATCTATCGTATGTTTATGTGTACAACAATTTAATTTTCATTGAAATGCACTTTTTTCATAATTATCCTGCAATTTATTCACAACCGAACTGTATTCCATTCACAAATAAATGCAAAAAATTGTAATTAAACTGCACTTTGTAAACAATTGAATTGCACTATTTTCACATCTAAAATGCACTTTATTCGAATTAAACTTCACTATATTCAATATCAAACCGCATTTCATTCACAAATAAATGCAAAAAAAATTGAAATTAAATTGCACTTCGTAAACAATTGAATTGCACTGTATTCAAATCCAAAATGCACTTTATTTAGAATTAAATTGCACTTTATTCAGTATCGAACTGCACTTTTATCACATTCGAACTGCACTTTCATCACAATCGAAATGCACTTTATTCATGCACTTTATTCACAATCAAAATGCACTTTAATCATAATTAAACTAGACTTTTTTCACAATCGAATTCACTTTATTCATAATTAAACTGCACTTTATTTTAAAATGTGATTTATGTAATCTTAATTTGGATTGCAAGTTTACCTGATGAACAAACCATCATTTAATATGAAGATTAACGAAATATCTTAGGAAATAAAGATGAGAAATTTAAGGAAGATAAATTTAAAGATAGAAGCGGTTTTTAAAATTGTTGAGAAATTTAAGCGTGAATGAAGATATAGTTATTGAAATAATATTATCGTGAATGAAGAGCGGTTATCAATACAATAATTTAGATTATGAATATAGAAATTTAAAAGTAAATTACTTAATTAACCTTTAAGTGCAATATGAATAAACTTTAAGTGCAATTCGTCAATTTAAGTGAAAAAATTAAATCAGACCATCCGTTCAAAATATCGAAGGTATAGATTTGTTCACACGTTCACACATAAATAGGTTGTTCACATTTGAACCTTAGCCTATATATATATCTAGGGAATGGATATTATGAGATCAAAATCTTAAAAGAGATACGAGAACCGATCTCGTCCCTCCATTTCGCAAATCTAAAGCTCTCATTTTATCCCCAAAAACATTTAAAATTAAATCAAAAAAGGAAAAAATAGGCTCATTAAGGGCAAATTTGTAAACTTCTCTTTTCTTTTTCCCTAGCCCTCCATTTAAATTTTTTCGTAGTCATGTTCAAGGTTTGATATTTCATGCATACCGTATTGTATTTATATGCTTATGGTATGTAATTTTTTTGCATATCCCTTTTTTATGTACATGTGTGTTTATATATCTCGCATAGTGCCCAATTTTGATTTGCATGAAAAACACGTTATATATGCATAACTTCTAATACTTAAATATACCAAAACAAGTGTTCGCCTACATTAATTCAACTATTGTATCAATAAAAAACATAAGTACCACCATAACTTCTAAGTTTTACATCCCAAGTTGTTCCAACAAAAGAGACTCACAATCAAACTTCTAACTATCAAGCATTTCTTTCACACATTCTTTAGAATCAAGTTCATTCTCATCGGCATGACCAACATTTCTTTCACACCATTTCGGCTGTTTGTGGGTATTATAATTCTCACTCTTATATTAAGGGCAAAATTTAAGCCTTAATTTGCTTCACACCTTTCCTCAAAAATCTCGTGTCCCGAGTTGATTATGTCATCCTTGAACGTCTCCATATGTCTCATCAAATACACTCCCGCAAGAAATAATTCATATTTATCAAATTTTACCGTTACAAATTGATTTATGCTTACCTTTCTCAGAAATCATGCACACAAGTATATAATTTCATGCTAACCATTCGAGAAAGGTATGCACACATTTTATACATTTGACTCAATCTTTTTATGCTAACCTTTCGAGCAAGTTATGCACACCACCAATATTAATTATGCACAAAAATCTAAAATAATATGTACCAATGGAAAAAAAATTTATGCTTACTATTTCATATTTTTATGCTAATATATAAAATGTTTTATGCTTACGCTTACAAAAAAAAGGCAAACGAAAAAAAAGGGTATGCATACCAATATTAAAACTTTCATGCATTGTGCACACAATTATATTATTTATGTTCTCTTCCTCTTTCCTTTACCTCGCGATGTTCCTGCTTTTTTAGAATATTCACTTAGTACGCATGCAGTTTTTTCACTGAATTTATGCATATAACTATCATATTTCTTGCATATCAGTATCAAAATTTATGCATACCAGTAACACAAAACTTTTCAGAATATTTTCATTTTATGCATATGAATATCGTATTTTATGCTAACCATTACGTCTGTTTATGCTCACCACCCAAAATATTTATGCCAAAACAACATATATTATATGTACCAAAGAAATTTTAATTTATGCTAACGATTTTCTATATTTATTCTAATATAGATATACTTTAATGCTGATGCGCAATAATCAAATAAAATCTCGCTGATTAACATCTACTTCCTACTGAAGAGGCTTCAATCCTCAAAAACATAAACTCAACAACAATAAATATATAAAATGAACCAAACTCTCTTAATCATAGTTCTAAACCCAATACTCGAAAAGTCAACAAATAAATTAGCTAGGGCCAAAATGAAGTAAAAAGTAGAGATATATACCCAAATTTACCAAAACCCAGCTCCATCCTGCATTCATAATCTACAGAGGCATGGGGAATTCCATGATTCTTCAGATCACCTTCCATTTTCTTCTGAAAATGCACAAATTTCAAGAAATGCTTTGCAATAATCCCTCCTGAAAATTAACAAGAAAACAGAAACCCAAAACAAAAGAATCAAATATCTTACAAATTGAAAGAGAAAGAAACCCATCAAACGCAGATCTACAAAATAAACGATCAAACCGACCCTTAATATATCTCGAAAAGCGAGCACATTAGCCCTCCAACAATATAGATCGTGAGTTTCGGTTTCGGTTTCGTTCACAACAACAATGTCTCCTCTAAAACACAAGATCATCCATGGGTAAACTAAATTAACAAACGAAAACATGAAACATACCTGAAATTTCGTCGATTGAGGGGATTTCTAGTCGATTTTCAACCAAAACACGAAACTACTATTTACGAAGATTATGCTTCTCTCTCGCAAAACTTCTCTCTGCAAAACTCTCTCGAAATCGATACATGTTTGGGTAGGTTTTCGAGTTTAGGTGATGTTTTGATTTTAGAGAGAGAGAGTGAGAGAGAGAATCGAGCGCTTGGAGGAGGCGCCAAGGAAATGGAAAGAGTGAGTGAGAAAGAATAGAGGCGTGGAAGAGGGTGGAGATATGATTTCAAATTTTCATCTTCCACAATTCCTATATTACTCTTTTCTCCTTTTTTTTTTAAGAAAGAAGGGGTTGATATTGGCCATTAGATTAGGACCGATTGACGCTTAGGATCGGTTCTCATATCTCTTTTGAGTGTTGTATCTCCCTAGATCCACACCCTATATATATATATATATATATATATATATATATATATATATATATGGAGATGATCATTTGTGTACACCCCCTTAGAGGGTGAAAAATGAATACATCTACACATTCAATTTCTAAGATATAAGGCTATGATAAAATGAATATTATTTAATTATTAATAATCATTGAATTTAATTAAGGGTAATATAATAATATTCTTTTTATTTTTTATCCCCACTACTAATCTAATATTTTAATCATCACTCTCACACATTTCTCTCTCTCTCTCTCATGTCTCTCTCTCTCTCCTCACTCTCTTGTTTTTTTCTCTCTATCGTCTCTCTCTCTCTCCTTCCTTTTTTATTTTTTTTTTTTTTCTTTCTTTCTTTCTCTCTCTATATTGTCTCTTTCTCCTTTTTCCTTTTTTTTCTTCTCTCTCTCTTGGATTTTTTTCCTTCTCTCTCTCGTGTATCTCTCCCCCTCTCTTTTCTCTCTCTCTCTCTCTCTCTCTCTCTCTCTATCTCTCTCCATTCGAGTGCATTAGATTTTTGCTATAAGTGCATCACGATGTGCCTATAAGTGCATCACGATATGCCTATAAGTGCATCAATATTTGTCTTCGAGAGCATTAGATTTCTCGATGTCCTTATTTTTTCTATTTTTGCGTTTTATTCTTTATTTATGCTTACCAATTATTTTGTTTATCTTAGCAATACTAAAACTGAACTTAATTAGTTTATTACGTTTTTTTTTATAAACTAGATGTGATTTTTTAATTTTAATTTGATGAGTGCATCGAATAACAAAGAAAAGTGCATCACGATATGCTTATAAGTGCATCAGAATTTATCTTCGAGAGCATTAGATTTCTCAATCTCTTTTTTTTTTCTGTTTTATGTTCACCAATTGTTTTGTTTGTCTTGGCTATCTAAAAACTGAATTTAATTAGTTTATTACATTTTTTACAAACTATATGTGATTTTTTAATTTTAATTTGATGAGTGCATCGAATAACAAAGGAAAGTGCATCGAATAACAAGGAAATTGCATCGAATAACAAAGGAAAGTGCATCACGAACAATATACATATTACATTTCGTGTCCGACTACTTTCATATCCGAAGAGAGAGAGAGAGAGAGAGAGAGAGAGAGAGAGAGAGAGAGAGAGAGAGAGAGAGAGAGAGAGAGAGAGAGAGAGAGAGAGAGAGAGGAGAGACGAGAGAGAGATGAGAGAAAAAAGAGAGGGAGGAGAGAGACGGGAGAAAAAACAAAGAGAGGGAGGAGAGAGACGAGAGAGAGAAAGAGAGGGAGGAGAGAGACGAGAGAGAGGGAAAAAAAAGAGAGGGATGAGGGAGAGAGACGAGAGAAAAAAACAAAGAGAGGGAGGAGAGAGAGAGAGAGGGAAAAAAAAGGAGGGAGGAGAGAGAGAGACGAGAGAGAGAGATGAGAGAGAGAGAGGGAGGAAAAAAATTGGGGTTTAATTTGATGGTGGAGATCAAGAAAAATGATTACTAATTTAGCCTTTAGCTATTAAAAATAAAGAAAAAAACTTATTTTATAATTAAGCAAGTATAAATCCTAGCCATCTATTGTTGAAATCTAATGGTGTAGAAGTGCTCATTTTTCACACTTTAAGGGGGTGTTCACTAAAGAACCACTCCATATATATATATATAGGAGTGGATCATGTGAGAACCTGCATTTAACGTGAGAACTACGAACCATGCATAATCCTTATATAATTTATGCACAATCGTTATATATTTTATGCAAAAATATATAATTTTACATTATACACATTTTTATGTAGAAGGGCAAAAGTGTAAAATTATAGATTTTTTGCATGAAATATATAAGGATTATGCATAAATTATATAAGAATTATGCATGGTTCGCAGTTCTCACGTTAAGTGTGAGTTCTCACCAGATCTAATCTTTGTATATTTTGTGCAAAAAAAACCCTGAAATTTAATACTTTTGCATTCTGCATAAAAACATCTAAGGATTATGCAAAATGTAAAATTATAAGTTTTTTGCATAAAAAACATAAAGGATTATGCATAAAATATATATGGATTATGCATGGTTAGCAGTTTTCACGTTAAATGTGGGTTCTCACCAGATCCATACCCTATATATAGATTTGGTGAGAACCCACACTTAACGTGAGAACTGTGAACCATGCATAATCCTTATATAATTTATGCATAATCCGTATAAATTTTATGCAAAAAAAATCTATAATTTTATATTTTTTTGTCTTTTTGGGAACCGCTTCTCTATTCTTGGGAGGGAAGATAGTGAAATTTATGTGTTTCAAAATCATTTTAATGCTCAAATAAATCAAGAAGGGTTTCAAAGTCACTGAAATTCCATTAGAATGGAACTTCATTGTTCGAATTTCAACCCAAATCTGACAAACATCTTATTCTCGCGATTTTTCACTAAGTGTGTGTATAAGATATTTTCACTGTGTGTGCATAAAAAGTATAATAAATGTGCATATGATATTCACTACGACTGATGATGAGAGGGATAGAAGAGAGACGAAGGAAGAATAAATGGCGCCCCACGTTGTTGTCAATTGAGGGGCGGCGCAATGTTGATGTTGATGTTGAAGATCTAGGTTTTTTTTTTTCTTTTAGAGGATGTGAGAGAAAAGAGAGTGGAGAGAGCGAGAGGTTGGGTGGAGAGGAAACTTTAAGCAAATATCTTGCCCAAATTTTTCATTCCTTAACACGGAAGTTCCACCTTCACTTCACCTCCTATATCATCAATTTCTCATTCTATTCCGACGTGAGAACTGAAAGTTTCATCAATCTTTGTTATGCACGATTTTTGTGTGTTCTATGCACATTACATGTAATTTATATACACTTTTTGTTTGTGTGTTCTATATGCACATTTTCTGTATGTTTTATGCACATAACGACTCATAATTTCGAAAATCATATTAGGGCTCCAAATTTCGCCCCCAAGTCAACCAAAAATTATAGCACAACTACAAAATCAGTACAATATCAAGTAGTTGGAGCCCTCATTTGTTGAACATGGCGTAGCCTCTACTCTAGTTGAGAAACTCGGTGCTATTGTTCGACGAGCACGGAAGGTGTGGTGATCTAGGCATATATGAGAGAGATAGAAGAGAGACGAATACAAAACTAATGGCGGTTGGCGTTGTTGTCGATCGGGGGCGACCACTCAGGGATGGCGCAGCGGGACGGATTTTTGAGGCTGGAGATTTAGTTTTTCTTTTGAGAATGAGCGTGAGAGAAAAGAGTGGAGAGAGAGAGAGAGATTGAACAAGTTCAAATTTATGCACATATCTGGACGGAGGATTTTTCTACCCTAGACCAGGTCCACAACTTAAGTTGTATACCTTGTGGTTTAAAATCATGCCACATAGGATATTTTGAAAATAAAAAAATACAAGAAAACACAATCAAAGATATTATTTAATTGAAGTTAAATCCTGAACCACAAGGTCTTGTGGATCTGGTCTAGGATAGAAATTTCCCTTGACAGACTACCCTTACCAAGGCTCCTTTCTTTTTTCTAGGTTTTTCAGCAAATTAATAAGGTTAATTATCTTGTCCATCCATCTAACATGATCTATGGTTGATAGATGTTCTTATTTCTCTCTATAAAGGAGTATTCTTCATATAACCCTCCGACACACACACACACACATATATATTAATATATTTTTTCTATTTTGTCTTCTAAATACACATTTATTTAGATCTAATGTAGTAAAAAAATTCAAATACCATAAACTTAGTAAGATTTTTTATTTTTTTATATATACACAACATATTCAACATTTATGCCTTCAATTTATATTTGTTGTTTTTCCTTTTTAAAAATAAAAATCGATTTTAGGTCCGATTCAACCAAATCAGTTTAAAAAACCTAACATAATTGAAATCCGAATTTCATGAATTTGGCAATAAAACGCCAGATCGATCTTCTTAAAACCGGTCCGATTTTGATCTAATTCATTTGGTTGTTTGACCAAACCGTGAAAGCCCGATTCATACATAACTACAAGTTATATACAAAGTTACTGATGTAAATATTTAGAAGTAATGATGAAATATAAGAATGGAATTAATATGGAAGCTTAAATTAAAACACTTTTGATAATCTCAGTTGTATAATAAAGTCAGCATATTTCTTGCTATACTTCCATCAAATGAACAAAATCAGGATCACAACAACTTATCTTCATCACTGAAACTAATTCACCCAGCATTAAATAAATCAAGTCTGAGTAATGATGAGACTTATCAGCAACAACAAAGCTATGAGCTGCACCATTCATACTGATCCAGCTACACCCCGGAAGCTTCTTCAGCCCTCTCTCTCTCATAACCTTCCTTACTTCCGCCACCGCATCCCACCTCTTTGAAGTCGCGTGCAAATTAGAGAGCGAGATGTAATTCGACGAATTATCCGGCTCCATCATGATCAGAGACTTGTAAGCCAGTTCTTGCATTTCGGAGTTTCCGTGGAGAATCGAAGCGCTAAAAAGCGCGCCCCAAATGCTCGGACTGGGTTCAAGTTCGACGGGCATGGTTTTGATGAAGTCGAGCGCTTTGTTAAGCTGCCCTGATCTGCCCAACATATCGACGATGCACGAACACATCTCGACTGTAGGTTTGATCTTGTAGTAGGTCGTAATACGGTCGAATATTCGGAGACCATCATGTATCAACCCGGACTTTGAGCAAGCGGAGAGAACTCCGACAACAACCGTTACATCGGGTTTGATTCCACTCTCAAGCATTTCATCGAACACGTTGACTGCTTGTTGACCTTCGCCATGTAAACCGTATCCGGAGATGATCGAGCTCCACGAGATCGCGTCTTTAGTGAGGCATTCGTGTTCGAGCACTTGAGTCGCGTAGCGCAAACTCCCGCACTTGGCGTACGTGTCGATCAAAGCATTGCAGAGAGGGAGGTCGTGGTTGACCTCCCTCCGAACTGCAAAGCCGTGGATTTGTTTCCCTCCGATCAAACCGAGGATTGAGCTAAACGCGGGTAGAACAGCGACGAGCGATACTTTGTTCGGTTTCAAGCCGTTGCTCAACTGCATTTCGTGGAAGAGAAACAACGCATCATCGAATTCTCCACATTGAGCATAGCCGTTGATCATCGCAGTCCAAGCAAAGATGTTTTTCGACTTCATTCTATCGAAAACTCTTCTTCCCACATCGACTTTACCACTCTTCGAGTACATGTCGATTAAGCAACATCCGAGATGAATGTCATTAATCGTCTCGGAGCTCAAATCCAACCCATTCTTAACGATGTAAGAATGCAGTTCCCTTCCATAATCACTTCCAGCACAGAAAGGAAGGAGCGTGGAGACGGTAAATGCATCAAATTTCAAGCCTTTGCTTTGCATTTCTCTCACAATCTTCCACAATCCCAATCTGCAGATATGATCATCCTTACTTTCCATATTGACCTTCGAATAACCAGAAATCAAAGTATTCCACGAAGACACGTTTCTCAGCGGCATTTCGTCGAACATCTTCAAGGAATCACCAAAACACCCACATTTAACATACATAGACATCAATGAATTCCCAGCAACAGTATCCAACAGTAATCCATTTTTCAAACTCTTTCCATGAATCATCTTCCCAACCAAAACCTCCCCAAATTCCCCCACAATCTTAAACATGACAGAGAAAGTGAAGTCATCCACCGTGGAGGAAATTGAACCATCACACATATTCCTGAAAAGTTCCAAACTCTCTTGATATAACTGATTTTTCCCATACCCGCTAAGGAGAGTGTTGCAGATATGCGTGTTTTTGACCAGGAGCGAGTTGAAAACTAATCGCGCGTCGAATGGTTGTCTGAATTGACAGTATGAGAAGATGAGCTTCTGCACGATGAGAGAATGCTGCGTGAGGCCCAAACGGTGAGCTCTTGCGTGAGATTGCGAGCTCAGTTTCTGCGATTGGGTTTCGATTGAGACCTCAAGCAGTTTGAGAAGAGAGAGAGAGGGTTCTATTTCATCGGCGAAAGCGTGATAGAGATAATTGCTCTGGGTCGATCTGAAGCGGCCTCTCAGCGCTGAGACTCTTGAAAGGTTGATCATATGAATTGTAGCTAACTTTGATAAAATGCGTGAAACCAAATCAGAGTAAAATTCTGCCTATTTCTTCCGCTGCTGCGTCTGATAAATACGTTTCTTCTATTTTTCCGAGTAATATATACCTTGTCTTTTTAATTTTAGTTTCTAAAAATTTAATAGTGTTATCTACTTATAATATCAGGTGCAAGTTCGGTTAAACCAAACCAAAAATTTTGTTACGAAAATTTGGTTCTCTATTTTGCAAAATCACATATCAAACCCAAAAACTTTAGTTCGGGTCAATTTTCAACCCAAAACTTTCGATTTGGATCGGTTCGGTTTTTTGGTTTAAACCAAAATCTCAAGTAGGAAAAAAAATACAAATAAACAAAGAATTAATACGTAAAATGCATTATACTATTGTCATTTCAAAAATTAAAGATCAACAATAATCAGTGAAAACAATTTATTGTCGTAATTGAGCCGATAAAGTTCAATATGTTTCACGTTTCGATAGAAGAAGTCAAGAACTCAATACAAATTCCATCGATGCTGAATTAGATTAGAGGATAATTTGAGGCTTGATCCAATTATATGTATAAAATAAAATACGAAAGACTGTAGTCAAAGTTAGACATATATTTTTTTAAAATATATTAAGATTAAAAAAATTAAAATTTTTCGATTCGGTTTGGTTAGGTTATTTGATGATTAAACCGAAAATAAAAAGAAATCAAAACCAAATACCAAACCGATATTTTTTGGTTCATTTTTGTTTTAAAAAGTTTGGTTCGGTTTGGTTTAGCCAGTTAACTAATTCGGTGCTCACCCCTACAGTGTTGCCCTTTCTGGCTTTCCAAGGAAAGAGGTGGATACGGGCTTGCCCAAGAAGATTTCACATTCCACTACCGATGTGTTTTAACATCCCACAGCTTCGGCAGATCGCTTAGCCCCGTTCATCTTCTGAGAAACGCTTGAGCAGACAAGATTGAAGAACCAAGAAACATTAGGAAACAAGACAATGTAATGTATGATTGTAGGAGTACACTTACCATGCGATCTGCCGATGGTGTGGTACGTAGTGGGTTTAGTAAGCCCCCGTGACCAACAACCATCACCTGCCTGATGTTGGGAGGTCGGAAGGAGAAGTGTGGTGATCGCTTTATCGCACCAAATAAATCCTGCAAAATGCTGAGATTTAACTTCAGTATAGTCAACAGGGTATCGAACACAAATTTTGAGATTTTTAGCTAAATTAAGAATGATAAAAACTGAACTGAATTTAAACGTTTAAGCTTGGATAGTTTAAAGAGAGGTCCAAAGAATATTCCACACACACTTATTTTCAATCATCAAGCACTTAACATAAATTAATCTCAAGAATCGACTAGTTATAGACCATCGTAACTTAAACTGCATGATCCTTACTCCCACTTACTTAATCGGTAGTCGCCATGTTGGGCATCGAAACGGCTACTTCCCTAATCTAATTACAACCTACGTTGTTGGGCAATCAATAGATTTAATAATTAGATAGCTTTATCGATCTAAGGGAGCCTAGTATATGAGCCTACTCGTATGTTGGGTATCTAATAGTCTCCTATCGGTTTAATCCAATTACTCTTTCGAATAACTTCGCTACTTACCTAGCCTTATTCCACGAGAAGCGATGGAAGTATAAGTTAGCTACAGACTGCTCAATTTAGGGTTATCAAGCCTTAAGTTACTAGTAAGATAAATCAATTCAGAATATACCCGAAACCCTCTTGATTAATTATAAGCACCTAAGCCTCATGTACTAATCACGTGTGTGTTTTACATCCCACCGAACCACTAAAAGTTTTAGCTACTCATGAAAACATCCTGACTATACAGGTAAGACACTCCGCAGAACATATTAGAATTCATTATTTGTGACCCTAGATCTATCATGCACGACACTTAAGCACAAAATAATAAATACGAAACTCAAGCTTAAACGAAACACGAACTGAATTAAGAGCATAAAACGATCAAGTGTCTTCGATCTCTTAACAACTATGTAAACTAAAGTGCAGGAAATTAAATAGTCTTCAACCACGAACATAAAAACCTAAAACAAGTGTTTCTTCTTCCTCTCAAACTAACGACTTGCACGGAAAATAAAATGGAACTTCAATGTTCTTCTTCAACGACATTTAACGAAATGGTTTCTTCTTCTCGGAGTGAATGGACGACGCGGATTGTGAAGTATCGAGAATGAGAATGTGTGAGATGGTGTCGAATTCTTGAGCCTCCAATCTCTTTTATACGGCTGCTCGAGAGCAAGATGTATCTAGGGCAAATCTTCGGATAAGGAAAGATTTGCCGGATAAGGCAACATCATATTTTTCCTTATCTATCCGCCCTCCTTCATTCTTCTTCTATTTTCGGCCAATTCTTGATCAAAATCGAGCCATGTTTGCTGGAAATATCTCGCCACCTTGCGTCATCGTCATACGCCAACTCATCCTAAAATCCTACATAAACGGCCAACAACAGCATCTCGCCTGCACAGTTCAGTGGCATTTCGGATAGAAATAATAATGTACAAAAATGACTCATCAAAGTGTTAGTTGCTTTGAATGGAAACCCCGGTGAATGGCTTTTCCCTATGTATACACCATTTGCTTTCTTAGAAAGAATTTCAAAAATTGAATAGCTGGTTCGATTTGAGCGAAAGGAGGCTAAGAAACCTTAATCTGCTTGTCTCGTTTTATATTTAAAAAAAATCGGTTTTGGCGAAAAAAATACAAACTTGTCCGAATTTGCAATTTTAACACGCTTTTATGAAGTTTCAATTTCTTGCAATTTAAGACACGCTCCGACCCCCAATTTTTTCTGGCCACTGGAATGCTGACTTGGACGTCGACATAGTCATCCCAAAACGACGTCGTTCTGATAATGAAATGTTTTTGCAAGTTTTTGCTAATTAAATCACCATCCTTCAAGTTTTAGCAAAAAGTGTATTAAAATTTCAAATTCGAACAAATTTGTGTTTTTTTTCTTCACCAAAACACAGGAAAATTGTAATGTATGTCGGTTCAAAAAATTATTTAATTAATTTCTTGAAGCGACAAAAAAAATCCCATTAAATGTCGAGTCCTGTTCACCATCATTATGGTTTCACCCTAGTAGGATTTGTAGTGTTTGACAGTGTAACGCCCTAATTTTCAAAACTTAACTAGGGACGCTACTTCATACTTAACATGTATATTTCAGTTCTTTCAAAATATTTTCATGGAAATGAATCATTTAAAAACTCAATTTATTTTACTACTCAGCGGAAGTCTTAAAATAAAATCAAGTGCAACAATTAGTTTTCGAAAATAAAATGCACAGTTCATGATAAAACTATTTTTGATGCATTAATAAGTTTCATAAATCCTGGATACCACTCTGTAACGCCTTAAAATAAAATCAAGTGCAACAATTTATTTTACTACTCGGCTCGATGCAGTGGTAGTGATGATGATCAATTTCCGGCTTAACATGAAACAAGTCTACAGGAAAGTAAACCTGGCTCTGATACCACTCTGTAACGCCCCAATTTTTAAAACTTAACTAGGGACGCTACTTCATACTTAGCATGCGTATTTCAACCTTTCAAAACATTTTCATGGAAAATAATCATTGAAAAACTCAATTTATTTTCATACACAGCGGAAGTCTTAAAAATAAAAGCACATGTGACTACTAGTTTTCGAAAATAAAATACACAGAGTTTAATGCAATAATGACTTTCATAAATCCTTCCTCGTGTGACCATCACCACCAACACCTCTACGCATCGACCGATCCATTTCCTGAAAAATGTTAAAATGATAGGGATGAGTACGACTACTCGATGGGGAAATGCATTTATCCAGGATTATAAACGATACCGAATTTAAACATGATAACATAGACATGGTAACATAGCATAGTTGATCCGAAGATCCATAGACATAGCAGCCCGTAGGCTTGACCCGAAAGGTCCCTCGCCGATATAGGCCCGTCGACCTTATATCCCTCGTTCATAGTTTCATTGATCCTATACTATAGTCTCATGAAAAAACTTAAATAAATGATATAATAAGGATAAACATCAAGAATTCCCCACCTTAACATTGACTTGATGAAAAATTATGGATATCAGAAGTTTAAGTCTTGCGCGCCGATCCTATACATTGAAATTTATCTTAATAACTCTACATGAAATGTCATGCATGCATCAATAATTCAAATAATAAAAATAGATCATAATAATTGAACAATGTATATTATACATAATCTAAATATTAACATGCCATTTTCCAATTTTTTTGTGTTTCAATCTACATTCATGTTGACAAAAGAATTTGGCACATCAAAAAATAAATTAACAAATAAATAGTAAACGTATCCTAAAAAATTCTATATTTTTAACATGAATGTCCTAACATATATTATATCCTATTAATATTCAGCATGGTCAAAAACAACTCAAAGAAAACATGAAAAACAATTTTCCTATCAAGCTTATGGACATGCTGTCAAAACTGGCAGGTTACGAATAACAATTTTAAACAAATATTTATCATGCTTGGAAAATTCTACAAATATAATAAAATATAATAGACATACCTAGAAAGACTATATTAAATTTTCACGACGAGAGGACGACGGTAAGATGTGTAAATAATTCTTGAAACAGTTCGCAGATATGCTGGCAGATTTTCGTGAATTTTATGGGATGCTATTTTATGAGCTACTAAGGGTATTTATAGGCCTAGAAATCATTATCTAAAGATTCCTAATCCTATAAGGTATCAAATATATTTTATCTACAATTATTTTCGTCCTTATATATTTTATATAGTATTTATTCTATCACTTATCATATAAGACATTCAATCCTAGATAAATTAGGATATGGATAACCACAACTAGATTTTATCTGAAAATATTTATATCACACATAAAATATCTATTTTAATCATAAAACATAATATAAAATTATCTCCTAATAATTTAATATAATAATAAATATTATATCCTTTTATGAATCCTAGTAGGTTTAGGAAATCCAAAATACATAATTATTATTCTTGCCTAATAATTCTAACATGATTTCTAAATAAATAAATAAACAATATAATCATAATATGATATAAACAAACACATTCAAAGTTCAAAATAAATTTATATAACAAAAATGATTTAATGACAAATAAGATAACTGCTTTAATTTTTCATTTTAATTTCTAAGGCGCGACTTACAGAACTAAAACACTTGATAACATGCATGAATAAATATGAAATACATTTTATATCGAAAATTTCGGGGCGTTACAGACGGTTCAAGAAATTATTTAATTAGTATTGTGTTGAAAGGAGAATTTGCTGGAGTCGATATGTACAGTATCTAATAATCAAAATTCAAACGCAATCAAATGATATGAATATTAATTAACTTTTATGATACTGAAAAATCACCACCCTTAGACAAAGGTTCAACATTTCTCAATCCAATATTCATTGACACTTTTGGTGGTTATATGTCCCAATAGGGGAATAATCCCGAAGCCGTCGCTACCCTTGCCAGCTTGGAGATCGAGTATATGGACGACCGCAATATGGAGCGCGAGGGAAAGGAGTTCCGCAGCGGACGACTCATCGACCGTGACTTTCTTTGCCGAACGGGTAATATCATTCCTTTTTATACGTATTTCGGTCGTATTGGTTGGTCATAGTTGTTGGAGTCACATCACTATGCATGCTATAAGGAAGTGGCTAGGGAGTTCTGTTGGGCTCTCACTACTCATGGTCCAATAGTTTTCATCACTCATGACCCAATATTAGAATTAATAATATAATAATGGTTGTTGTTCTCTTGAAAAAAGTGAGAGGGCAGCTGACAGAGGAGAAAAGCAGCGAGAGAAAAATTGAGAAAAAGGAAGAGAAAAAACGCAGCCGCCGTCGATCTCTTCCACTGGTGATTATAGGATTTGTTCAAATTCTATTAGAAGGTTTCTTATCTTCCTTGTTTGGTTGATCTACCTATTGGGTAAAGAAATTGGTTTAGTCATCCAAGTGCTATTTTGCATCTTGAAGACGTGTAATTCTCAAAGTTGGGAGAAATTGGTGTAACCCATTATTTTATAGTGGAGGATTTCCCGTTGTTTTTTTACTCTTCACATCGAAGAGGTTTTTCCACGTTAAAATTTGGTGTCGTGATCTCTTATCTTTGTCGTCGTTGGATCATTGTGTATTATTGCTTTTGTTGATTTCTTATTGTGCATATAGTTGTCATATTATTCCTGCTTCTACAAGTTCTTTAATACTTTCTATTTTGAGCTTGATAAAGACTTGTATGTGTCATGCATTGAGTTTCGGTTGTTTGGAAATTATTATTATCTTTCTTTGGTCGAGTGGAGTGCTAGGCAAGGTATTACGTCTTTTGATCATTTTCTTGAGTTGAAGTATGAGATAGGCGCTCATTGCATGCCAAACAAGGATCCCCAATATATTGGTTCGATAAATGCATGACAACTTTTAGCCCCAAGTGATCCGGAGGATTTCGCGACTTCAGGTTCGTTTTGTAGCTATATTGAGGATCCGACTCTTCGCCTTTACCACCAATATACTAACAAGCTTTATTTCCTATGGTGTATGCATGCCGGCGGGAAGGTAAATTTAGGTTTTTTGGATTGCGAAGAATATGTTTGTCATTGCAAGTTACACTTGCACGCCACCTCACTTTGTGCCATTTGCTTGCTACGTTCATCGAACATAATTTTATGACATATGATGATCGGCATTTAACTCGTGTGCCCCCACCTACGCATTTGATATGTCTTTTTTGAGACACTCTCACCGTTTGTATGAGCCGCCTAACCGGGACATCCAGTTTTATCCACCGGGACCTCGTGTCTCGAGTGCGTCTACTAGTGTAGGGAGATTCCGTAGAGCTGCTTGCGCACGGATTTCAACTCTTTGGTTCACCGAGAGTTGACCGCCTACGCCGGACTGTGATGAGCCGATCGCCTCGCTTGCCCAAGCAAGGTGACAAGTAACTTTCTTCCCCAATTTTTATTTTTTGTTCTTGTTTTCTATTTTGAGTTTGTTTTTGTGAGTCTTTTATGTTCTTACACTTGATAGGGATCAAGTCTAAGGAGGGGATGTTTATTTTATTTTGTCTTTTGTCTTTGTTTTTACTTACACTTGATAGTGTAACGCCCCAATTTTCATAACTTTTTAAGGGGACGTCACTACATGCATAAACTTTTTCATTAAATTTAATTTTTAAAATAACTTTAATAAATTTTTTCGTAAAAGGAAATTCAGTGCAAAATTTCATAACAACGGAAGTCTTAAAATGATAGCATAAACAACTACTAGTTTTCGGGAAATAAAATGAAGCATGAGTGATATTAGTTCATGATAAAAACTAAATTAATGCAGTAAGAAGTTTCATTATTTCTTTCTCATATAAGTATGTGACCATCACCATCAGCCACTTCAAACATCTGCCGGACCATGATCTGAAAAAGTAAAAATATAGAGGGGTGAGTACAACTACTCAGTGGGGTCAAACATTATCCAAACTATAAACTATAAAGAATTTAACATGAGAAATTAGACATGCAAGCCCGGAGGCTTAACCCGAAGGTTTTACTGCGTGAATGCCCGAGGGCTAACCCGAAGGTTTTACTACGTGAATTGCCCGAAGGCTAACCCGAAGGTTTTACTGCGTGAATTGCCCGAAGGCTCTGCCTGTACTGAATAACGCATGAGAAAAACTATATAGTGTATAATAAGGATAAAAGAAAAACCCCACCTTAACCTTTTTGAGTGGATGAAAGATGTATATCAAGTGTTTAAGCCTTGCACGCCTATCCTATAATAAAACTTTACTTATGAGTCATGAATGCATTTCACTTATTGTCTTAAAACTATCATATAATTAGAACATAGAACACTAAATATTTTAAACATATAACTCAGCACATATATGTAAATTGTATTGATAAACGAAGAACAATAGATATCCAATTGGGTCACGATAAAAAAATAAATGAGCAAAAGTCAGTGTACGTCTTTTAACGAGGAGAAGTAATATATATAATCATTGAAGAAGAATTTAACTCTATTATCAATTAAAATAACCTGAAGAACAAAACTTCTTATTTTGCTTGGCACAAGTTTCGAAACCAGCATAATCGTTGGACACTCTCTTTTCAATTATCAATTTTATTCTAATATATGCATATACCATGAATTCAAAATCGGAACAAATATTAGCAAAAAAAGAAACAAAGCTCAAAGTTCAAATTGCCCACTTAATGATCTGGAAAATACTTATTTAATTTTTCTCTATAAGAAGAATGTTTTTATTTCAATCCACTTGTCGAGTTGATTTACATCCTCTACAACATAAACTTAAATTTTCTTAAATTAAACTATTTATCATAAAAAAATTTATTAAGAATGGGTTTAAAATATATCTGCCCACCAACAGTTTTTATCCACAATAGAGATTATATCTATAAATCCCCCCAAAAAGGAAAAAAGACTCTCGGTAAAAGCAGTTCAAGGAAGAAGATAAATTCATGAGTTCTAATATTGTTCACATACACTTCATGCATCTAAACATTCTCACCAAAATTACCAGATTAATGGTTAGTTCTAAAATGGATTTAAGATTAAACCTTATCATAAATAATTTTCCATGAAACGTTCCTAAACTTTTAAGTTTTTTTTTCTATGTTCAAGCCTCCCTAATTAAAAATCCTAAAGTTTTCAGCACTTTAGAAACACCAGATACTATATATAATTAACCACATCAAAATTATAAGTTATAAATAAAACGTTGATAGAGAGTACGAAAGCAATATTAATTTAACTTCAAGCGCACATAGACCAAACATTGAAAAATCATGCTTAAAAAAATATTTATGTCTAAATCAGAATTCGGAATACCTCTAAAGAATATGAAGAAGAAGATATAGTTGATTTTCTTTGGTAGATGACTATTGGACAAGATGAGAATTTCCAAATGCAGAGTTGTAATATGCGACGGCAAAAGTAAAAAAAAAAATTCTTGGAAGAAGATGTGGATGGTGATGATTATGGGTAAAAAGATACTTATATATATGTATATATATTATATCATTTAAACATACATGATAAGTTTAGGATAGTAATAATATCTAAGAGATTTGCTTAAACGGTAAGCAAACACACATAATAAGATAAACCTATAATTCTATATTTTGTATCTATAATTTTATTTTATTTTTAATTAAGTTAAAATTGGATTTATAGTTATTCTAAAACAGACTCGTAGCCTAAATGTATTACGTTGACCGTTCATAAAATCAAGATTTCATCTTATATAATAGATTAACAATTGATTTAAACATAAAATAAAAATATTGGTCAATTTCAAATATTATGAGGACATATTTAAATATGATTAATTAACCACATGTTCAACATTTAAGCATATAACCATTCATATCCTGCATGACATGACGAAATAATTTATTTATGCTTCACGTTTAGTTAAACTCTAAGGCGCGACTTATAGGACTTACACACGATATACCATGAATGAGATGCAAAATGCATTTTTAATAAAGTTTCGGGGTGTTACAAATAGGGATCAAGTGTAAGGAGAGTGTTTATGTATTTATTTTGTCATGCCATCTTTGTTTTGTTTTTCTCTCTTGCTCGAGGGCGAGCAAGTTTTAAGTGTAAGGAGGGGGGGTATTTTGTATCGAAGCATGCCAAAATTTTCTATTTTTAATATGACAGTTTCTACGCCAAGCATGTCTTATTTGTATTTTTATGTTTCAGCATGCTTGCTTATAGACTTTGTGAAAAGTAGATCTAGGCACATGTGTGTATGTAATTTGGGATGAGGAAAAATAAACTTTGTTGGATCGAATTTTATAAACTACTCACTTATATTAGACTTGAGCCTTAAAGTAGGACACTTCCTACTATTCTTTTAAGAGTTTTTATCTGCAAAGTCACAATTTGTTTGAGTCACTTGTGATAAATGATAGGAGGCACTAGGGATTTTAAGCCACACGGCCACGACAAAATATTTCCGACCTAAAATTATCCCTTAGTGAGCCAGAATTGAGCCTTGACCGATTCTTTAATATGAGTTAGTAAAATTTTAGCTAATGCCTTTTAAACTTTCTTTGTCTTATGAACTTTCTTGTGCATAATAGTTGTTGTTTAGAGGATTGTTACATATGTCCTCTACCTGCCCAGTTTAGACGTGCTGCAGAAAATTGTAAAGACCAAAAATTCAAAATATATAATATGTTTTAAGTAAGCAGAATATAGGTGACCTAATTTCACAGTTAAGGCATTCTGTACCCAGAATGCTGGAAAAGAAAAAAAATATATGCCATGAAAAAATATAGAAAAAATATTCAGAAAAAAAGAGATGTGGCAGAAAACTAAAGAAGAAAAATGGATACGTTGAATAAAATTGTAGCATATATGAAGTTTTTAAGTGGTGAAATGTGTTGAAATTCTATACTGATTGCACAAGTAGTGAGTTTGACATGCATAACATTGAAATTAAACTTTGCTGGAGCTTAGTACCTCTAGGACCCCTACCAACATCAATTTGTCTAAGTCCTAAGCCCAATTACGATCAAATGAGAAAGACCTCCTTAATATTGTTATTGTGACGATCTCTTATCGTGATTGCGTGGATTGATTTTTTTTGAGTGGCTTGAACTGGACCTAGACTACTTGAGTGTTGAGCGAATCTTGAGGAGATCTACATTGATAAGATTTTGACCAAGTTGATATATGTGTGTCTAGTTTCAAAATTTGCATCGTCTACTTACTTGATGAGATCATACTTGCATGATTCAATTTTGCTTGGCCAGTTGATTGGTGTTGAGAGTTTCGATTTGATTGGTGTTGCTTCATGTTTTTTTTAGTTCGTGTGTTTTTCCTTGTATCTTTGTGTGTCCGTGTCTTTGTGTCCTTGTTATGTCATGTTTTAATTCTTTCCTTGAGTCTTTTATTTTTGTGTTTTGAGTCTTGGGGATCGGCCGAATGACTAGGTACTTATTTTTTGGTTTTTTATACTCGAGGGCGAGTATAAATCAAGTGTAAAGAGATTTGATGAGTCATTTTTGTACCTAGTTATTTCTGGCTAGAAGTTGTCTTCAGGGCACTTGCATTGGCGAAATTGCAGGTTTTTAGGTGCTGGCGTGGTTGGTGCCTAGAATGCAATTTGACACGTATTTGGTGATGAAAGGAGAGTGAGATTTGCTGACTTGGACGAGGATTTCGAAGGTGGAAGGTTCTTGATCATATTCGAGATGGATATTAAAGATTTGTTTTCCATATCTATCCAAATCTCTTTCTTTATCTTGAAGGGATTTGACCTAAGTTAGAGATCAAGAAAGGCGCACGAAAAAGAGAGATTATGCCCGCTTATACATGCCGTCACTTCCAATTCACTTCCGCAAAAGAAACTCTAACTCCCGATCGCCGATTCCACACTGCAACCAAATTCCACTGGAGATTCCACACCAACGATCCACTTCCGTTCAAGATATGATGTTGTTTTTAGTTAGTTGAAGAGAAGAAACACTTTTACTTTCTTATTTTTATGATTTCGTGGTTGAAGACTTGTTTTAATTTCCGTTCGGTACTTTCGTTGGAGTTGGAGAGATCGAGTTCTATGTTCGGTACTCTTATTTCGTTTTAATTTAGGTATTTCAATTTAGTTTTGTAGGTTATCTTATTCTGCAAATTTCGTGTTTAATTAGTTTCGTGCATGGGGTTACACACGTTTTCGTTTCTGTTCTTCGAACTGTCCTACATGCACAACCAAGATGTCTACATGAGTAGCTAAGTTTTTTTAAGGTCCGGCAGGATGTGAAATACACACGAATTAGTACATGAGGCTTAGGTGCTTATAATTAATCAAAGGGTTTCAGGTTAATTCTGAATTAATTAATCTGACTAGTAATTTAGGCCTGATCACCCTAGGTTGTCCGGTCTGTAGCTAACTTAGTACTTCCATCTTTCTCGTGGAACAAGGCTAGGTAAGTAGCAAAATTATTCGTAAGAGTAATTGGATTAAACCGATAGAAAACTATTAGATGCCCAACATACGAGTAGGTTCCTAAACTAGGCTTCCTTAGTTCGATAAAGATGTCTAGTTAATTGATTCCCCAACAACGTAGGTTGTAACTAGATTAGGGAAGTAGTCGTTTCGATGGCCAACATGGCGGTTACCGATTAAGTAAGTGGGAGTGAGGATCATGCAGTTTAAGTCACGATGATCTATAACTAGCTGATTCATAAGATTCATTCATATTAAGTGCCGATGATTGGAATGAGTGTGTTTGGAATATTCTGCTGGACCTGTCTCTTAATTGCCCAGCTAATACACGTTTTTATTCAGTTCAGTTTTTACATTTTCTAGTGTAGTAAGAAACCCAAAACTTGCGTGGTTGCTAACCAAAACCCAAGATAAATAGAAAAATAATTTGTCTAGTCCTCCATTCCCTTGTTCGATACCCTGTTGGTTATACTGAATTAATTCTTAGATTTTGCAGGATCATTTGATGCAAAACAACGATCACTGTTTGTAAATAAAGTTTGAATTTTATTTAAATTTTATTATGAAATAAATTTACTTTTTATGTGGCTCGTATCGACTCCAAGAAATTTGTAGAACATAGTTATCAACTCAATTTTTTTTAATGTGGATTATGTTGACATTGAATTTTTATGGACATACCCCAAATAAAAAATTATGGACTCGATAACTATATTCATTAGTTCTACATATTTTTGAAATTGAAACACCCCATATAAAAAATACATACGTTTCCATAATAATATTTAAATGAAATTGAAACTTTATTTACAAATTAAAATGAAATTCTAAGTTAATGTACAAATTTAAATGAACCTCAAAGTTCATGTGCAAAACGAGAATTATTAGAAAGTTTATGTATTTACAAGAATAAAAAATTTGCGACTTTTAGTTCGATGTTGACAGGACTGCACATCACGTCGGAAAATACCATGTCAGTTTTGATTTTGCCGGATTTTTGACCCATGTGGAATTTCAAACAAATCGAAAGTTCATGTATTTACAGGCAGATTTTAAAGCTCGTGTGCATAATGAGAATTTGACAAAAAATCGTGTATTTTGAGGCAAATAACCCATTATATAAACCAATCTAATTTATTTGGATTCGTTAAATTAAAAAAAAAAGCAAAAAAAAGTGGAGAAATTATTAATTCTCTCTCTTTACGGATCGCTGAATCAAAAAAAAAAAAAATTTACAAGGACGGTTCTTGTGGATCTATATTTTGCATTTAAACATAAACAACTCCAAAGCATCTCACCCGTCCATCTGAAAAAGAGTTGGTGCGTCTGGATTAAGCCACGTTGCCTTTCAGTCAGTCAATTCTGTGATAACTCCAAGTGACTTTTGATTCAGGTTTTTGTGATGTTCTTGACAAATCTACAGGAAAACTGTGTTATAAGGCTCGCGGAGAAGAAATATCTATTATGCTGATTGGAATACAGCTGAACCTGAAGCATGCTTTCTAGCGCATACAAAGCCAGATGATAGAACAACACAGTTGTGGCATAGAAGATTAAGTCATCTGAACTTCAAAACAATGAACAAGCTAGCAAGAGATGCTAAAGTTCGAGGACTGCCCAATGAAGTATTCAAAAGACATAAGAATTGTGAAGCATGTATGAAGGGAAAGCTAACGAAATCAAGCAATCCGCCAATTCTGTCACCTTCTACTGATGGGATCCTTCAGCTGCTCCACATGGACTTATTCGGGTCAGTCTCTCCAATGACAATCAGAGGCAAGAAATATGCTCTTGTAGTCATTGATGACTATTCAAGATATACTTGGGTTATTTTCATCGCCAACAAGTCTGACGTCAAAACTGAACTGCCGAAACGATTGAAACGACTGAGCGTCAAGAAGGACATCAAGATTCAAAGAATAAGCTCAGATCGAGGAACAACGTTTCTAAACTCGATGATGAAAGACTACTGCGATGCTGAAGGGATTCAACTCAAAACCTCAGCAGCACTCACGCCTCAACAGTACGAGCTTGCTGAAAGGAAGAACATAACACTCAAAGAAGCAGCAAGAACGTTACTCGCAGACTCAGGTCTACCATTAAAGTTTTAAGCTGAAGCTACTAACATAACCTGTTATACTCATAATCGGTCTTTATTGACTCAGATGCACATGAAGACACCATATGAATTATGAAAAGGGAGAACACCTTCTATTTCGCATTTCCATAACTTTGGTTGTTCGTGCTTTATCCACAATAATGGAAAGGGTCAGTTAAAGGTCTTCGATAGCAAGTCAGACCAAGGGGTATTCTTAGGATACTCCAGGATCAGCAAAGCTTTCAGGGTCTTTAACTACCGAACACTTTGCATGGAGGAAAGCTCTCATATTGTATTTAATGAATTTACTTCTAAGAACAGGAAACAAAGCTCTTAACAAGATGATGAAGAAGTCAGCAGCAAGCTACAGGATCTAAGCTTAAATGATAAAATAGAAAAGATCCAACATTGTTGGGATGATGATTCAGACGATGAAATTCAGATCCAACCAACAAGAAATATAACTGAACCGAACGGAATCAATTCTAGGTAACTCAGGCCGATGAAGAAACCCCAATGGTGACTGAAACATCTACTGAGAATAACAACTCAGGGGAAACTACTAATGTTCCTGAGCTGAATGCCCCTGAACCTGGTGACTCAGTAGATCCCGATCTTATACTGAATTGCTTCAATCGCAAAATAGTACTACTGAAACTCCTCATAACCTGACTATTTGTGCAGAATCAACTTCGGAAGAAGTAACAAGACACCGTCGTTCATGGTTAGATACTCACACTTTAGATCTTATTATCGGAGATCCATCAACAAACATTAAGACAAGATCCAGATTCTGTTAAGGAGAAAATGCCTTATACTCATGCTTCTTGTCTACTAAAGAACCTCAGTCGATTGATGATGCTCTGAATGATGCTGATTGGATCACCGCTATGCAAGAAGAGCTCAATCAATTCACTAGAAACGACGTTTGTGAGCTTGTAGATAGACCTAAGCATCAACATGTGATAGGAACCAAGTAGATCTTCAAGAACAAGTGAGATGAAAACAACGTCATCGTCAGGAATAAAGCTAGACTAGTTGCCAAAGGATATTATCAAGCTGAAGGAATAGATTTTGATGAAACGTTCTCTCCAGTTGCAAGATTGGAAGCCATTCGCCTATTCCTATCATATGCAACTCATCAATAGTTTACTGTCTATCAGATGGATGTTAAGCCAGCTTTTCTGAACGATGTGCTTAAGGAAGAAGTCTACGTAGAACAACCGTCTAGCTTTCAGCAGGGACATCAAGTATACAGACTCAAGAAAGCTCTGTATGGGTTAAAACAAGCACCCAGGACTTGGTATGATACCCTCTCAGACTTTCTACTTCATAAAGGTTTTCAGAAAGGAACTGTAGATCGCACCCTATATAGTATCAAGTTAGAAAATGACATCCTACTGGTGCAGATCTATGTAGATGACATCATCTTTGGATCTAAGAATATGACCATGTGTCAAAAATTCGAATAGATGATGAAAGATAAATTTGTGATGTCAATGATGGGAGAAATGAACTATTTTCTTGGACTTCAAGTGAAGCAATCTAAGAAGGGAATATTCATAAATCAAGCTAAATATACTAGAGATCTCATCAAGAAATTAGGCTGCGAATCTAGCAAATCAGTAAAGATACCCATGAACACAAATCTCAAAATTGATCTTAATAAAGAGGGAGTATCTGTTAACTCAACTGATTATCATGCTATTATTGGTTCATTATTATATTGATGTGAACGACACGCAGCTCCGTCGTTTGTTAGAACCGCGCGCACCAAATAAATTTGTAAGAACACCTGCGTAGAGACTATACTAGATAAGTACAGTGACAAGCAAGAGGGTTTGGCTAAAGGGTTTGGCTAGATTAACCAACGATTTCTATTGACCTAAAGGGTTTGGCTAGAAGCCACCATAAATTTTAGGTGTTCTATAACTAGGCAGAAAGATAACATAAAATAATCAACAATCAAATAACAAGTTATAAAAGCAATCCAGCCAAGGTAATTCCACACCACCCCCTGTCCGATCCTAGATTATTATGTGAATCAGTTTTAGTTAAGGTTATCTTGCTAGGACGCTGTGTTGAGCATAAGGGCGTCCATTCCTTCTATTACGCTGGGACTGCCATGTTGAGCATAGAAACAGTCCCCTACCCAGGTGACTACCCTACCTTGTTTAGCAATGACTAGGGAGGCACTAAGGAGCATTAAGAACAAAGGAACCAAATCAAGGCATCTACCGATGTTTAGCATTCAAAGTAGAAAACCCAGCTAGTCTACGTCTGCCCAGAAAGATGTGCACCTGCCCAGGTTGATCAGTTCTAAGCAGTTCTCAACTATCTCAAACATAGTTCAACTAAAACATATACTTAACCAATTATCAAGCACGTTTTCACATCTCACGGATTCTTAAGGGTGGTGCCTCATTACCTCGGCCAGATCAGGAGGTTAGCTACTCATATTTACTAAGGATACAAAACTAAGCATGTAAAGATAAAGCATGAAGCAGATCTGAAACTTAAAGTTGGAACAGTGAACCTTCGCAAAACAGCAAAGAACTAGCATGAATGTTTAACTAAGTAACAAGAAACAACATCGTACGAAAGCGAGAGCATTAATGTAAAGGCGCGATATGGACAAAAAACATGCAATAAATTCATTAGATGCGAAAGGTAAAGAAGTTTAACAATGAACATGAGAGAGTAAGAGAGAGCATTAAAGACTGAACTGAAATACAATAAATAAGCTAACCGTTAACATTCACAACAGAAAATCTTCTCCTTGGAGAGCTTTAAGCTATTCTAGGCAGAAAAGTAAAAGTGTTTTTGGAACTACATTAATGGTGGAAATTTTAGAGAGTTTTCTAGAGAGGAACGAGCTCCATCCATGGAAAATGTAAGTATGAAAAGTTACTTAGTTTGATTATTATATGTTAAATTTGTAAGAATGCGATATGTAATTGCTTATGTTGGTTTAGAGACGAGTCTTCAGCTGTAAGGGGGGGCGGGTTGAATACACCTGAGTCTAAGTTCAAATTCAAACGCAAAAATCAGTCTTTTATTGAATGTGCTCACTGAATAATTCAGTACGCCAACTTAACTTTCTGATTGTGTGGGCTAGAGTGATTTGAGATATTGAACACTATTCACCGACTTCAGTTAGTCTACAGTAAACTCAGTACATTAAATTATGCGGAAAATATAGGCCTGATTTTATTTGTCTCTTGAAAAATGTTTTTACTGAAAGTTGTTTTAGTTATGCTTGCGTGTATATTAGGTTTTACTGAAAATCTACACTTATGATTTTGAAAGATGGTTTTATGCAGAATGAACAGTTAACCAATAAAACAGTAAATTGCACATATAGCTTTTAAAGTGGTTTGGATACGCAAGATCATGCGTCCACTATCCTGAATTATCATGAGGCCTTCAATTAATTATACTGAGCAAGTCTTAGTTGATCCGTACACTAGACAGATCACTAGTTATAGTCCTAGCGACTTTACAATGGGTTTCAAACACGAGGTTTGAGATTGTTGGTCCCGAGATTAAACGTTCAGGTGTGGGGGGGGGGGGGGGGGTGAATACACCTGAAAACAATTTCTCAATTTAAAATCCGAACAGTCCTTTTCAGGAGGATGCCGTACTGAACAGGTTCAGTAGACCAAATAAGTTGTTATGAATTGCGTGGCAGAGTGACTGAGTTCACTGAGGCCTGCTAGCTGACTTAGGTCAGAATTCAGCACCGTTCAGCTAAAGTTCAGTATAGTACGAAAATGTGTATGCCCAAATTCAGTTGAGTTAGAAAACGTTTTTAAGAAAACAGTTTCAGTATATTAGTGCAATCTGTTAAGCTTAGTTGAAACTCCGTTAAATGATTTTAAAAGATACTTTCAGAATGAACAGTAATCAATGCAACAGTAAAAACACATAACACAAGCAATTTTAAAGTGGTTCGGATCCAACAATCCTACGTCCACTGTCCCGAAAAGATCAGGAGGCTATTTTATTATACTGAGTTAGTCTCAGTCGGTTTGTGCACTGGACAAACACTGGTCTTGAGATTCATACTGAGCAAGTCTCAGTTTACAAGATATCAAACTTAAGTATTTGACAAACTCTCCAAATATGAAGGAGTCCTTTACAATAAGGATCAGTTCAAAGATGAACTCCTTCGTTCTAAGCTATAGATATAGTCTGTTGAGCTTAGGTTAGAGGGAAAAAGGAACGAGAAAGGTGGCTTCTAAAGCCGAACGGTTAAGTATAGACTTTGGGTTTGTATTTAGTCGCTTGGATACTAGAGGCTTTATGATCTGATTCAGCTTGGTTCCCTATGAGCAAGTATGTTGCCTTTCGCTGGAGATTAGTCTATGAAGTTCTTGCGGAAAGCTTTAGTCGATTCTGAGTTGCTCGTGAATGCTCGTGTGTTGAGTTGCTCGTGAATGCTCGTGTGTTCTTCGTTTTTTAGGTGAGCTTCAATTTGAAATCTTCCCTCTATTTATAGAACAGAGACATGGATAGATCCATTGGAGACGACGATCCATGTGTCTCTCTCTGTTGGGTAGCTAACGGCTCTTTCAAAGTATGGTGATAGAGTCATTTCCCTCCATTTCTGGAAAGTTGTTGACTTGCAGCTTTAATCAGAAAGTAGACAGCTGGCTGCTCATTATTGGTCGAGGCTAAAGAAAGAAGGTGAGACAAACAGACTTCAAGGTGAATCTGAAACTGACTTCTCTATACCTCGTATGACTCTACTGATTTGACTTAGAGATATTCTGACAGTCAGAAGACTGTCTAGCCGTTGCTGAGTCTGATCTATGTTCAGTAGCATACTCCTGCCGAGTTCAGCTCTACTGAAGATCAACTCTAAGTTCAGTGAACTACTCCTGCTGAGTTCAGTTCAACTGACTTCTTTCAGTATATTGCTCCTGCTGAGTCCAGTACTACTGAGTCTTCTTCTTATGGTGCTGAGGCTGATACTCTACTGAAGAACCAGCGGACAGAACTGAGTGCCTGAACCATATTGAAGAGTGTCTACTGAGTCTGAAACTCTCAGAGACAGAACAACAAATACACCAGAATGGTTCATCAGTCAAAGTAGGGTTTTGGGATCTTCAAATCTATTGAGCACTAGGCTACTGAGTTAGCTTCCAACAATTTGTGGAGCTACTGAATCATCTCCCAAAAATTTCCCCCTATTTGATGATGCCAAAACCTAACACTACAAACTGTCAGAAACAAACTCCTTACAAATATTACAAGTAGAATCAGTGGAGTTGTTCTTCAAGTTCTAGACTACTGAAGGAGTTTAGGGAGGAAATATCAGAACCTATACAGAATTCTAACAGCAATTTCCCCCTTACTAACAATAATCTCCCCCTAATCTATCAAACCAGAATCTATCAAGCTAAGTAAAAACTGATAAACACAGATATAAATATTCAGTGAGTGTGTGAGTCAGTAATCACATGAGTGATTCTGAGTGTTAAGCATAAAAGATAACAAGGCCAAGTAGACAATAAGGTATTGTCAGGGCCGAACAACAATGATGTATATATATCACTAGAAAGTTCAGTATAGTACATCAACTTGCTATTCTAGAAAAGAAAGACAAAGATACATAGAAGCTATCAACTATCTCCTGAACTGCTGAATCCGCTTTTTAAAATCTTTTGACTTCTCTTCAGGAAGCGGCAGTCCATACATCCTGTATGTATCTCTTCTCAGCTTCAGTATTTGTGCCATATCAGTAGGATCAGTTTCATCGAGATCAGTGGCTTGAGCAACACTCTTAATTTCTCCTTCAATAACTCCAGTATGTAAGGAACCATCAAGGGGAACCATCAAGCTTCAGTGGGGGAGGCAGAGGTCTTGGAGCTGGAACCCTGACATCAACCTTCTCAGCTAGGGCCTTTTGAACTCTTGCGTATATCTCTGGATCACTCTTCAGAAGCCACTCAGCAAAGACAATTGACTTGTGCATGTCAGGCCAATACCTCCAAAAATAGAACCTCTTAATGAAGTCAGCTTTCAGCGTCTCCCACCTCTGAGTCCGTTCCCATGGCATCCAAGTATCAACCCTGGGCCATCTGTGGATTTTGAGGTCTGTGGGCTTCTTGAGTCTTCTGTACTTGTATGGAATTTCAGCCTTCTCAGGACCCCTCTGACTTGCTTCTTTCTCAGCCTTGATCCTAAGAGCCTCAAGGTCAGCGAGTCTGAGCCTTTCCCTTGCTGCACTAATATGTCAGGCTTCAGCTCCTCTGTCCAAGTATCTCTCCATCTGATCCCAGATCTCTTGCATCTCTTGCTCTTGAGCCTTAGAGGGGACGTATGATGGAATGTGCTCTTGTTCCTCTTCTGAATCAGCAGGTGTTGGAGATTTGGATTTTGAAGTACCCTGCTGACCAGTTTGCTGCTGCTGCTGTTCTCTTTCCTTCTCCTTGTCAGCTTCATCGCTGAGCTTCAGATTCCTCGAGGGTAGGCTTGTCCTAGGCTTCCTTCCCCTCTGAACTTTGGTTCTGCCTTTGACAGGCTGTTTCTTTGGCTTATTTGTAGCCTCTGCCTCGGCTATCTCCCTTGCCAGCTTCTCATCAGCTGCAATCTGAGCCTCTTCCTCAGGAGATATGAACCTTCTGGTTCCTTTCTTTTTGGGTAGAGTAGGGAGCTTCAGTATCTTCTTCCCTTTCCCCGGAACTGGAGGAGGTAGAGGGACTTCTTCCTCTTCAGAGTCCTCCTCTGCATACTCAGCAACCTCCTTAATGATATCACTTGGAGTCTGGGTTGCTGATTCTTTAGGTCCTGAGCCACTTGGGTCGGTCTCAGCAGGTACTACAGCTCCTGCTGCTGAGACACCCTAAGCCTGACCCTGTTCTTGTTCCTGAGGAGCAGTGGGAGCTGATTGCTGAGTTTGAGTTGCTCCTGCCACTGTCCTGACTCCCCTTGGTGCCCTTGGTACCCTTTCTCTACCTTCCCCCTTTTTTGTATAAGCTGAGGCTAGCTTATCCAAATCATCCTGCAGTTTGACAAGTCTTTCGTGGAGTTCATTCCTCTCATTTGTAAGTTCTTCACTGTATTTCTTCTGAGAGGTCTCCACCACAGTCTGAATAGATTGCAACTTAAGATCTATTTTATCTTCCATGGCCTTCTGAATTGTCTGGAGTCTGAGCTCATCGGCCTGACTCATGGAAGAAATAGACTACGAGTGAGTCGTGCGAGGCCTTGTAGTCTTCAAGAAGTTTAGCCTGGGCAGCTTCCATCAGCTTCTGTTGCCTTTCGAATTCGGCTCTCTGAGTGGTTAATGCATCAGTCAATACAGTAGAGAAGTCAGGGGCAGGTGTGTTCTGAATTGACGTTCTGAGCCCCTTAATCTCCGCACTATGAGCCTGAGTAGACTGCCTCCACGTCTTGTGGACAGCGCGGGCAAGGAGTCGGTTCAGAGAACCTTGACTCCTTAGGGCCCTTTCCACTGTCTTCGATCGTCGGCTCCTCGGGCTGGGCGCTACCTCAAAAGCAGACCCCAGCAACAGCTGTACTGGGTCCGGTGGACTGAGAGGTACCAGCCGCCGACTGTCCTGGAGGAAGGATGCTGAGAGGTGGTTCAGCAGTTGTAGTTGGAGCATCCTCCTCCAGTTGAGTTCCCTCAATAGGTTTCTCAGGGCCTGATTCATGGGGCGGGTCCTGATCGTCGGGATCAGACCTATCTGAGGGAGCGGCTGCTGAAGTGGGTAGATGGTCATTCAGCAGAGCGAGAATTGCCGCCCTCAGATCCCCCAGGGAGCAGATATCAGTAGGCTCGGAATAGCCTATCTTCTCCCGGATTATAATCTCCTCCTCATGGAGTTGTTCGCAGGTGTGGTATTGGATCAATCTGTTCAGTGTTGACACGCCTGGAACCGAATAAGAGTATGGAGCCTGGCATGCCTTGCCAATATAATCAAGTCTGAATGGCTGGCTATCTCGGGGATTGCTTCTGAAACTTCTTGGGAGGCTCTAGATTGTAGAGCAGATGCCTCCATCCTAATTGACTCTGACTCTGATGCAGTCTCCGAATCCTCAACCTCTATTGGAGACGTTTGTTTTTCAGCAGATGGGATGCTGCTGAGTGGTGGAATATCCAAGGGGATCTGAGTAGGAGTAATCGGATCAGCTTCTACCCCTTGGTCCACTGCCTCACCCTGTTCAGTGGAGACGGCATTCTCCACTGACACTGTCTTTTCAGAGGACTCAGCCTCGTCTCTGAGTTGTAGGGGAGGTACAACCACAGCTTCACGGACCTTCTTCAGCTTCTTGGTCGGTGATTGCTGAGCTGCTTTGGGAGGTGACCTCTTCTTTGATGGAGTGGAGGTCTTCGAGAGCTTGTCTTGGGCTCGGCGGGCCACGAGCCAATCTGGCGGAAGGGCCGCGCCCGCTTCCTGCGGAACCTCACCTTCTTAGGGTTGAAGTACCCTTTGTCAGCGTAGACTGAATGGTCAGCTCCAAAGAGATCTTCTATCATTACGGAGAGCTTCATTCCGTATAGGAGCTTCCCTTTTACTGTCAGACTCTTCGAGTTCTTATCAAATTTGGCAGGTTGGGTCATGAACTCTCTTAAGAAAAACTCAGTCCAGTTTATCTTCGCATGATCGTATATGGCCATCATCATCTGAATCTTTGGCCTTGATACTTGGTCGAATGACCCAGCCTGACTCGTCAGGATCTGAGTGACGATATAGGCTAAAGCTCTGAACTGTGGTAGCATGGCGTTCTTGAGAGGAACTGGCCTCTGATATCGCCGTCTACTGATTCTGAGTTCAGATATAGCTCTGCTATCTGACGCGGAAGGAAGTATTGAGGCTTCCTTGAGAGGAAAGGCTTCTAGCCCTGATGCCCTCAGTGCGTCGAAGATTTCCTCCATGAAGTCTAGTTCGCACGCGTCGAACAACATGAGTGGCTCACACCAGACTCGGTCTTTCTGTAGGATTTCTTGCATATTCACTGGTGTGATAACAGAACCTGTCATGATTTAATCTGCAAAAGGAAGTATCAGTATCGAAAGAAAGTATTATCAAGAAATATCTATGATACTGAATAAACATGTAGATTTACCGAAGTATTTTTTGAGATGTTTGAATAGAAGTTTGCAAAGGGAGGAATGCTTTCTCAGAAAATTCTAGGGTTGAAAAGATGCAGAGTAAAAATGGCGGTTTTCAACTTTGAACGTGTTTTTATATGATAAAGAAGATGAACAGTTATTAATCCACGGTTCAGTTTGAATCTGCTTTATGAGATGGACGGCTAGGATTTAATGTTATAAAATAGGCAATGATCAACTTAGCCGCCTAAGTCAAATTACAGTTGTATATAGCCAAAGAAGTAACTTGATTAGACATGCATTTAATGCGGCACAAAGTTCAACATACTTTACATAGAATGTCGTGTATTAAATGTAAACCGTTATATTAAATGACAATTTCTAAGGCAATGAATACGAAGCTGAATCTAATCATTAATGCACAGAATATTTCATTGGAACTGAGTAGAGATACACAAACCTGTCAGCTGAACATCGTAGTCAGCTGATACCTCGTGTAGATGGTTGTTGAGTCTCTATGTACTGAATTAGTTCAGTACTGAGAGTGAACATTCCCCCTTGATGAATACTCCTCTCCTGAATCCACTTACTGACTGGAGTCAGTAGGGTCCAGCAGACCTAGCTCTATTGAAAGTTCTCTAAATCTGGCTTCAGCTAGAGGCTTGGTCAGAATATCTGCCCTTTGATGGTCAGTATGAATCTTCTCTATCCTGATATCCTTCTTTTCGATATGATCACGAATGAAGTGGTGTCCGATGTCTACGTGCTTGCATCTAGTATGAAGTACAAGGTTACGAGTGATTGCAATTGCCTTTGGAGTTATCGCGAGAAGATCGGCACTTCATTCCCGAATGACATCATAGTCGCGTAGCCGTTGTCTCGGCGAAAGGATGCGGGCGCGAGCAACTTCCGGCAGCCATGTATTCGGCTTCGGTAGTTGGCGTTGCTACCGAATGCTTGTTTCTTTGAAAACCATGAAATCAACTTACGCCAAGGAACCGACAAGTTCCCAGAAGTTGACTTTCGGTCAATTCTACATCTGCATAGCCAAGCATCGAATAACCAGTTAGTTCAATATTATCATCTGATGGATACCATAAACCCATGTCAGGTGTTCCTCTAAGATAGCGGAGAATCTTCTTTGCTGAGTCCATGTGACTCTACTTGGGATTCGCCTGAAATCGAGCGCAGACACCTACAGCATAAGTTATGTCAGGTCGGGTAGCAGTTAGAAATAATAATGAACCAATAATAGCACGAAATTCAGTATGGTCTACTGATACTCCTTCTTTATCAAGATCAATTTCATATTCGTTTTCATCGGGATCTTGATTGGTTTGCCGGATGTGCAACCGAACTTCTTGATGAGGTCTCGAGTGTATTTGTCTTGATTGATGAATGTTCCCTTCTCAGATTGTTTGACTTGAAAGCCGAGGAAATAATTCATCTCTCCTATCATTGACATCTCGAACTTATCCTTCATCATTTTCTCAAATTGTTGACACATGATGACATTCTTCGTTCCGAAAATTATGTCATCTACGTAGATCTGCACAAGTAGGATGTTGTTTTCCAGTCGAATGCTGAATAATATGCGGTCTACTGTGCCCTTCTGAAAACCTTTCTGAAGAAAAAACTCAGACAGGGTATCGTACCAAGCCCTGGGTTCTTGTTTTAACCCGTACAGAGCCTTTCTGAGTCTATAGACCTGATGTCCCTGCTGAAAGTCGTGAGGCTGTTCTACATAGATTTCTTCTTTTAGCACGCCTTTCAGGAACGTAGACTCCACATCCATTTGATAAACTATGAATCCCTGATGTGTTGCGTAGGCTAGGAATAGTCTGATTGCCTCCAATCTTGCAACTGGAGCGAAAGTTTCGTCGAAATCTATCCCTTCGGCTTGACAGTAGGCTTTTGCCACGAGTCTCGCTTTGTTCCTTACTATAACGTTGTTTTCATCTCACAAAGTTTGTATCTCATATTCGTCACCCTCGCCGAAGCCCTAAAAAGTTTAGCTACACATACTTAACTTGGACAAGCAGAACGAAACGAACATATTCAGAACATAATTTAAAGTGCGAAAATAGAAAAGCATGCAATGTAAATAAAGTACGAGAAACTTAAAGGAATATCGAAACCTTAAACGGAACGGAAGCTTGAATTAAAACTGGAAATCTGAACAAAGTACCGAAGTCTTGAAGTGTTGAAATCCGAAAGCAACTAAACTAAGAAAGCGATAAAGAAGGTGTTTAAATTCTTGTTCGGAAAATTAAACCTAAACTACAGGACTAAGAACGAGATGGTTGGGACGAAAACTAAACTAATGAATCAGCGAGAGAATGATGGTGTTGATTGTTGTTCGTCTCCAGCCCTTTATATAGATCTTGAGCTTGATCTTCAAAAGGAAAGATATCTTAGGGCAAATCTTCTAAATCTTGATCTTTAAGATTCCTTTTCCTTGTATAACTCCAGCCCTAAAATATCTTTAAGCTCCAAATCTTTAGCATATCTTTCCTTCTCGATCTCAGCCCCGTTTTATCTTCAAAAACTTCCAAAATATCTCCAAAATCAGCTCCGAATCGCCACCTCATCTCCGGACCCTAAACTTGCCAAAAATAGATATTTCTGGGCACAAAACAGCATCAACTTGGACAAGATGAGCGTCAGAACTGGGTGAATTCGAGGGGCATAAAATCGACACATCAAATATCCTCACACTTGAATCATACTTGCCCTCAAGTATGGGATGAACAAAAGAATACTCCCACTCAAATCACCATTCCCCAAGACTCAAAACAGACTCAAAGAACGAAAATAAAAAACACTAAGACACGAGACTCAGATTCAAAGAAGAGAAATAAATCAAAAGACTCAAAAAATAATAGACTAAACATTGAAACATACCAAGCAGCCATGAAACGTCCATGATTCTCAATCTCTGCCCAAACATGCAATGCAATCAAAACCTTCATCAAACAAGTCAAGCAGCATAATTCTCAAACCATGGATTCAGATATTAGCTTGGTTAAAACATAAGCATAATCCGAACTAGCTCACCGATTCACTCATCTCTCTCTAATCTAGTCCGGACAAAGTTTGCTCATAAAAACAACATAGTCACGCAGATTCCGATAGCAAGTGGTCAATCTAGCAACTCAAAGAGGTCTTTCTCTTGGATGTAATGGGGCTTAAGGACTCATTCAAATATATGACATGGTAGGGAATCCTAGGGGTCCTAAGCTTCTGAAAATTAAGTACAAGTATGCATCATGCTATTCACTGAGGCATTTGATTAGGCAAGCAGATAATAAGCATAAGAGATATACAGTTCAACACTGATGGAGATTTATTTTCGCATACAGACTTGGGCAAGGCAGGATATAAACATTCAGACTTCATCCTTCCCTTTATTTTTTTTCAACGGGTGCTTTCTTTTTTTTTTCTTTTTCCTTTTCTTTTTTCTGCACCTTCAACTCTCTCTTTTTTTTAGCCCCCCTTCAATATTTATTTCTTCTCAGTACAACACTCTGCTGCAAACGGCCGCTTGCGGCGAGTTCGAATGTAAAACGAAGCACAACTCCGGGGGGGTATCAATTCAAACACTATCTCCAACTAATCATAAAATCTCTTCAATAAAAAATTGCCTCAAATTATGAATATCCACAGCAAACACATGCATGCATAAGGTCAAGAGAAAGGCTTTGAAAGGCTTGCCTTCTTTAAATAACTCATGAAAGAACACGGTCAAGGCTTCAAAGTGGCTAACTAGGGGCTGAGCGAAGGTAGGAATTGAAAGAATTAAAAGCTCAAATTGGTTAACCCTAATTTGCCTCCTATCATCTATCACACATGATCACAAGCTATGGAGACTTTACAACACATCACTCTCAAGAAAATAGTGGGAAGTGTCCCACTTTTAAAGGCTCAAATCTCTCTTTAGTGATGGGGTTTAAAATTCAGTTTTATCATGCTTATATTTCCTCATCCCAAGCCATATACAAAATCCTCCATAGAAAGAGAAAACACACTACAATCATGCGAGAATTCAATCAAGGAAAGCACGCGAGAATGCAGGCGGATTTATCCTAAAATCACATCAACAAATCATGTAAACCTAGCATGCTTCGACCTAGGGACGAAAGACATAAACCTAAAATAACCTCCTCACACTTCAACCTTGCTCGCCCTCGAGCAAGTAACAGATAAAATATAGAAGCATGCAGAGGAAACAAACATAGACACACAAAGACTGAAAACAAATAAGACAGAAAAAATAAAAAAAAATAAAAAAAGCCGATGACTAGGGGAATGGTTCACCTGTTCTTCAGCTCGTCCAAGCGAGCTATCACGTCCTTCTGAAATTCTTCCAGCTGTTCAGCAATCTTCTCCAACCTGGCTTCTATCCGGCCGAGCCTATCCTGCTCCTCCTCCTGCCCTGCACCTACAGATTGACTCGGGACACCAGGTCCTGGCCTAAAGAACTTGTCCAGACCGTCAGTACCAATATAGGTCAGCTTAGCTGACCTCAACCGACTGAGGCTCATAGTGGCAGGTGGATCACACATAGACAGTGGTACACGGGATATTAAAGCAAAGTTGCGAACAAAGAATGTGGCAAGCAAATGACAAAGAGTATGATGCCGATTCGGCTCAGCAACTATGCTCTCCAAACAATGCGCTATCCAATACCCTAAATCTAGCTTGGTTCTTTGTATGCATGCACCATAAAAAGTACAACTCCATGAAACGGGGGGTTTCCTCCGGCACTTCGGATGGAGATGGGGATGGAGATTTACGTACTTTCGACGAAGTGGGCTCGCATGGGGTATCGGCGGTACCTCGGGAATCGCGCCGGCAACAACCACCTCTTCAATGGGCTCCTCTACCGCAACCGGCGAGAACTTCGGCGTGCGTAGGCACCTCTTGTTGGACTGTGGTGGAGTGGGTTGCTTTCGGCGGCTTGCTCTTAGATGGCGAGCTGTCGGCTCGGATGGAGAAGAAACAGGGATGGTCTTCTTCTTTACGGCAGAGGAAGTAGCCTTTTGCTTCTTGGGAGCCATGGATTGTCGTAGAAAATGATGTAGAAAGGAGGAGATGACGAGTAGCTTGGTTGAAGACGAAGTTTTGTAGAGAGGGGAAAAACATGGAGCGTGGGAACAGTTATAAGGTCCCCCCCTTTCTCGATTCAATCTTAAAGCATCCAATTTCTAAGGGTTTGCGATTGAGTCCTTCAAGTTCTTTTAGTGAACAAATACACCCCCGCTCGCTTCAACCTCCTCACACTTCAACTTTTGTGTCAATTTGACCACAAAAGTTTGAAGTATTTTTCAATTAGGTCCTCGACCTATACTTGGGCATATTTCCTCCTTCAAAATCCTTCCTTAATTCTTGAGGTTTATTTCCTAAAGTGACGAATTTCTTCCACAATTATCTAGATCTCCTGCATAAAAATAATTAGCACAAGAATCCAACACTAAAAACCAAAAATGAAAAACATAAAATGAACCTAGACTATGAAATAAAATGCGGAAAATAAAGGATATGTGTGGGGTGCCTCCCACAAGCGCCTTGAGTTAGAGTCGCAGGCTCGACTCTTCCAAGCTGATCAAGTGTATGTTGGGAGGTACAATGGAATCTCGTCCACTGTTTTTATTTGGTGCAAGTGATGATGGAGCTTTAGCCGATGACCATTCACAACGAAAGTAGACTTCGTTGCGGGATCCTCTAAATCGACCACTCCACTTGGCCGAACTGACTTGATAACAAATGGCCCTATCCATCTTGAACGAAGCTTCTCGGGCATGAGTCGAAGTTTAGATTAGTATAAGAGCACCAATTGTCCAACTTTGAATTGTTTAGATCTCAGATTACGATCATGCCAAGCCTTGGTTCGATCCTTGTACCACATAGAGGCATCATAAGCTTCAAGTCGAAGCTCTTCTAATTCTTGCAATTGATACTTGCGTTCCTCCTCACACTTGAACAAGTTCATATTCATTGTTTGCACGGCCCCAAAATGCCTTATGTTCGAGCTCAACCGGTAAGTGACACATCTTTCTCAAGATTAAACGATAAGGGGACATACCAATAGGGGTTTTGTATGCGGTTACGTACACCCAAAGAGCATCCTCCAAGCGTGTACTCCAATCTTTTCTAGACGGATTAACCGTCTTTTCCAAAACATGCTTGATCTCCCTATTGGATACTTCGGCTTGGCCGTTTGTTTGAGGATGATACGGAGTAGATAGACGATGTTGACATCCGTATTTTTTCATCAAAGCTTCAACGGTACGATTGCAGAAATGAGTGCCATTATCACTTATTATGGCTCGAGGAACACCATATCTGCTAAAAATATTGGACTTAAGAAATCCAACGACTTTGGAATCATTGGAGCGAGTTGCCTTGGCCTCGATCCATTTGGACACATAATCCACAACCAATAGTATGTATATATTTCCGAACGAGCTAGGGAAAGGTCCCATGAAGTCCATACCCCATACATCGAATATTTTGCAAAAGCGCATCGGATGTTGTGGTAGTTCATCTCGCAAGCCAATATTACCAAGCATTTGGCAATGTTTGCAACTCTTGCAAAACTCATAAGCATCTCGATTCAAAGTTAACCAAAAGAATCCACAATCGAGAACTTTTCGTGCGATGCACGCTTTACTCCTCTATGTCCTCCATAAGGGGATGAATGACATCGCTCTAAGATCTCAAACTGCTCCTCTTCGGGTACGCACCTTCGAATAACTTGATCGGCTCCAACTTTCCAAAGCGTAGGATTATCCCAAAAATAATACTTGCATTCACTCATTAATTTCCTCCTTTGAGCCATGGTAAAGTCTTGTGGCAGTCTCCTTGAAGTGAGATAATTTACAATGTTGGCATACCACGGAGTTTTACCATCTTTTCCTTCAATTGCATAACATTCTGCCTCAGTTTCGTACTTCCACTTGGACAAGCTGATAGTATAATTTTCTTCAGATGGCTTGGCCAAGTTGTCAGCATCTAGGAGCACAGAATAATAGAGATGCTCTTCTGGAAATTGTTCCTTGATTGGTTCAGCATCTTCTGGATGAACTAAACGACTCAAATGATCAGCTACATTATTTTTAGCTCCTTTCTTATCTCGCACTTCCCAATCAAATTCTTGCAGTAGCAAAATCCAACGTATAAGAAGTGGTTTGGTTTCTTTCTTTGCGAGTAGATGCTTCAAGGCAGCATGATCAGTGTAGACGATCACCTTTGACCCAAGCAGATATGAGCGGAACTTGTCGAAGGCAAAAACAATAGCGAGTAGCTCCTTTTCTGTAGTAGTGTAATTGCATTGGGCTGGATTGAGCGTCTTTGAGGCATAGTATATAGCATGACTATCCTTTGCATTCTTTTGGGCCAGGACAGCTCCAACAGCGTAGTCACTTGCATCACACATAAGCTCAAATGGAATTTTCCAATTTGGAGCTTGCATAATAGGAGTTGTGACCAATTTTTCCTTGAGAATGTCGAAAGCTTTCTTGCAGTCATCAGCTAGGACAAACGGAACATCTTGCTGCAGTAACCTTGTTAAAGGTTGAGCGATCTTGGCTAAGTCCCGAATGAATCTTCGGTAGAATCTAGCATGGCCTAAAAATCCTCGAATCTCCTTGATATTTGTTGGATACGGCAGCTGGGCAATTAAATCAACCTTCGCCTTATCAACTTGGATACCTCTTTCGGATATTATATGGCCAAGAACAATTCCTTCCCTTACCATGAAATGACACTTTTCATAATTAAGAACCAAGTTCTTCTCCACGCATCTTCTTAGAACCACATCTAGATTCTCGAGACATTGATCGAAAGAATTTCCATAGACGGTGAAATCGTCCATAAATACTTCGATGCATTTTTCAATGAGATCGGAGAAAATACTCATCATGCAACGTTGGAAAGTTCCGGGAGCGTTGCACAATCCAAAAGGCATGCGGCGATAAGCATAAGTGTCAAACGGACATGTGAAGGTGGTCTTCTCTTGATCATCCTTGTTGACATAAATTTGAAAGTATCCACTATATCCATCAAGAAAACAAAAATAGGATTGACCGGTAAGTCTCTCAAGCATCTCGTTAATGAACGGTAAAGGAAAATGATCCTTTCTTGTTGCCATGTTCAATTTCCTATAGTCGATGCGCATTCTCCATCCGGTTACTAACCTCATTGGTACCAACTCATTCTTTTCATTCTCAATGACTTGAAAACCTGATTTCTTTGGTACAACATATACCGGGCTGACCCATTTGTCTTGTCCGAGATAGGGTAGATAATTCCCAAATCAAGTAACTTCAAAATCTCCTTCAAGACAACTTCTCGCATGTTGGGATTTAACTTCCTTTGTGGATCTCGGCTTGGCTTACTATCCGGCTCCAATAGGATGTAGTGCGTGCAAACATCCGGACGATTCGTGATATCGGCCAACGTCCAACCAATAGCTCGAGCATGTTTCTTGAATTTCGACCAATTGCTCTTCTTGTTCTTTTGATAATTCATTGCTGATAATCACGGGGAAGAGTCTCGATCTTGGCCAAGGTAAACATACTTTAAGTTGGTTGGCAACTTCTTAAGTTCCGAACGGGCGGTCGACATGTGATGGTGCCGGGTGCGTCTTCCACATTCTCGCTTGGGCAAGCAGATGCCGCTACTGGAGGTAACGACTTCTGGAACTGCATATAGAGATAAGATGGCTTCCTTTACTTCTTCATCTAGCATCCCTTGGACATCCATCTCAGAGAGGCTTTGTGTCATTGCTAACTCTAACTTATCCTGCATTAATGTCGTCTCAAGATGTTCTTGGACAAGAGGCTCAATAACGTCAATAGAATAAGCATTTTCACAATCAAGGGGGTTTTTTCATAGCATCATCAATACTATAAGTAAACTTCTCACCATGATAGTCCAAACAGATAGTACCCTTACAAACATCAATTAATGTTTTAGCCGTTTTAAGAAAAGGTCGACCTAGCAAAACTCCCGAAGTTCCCTTCTTTCCCTCACAAGTGTTAATCACATAAAAATCCGCAGGATATACGAAATCATGGATTTTAACAAGAACATTTTCTAGAAGGCCTTTAGGGGATATGCATGATCGGTCAACTAATTGATTAACAACTTTAGTATCGGCTAACTCAACCCCAACTAAGCTATTAAACACAGATAAAGGCATCACATTGATTGAGGCTCCTAAATCATAAAGGGCTTTTGGGATCATCTTAGTTCCAATCAAACAGGGCAAGGTAAACATACCTGGATCGTGGCACTTCTCGGGAAGCATATTTCAAATACATGCTGAGACATTTTCGTTTACCACAATTTTTCCATTTTTGCTTGTCTTTCCAGCAATGAACTCTTTCAGAAACTTCCCAAGATGCGGGATCTTGATAGCATGAAGAAATGGCAGATTAACTTCCAGCTTGCCAAAGATGGACATGTAATCCAGCGTCTGCTCCATGGGCTTTCGTTTCTACACCAATGCTTGTGGAAACAGTGGATCAATCAGTATTTCTTCTTGGACAACCTGCTTCTTTCCTTTTTCCTCTTCATCGACTTTTTCCTTGTCTTTCTTCGAGTTGGATGACTCAGAGATATTTAGCTTGGGCAAGTTGAAAATGGCATCAGTGTCACTTTATTCAGCCTTCTTCGATGCCTTGCTTGGCGGATCAGGGAGATCTCTTCCACTTCTCAGAGTAACATGTCTAACATTCTTTGGATTAATCTGGACTTGAGAAGGTAGCTTTCCTTGGTTCCCTCAAATCTCATTGATTGAGGCAGATAGCTGCCCTATTTGTCCGGCCAAGTTGTCTAGTCCGATTTTCTGCTCCTTCTGTGAATTTGAGATGTTCAGGATAGCTTCATTATGAGTCGAAATACTACGCTACATGGTTTGTTGTGAAATAGCCATCTCTGTTAGAATTTCTTCAATAGTCTTGCCAGGCTTTGCTTGGGCAGGGAGAGGCAAAAGCGGTGGATTCGTTGGGTAAGTCCTTTGATTAGGAGGGCGATAGACTTGCTGTTGTGGTTGTTGGGGTAGCATTTGTGGTTGATGTGGGGTGAACTGTGGCTTGGGATGATTATCCCACTTCAGATTTGGATGATCCTTCCATCCAGGATTGTAGGTGTTGGAGTAAGGATCTCTTTTCTGCTGGTTATTGTTCCAGTTCCCAATCGCGTTGCAATCTTCAGTAGGGTTTGCTTGGGTGTTACATTGCAACGAGGTGTGTCTAGACTGTCAACACGCTCCACATATTTGTTCAGCCGAGCTGACTGTGGATGTTTTTTCCAACATAGAGTGCATCAGCTTCTCCAACTTTGAGTCCATCATCCTTTCCAGCTTCTCAAAACGATTATCAATCCTTTCCATACTAGTATCCGGCTTGGTCTCCAGATCTATGGGATCAGCTGAATTTGCGGATTTTTTTATGATACGAACTTCTCCATAATCCTTAGTTGCATTAGCCAATTCTTGAATAATCTTCTCGGCATCATTGACTCTGCAAATAGAGAAATTTCCTCCACTTGATGAATTGACAAGATTCTTTGTAGTGATTGTCATTTCTTGATAAAAGTAGGTCAGCAAATCTCCCTTTGAAAAATTATGATTTGGACAGCTTTCGATAAGAGCTTTGTATCGAGTCCAATATCCATTTAGTGTTTCATCAAACTCTTCTTTGGACTCCGAGGAGATCTCCTTGCGCAAGGCATTGGTCTTTGTAACTGGAAAGTAGCAATCCAGAAATATTTGTCTCATCTCTGTCCAAGTACTGATTGAGTTTGCGGGTAGACTTGTGAACCAGTTTCCTACATGGTCCGTGAGAGCAAATGGAAAAGCAGATAGTTTGAATTGTTCCTTTATTCCATGCGAATTCTTTTGAGCATTGCAGAATCTCACGAACTCATTCAGAAAGCGGAATGGATCTTCATTCTTCATTCCATGAAACTTTGGTAGAGCTTGGATAAGCCCATACTTGATCTCAATCGGCTCAGTGAGCCCGTTAATTTGGATTGGTGTTGGAAGATCTTCACCACCATGCTTTCCAAACTGATCTAGCCTCGGATTATTCGAATCGTCGGCCATCTTCTCGAGTTCAGTCTCAAGTTTTTCTTCGGAAAAAGAGTTACGCTAGGGCTAAGCGAACGTCTTCGAGTCGGCTTACGCTTGGCCGGACGAAGTGTCTGCTTCGGCGGTTGCTATTCTTTGCCGAGCTTTGTCTCCTTCCTTAACCTCCTTGCGGTTCTTTCGATCTCGAGAATCAAATACGAGGTTTGGGTTGGAAGACCTCGCTCATAAACTAGTTAAAGCACAAAAGATCAAAAAGGTAAACACGGTTAATTAGAAACACTTGTTCCCCAAGCAACAACGCCCAATTTGGTGATCGCTGTTTTCACACCAAATAAAATTCCTACACACACTTAGAATTTTCAATAAAATTCCTGCACACACTTAGAATTTTATAATTAGTATAGAACAGGGTCGAACTCAGGGTACAGTGAAAATCAACAATATTTATCCTTTTGATCAGAGTTTTGGTGATGCCACCACGCATAAATTTTGGGTTTACTACCTAGGCAAAGAAAAGTAAATAACAGGAAAATAGATAGAAATAAACAAGTAGAGAAAGGCGGACTCGGCTTCGGGTAACTTGTATGAGACAACTACTTCGTTCATGGATGCATAGATTTTATTAATTCCTAAGATCAACCAGTTATAGGATACAGTGTTGGTCACGTACATACCCCAATTCCTACTTACTTAGTCGGTAATGGTTTGTTGAACAAATTTTCACTACTCCCTAACCTAACCACAACCTAGCTTGTTGAACAAACATAGATTTAATGTTTAGATAGCATTACGAGGAAGGAACCCAATTTTAATCTCTACCGTTGTTGGACAAGCTGACATAGATGATTAACCTCCTTAATTCGACTACCGTTACGATAGCTTCGCCACCTAAGTTGTTGAACAATCTGGCACTAATCTTCATAACCTAAATTGATCAGGTTTAAGTTAATCCAATTAAATCTTTCTGCCCCGAATTAAGTCGAAACCCTAGTCTTCAGTTACTACGAACAATTAGATCTCACAAAGTTTGTATCTCATATTCATCACCTTCGCCGAAGCCCTAAAAAGTTTAGCTATGCATACTTAACTTGGACAAGCAGAACGAAACGAACATATTCAGAACATAATTTAAAGTGCGAAAATAGAAAAGCATGCAATGTAAATAAAGTACGAGAAACTTAAAGGAATACCGAAACCTTAAACTGAATGGAAGCTTGAATTAAAACTGGAAATCTGAACAAAGTACCGAATTCTTGAAGTGTTGAAATCCGAAAGCAACTAAACTAAGAAAGCGATAAAGAAGGTGTTTAAATTCTTGTGCGGAAAATTAAACCTAAACTACGGGACTAAGAACGAGAGGGTTTGGGACGAAAACTAAACTAATGAAGTAGCGAGAGAATGATGGTGTTGATTGTTGTTCATCTCCAGCCCTTTATATAGATCTTGAGCTTGATCTTCAAAAGGAGAGATATCTTAGGGCAAATCTTCTAAATCTTGATCTTTAAGATTCCTTTTCCTTGTATAACTCCAGCCCCTAAAATATCTTTAAGCTCCAAATCTTTAGCAATCTTTCCTTCTCGATCTCAGCCCCGTTTTATCTTCAAAAACTGCCAAAATATCTCCAAATCGGCTACGAATCGCCACCTCATCTCCGGACCCTAAACTCGCCGAAAATAGATATTTCTCGCGCACAAAACAAAGCATCAACTTGGACAAGATGAGCGTCGAAGCCCGGGTGAATTCGAGGGGTATAAAATCGACACATCAGTGTAACATGCAGTGTTAGTTGCTTCTGCCCAGAATTTTGTTGGGAGTCTTGAGTCTGCGAGCAGGGTTCTTGCTGCTTCTTTGAGTGTTCTATTCTTTTTTTCAGCAACCCCGTTTTGTTGAGGCGTGCGTGCGGCAGACTATTATGCTCTATGCCTTCGCTCTACGAACTCCTCCACCATCGAATTCGGGAACTCGGTTCCTGCGTGCGAACGTATCTTTATAATTTTGGTGTTCTTCTCGACATCGAGCTTTTTCATAAGCGTAGGTAACTCTGTTTTGACGTCAGACTTGTTGGCAATAAATATGACCCATGTGTAGCCTGAGTAGTCATCAATGACCACTAAAGCATACTTTTTTCCTCTGATCGTCACCGGAGAGACTGGACCGAATAAATCCATTTGTAGCAGCTGAAGGATTCCATCAGTGGAAGGCGATGGAACAGGTGGATTTTGTTTCTTTGTTTGCTTTCCCTTCAGACATGCTTCACACTGAGTGTCTTTGCTGAATACTTCATTCGGCAGTCCTCTTGCTAGAGCGTTTCTAACTAGCTTGTTGAGCGTCTTGAAGTTGAGATGGCTGAGTCTTCTGTGCTAGAGCCACCCCGTTCTGTTGTCGTTCTTCGCCAACAAACAAGCTTCAGGTTCAGCTGAGTTCCAGTCAGCTACGTAGATATTCTTTTTGCGCGAACCTGATAACATTGTTTTCCCTGTAGATTTATCAATGACATCACAGAAACCAGCTTAAAAAATCACTCTATTCGAGTTATCACAAAATTGGCTAACAGAGAGAAGATTATGCTGAAGTCCTTCAACATATGATACTCTTGGAACTGTGGCGGTTCCAATGTTGAGTGTTCCATAGCCTCTTGTATAGCCTTTAGCGTTATCTCCAAACTCGATTTTGGGTATGCCATACCCAAAATACCAAGGGTCCTTGTGCACCTGCAAAACAGAATTATATTCAGGTACCCTTTAATTTTGATTTTGGGTCCTTAGATGTTAGTTTTGGAAACCCAGATCTGTCTCACGACCCTGGTGGTCTCAGACAGTTTCTTTCCACTTTGATCAACATACTTGACCACTGGACTGGTCGATGCTGACTTCTGAGGCTTCACGGGTTCAGGAGCCCTGATCTTCTAAATTGGTGGACTGCTGACCTTTGCCTTCTGAACGGCTTTCCTGACTATAGGATCATAATAATATGACCCATACTGAGCTGGATGTGTCAGCTGTGGAGGTCCATACTGATTAGCCCATTTAACTCTGTTGGTTCCCCCTTGACTAAACTGGGGTGATTTTGAGCTAATCTTTTTGTCAGAGTGCTGATAGCTGGGATGAGGTGCCTTCATCTTCTGTTTGTTCTTGGCTAGGGGGTTCAGGATCTCAGCGTTGATGGTCTCCCCTTGAACAAATCTATCAGCTAGTCGGTTCTCTGAGCATACGGGGGCAGATGAGGAGGCTCCATGACTGAATCCAAGTCCCTCCTTGCAGTGCTTAGGCTTGTTGCTGGCTAGCATTGCCTCAAGCTTCTTTTCAGTGCCCATGTACCGCTCTGTCATTAGATTCCTCCAGACATCATCACTTTTCTTAAGCGTTTCACTTTTCTTACCGCTAAGTGTAACTCTTTGCTTCGATGAGACTCGATTCGATATCTTTACGAGTCAAGTCATTGGGCAATGCGAGATCCGATCTTCTTGATGATGAGACTTGGCCATCAGAGAGTTTATCTCCTCCCTGAGTCTCAACACAAGTCCTTCTGACTCAGTAGCAACCTGACTCTCCTGAGAAAGTCTCTGATTCTCCACTTTCAGGGTATCCAACTCCTGAAGAGTCTTACTGAGCTGCAGGCTCATCTGAATATGCTCGTCTAACAATTCTCCGTATGCGATTGAGACGTCTAGATTCTCATCTGCACCTGAAATAGTGTCGTTTGTGCAGTGTGAAGAGGAGTTAAATGGAGCGTGAGAGTTTACCTCATCATCTTCTCCTACCATGAGACACTTTTCAACATCTTCTTCAAGCTCTACGGCCATGAATGCCGCTTCATCGTCTGATGAATCCATGAAGGAATCGACTTCATCTGAGTCGTCTGCGAGTTCACCAGCTATATATGTTTGACGTTTCTTGATGAACTTCTCCCTTCGAGATTTGTGTGCTGCTCTCTCAGCAGTACTGAGCTCAGGACATTCATACTGATAATGTCCTGGCTTTTTGCAGTTGTAGCAGGTGGTGACTCTCTCTTCTTTGCTCTTGCTGTCTTTCGACTTAGCTGAGTCCTCCTGTTTCCTGCAATCAAAAGTATGCGAGTCAGGAGTGCGCTTGGGTGTATATTCAGACTTACCATTGGAGTCTCTAACGACTCTAGAGAGTATTTTGCGCCTCTCCTTCTCCTTCTGATACTTCACGGCAAGTAGTGCGTATTTCTTAGCCAGGTTTCCTTCTTAAATGTCACTGAGTGAAGGTTCTGCCTTGCTAGACACGGGAGCCGCTGTGTTGACTGATGCTTTGAAAGCATGGTCGATTTAGGTGTCAGCTTCAGCTCGCTGCTTCCTTTGAGGTAAACCGAACTCGAACTCCTCAGCTTTTAGTTTTGAAAAGATATGATCAGGAGTAACAATATCTAAGTTAGAATATCTCAGTAAAGTAGCAAATGGAGTCCAGTGTGCATCCGACAGTGCTCTCAATATCTTGAGATTCATTTCTCGGTTAGAGAACGTCTTTCCCAGCCCGTTGATGGTGTTCATCTGATCCATAAATCTGACGTTAAGATCTTCAATCGTGTCACTAGGAATGAGAGACAGTCTCTCCAGCTTCTGAAGTTCCAGCGCCTGTTTGTTCGCTTTGATCTTCTGAATCCCCCGACTCAGTAGCGCTAGAGCATCCCAGAGTTCCTTCGCGGACTTGCAGTCCTGAACTCTCCCGAGATAGGAATCACTCAGGGTGGTAAGTATGGCATTTCTGGCAATCTGGTCTAAGTTGTGAAGCTTCTTCTCCTCAGGGGTGAAGAGACTTCTATCTTTGGGGATCTTCTTTCCGGTCACCATGCCTCCTCCTTGTGTTGGGTCCTGAGTTTCGACACTATCAATCATGGGAACGATAGGTCCGTCCTCCAGTACCTCTGTCATGCTATCGTGGAGGGAAGTCAGATGTGCCTCCATTATGACTCGCCATACCCCGTAGTTCTCTACTGAGAACATGGGTACCATCCTGATTCCTGACATATCAGACATTGAAAATAGTGATATGAATGAAGAATGATAAGCAGTGAAAACGTTTTTCCCGGATCCGGTTCATGATGTTGGTCCCGAGTGTACGGTCGGGTGTAGAGGGGGGGGTGAATACACTCGATTCGATTTCTCAACTTCAAACACGAACAGTCTATTTAGGATGGTGTCGGATCAAAAGCTTGATTCGGCGGACCAAACAAGCTATTACCGAATCATGTGCGGCAAAGAGTCCGACTCTACCGAGACACGCTTAGGCGGACCGAGTCGAAATTCGTATCTACGAGTAAGAGTTCGGCGTGCGGAAATGTGTGTAGGCCCAAATCGGTTGAGTGGTGAAAATGTTTTATGAAAGTCTCGGTTCGGCGAGATATTCGGTTCGGTATCTTTGAGACAGGTTGATTGATTTTAAGAAATGATGTTCGGTATGAATAGTAAAATCAATGCAACGGTAAGTAAACGACACGCATTTTTAAAGTGGTTCGGATATCGCTCAAATCCTACGTCCACTTGTCCCGAAAGATCGGGAGGCTATTATTTATCCCGAGTTAGTCTCGGTCGGCTTACTGTTGGGCAAAGCCGCGTCTTGGTTTTTATACTCGATCCAAGTCTCGGTTACAACGATCAAACTTAGAAGTGTTTGACAAACTTTCTCCAACAGTGAAGGAGTCCTTATACAGATAAGGATCGGGTTCAAAGATGAACTCCTTCGTCTAAGCTATAGATAAGAACAGTTGAGCTTAGGGTTAGAGGGATAGGGAATATGAGAGAGTAGCTTCTAGATCGATGAACAGTCGAAGGTAAGCTTTGAGTTCGTGTAACATCGATTTGGATACTAGAGGCTTTATATGTCGGTTCGGCTTGATTCCCTATGAGCTAGAATGTAGTCTTTCGCCGGAAGATTGTTCTTCAAGTTCTTGCTAAGACTTTGTTCTTTGGGTTCTTTGCTCGTTGACTACTTTCTGGATTTTTTCTTTGTGGTTCGTGCATTCGGTTTATTCTTCTTGAATAATCCCTCTATTTATAGAGCAGAGATTGAAATAGATCCGTTGGAGACGATCTTCTTCTCTCTCTCTCTTTTGGTAGCAAACGGCTCTTTTTGACGTAGGTAACAGTGCCTTTTCCTCCTTTTTCGGAAAGTGTTGACTTGCAGCTTTAGTAGGTAGGATGACACGTGTATGTTTGTTATTTGTCGAGGCGGATAGAGCGGTTGAGGCAGCCACGGACTTCGAGACACGCCGAAGGCGACTTCTCTCATCCTCGTATATGACAATGCGATTGTCTTTCAAAAAGATTCTCGACAGTCCCGAAGACTATCGGTTGATGCTGAGTCCGACCTTGTATTCGGTAGATAGACAATGAGATAAGTCTCGAAGATCGGCTACGAGTTCGGTGAACTACTCCTGTCGAGTTCGGTTCAACCGACTCTCTCGCATATCTTTGCTCTCGCTGAGTCCAATATCACTCGAGTCTTCTACACCGGTGCTTTGAGGCGAGATAAGCTGCGAGCGCCTTGACCGGAGCGAGTGTCTACCGAGTGCGAAACCTCGAGAGACAAACAACATATACAACGGAATGGTTCACCAATCGGATAGGGTTTTGGGATCTTCAAATCTTCGAGACAAGTACGAGCACAAGGCTACCGAGCTTAAGATCGATGTCTAAGACCGAATCGTTTCCCACTAAGAGTAACGAGGCTGAGGATGGAATCATCACCCAACAATTTCCCCCTATTTGATGATGCCAAAACCTATCATCTATGCTAAACACTAACTTACTCGGGAACGAGCTCCTTATATAATTACAAGAAGGATCAGTGGAGTTGTCTGGTAAGTGCTAGACTACTGAGGGAGACAGAGCAGAACAATTTCCCCCTTTACAACAATTTCCCCCATGCAACAATTTCCCCCTATGAGAAATAATAACTCTATGAAAGTCTAGTCTATCAGAAATCTAACCGAGCAAAACGACGGGTAAATAAACAAAGTTTGTGTGTGTCAGTAATCACTTCAGTGATTCTGAGTGTTAAAGCATAAAGCAAACACGGCTATTTAGACAACATGTAGTTGTCAAAGCCAAAAAGCAGATTGTATATATATGATAGTCAGTTAAGTACAATACAAATCTTGCTAAGCTAAGAAGAGAACTAAGGAGGAGAACCCTTAAGCTGCTGAATCCTATTCATGAAACCTTGAGATTGATCTTCGGGCGGTGGGACTCCATACATTCCGAACGTGTTCTTCCTCGGCTTCAAGTATTCGGCAAGTCTGCCTGGATCATCTTGTTCTAGACCTCTGTTCATCGCAAAGCATTCTTCACTTCTCGTTCAATTACTCCGAGATGGACTGAGTCGTCTTGTCTTACGGGTGGAGGAATGATTCTTGCTTCGGGAACGGCCGACTACTACCCCTTCGATTACGGCTCAGTGCAAATATGGGTAAAGATCGGGTTCGATAATGGTCATCCACTCGACGTAGGCATCAGCCTTAGACATTTCAGGCCAGAATCTCCAAAAATAATTTGTCTTGATAAACTCAATCTTGGCCGATTCCCATCTCTGATTGAACTGAATAGGCATCCATTCGTCTGATCTCGGCCATCTATGTGTTTTCAGATCAGTTGGCTTCCTGAACCTTCTGTATTGGTAAGGAATGTCAGCTTTCGAAGGAACTCTCAGCCTGGCCTCTTGCTCAGTATGAATTCTGAGTGCCTCGAGGTCTGCCAAATGTATCCTCTGCCTGGCAGCCTCTAACTGTCTAGCTTCCTCTCCTCGGTAGAGATATCTCTCCATCTGAGCGAATATTGCTTCAATTTCTGCATCTTGCTCTTAAGGCTTCTGAGGAGCTTGTTCAGAGTCAGCAGAGGTACTGGATTTGTTTTTGGACGTACCTTGCTGCTGAGTGCCATTTTGCCTTGTTGTTGTTGCCTCTCCCTATCTTCATCATCCTCGATTCCGAGTTTTTACGGGAGGCAACCTAGCGAGCGCTTTCTTCTTTCCACCGCGTGCTTTGGTGCCTTTATCTTTCCTTTAGCGAGGCTTAGACTTTGGCTTGTTGGCGGCTTCGGCATCGGCAATCTCCCTAGCGAGCTTCTCATCGGCCGCTATCCGAGCCTCCTCCTCGGCGAAATATATCTCTTGGTTTTCTTCTTTCTTTGGAGGGGTCGGGAGATCCATTACTTTCTTGCCTCTTCCCCCGAACAGGTGGAGGTAGAGGAACCTCTTCTTCATCATCTCGAGTCCTCTTTACGTTCGAGCATACTCCGCAACCTCCTTGATGATATCGGTAGAGTGCGGGTTGCATGAGTAGCTTGGGATCTCGAGCCACTTGGGCCGGTCTCGGTGTGCTCGCAGTTGGGACACCACGGGCCTCACCCGTCTCGAGTCCGAGTGCCGAGTCCGAGATGACTTCGGTGTAGCTTCTCCCTTAGAAGATTTTGTAGATTTTGTGGTTTTTGTAGGAGTAGGCTTCTCGGTACTCTGTTTCTTGCCTTTTCTTTGGCTCGGTACTCTTTTTCTTTCCTCTTTTACTTTCCCCCTTTTTGGCATCATCAATAGCAGCCGGGGTAGGGATAAGTACCTTTTACGAAGGTCGTTGAAGGAGGTTGACAAGGCCCGAATTTGATCCTTAAAGTGCGTCGGTGCCTCATGCAGCTCGTTCCTCTCGGAAGTCGAGCTTCATCGTATTGCTTGTAGGAGAGTTCAGTTGCGGCCTTAAAATCATTCGACTTCTCGAGAGATCTTATCCTCCAGGACCGGTTGAATATTATCAAGTCTTATGTCATGGCCTAGGATTGTTCGAGTAATAGCTTCGGTATGAGCCAATTTGGAAGCACGAAATTCCTCAAGTAGTTTGGCTTGGCTCTCCCGAAAGATCCCGAGATGAGATTCAAATTTGTCTTCTTTGCTTGAGCCAATGCTTTTGAAATAAGCGCGAGAGACATCGGGGGCGGCGATTGAGATATAGAAGACTTCAGCCCACGAAGCTCGGTAGCAGTGGCTTCAGCGGTCTTCTTCCACACGTTGTGGATCGCCTTGGCGAGGGCACGGTTACGAGTGCCTTGGCTTTTAATAGCCTTCGCCACATACTTGGAACGTCGACGATGCGGGCCGGGCGCTACCTCGAATGCGGACTTCAACAAGAGCCGAGCGGGCTCGTGGATGCTGAGGTACCAGCCGTCGACTTCGCAGTCCAAGGATGCCGGGCGGACGCGGAGCTTCTGCGAAGTGAGTGTATCCTTGTCCTGGGATTTCCCTCATCGGGCTTTTCGGGGCTCGAATCACTGGGTGGGTCGTCATGGTCCGACCCGTCCGAGGGTCTTTGGGCCGGAGGCAAGCTGTCGATCATGTATCATAGCCAGCATCGCAGCCCTCAAATTGTCCATTGAACTGAGGTCTTCAGGCTCAGAATAGCCTATCTGTTCTCTCAGTCTTAGTTCTTCTTCATGAAGGCTGCGACGGGAGTAGTGAAGAACTAAGCGTTGTAGACGAGGCCACTCCTGATGTCGCAGCAACATGTGGAGCCTTGCTGATTTGGCAATTTGCAACAGGTCTGAGTAGTCAGCAAGCTCTGGAATTAGTTGAAGAATTTCTCGGGATGCTCTGGATAAAATCACTGACGCTTCCATCCCGATTGTTTCTTCTTCAGACGTCGTCTCGGATTCCAAGTCAATTGGAGACGTCTGAGTCTCAGCAGGTGGCGCACTGCTGAGTGGAGGAACTGCGAGGGGGCTGTCAAGGCGTTGAATTTCTTCACTGTGAGCTTCAGTAGCCTCCCCTTGTTCCATCTCTATTGGTTCTTCAGTGGAGACTCCCTTCTCCACTGATTGAGTCTTCTCGAAGACTCCAGATTCATCTATCGGCCTGCGGGTCGAGTAGTTTGCTTGAGTGGCCCGTTCGGCGGGGGCTTCGGGTTCAGGCGGAGCACATCGGCGGCTTTCCTCAGTTTCTTAGCCGGTGCCTTTGGGGTTTTTGCTGGAGGCGTTCTCCTTTTCATTGGAGTAGCCTTCTGAGACTCAGTCTGCTGAGTCACGGCTGAGGGGCCTGACCCGATTTGCTGAAGGGCCGCAGTCCTGTTGTAAAACCGAACTTTCTTTATGTTGAAGTACTCCTTGTCGTCATAGGTGATCTGCTCAGAGCCACAGAAGTCTTCAATCATAACTGACAGCTTTAGCCCATAAAGTAATTTGCCTTTTGCGCTCAGCGTACGCGTGGGCTTGTCAAACTTGGCTGCTTGAGCCATAAATTCCCGAATGAAGAACTCGGTCCAGTTGACCTTGGCACAATCATAAATTGCCATCATCAAGTGGATCTTAGGTCGAGAGACCTGATCGAAGGAGCCAGCTTGGCTCGTCAGCAACTGCGCGACGATGTAGGCCAATGCTCTGAACTGTGGTAGCATTGCGTTCTTCGGGAAGGCTGCTCTGAAGGTTGTAGGCTTGCCACAGAATACCGTCAGGTATTCGTCTACTGAGTCGTCGTTATAGCCTATAGTACTGATGCCTTCAGATGGAAGATTGAAGCTCTTCTTCAGTGCTTGCTTGATCGATATCCGCTTCAGAATCTTCGACGCATCGCCAATAGCGTGAACAGCGAAACTCGCCACAATATCTCCTCCGACGGAATCAGAGTTCAGATATATCTCTGCCACTTGTCGAGGAAGGAAGTAAGTGGGCTTCCTCGATAGAAATTCTTCCAGACCAGATCCTCTGAGGTATGTAAAGACTTCATCCATGTATTCGAGCTCGCAAGCATCGAATTCCATGACTGGTTCGCACCAGACACGGCCTTTGCTGGAGGATCTCCTCCATGTTGTCGGGGCATCTACAAAAATACCCGCCATAGTACCTGTTACAAGAGATTTATCAGTATCGATTCTTAGTTAGAACAGTGCTTCTGTAGTGATACTGAGAAAAAACAGAGAATACGAGAACTAGCTTCTCATAGGCATACCAATAAAATCGAGATAAGATATGAAGATGAAGTTGCAAGTAAGGATTGCTTTTGCAAATCTCGGATTTTTCGGATTTGAAAGATTTGAAGTATGCTAATGGCGGTTTGAGAAGATAAGATCAAATATATATATCAAACGTGAAGAAGAACAGCTTATTTGATCAAAGGTTGTGATTAAACTTGCTTTATAGAATGGACGGTCAAGATTAGAAGATATATTATAGGTAATGATCACATATGCCACCTAATTCAAAGCCGCTTGTAAAATAGCCTAAGTAGTAATCGTGAAAAGACATGCATTAAATGCGCGCGAGTTCAGCAAAGCTTATGTATGGAATGTCGTGCATTAAATGAAATCCGTTAATAATAAAGACAAACCAAGAGATATTAATATCATGCTTTGAATCTTTGTCATAAATGCAAGGTTCCGTAATATAAATTACTACCGAGTAGAGATATGCAAACCCGTCAGTGAACATAGTAGTCGGTGATACCTCGTGTAGATGGTTTCGAATCTCTACGTGCTGAATACATTCCGATGCGAGAGTGAACATTCCCCCTTCTGAAATGGTCCTCTCATGTAACCTTCTTACTGACTGGGGTCAGTAGGGTCCAACAGACCTAGCTCTACTGAAAGTTCTCTGAGTCTGGATTCAGCTAGAGGCTTGGTCAGTATATCAGCCCGTTGCTTGTCAGTATGGATCTTTTCCATCCCGATATCCTTCTTTTCGACATGGTCACGAATGAAGTGATGTCGATGTCCACGTGCTTGCATCTCGTGTGTAGTACGGGATTCCGAGTGATTGCAATGGCACCGGTACTATCGCGAGAAGATCGGCACTTCATTCCGAATGATGTCATAGTCTCTCATTCTTTGTCTCGGCCCAAAGGATTTGGGCGCAACAACTTCCGGCAGCCATGTATTCGGCTTCGGTAGTCGACGTAGCTACCGAGTGCTTTGTTTCTTTGAAAACCATGAGATCGGCTTTGCCGCCAAGGAACCGACATGTTCCCGAAGTTGATTTTCGGTCAATTCTACATCCCGCATAGTCGGCATCGAATAGCCGCTTAGTTCAATATTATCATTAGCCGGATACCATAAACCCATGTCAAGTGTTCCTCGGAGATAGCGGAGAATCTTCTTTGCTTTGAGTCCATATGGCTCGCTTGGGATTCGCCCGAAATCGAGGCACGGAACACCTACGAAGCATAAGTTATGTCGGGACGAGTAGGCCGTTAAATATAATAATGAACCAATTATAGCACGATATTCGGTTTGGTCTACGATACTCCCTCTTTATCAAGATCTATCTTCATATTCGTATTCATCGGGATCTTGATAGATTTGCCGGATGTGCGGCCAAATCTTTTGATGAGGTCTCGAGTGTATTTGCCTTGGTTGATGAACGTTTCCTTTTCGGATTGCTTGACTTGAAAACCAAGGAAGTAGTTCATTTCTCCCATCATTGACATCTCGAACTTATCCTTCATCATCTTTTCAAATTGTTGACACATGATGACATTCTTTGATCCGAATATGATGTCATCCACGTAGATCTGCACAAGTAATAAGTCTTCTTCCAGTCAAATGCTGAATAGAGTGCGGTCTCATCGTGCCTTTCAAAAACCTTTCGAAGAAGAAACTCGGACGGGGTATCGTACCAAGCCCCCGGTGCTTGTTTTAACCCATACTGAGCCTTTACGAGTCTATATACTTGATGTCCCTGGCCGAAAGCCGGGCGGTTGTTCCACATAGACTTCTTCTTTCAGCACGCCATTCAGGAACGCAGACTTCACATCCATTTGATAAACTCTGAATCTTTGATGTGTTGCGTAGGCTAGGAATAGTCTAATTGCCTCCAATCTTGCAACTGGAGCGAAAGTTTCATCGAAATCTATTCCTTCGACTTGACAGTAGCCTTTAGACACGAGCCTTGCTTTGTTCCTTACTATAACGTTGTTTTCATCTCGCTTGTTTTTGAAGACCCATTTGGTTCCAATGACATGTTGATGACGGGTCTGTCTACAAGCTCCCACACTTCGTTTCTCGTAAAGCGATTCAGGCTCCTCTCGCATAGCTACGATCCGGTCAAGCATCCTTTAATGCATCCTCAATGGTCCGAGGCTCTTCGGTAGACAAGAAGCGGGGAAAATAATGCGCTTTCTCCTTGACGAGAATGGATCTTGTCTTGACATTAGGCGAGGGATCTCCAATGATTAGATCGGCGGTGTGAGCATCGAGCCACGATCTACGAAGTTTCAGCTCTTCATCCGAAATTTGTTCAACACGAGATAGTAGGTGAGTTAGGCATTTCGGTTGTACTATTCCGAGATTGAAGAATTTCGGTGATAAGAGTATGGTCTACTGAGTCACTGTGTTCGGGGGCATTCAGCTCGGGGAACATTACTAGATGTTCCCCCCGAGTTGTTATTCTCGGTAGTGGTCTCGGTTACCTCTTGGGTTTCTTCATGACACTGAGTTACACGGGATTGATTCGTTCGGGAGAATCAATCTGCTCAACTACTTGCTCGCTGGTTGAGATTCGATAGATTTGTCTTCGGTTTCTTCATCGAATCATCATCCCAACATAGCCGGATCTTTTCGGGTTTGTTCTTTAAGCTTAGATCCCGTAGGCGTCTCACGATGTCCTCGGATTCGAATTTGAGTTATTGCTCCTGTCTTCAGTAGCAAACTCGTTAAAAACAACATGAGGGCTTTCCTCCACGCAAAGAGTCCGATAGTTGAATACTCTGAAAGCTTTGCTGACCCGAGAGTATCCTAAGAATACTCCCTGATCTGACTTGCTATCAAAAGTCTTCAGCTGATCTTTCCCATTATTGTGGATAAAGCATGAACAACCAAAGATATGGAAATAAGATAGAGAAGGCTTCCTGCCGTTCCATAGTTCATATGGTGTCCTCTTATCTTTGCTTTGTCGGTAGAGATCTATTCCCGAGTGTAACACGCAGTATCCGTTGCTTCTGCCCAGAATTTGGATAGGAGTCCTGAATCTGCGAGTAGAGTTCTAGCTGCTTCTTTGAGAGTTCTGTTCTTTCGTTCAGCAACTCCATTTTGCTGAGGTGTGCGGGCGGCCGATGTCTCATGCTCTATTCCTTCTGCTTCGCAGAACTCCTCTACCATGGAATTAAGGAACTCAGTTCCTCTGTCTGAACGTATTTTTCTGATCTTGGTGTTCTTCTCGACACTGAGCCTTTTCAGAAGCGTTGGTAACTCTGTTTTGACGTCAGACTTGTTGGCAATGAATATGACCCATGTGTAGCGCGAGTAGTCATCTATGACCACTAATGCATATTTCTTGCCTCTGATCGTCACTGGGGAGACTGGACCGAACAAATCCATATGTAGCAGCTGAAGGATTCCATCAGTGGAAGGAGATGGAACTGTTGGATTTTGATTCTTTGTTTGCTTTCCCTTTAGACATGCTTCACACTGAGTGTCTTTGCTGAATATTTCATTCGGCAGTCCCCTTGCTAGAGTGTCTCTTGCTAGTTTGTTGAGCGTCTTGAAGTTGAGATGGCTGAGTCTTCTATGCCATAGCCACCCCGTTCGATTATCGTTCTTCGCCAGCAAACAAGCTTCAGGTTCAGCTGAGTTCCAGTAAGCCACGTAGATATTCTTTTTGCGCGAACCTGATAACACTATTTTCCCTGTAGATTTATCAATAACATCACAGAAACCAGCGTCAAATACCACTCTATTTGAGTTATCACAAAATTGACTAACAGAAAGAAGGTTATGCTGAAGTCCTTCAACATATGATACTCTTGGAACTTTGGCAGTTCCAATGCTGAGTGTTCCATATCCTCTAGTATAGCCTTTTGCATTGTCTCCGAACTCAATCTCGGGTCCTTCTTCAGTGATATAATTCTTCAGTAGACTCCTTTGGTATGTCATATGTCTTGAGCATCCGCTGTCCACATACCATGGGTCTCTGCGCACCTGCAAAACAGAATTATATTCAGGTACCCTTTATTTTTATTTTTTAGGTCCTTAGGTGTTAGTTTTAATAACCCAAATCTATCAAACAACCCTGGTGGTTTCAGACATCTTCTTTCCACTAGAGTCAACATATCTGACCACTGGACTGGTCACAGGTGACTTCTGAGGCTTCTGAGGTTCAGGAGTCCTAATCTTCTGAGCTGGTGGACTGCTGACCTTTGCCTTCTGTGCGGCTTTCTGTTTCTTCTGACTTTTGGAACCTCTTCTGACTATAGGATCATAATAATATGACCCATACTGAGCTGGATGTGTCAGCTTTGGAGGTCCATACTGATCGACCAATTTTGATTTGCTAGTTCCCCCTTGACTGAACTGGGGTACTTTGGCTTTGTTCTCTTTGTCAGAATGCTGCTGAGTAGGATGAGGTGCTTTCATCTTTTGTTTGTTCTTTGCGAGGGGGTTCAGTATATCAGCATTGATGGTCTTTCCTCGAACAAACCTATCGGCAAGCCGTCCTTCCGAGTGTCTTGGGGCAGACGAGGAAGCTCCCTGGCTGAATCCAAGTCCTTCTTTGCAGTGCTTTGGTTTGTTGCTTGCTAGCATAGCCTCCAATTTCTTTTCAGCGCCCATGTAACGCTCAGTCATCAGGCTCCTCCAGATATCATCACTTTTCTTCAGTGCATCATGTTCGGTCTGAAGTCCTGACAGTTTTTGCTTCAGCAGACTCAGTTCAGTATCTTTCTGAGTCAAGTCATTGGTCAAAACTGAAATCCGATCTTCTTGATGCTGAGACTTGGCCATCAGAGAGTTTATCTCCTCCCTGAGTCTCAACACAAGTCCTTCGGCCTCGGATAGCAACCCGACTCTCCCGAGAAAGTCTCCGATTCTCCACTTTTAGGGTATCCAACTCCTGAAGAGTCTTGCTGAGCTGCAGACTCATTTGAATTTGTTCATCTAGTAGATCTTTATATGCGGTTGTGATGTCCAAATTCCCATCCGCACTTTCGAAACAGATGTCGTGTATGCGAGTGTGAAGAGGAGTTGGCTCGGTTCATGAGAATTTACCTCATCCTCTTCGCCCGCCATCATGCACATTTCGGTCGATTCATCCGCTTCATGCTCTAAGGCCATGAAGGCCGCTTCATCGTCGATGAATCCATAAAAGGAGTCGACCTCTTCCGAGTCGTCCGAGATTTCGCGACTATGTAGGATTGTCTTTTCAGGGCGAATTTCTCTCTCCTTGCCTTACGTGCTGGCGCGTTCGGCACTACTGAGCTCAGGACAATCATATTGATAATGTCCCGGCTTTTTGCAGTTGTAGCAAGTGATGACTTTTTCTTCTTTGGTTGCACTATCCCTTGAGGGTGTTGAGTCATCTTTCTTTCTGCATTCAGAAGATTGTGAGTCAGGAGAGCGTTTTGGTGTATATTCTGACTTACCTTTTATATCTCGGTACGCTTTAGTCAGCTTTCTACGCCTCTCTTTCTCCTTCTGATACTTTATAGCGAGCAGCGCATACTTCTGAGCGAGACTTCCTTCTTGTAGATCATTGAGTGAAGGTTCAGTCTTACTCGTCGTCTTGCTCGTCGCGGGAGATGCTGTGCTGACTGACGCTTTGAAAGCATGGTCAATCTTTGTGTCAGCTTCAGCTCTCAACTTTCGTTGAGGTCTGTTGAACTCAAACTCCTCTCGCTCGTAATTACGAAAAGATATGGTCGGGAGACACAACATCTAAGTCGAATGCCGCAATAGAGTGGAAAAAGGTGTCCGAGTGTTCGTCCGTCGGTGCCCTCGGTATCTTTAGATTCATTTCTCGGTTCTTTGAATGTCTTTCCCACCCGTTGATTGAGTTCATCGATTCGTGAATCGACATTTAGATTTTCAATTTTGTCACCGTGCATGAGAGAGAGGCTTTTCGGCTTTTGGAGTTCCAGCGCTGACTTGTTAGCTTTAATCTTCTGAGTCCCCCGACTCAGTAGCGCTAGGGCGTCCCGCAGTTCTTTTGCGGTCTTGCATTCCCCGAACCCCTGCCAAGATAAGATCGCTAAGAGTGGTCAATATAGCGTTTCTGGCAACACGGTCTAAGTTGTGAAGCTTCTTCTCCTCAGGAGTGAAGAGACTTCTTCTTTAGGGGTCTTCTTCCCCGTCACCCATTCCTCCTCCTTCAGCTTGAGTTACAACACTATCGATCATGGGAACGATAGGTCCATCTTCAAGCACTTCAGTCATACTGTCATGGAGGGATGTCGATGTGCTTCCATTCTTGACTCGCCATACTCCATAATTCTCCACCGAGAACATGGGTACCATTCTTATACCTGACATATCAGCCATGAAGAATAATGATATGAATGTAGAGTGATATGCAGTAAAAACGTTTTCCTCCGGATCCGTTCGAATAGACCAGTCTCAAAGTGACAAGAGTCTTAAGGAACTCCTGCTCTGATACCAATTGTTGGTCCCGAGTGTACGGTCAGGTGTAGAGGGGGGGGGTGAATACACCTGATTCGATTTCTCAACTTCGAACACGAACAGTCCTATTCAGGATGGTGTCCGGCCAAACTGGGTTCGGCAGACCAAACAGCTGTTCTGAATCGTGTGCGGCAAAGAGTCTGACTCTACTGAGACCTGCTAGCTGACTGAGTCAGAAATTCAGTATCTACAGTAAGAGTTCAGCGTGCGGAAATGTGTGTAGGCCCAAATCAGTTGAGTGGTGAAAACGTTTTATGAAAGTCTCGGTTCGGCGAGATATTCGATTCGGTATCTGTGAGACAGTTGATTGATTTTAAGAAATGATGTTCGGTATGAATAGTAAAATCAATGCAACAGTAAGTAAACGACACACATTTTTAAAGTGGTTCGGATATCGCTCAAATCCTACGTCCACTGTCCCGAAAGATCAGGAGGCTATTATTTATCCTGAGTTAGTCTCAGTCAGCTTGCGCACTGGGCAAAGCCGCGTCTTGGTTTTTATACTGATCCAAGTCTCGGTTACAACGATCAAACTTAGAAGTGTTTGACAAACTTTCTCCAACGGTGAAGGAGTCCTTATACAATAAGGATCGGGTTCAAAGATGAACTCCTTCGTCTAAGCTATAGATAAGAACAGTTGAGCTTAGGGTTAGAGGGATAGGGAATATGAGAGAGTAGCTTCTAGATCGACGAACAACTGAAGGTAAGCTTTGAGTTCGTGTAACGTCGATTTGGATACTAGAGGCTTTATATGTCGGTTCGGCTTGATTCCCTATGAGCTAGAATGTAGTCTTTCGCCGGAAGATTGTTCTTCAAGTTCTTGCTAAGACTTTGTTCTTTGGGTTCTTTGCTCGTTGGCGCTTTACCGGATTTTTGCTTTGTGGTTCGTGCATTCGGTTTATTCTTCTTGAATAATCCCTCTATTTATAGAGCAGAGATTGAAATAGATCCGTTGGAGACGATCTTCTTCTCTCTCTCTCTTTTGGTAGCAAACGGCTCTTTTTGACGTAGGTAACGATGCCTTTTCCTCCTTTTTCGGAAAGTGTTGACTTGCGGCTTTAGTAGGTAGGATGACACGTGTATGTTTGTTATTTGTCGAGGCGGATAGAGCGGTTGAGACAAGCACGGACTTCGAGACACGCCGAAGCCGACTTCTCTCATCCTCGTATATGACAATGTTGATTGTCTTTCAAAAGATTCCGACGATCCCGAAGACTATGCCGTCGATGCTTGAGTCCGACCTTGTATTCGGTAGATAGAAAGTGAGATAAGTCTATCGAAGATCAGCTCCGAGTTCGATGAACTACTCTGCCGAGTTCGGTTCAGCGACTCTCTCGCATATCTTGCTCTCGCCGAGTCCAAGATCACCGAGTCTTCTACACTGGTGCTGAGGCAGATAAGCTACTGAGCGCCTGGACCAGGGCAGAGTGCCACCGAGTCCGAAACCTCCAAGACAAACAACATATACAACGGAATGGTTCACCAATCAGATAGGGTTTTGGGATCTTCAAATCTTCAGACAAGTACAGAGCACAAGGCTACTGAGCTTAAGATCAGTGTCTAAGACCGAATCATTTCCCACTAAGAGTAACAGTGTTGAGGATGGAATCATCACCCAACAGTTCAAGTAGACCAGTTTCAGAAAACAAGAGTCTTAAAGAACTCCTGCTCTGATACCAATTGTTGGTCCCGGAATTATTTTCAGGTGTATTCCCCCCCCCTCTACACCTGAATGTTTAATCTCGGGACCAGCAGAGATTCTCCAACTGAGAAGGAGTTCTTATAATAAGAACAGTTTAAGATATGAACTCCTTCGATGTCTAAGCGTATGATCTAACAAGGTTAGCTTAGAATAAAGAATGAGAACTAGAATATTCTAGTGTGAAGAATTGTTTAAGGATGTCTATCTATGCTGAGAGTTCTTTGTTGGGTTTGCTTTGTTATTGCTAGAGCTTTGAATGCTTGAATGATTGTGTTCCCGGTGTATTCAGCCTTTGAATATCGATCTCTATTTATAGTCTTGACTCATGGAAAGATCTGTTGGAGAGGACCTAGTCACGTGTAAAAAATGACCGAAAAAAGACCATTTCATTTTGAATGATATTGTAGAGATTCTCTCTTTTTCAGCCTTTGAGCGCAGCTTTATTTTAGTGCAAGTACAGTGCTGTCAGCTCCTCATTGGTCGAGGTTGAATAGTAGGTGAGACTTGTTCAAAATCTAAGACTAATGCTGAGTTGACTTCCTCTGGTAACTTGGACACTTTAACTGAGTTGTCCTCTACTGACATTCTTCTGAGAAATTCAGCTTGTATGTTGATTCCTTCTATACTGATGTTCAACACACATTCAGTTGGTTCTGAGCAATCCTACTGAGTCTTCAATAGTGAGTCCATACAACTGAGAATACTAAGCTACTGGGTCTATCAACTACTGAACTTTATTTAGTCTACTGAGTTCCTAACATGCTGAACTCAATGATACGTAGTTGGGGGTAAAAACTAGGGCTGGCAAAGTAGCGGGTCGGGCCGGCCCAGGCCTACCCATCGGGTTTTTACAAATTTACTGGGCCGGGCCGGGCCGAAAATCATCCAGGCCCTAAAAATGTGAAGCCCAGCCCAGCCCCGGGCTTTCGGGCGGCATGCGGGTTTAGCCCGTGTAATTTATAATTTTTTTAATTAAGTGGATAGTTGAGGGCAAAAAAATCAAAGATACTTTAAAAAACGATAATGATTTGGCTGATTAGGAAAAACCAATTAAGATAATTGATAATAATAACCACGACCTCCAATTATTTTTATAATTCACAGATTTCGGAAGAGCTTCCACGGATTTTGACTCAACTTTGAAAAAAAAAATCGCCAAGATCTTTCTCCTACATTGACCACGCTTAAAATGGATGAGAATATACATATATATGGAGAAAATTGTGGAAGTGTGTTGTGTGTGAAAGAGAGGGAAAATCGAGAGGTAAAAAAGAATTTATGAAAATGTAATCAATAATATTGACCGATATTTAAAAATCAAATTCACTTTACAACCCACAGAAATAACTCATTAAGATTATATGATTACAATTGATAATAATAGTAATTTATGATTTAAGTTTAATATTAATCAAATTAAAAAAAATCGGGTGGGCTTTTTTAGGCCCGAAACCCCAGGCTTTTTAGGCCCGAGCCCGGTAACCCCGACGTCTCTCTGGGCTGGCTTTTTTAGACCCGGCTTCATTTCGGGCCTCTATTTTTGAAACCCAACCTAGCCCCGGGTACGGGTACTTCGGGCCGGTCCATCGGGCTGGGTCCATTTTGCCGGCTCTAGCAAAAACACCCCAAATAGAGGGATTTGGGGAAAACCCTCCCTGAGGGTCTACACCCGTAGGGGGAATGGGGGTAAATGGGGATCTGAGGGGGGAAATGAGGATCTGAGGGGGGGAAATGGGGATGGTGGGGAGACTTGCACCATTATAAATGTATTCACTACTTTGTTGAATCAAGGAAAGGGAAAATCAAGAGTTCATCGAGACGACTTTGTGTATTAAATCTCTCTTTCTCTCTTAAGTTATGTCCGTAGTTCTAACCCTCAACTAAGCTATCCCAACAGTTTATGAATGTATGCATATGTTGAAATGTCTTTATTTAATTGATATGTGTAACTTATATGGGTAGGGTCCCATGAAAACTAAAATTTATATGAGAATAAAGAATCAATCTAAATCTTAAATCTAGTTTCAATATACGGCTTAATTTAAATATAGATTCATATGCTTATATTTTTTATATTAGATAAGGGTAAATTTGTAAAACAATATATTTATCCTATCTTTTATATAAGAAATATTTATAGAAATCTTATCCGATCCATACGGTTACAATTCAATTCAAATCTTATATTTTACTCTTAATATACGAATTAAATTAAAATTCAAGTCAAAACAATTTAAATGCATTATATTTCATTATTTTGTATTTATATTTGAATTATTCAAATGCATCAAATTCAGATTTAAATCGATTCAAGGGTGATTATTCAAAAACTAATATTACATTCTTTTATGCATAATTTCGTTTGTGAAGATGTATTAACATCACAAGTTTGATGCATTAATTTATAGTGTATGATATATTTAAAATATAATATTATTAGAATTATGATATATTAAAATATAGTGCTTGTTGCATGTACAATCTCATTTTATAGACTTTAATTTTCAATATTCTAGAATAAAAACAAAATTGTTAAACTATTAAAAGAATATGTATTGTATGTAATAATGCAATGCATCACCAAAAATATATCTGATGCGTAGATTGTTTGATGCATGAAAATGCATTATGCATTAATATTTGAAATATGATGCATTAAAATATAGTTTAATGTATATATAATCTCTATGTATGCATAATTAAATGCTACTACACTAATTATGCATAACATAATGAATTATGAAAGATTATTTAATGAATAATTTTGATATTTGAATAATTCTATTTTTCATTTTAAAATTAAAAAAAAAAAAAACAAAAGTCTATACTAAAAGGTTACGTTTGCATCTGACGTATATTTTAATGCATCACAACTCAAATATCCATGCATTTTCTATTTTTAAAACTATATATACTATTACATAATTTTTTCCTGTTTTTGTAATGCATTGTGTTATTAGGTATAATGCATATATTAGGATATGTGATGCCCAATATCCTTCCGGCTTTGCGGTGTTGGGATATGATGTCCGGCACCACACCCCTGTGTGGCGGAACATTATTCGGACTGTAATCGTGTCACCAATTGCTATGCAATGAGGGATAAAAGTTGCACCCTCACTACCAACAATTGATTTTGGCGTAGTGGTAAGCGCTTGAGGTCTAACAATCGGTATCAAAGCAAGTCACGGGTTTGCACACTGCACCTGACAAGTGTTAGGGGGAGGGATTTTTGGGATATGTGATACTCAATATCCTTCCAGCTGCGAGGTGTTGGGCTCTTTGATGCCCGATACAACGCCCCTGCGTGGCGTAGCAGCGTTCGAACTGTAACTATGGCATTGACTGCTATGCAATGAAGATAAAAGTTGCGCTCTCACCACAACAATTGTTTTTGACGTAGTGGTAAGCATTTGAGGTCCAACAATATATTATTTCCATAGCTTAACAATTTCTTTAATTGTAATTATAATTTAAAAGTCTACAAAATTAATAAATGAAAATGAAAGTCGTTCGGCTGCTCCTCTCCGGCAACATCTTCGACCTCGAAGAACATAACACCCTCCCCAACCATTACCCGCTCCCCTCCTCCGCCGTGAGACACAAGATTATTAGTTAACCTAGATTTAGTTAATTATTTATTTAATTTAACTTTTTTTTAAGTATAAAAAATTTGAAAAAAAGATAATTCAAAAAATTATTTAAAAAATAGTTATAAATTAATTTAAGATTTGGATGAATTTGTCCCTATTAGTTAATTTTTTTTTATTTTTAATTAACTTTTTATTTAAGTTTCTTAATTAATTTTTTTCGTTACCAAAAATTTTATTCGAAAAAAAGTTGATTTTTTCAAGTTATTTGATTTTTTTTTGAAAAAGATTATAATTTTTAAAAATACATTTTTAAAAAAGTTCAAATTTAATTTAAAAATTGGATGAATTGGTCCCTAAAACTTTTATTCCTCAAATACCCCTATGATTAACAGTTCACTAACTTAAAATTTAACAGAATGATCAATTTATCCAAATCAGTAAACATTGGGGACATTAAACTAAAAATAAAATATTAGCGACCAATTAATCCAAACTAGCTATCATTGGGGGACCATTTGTGTCAATTTGCCTAATAAAAACAAAAATAAACATTTCACTTTTTATGTATATGAACTTTGTTCTTTTATAAAACTATTAAGTTTTGTAAAATTGAATAATTTGACTTGTTTTATAATTAGTGCATATTAAATGTACAATTTTAACATGTTTTTAATGTTTACAAGAATTAAGTTATTAAAGAAATTAAGTTATTAACACACACATTTAACTTGATTTAGTTCTCAGTTGCGCCACCAGGTACGAGAAGTTATCCAAATTTACTCAGAATTGATTTCGATGGTTTAAATGACATGAAAATTGCTAGTTTCTTGTTTCGTGAAATGATGAGGGTTAGGCCAACACCCTCTGTTTATTTATTGGCTAAGCTTCTGGATTCTGTTGTCAAGACGGAAAAATACACGGTTGTGCTATCAATGTTCGACGAAATGCGTCAGTCATGTGCGCCTATACAGTGGCGGAGCCAGGATTTTGACTCCACATGTGCTAAGTATTCATGTTAAATGACGATTGCAAACTAATACAAATAATGAATATAGTCATCCGTTGCTATTACCTTTTGAATCGGGTGGATTTAGGGTTTGCAATCTTGGGCTGCTTCTTCAAGCTCGGATACGAATCCAATGCCCCCACTTTTAACACACACTCCTACAAGGGCTGTGTTTAGATGACAAGATGGTTGAGGCAGACGAACTGTTTTATAAGCTCTTAACTCATAATATTTGTCAGCCAAATGAAGTAATGATTACCACTCTGATTAATGGGCTCCGCAAAGGGGGTTATCGTAGCAGGGCTTGCGATTTGCTTAAGAATTTGGAAACAACAAATTGCAAACCCGGTGTTATTGCTTATAGTATGGCAATGAATGTTTATTGCAAGAATGGATTAGTCGAAGATGCTCTCAAGCTCCTCCTTAAAATGGTTGATAGTCGCATTCAACCTGATGTCGTCACTTACAGTTCCATTATTGATGGTATGTGCAAGCATGGTCTGGTCAAAGACGCTTTACAACTCCTTAAAATGATTGACAAAGGAATCCAGCCCAATGTCGTCACGTATGACACCATAATGGATGGTTTGTGTAAGTATGGCTTGGTTGAAGATGCTCTCTAGCACCTCCATAAAATGATTGATAGTGGCATTCAACCTAATGTCGTCACGTATAATATTATAATGGATGGTTTGTGTAAGTATGGATCGGCCAAAGATGCTCTCCAGCTCCTCCAAAAAATGGTTGATAGTGGCATTCAACCCGATGACTTCACGTATAACACCATAATGGATGGTCTGTGCAAATATGGATAGGTTGAAGATGTTCCCAGCTCATCCATAGAATCATTGACAATGACATTCAATCCAACGTCGTCACGTATAATTCAATTATTTATGGCTTATGTAACGTTGGTAGATGGGAAGATGTTACAGACTTATTAACTCGAATGTCCAATCACAAGTTATCTTTGGATAACATCAAATATACTATATTGATCAATGCGATGTGCAAGGAAGGAAAAATGAAGGAGGTTGGGCACATGGCGGAGTTCATGATACGACGAACATTATGTTGAAATTTTGTATACTGGAAGCAACATTTTGCTTGTATACAATGTGTTTTCTGTTACATTGTTTTATTCTCCTATCTGATTAATAATATTGGATCATGTTGGTCATTTATCTTGTATAACTAACAATTAGATTGTGTAGTGTGTTGTAGATCACAGAAGACTACACAATTGGTTGAACTAACAAAATATAAACAATTGTCACAGCTGAGACAACTTAAGGATAAATTGTTGATTTAAGCTGCACTTTAGATAATAAGTGGTTTGTCTTGGCTGTTTGTCTATATTGGTACACTTAAGGTGGTGTAATGAAGGATCACAATGAGATGTGTTCTACTAACTCACCTTAATGGAGAACCAAAGATCTCGGACCCTTAATTTTGTCTTAAGCATGATAAGATTTCAGCTGAGTGTGTTTTGATATCTATCACTTTGACTTACTATGGTGAATGTCATCGCAACTAGATCTACGTATCTTGAGTAATAGTAGTTATTTGTAGCTCAGATTGATTATCTGTATCTTGCATTCGTATCTCTGTTAAATGGGTTGATAATATCCCCAGAGGAACTCATAAGGATTAGCACACTAAACCCGGCCGGTTGATTAAGTTCATGTGTGTTAATAAGGTCGAGTGGTACTAATCAGGATATAATAAGATGTTAATAAAGTTAAGGTGTCAGTGAGCTTAATTAATTAACGAATATTTATTTATTAAATGCATAGATCAATTAAGTTTAAAAAACAACTCCATGGTCAAGTTGGGATTAAGGGGTAAGTCAGCACGGATTCTCTAGTGGAACGAATCTGTGTTTATTAATTAATTTTGCTCTGGGCTGAGCATAGACAATTAATTAATTTGAGGTCCGACCTTATTTCTTGTATTGGATCCCTGGTCTGGCCCAATTAGAAGCCCAATATTTATTCTGCTATCTCGTGAATTAAGATTAATAGATTAATATATTTCTATATTATTTAATTATATGAAAATTATTTATCTGAAATTAATTGGTTGAGCCAATTAATTGATAAATAAGTGGTCCAGTTATTATTAATTATATTATGGGCTGAATATTTATTTATTAGAAGTCCATTAGCAATATTATTATTAGAAGTCCATTAGCAATATTATTATTAATGGGTCACACTTATAATATGATGTTATTTAAACATTATACTATACACGTTCAATTCATTATTCACGCTATTTTTTTAGAAACGGTTAGAACGTGAGAAAAGTGGCCGAAAACCCTAGTTTTTCTAGGGTTCCGTTTTGGGCGAGGGACTTATGCCAGACGTAATAACCTACAAAATATGATCACTGGTTATTGTAAGTAAGGAAAGGTGGATGAGGCTTGGCGCCATTTCCTCGAAGTTCCGTCTACAGGTTTACAACCTACCGTGCATACATATAGTGCTATGATTAAAAGATTATTTGATAAAGGTAGGTTCACTCAAGGTTGGAAGCTTTTCAATTATATGGAAGCTCAACAAGTACGTCCGAGTTCAGTTGTGGGGCGGCTTGGTCAAGTCTAATCAGATTGGTAAATCATTATCATTCCTACGCAAGATGAAAGACGGAGTTTTTCCTGATATGTTCACATCAATCAATTATCTTATATATATAAAAGTCGAATGATTTTAATTCCAAATCAATTTCAATTTCAATTCAATTGAACTCAATTGAAATTTCATTAAATTGAGGGGTAAATATATAATAAATTGAGGGGTAATTATGTAAGATATATAAGATTATGTCCCTCAATTTAAGCTCAATCATAAAATAATTTTAGAATGTTTCTCAAATTACGCCCATTAATTGTTAATATTAATATTTTGAAAATATCCCTCAATTTACGCCCAATCATGCTAAATCTATTATTTTATTAAATATAATTAAAGAAATTCAAAGCACAGCTTTATAAGATAAATCAATTTCAAATCTATTAATTTTTAAAAGTTTTATGTTGAATAACTGCTCTTCAATTTACGCATGATGTTAAAAAGGGTTAATTATATATTAAAATTATATGTTAATAATTTTAAGGAACAAATTAGACTAGATTATATCGCCCAATCATGCTAAATATAACACTTTATAAAATATAATTAAAGAAATTCAAATCACAACTTTATAAGATTAATCAATTCCGAATCTATAATTTGTTTACAAAGATTTTTTAATAGTTTTATGTTGAATAATTGCTCATCAATTTAAGCATAATGATGTAAAAAAGGTTAATTATATATGAAAATTATATGTTAATAATTTTAAGGAATAAATTAGATTAGATTATATCTTATATATTTACCCTCACATATATAATAAGTCATAGTCTAAAATCTTTTCATATCATTTCAAAACTCTCACATATTTGAAAGAAAAAAAACTTGGAAGTACAAAATGCATAATATTTGGTCCATCATTGAGGAGTTGGATGAATTCAATGAGTCAATGCGATGAAACTTCGACTGATCCGTGCATACGAGATCCCTTCATTCAACAAAAAAGATGTATCAAGTATATAGTGTGTTTTCCACGATACAAAGGTATGTTTCATTCAGTAGTTGTATTAGTTTAATATTTCAAGTAACCTATATTGCATTGAATTCATATTCAAATGTTTCAGAAGGAGAGAATTGAAGCAACAATACCAAAAAAATTGGTTCGTATATTGAAACCACAACTTGAGGAGGGTCAGATATATAGTGTAAAAAACTTTAAAGTTGTGCATGATAGTAGGACACACAAGATCACCACAAGTACATATATGATATTGATCAATGATAAAATTGGTGGTTAACCATAGAGAATCTGGAAGTAATTTTCATTCATTTAGTAATAAGTAAGCATTTCTCTTTCAATGTATGGATACGAAGAGACTCTGTTGTCATGAGCCTAACTGGTTCGTTTGGTTTGTAATATGATAATATCAGCATGATATCCAATTTTATATTTATGTAAAATATTTTCTGATTATGTCATATTAGATTATAGTGGTTTATGAAAATATAAATAGTAATATTTATAGACAGCACTAGAGTAGCACAAACATGCGCATAAAAATATTACAATTCCGTGTGTAGCACGGGTGCTTCTAGTATATAATAAACCCGAATGGTAATTGAATACAATTCAATCCAAATTGATTTCAATCCAATTGAAATTTATTTTGCATTCGAAATTACCTTTTGTCATTATCTCATATTAATATTTCTCCATTTTTCACATATTTCAATAAATAGTCAATTTCAAAAAATTCAATAATAATCAATTTCATAAAAAAATCATTTAAAATTAAATACAATAGAAATTTTAGGATTTATTACTATTTCAGTATTTTATCATATTTCAAAAAATAGTCAATTTTAAAAAATTAATTTCATAAAAAAAATCCTTTAATATTGACATTCAATAAATAAATTTGATCAATACACTACTTATCAAAATAGCACGTATATTTTGATTTTTAATTAATTTTTATTTTAGAAATTCATTCATTTATACTCCCCCTGTCCCATTATTAGTGGCTACCTTTCCTAATTCGTACGTCCCGCTATAAGTGACGACGTCCCAAATTAGTAAAAAGTCACCACCAACTTTCCCACTTTAACATCTTATCTCTCATACTTTATCATCTACTCTCATTATTATACTCATTTCTCTCTCTCCTACTTTATTATTTACTATATTTATCTCACTTATACTGTCTCTCATACTCTCTCATTATTACACTCATTCCTCTCTCCTATTTTATTATCTAGTCTTCTATCATACTTTATCACACATTCTCTTAATTCTCGTATCGAAAAGACATGCGTCACTAATAATGGGACGGAGGGAGTAATATATTAGAAAATAAAAAAATTAATAGGAAAATATATATTTACCAAGGTAATAAATATTTATATTTTCCGAGCTAAATAACTTTATTTTCTCAACTAACTGATTTGGTAAATAGGAAAAGTGATCTTAGTATGAAAATAAATATTTACCAATGTAATAAATATTTATAACTTTCAAGGTAAATAGTGTTTTTCTCAACTAATTGATTTGGTAAATAGGAAAATTGATCTTAATTGTTAATAAGAGTTAATATTCGTATTTGATTGTGTAGTTTAGCTATCAGTCTATCACATTTCTAGCTTAATTAGATGTAATTATACGCCTCAATTAGTTTTGCCATTTTATAATATTTCAATAAATAATCAATTTCATTTAAAGAATGCATAAATATTTATATTAAGTAATTAAATTTGATCAATCAATCCACTTAACACGTGTTTTGATTTTGATTGGATTTTATATTATGAATTCAATCATTAATCATATATTATAACATAAAAAATTAAAATTTGATCTAAATTTAAAAAATAAAATTAAATGCAAGATAATACAAGAGAAATTAAGTTTTTAAGGATATAATCTAAAAAATGTTTATTAGAAATTTTATAATTTATTCTTATTAGTGCGTAAAACCATCCTAGATAATTCATTTAGATCTTACTTCTATTTCATAATAAGTACAAGATAAATTTAAGGATTCATATTAGGAATGTTATAATTGGTTTAAAACACATTTTCTCAAACAAAATTGCAAAAAAAATATTGTTGGTCCGGAGACGAGAGTCAGGTGTAGAGGGGGGGGGTTTGAATACACCTGAGTACAAGTTCTTTTTCTCAAACGCGAAGGACAGCTGAGCTGTAGGTTGCAACTGATGAACAATGTCAAATAGTAACCTTCTGATCGCGGGTCAGAGTGAGTCAGCTACTGAGTCTCTCCTATTGACTTTTGTCAGTATTTGATTCTCAATCGGAGACTTAGTGCGGATAAGTGTGTAGGGCCCGAAGACTTCGTTTCAGTTTGAAAACGTGCTTTTCACAAGTTAAATGATTTTGGCTAGTGCACTTTTCAAATACGTTTTATGCAAAGTATGAGTTTGTAAGATGACTTGTATGCAGTGCGATAAAACAGTAAATGACACAAGCAATTTTTAACGTGGTTCGGATACGCAAGATCCTACGTCCACGGTCCTGCTGAACAGGAGGTCTTGTTGATTAATCTGAGCAAGCCTCAGCAAGGTATCTATGCATGGGCCGGATGACCACTTCTAAGTTATAGTCCTTAGCAACTTTACAATTCAAACCTAAGTTTGAAGGGGAGGGGATTTTCTCCAACAGTGAAGGAGTTCTTACAATAAGAACAGTCACAAAATGTGAACTCCTTCGAAGGTTCTAAGCTATGGATATAAACGATTGAGCTTAGATAGAGAAGAGGGATCTAAAGAAAGAAACTCTAGAGAGAAGAACTAAGAATATTATGCTAAGCAAGTTCTTCGCTGGATCTGCTTGAAAGCGCTAGAGTGTTTCGAGAGCTTGAGCGTGTAATCCCTTTTGATATCCCGTGCGTGGAGCTCGAAAATGCTTCTCTATTTATAGTTGTGACCCAGGCATTTGTCCGTTGGAGAGGACGATGCCACGTGTCACAAACGTCCAAGGAAAACGGCCATATGTTCGAAATATTGTAGCAGAGTTGTTGGTTACTGTGCATGAGAGCAGCTTTAGTAGGTCAGAGTAGGTAGAGCTTAGACTGCTTCTCATTGGTCGAGGTTTGTGGTAGGTGAGACTTGTCAGACATCGGTCTTCATCGGAGTTGACTCTCACTCATCCTCGTATGATCTTCTGCTGACTTTCGAATGAAGTTAAACTCGGGTCATTTCCTGTCGGATACAGTAGACCTGATAAGATCTCTGTCTTCTTCGTCTGAGTCTGCTGATAGTGTATATTCTACTGAGTGGGATCAGCTGATGACTCTTGAAGGTACTGAGCTCGAAAAATTGTGTTCTCTTACTGATGTATGTTAGCTGATGAGATGTCTTCTACTGAGCGAGGTCAGCTAATGACTAGAGAATATAAGCTCTTACACTGATGAAGTGGGGTTCTGGAAAGTAACTTCCTACTGAATATCAATCCAACATTTACCCCGTACAGGACTTAGACAAAAATGATAATGAATAATATAATCCGTCTAACCTATTACATCATCTAGTCCTATCGACACAACACAAAGGATACAAAACGGTTTTGGGATCTTCAATTCCATAGTAATGAAGCACTATGATTTCCCCCATTACCGAAAAATAGATAAGTCCTATTACAAGAACTACTGATAAAAATAATACTAAGTATCCTCTAAGTGGTTGTTAGGACAAACCACTGACTCATAACCCAATAATTTCCCCCTAATTGATGATGCCAAAACCACTTATAGATTCTAAGACGTAAGTCCCAAACTACTGACATAAGAGAAACTTCAGAAAAACTGAACAAATAAGACAAGGCAGTCAGCAGCTGAAAGATAGGCATATAAGAGAGACGGTTATGTGTGTGTGTGTGTGTCAGATCACTTCAGTGATCAGTCGTGATAAAGTAAATAAACAAAGCCGTAAGACAATGAGTGGTTGTCTGGCCAGAAGAAAGGTACTGATATATATGAGAAATGATTACACAGTCCTATCTTCTATACAGAGATGAAGAACTACTGCTACCGCCTGAACTTCTTAATCTTGTCTTTGAAATTAGCAGACTTGGCAACAGGAGGATCCAAACCATAGGATCTGTAGATTCTGGCACGGAGGGTCTGGATATCCTTGAGATCACTCGGCTGCATAGGATCAAGATCATGGTGGCGAGCAGCAGAGTCGACCTCATCTTCAATCTCCTTCGTACATAATACTCCTCGAGAGGTCATGGGCGGAGTGAGCTGTCTGTAGGCAGGGGCAACGAGTGGCAGCTTCTCCTTGAATAAAATCAGCTGAATCTGTGCTCTGAGGTTTGCGTCGTACTGATTGATGAAATCGTCGAAGAGTTCAGCAGCCGGTACCTCAGTAGGATAGCATTGTCATACCTAGTATGCCTTTATGAACTCAATCTTCAGCTCCTCCCATTCCTCATTCAGGTTCCAGGGGATCCACTTGTCTAGATGGCGGTGTGGAGTCCTCTTCAGATAAGCAGCTTTTTGCGTGCCTCGCCTGAAGAACTTAGAGGTTCTGGGCACCTGTTTCTTCCAGTCGAGAATTGGTTCCTTGGCGATTTTGTCAGTAAGCTCTATTATCTTTGCCAAGTCTTCCAACCTCTTCTTCTCTCTGAGGGCCGCAGCTCTAATATCTCCTCTTCGGAGATTCAGTCCTTGTTGCGTAGCCTCCCAGGTGGCTCTATCCTCTGCCTCCTGCTCAGGAGTAAGTGTTGGAATGTTCTTCATCCTCTGAGCGAGGGGTAGATTGTCAGTATCAGAGCCAGCTTGCTCATCCTGAGCCTTTTTCTTCTTCTGCTCTTCCAAGAGCTTCTTAGCCTGGCTCCTGGCCATCTTGGCCACTGGCTTTCTCTTCTTCTTAGCCTTCTGAGCCTCTTCTTCAAGTTGTCGCTCATAGTCCAGCTCATCTTGGAGCTTCTGAGCGACCCTTTTATCGAATTCCTCCTGATCCGCTTTGGTTTTGAACTTAGGCGTCGGGTAAGGCGGTGGAGTAGATTCAGTCGCTTTCTCCTTCCCGGGCCTTTGCGGTGGCAGGGGCTCATCCTCCTGGTCCACAAACTGTGCGACCTCTTCGATGTGCTGAGTCGAGGATCCTTCACCAAATCCACCGGCTGGCTCATGCACCTGAGTTGTTTGGACAGTTGGGATTTGGACAGTAGGAGGGGGTACTGAGCTGGTTCCAGCTTGAGCAGCTGAACCTTCCCCCTTGGAAATTTCTCTTGCCTCTGCCTCTACACCCACCTGAGCTGTCTCCGTCCTCTCTTCCCTATCTTCCCCCTTTTTGGCATCATCCGGGGTTAGAAGAGTACGGATAGCGACCACTTCCTTTTCTAATTTGAAAAGGACGTTCTTGATGGAAGTGGTGGTGGTGTCGAAGTCTCTGACCGCATCGCAGTAGTGCTCCCAGTCAGCCTCTTGATCCTTGTGGATCTGTTGAATCTGGGCTGCTGTTTCTTGTCGCTGATTCAGGAGCGATGCGTCGAGAGAGGCAGTTATCTCTGTTTGGATGAGCTTGAGGGCCGCTGCCTGATTTTCTAAGGCAATCTGCACGCTCGAGGTGGCCATCTTGTTCCGCTCATCCATTGTCTTTTGGACAGTGGCTAGGCTCTTAGTCAGCTGCTCAGAAAAGGATTTCTGCTGAGCTTCGAGGAGCTGCTGACTTTGAGCAGCCAGGTCCGCCTTTTGAGCGGCGAGCGCGGTTTGGACAATCTCCTGAATGTTAGGAGTTGGAGTTTCTGAGACCTTTTTTCACTTCGCTGGCCAGTCTGTCAACTGTCTCCGTCTGAGACTTTGTGTATTGCGCCCACTTCAGGTGGACGTCCTTAGCTAGGAGACGATTTTTGTCTCCTTGCTTCTTTATCGCCCTGTTGACAGACTTCGAGGACACAGAACCAATAGGCTTAATCTGATATGAAGAGGTTCTGAGCCTCTGCTCAGATGTTGCAAGTTGTTGCTCTCGGCTGGGCTTCGAGGCAACAAGGGCGTCACCTGATGTAGGAGGTGGAGGTGGTGACTCGCCCTTCTCGCTGGGAGTTTTACCCTCAGCAGATTCTCCCTGGTTTGCGTCCTTGGGGGGTGCCTGATCCTCATCATTATTATCATCGTTATCATTGTCATGATGGGAAGGCTGCGACGGGCTGTTGGCATTCTGCTCGGAGGACCTCAGGTTCAGAAGATAGAGCATGGCTGACCTTAAGTCCTCGAATGATGCTAAGTCAACGGGTTCCCTAAATCCAATGGCTGACTACAGACTTTTTTCTTCTTCCAGTAAGGACAATGCAGAATGCTGCTTTATCAGATCTTCGAGAATGTCCCAATTTAGGAATCTCAGTAGCATCTGAGTCCTTGCCCTGATCGCTATGTCGACCAGATCCTGATGGGCTGATATTTCAGGGATCTATGCAGCGACTTCTCCAGTGGCTCGGAGACGAGTCTTCTGCAATGTCGACCACTCGGTTGAGACTTCATCAGCCGGTTCCTCAACTTCCTCCGGCTGAGTCTCCTCCGAACTGATCTGCTGTACCTTATCCTTGAGGGTTGCACCCTCGATCCCGGTATCAGTGTCCAGAATATCTTCCTCCTGAGGAGGTGGTGGAGAAGCAAGCTTCGCAGGAACCTCAGAAGTTCCAGTCTTTGCAAGCCTCTTTCGCTTCGGTGGGTCGGCACGTAGAGGCAAATCAGTAGAAGGCCTTTTAAGTTCAGCGGGTCCACGTCCGGCTGACTTCTCAGCAGCGGTTCTAGTCTTGAACTTTATGAGCTTGTGGTCGAAGTATTTTGAATCAGCAAAAGATGCGTGATTCGATACTGAGTCCTCTATCAGTATTGACATCTTGGTCCCATACAGGAGTTTGCCCACACTAATTAGTCTCCTCTCTCCAGACTGTGTGGCGACAAACTTTTTTGCATGAGCATTCAGCTCAGTCACAAGGAACTCTGTCCAGTTCACCTGGACTCCATCCACTATGTCTAGCTGGAGTCTGGGCCTGGACAACTGATCAAACGAACCAGCGGCGCTCGTCAGGATATGAATGACGATGTATGCAAGGCCACGGTACTCTGGCAGGAGTTGGTTCTTCGGTAATGCGGACTTGAAAGAGATGTCGTCCCTTCCACAGAAACGATGGACATATGCATTCAGCTCTTTCTCCTTGTAGCCCACTGGAGAGATCCCATAAGGAGGAAGATCAAACGACGACTTCAGCGCTGCCCTGATGTTTATATCGGCGTGGCTGGATTCCCACTTCTGAGGGGCCACTTCCCTCATATAGGCAATCTGGGACATCTCTCCATCTGTATCTTCCACCGATCGCCAGTTATAGTATAATTCTGCTACCTGGCGGGGGAGATACGATCGCGGATGCTTCGTGACAAGAAGCACAAGGCCAGACTCTTCAAGAGCTGAGAAAATGGGCTCTATGTATGGAAGGTCTGCCTGATGGAGCACCATCATCGGTTCGAATTGAACCCTGGACTTGATGATCTCCTCGATGTGGGGTGGGGTCAAAACATTCGCCATGGATATCTGCAAAAAGCTCGTTAGCACTTAAAAATAGAGTAAGTTAGATTCCAGTTTAAGCAGAAGATTAAGAAATTACCGTAGACAAAGAGCAAGAGTGAAACATAGAGACAGTTTGAAGGGAGACGAAAACTGAATGCTTGAAATTGCTCTAAGTGCGATAATGGCGAAAAAGATAGGATTAGAGGAAAAACGAGAGATTTTATAAGATATGAAGATCAACCGATTTTAATCGGACGGTTGGGATAAAAGCTTGCTTTTTAATGACAGCTATGATCTGATGTTATAAACGGAATGATTATATTAACCGCCTCTAACCTAGACCCACGTAAGATATGCGCAGATAAAGTAAGGTGAGAAGACATGCATTAAATGCGTTGCAGGCAGCATTAAAGGCTAAGCTTTTTAAAGGAAAACGTTTTCCTACTGACTTAAACCTTAAAAATTAATGGCGGGAAATAAATGCTCATTAAACTACTGAGTGCAAACGACTAATATAATAAATGCGAGCATGCTTCTGAGAATATTAAGTATTTTAACTACGCAAACCTCTTCAGCTGAACTTTTACGATCAGCTGGTTACCGTAATGACTCAGGAGGATCTTTGTAGTGCTGATAACCATGTTCCCCCTTACTGTGTACTGTATGATTCACCCGACTGAATCAGAGTACTGAGTCTTCTGACATGTCGTACTGATTCCTCCTGCTGACAAGAGTCGGTGGGATCCAGTAGACCTAGCTCAATTGATAGTTCTCTGAATCTGTTCTCAGCTACTGGTTTGGTCAGTATGTCTGCCCTTTGTTTGTCAGTATGGATCTTCTCCATTCTGATATCCTTCTTCTCGACATGGTCTCTGATGAAGTGGTGTCGAATGTCCACGTGCTTGCATCTCCTATGAAGAACTAGGTTCTGAGTTATAGCAATCGCACTAGTGGAGTCGCAGTAGATGGACACTTCATCTTGAGTAATTCCATAATCTCTCAGTTGTTGTCGAAACCAAAGGATCTGGGCATAACAACTTCCAGCAGCCATATACTCAGCTTCGGTAGCGGACGTCGCCACTGAATGTTGTTTCTTTGAAAACCATGATATTAGTTTGCTGCCTAGGAACTTACATGTTCCAGAAGTTGACTTTCGATCTATCCTGCATCCTGCATAATCAACATCAGAATAACCTATTAGTATAAGATTATCATCAGCAGGATACCATAGCCCTGCATCAGGTGTTCCCTTCAGATATCGCAGAATCTTCTTTGCTGAGTCCAGATGACTTCGCTTGGGATTCGCCAGAAATCGTGCCCATACACCTACAACATAGGTTATGTCAGGTCTACTTGCTGTTAAATATAATAAAGAACCAATAATAGCTCTATAATCAGTAGAGTTAACAGAAGCTCCCTCTTTGTCTAGATCGATTTTAAAATTTATGTTCATGGGGATCTTGACTGGCTTGCTTGAGTCGCAGCCGAATTTTTTCAGGAGGTCTCGAGTGTATTTGGCCTGGTTGATGAATATTCCTTCAGTTGATTGCTTCACTTGGAATCCAAGGAAATAGTTCATCTCTCCCATCATGGACATCTCGAACTTCTCCTTCATCATTTTCTCGAATTGTTGACATATATTCACGTTCGTGCAACCAAAAATGATGTCGTCCACGTAGATTTGCACCAATAGGATGTCATCTCCTGACTTAATGTTGAACAGGGTGCGATCTACTGTCCCCTTCTGAAAACCTTTCTGAAGCAGAAAGTCTGATAGGGTATCGTACCAAGCCCTAGGTGCTTGTTTTAACCCATACAGAGCTTTCCGAAGTCTGTACACCTGATGTCCCTGCTGAAAGTCGGGCGGTAATTCTACATAGACTTCTTCCTTTAGTATGCCATTCAGAAATGCTGACTTTACATCCATTTGATATACCTTAAATTTTTGATGCGTTGCATAGGCTAGGAACAGACGAATAGCTTCCAATCTGGCTACTGGAGCGAAAGTTTCATCAAAGTATATTCCTTCTACTTGACAGTATCCCTTGGCAACAAGTCGAGCTTTATTTCTGACAATAACGCTGTTTTCATCTCGCTTGTTTTTGAAGAGCCACTTAGTGCCGATCACGTGCTGATGTCTAGGTCTGTCAACAAGCTCCCAAACTTTGTTTCGAACGAACTGGTTCAGCTCTTCTTGCATGGAAATGATCCAGTCAGCATCGTTAAGAGCATCCTCTATCGTCTGAGGTTCTTCAGTGGACAAGAAGCAGGAGTAGAGCGAAATTTCTCCTTGGCTTTATCTGGATCTCGTCGTTATTGCTGCTGATGGATCTCCTATGATAAGATCAGAAGAGTGAGCGTCAAGCCATGAACGTCTAAGTTTGGCTTCTTCTTCTGAGATTACTTCTGCACAGTCAACAGGAGTGTTAGGCATTTCAGTAGTACTATTCTGTGACTGAAGCAATTCAGTAAGAAGGTTAGGATCTACTGAGTTTCCAAGTTCAGGGGCATTTAGCTCAGGAACATTTGTCGTTCCCCCTGAGTTTATATTCTCAGTAGAGGTCTCAGTAACCACTGGGGCTTCCTCATCGACCGTTGTTACCTGATGTTGATTCTGTTAAGTAGAATCAACCAGGTCAGCTACGATGCTCGGGACGGGTGCAGGATTTCCTCATCGTCTGACTCATCATCCCAACAATGCTGGATCTTTTCGGCTTTATCGTTCAGTGCGAGATCCTGCAGCGTGCTGCTGACATCTTCAGTATTTATCTTCTTCGATTTCCTGTCCTCAGCAACAAACTCATCAAAAACAACATGAGGGCTTTCCTCCACGAAAAGAGTCCGATAGTTAAAGACTCTGAAGGCTTTACTGACTCGAGAGTATCCTAAGAATACTCCTTGATCAGATTTGTTATCAAAGACCTTCAACTGATCTTTCCCATTATTGTGAATAAAGCAAGGACAACCAAAAACATGAAAATGAGAAATAGAAGGAATTCTCCCTTTCCACAGTTCGTAAGATGTCTTCATGTGTTGCTGTGTAAGCAGTGAGCGATTCTGAGTGTAACAGGCAGTATCAGTAGCATCAGCCCAGAACTTTGAGGGTAGTCCAGAGTCTGCTAGGAGCGTTCTTGCCGCTTCTTTGAGTGTTCTGTTCTTACGTTCAGCAAGTTCGTTCTGCTGAGGGGTGCGAGCTGCTGATGTCTCGTGCTTGATTCCCTCTTTATCGCAGTACTCTTTAACTACTGAGTTGATAAATTCTGTTCCTCGGTCTGAGTGAATTCTTTGTATCTTGAAGTCTTTTTCCACACTGAGTTTCTTCAGTAGCTTAGGTAACTCAGTCTTGACATCAGATTTGTTGGCTATGAAGATGACCTACGTATATCGAGAATAATCATCAACAACGACGAGGGCATACTTCTTGCCTCTTATAGTCACTGGAGAAACTGGCCCAAACAAGTCCATGTGTAGCAGTTGAAAGATTCCATCAGTGGAAGGTGACGGAATAGGTGGACTGCTTTTCTTTGTCTTCTTTCCCTTCAAGCATGCTTCACAATTTCTATCTTTGATAAACGCTTTATTGGGAAGTCCTCTGACTTTAGAGTTCTTGGCTAGCTTGTTCATAGTCTTGAAATTCAGGTGATTGAGTCTCTTGTGCCACAGCCATCCTGTTTTATTACTTGATTTCGTCTGAGCAAGTAAGCAAGCCTCAGGTTCTGCGGTTTTCCAATTTGCAATGTAGATATTCTTCCTCCGCGACCCTGATAACACTGTTTTCCATGTAGATTTGTCAACAACATCATAGAAACCAACGTCAAAGATAACTCTATTCAGATTATCACATAATTGACTGACAGAAAGGAGATTATGTTGAAGTCCTTCAACATATGTTACTCTTGGAACTGATGCAGTCCCAATGTTCAGTGTTCCATATCCCCTTGTATAGCCTTTAGAGTTGTCACCAAACTCAATTCTGGGACCATCTTCTTGTACGTAATTGGTTAGTATGCTCTTTTGATATGTTATGTGTCTCGAGCAGCCGTTGTCCACAATCCAAGGGTCCTTATGCACCTGCAAAACAGAAACAGTTTTAGGTACCCTTTGGTTCAATTTGGGTCCTTAAGTGTTAGTGGGTGATTTCGAGACCCAGATTTGTCTCGGAACCTTAGGAGTCTGAGACTTCTTCTTCTGAACCTTGTCAATCATGTTTTCCACAAGACTTGGACATACTGACTTTCTAGCAGTTTTAGGTTCAGGAGCTTTCTTCTTTTGATTCTTTGTGTTCCTCCTGACCCTGAGCTCATAATAGTACGAACCATACTGTGCTGGATGCTCAACCAGTGGCTCGCCATACTGCTCTGCCCATCTGACCTTCTTGGTTCCCCCTGAATTCGATCGTGGTGTCCTTAGGCTAGAACCTTTGGTCAGTTGTTTCTTGTTGCTCAGCTGAGGTGCAATCATCTTCTGTTTATTCTTCGCCTGAGGTGTTGATTCAGCAACCTGAACTTTTCCTCTGACGAACCTATCAGCCAGCATTTCTGAGCTTTTTGATGTTGAAGTGGAAGCTTCATGAGTGTAGCCAAGTCCTTCTTTCACGGCTAGTGGCCTTTGAGCTCTGAACATGCTTTCCAACTTCTCTTTAGCTCCCAGGTACTGTTCAGTCATTAGTCCTCGCCAGACCTCATAACTTTTCCGAAGTGATTCATAATCATTTTCGACTTCTGCGAGTTTCTGACTGAGTCGGGCTATTTCAGTATCTTTCTTAGAATTATCCTTGGTCAGAACTGATAACTGGGTTTCTTGAAGTTGAGACTTAGCCATAAGAGATTCAATCTCTTCCTTGAGTCTCGCGACCAGATTATCTAAATCAGTAGGGACCTGACAATCAGAAGAAAGTCTCTGATTCTCAACCTTTACACGTTCCAATTCCTGAATAGTTCTGCTGAATTCTCTGCTCAGCTGAATCTGCTCCTCTAGTAGATCATCATATGCTTGTACCACGTCTAGAGGTTCATCTGTGACCGATCATGTGTCGTGTGTGCTATGTGAAGTGGAGGCTATATTAAGTTTCGAGTTTACCTCAGCCTCTTCTCTGGCCATCAGACAATATTCAGCTGTTGATTCAGGATCTGTTTCTCCGACCTCATCGGCGACAAATGCAGCTTCGTCTTCAGAAGAATACATAAATGTATCTTCCTCGATTGAGTCATCGAATATCTCTTTGGCGATATAGGTCTACCTTCTTCGGGCAAATTTCTCGCGTCTGGCCTGTCGTTCTGCTCGTTGAGCAGCTGAGAGTTCGGGATAATCGTACTGATAATGTCCCTCCTTCTTGCAGTTGTAGCATACAGAAGTTATGCCGCCTTTTCCAGCTGAGTCGTTGGATGGACTAGCAGCAGGTTCTGCGTTCCTGCAATCAGTAGAAGATTTAGATTCTTCCCTTTTTCGATAAACCTTTTTACTTGAGGGAGAACCTCTGTGATATTTCTTCAGCTTCCTGACTCTTTCCTTTTCTCTTTGATATTTGAGAGCCATGAGTGCAAGTTGATCAGTAGCAGGTGTCTCGGAGGACTTAGCATCTGACGCAACTACTATTTTGCTGGAAGAAATAGGATTGGCTCCAGTTTTGCTGACTGTTGCTTTGTAGGCATGATCTATCTGTGTGTCAGCTGGAGCACTGGAACATCGTTGGGGTAGGTTGTGCTCGAATTCCTCCGTCTTTAATTCTGAAAATATAGCATCAAGAGTTAGAGCATTTAGATCTGAGCGACGTAAATAAGTAGCAAAAGGAAGCCACTTCAGTCGAGGTAACGCTCTCAAGATCTTCGTGTTCATCTCTTTGTTGGTGAACGTCCTCCCCAGCCCGTTGATCACATTGATCTGGTTTGTAAATCTGACGCTAAGCTCGTCAATGGTTTCGTTGGGCTCCATGGCAAAAGTGTTGAACTTTTGTAGCTCAAGCTCGAGCTTGTTTTCTTTGATCTGCGGGGTTCCTTGGCTCAGTACAGCCAGGGCATCCCAAAGTTCCTTTGGCGTTTTGCAATCTTGCACCCTCCCGAGGTGTGAATTGCTGAGCGTAATCAGGATTGCATTCCGCGCAACTCGGTCGAGGTTGTGCAGCTTTTTCTCTTCAGGCGTGAAGGCTGATTTGTCTTTGGCAACTTTAGCACCGGTCTGTGCTCCTACACCTCCCACAGTGGCAAACTGAGCACTGTCGATCATGGGAATGATATGTCCTGTCTCTAGGACGTTAGTCATGCTGTCATGCAGCGATGTAAGGTGCGCCTCCATTCTTACGCGTCATACCGTGTAGTTCTCTACGGAGAACATTGGTACCATCCGAATACCTGACATATCAGACATTATGGGTGAGAGTATAAGGATGTATGAAGAGATGCTTGTGCAGTGAAAAACGTTTTCAGGATCTGTTCGAGAAGACCAGTAGTTTTAGAACCGATGATCAGAAGAACACCGTCGCTCTGATACCAATTGTTGGTCCGGAGACGAGAGTCAGGTGTAGAGGGGGGGGGGTCAATACACTGGAGTACAAGTTCTTTTTCTCAAACGCGAAAGACCTGAGTTATAGGTTGCAACTAATGAACAGTGTCAAATAGTAACCTTCTGATCGCGGGTCAGAGTGAGTCAGCTACTGAGTCTCTCCTACTGACTTTTGTCAGTATTTGATTCTCAGTTGGAGACTTAGTGCGGATAAGTGTGTAGGGCCCGAAGACTTCGTCTCAGTTTGAAAACGTGTTTTTCACAAGTTAAATGATTTTGGCTAGTGCACTTTTCAAATACGTTTTATGCAAAGTATGAGTTTGTAAGATGACTTGTATGCAGTGCGATAAAATAGTAAATGACACAAGCAATTTTTAACGTGGTTCGGATACGCAAGATCCTACGTCCACGGTCCTGCTGAACAGGAGGTCTTGTTGATTAATCTGAGCAAGCCTCAGCAAGGTATCTGTGCACTGGACAAACCATTCTAAGTTATAGTCCTTAGGGACTTTACAATTCAAACCTAAGTTTGAAGGGGAGGGGATTTTCTCCAACAGTGAAGGAGTTCTTACAATAAGAATAGTCACAAAATGTGAACTCCTTCGAAGGTTCTAAGCTATGGATATAAACGATTGAGCTTAGATAGAGAAGAGGGATCTAAAGAAAGAAACTCTAGAGAGAAGAACTAAGAATATTCTGCTAAGCAAGTTCTTCGCTGGATCTGCTTGAAAGCGCTAGAGTGTTTCGAGAGCTTGAGCGTGTAATCCCTTTTGATATCCCGTGCGTGGATCTCGGAAATGCTTCTCTATTTATAGTTGTGACCCAGGCATTTGTCCGTTGGAGAGGACGATGCCACGTGTCACAAACGTCCAAGGAAAACGGCCATATGTTAGAAATGTTGCAGCAGAGTTGTTGGTTACTGTGCATGAGAGCAGCTTTAGTAGGTCAGAATAGGTAGAGCTTAGAGTGCTTCTCATTGGTCGAGGTTTGTGGTAGGTGAGACTTGTCAGACATCGGTCTTCATCGGAGTTGACTCTCACTCATCCTCGTATGATCTTCTGTTGACTTTCGAATGAAGTTAGACTCAGGTCGTTTCCTATCGAATACAGTAGACCTGATAAGATCTCTGTCTTCTTCGTCTGAGTCTGCTGATAGTGTATATTCTACTGAGTGGGATCAGCTGATGACTCTTGAAGGTACTGAGCTCGAAAAACTGTGTTCTCTTACTGAGTTATGTTAGCTGATGAGATGTCTTCTACTGAGCGAGGTCAGCTGATGACTAGAGAACATAAGCTCTTACACTGATGACGTGGGGTTCTGGAAAGTAACTTCCTACTGAAGATCAATCCAACATTTACCCCGTACAGGACTTAGACAAAAATGATAATGAATAATATAATCCGTCTAGCCTATTACATCATCTAGTCCTATCGACACAACACAAAGGATACAAGACGGTTTTGGGATCTTCAATTCCATAGTAATGAAGCACTATGATTTCCCCCATTATCGAAAAACAGATAAGTCCTATTGCAAGAACTACTGATAAAAATAATATTAAGTATCCTCTAAGTGGTTGTTAGGACAAACCACTGACTTATAACCCAACAAATATATATATATATATATATATATATATATATTATATATAGGGTGTGGATCCCATAAGAAGGAAGCTTAAGATAGGAAATAAGAAGGATTTATAATCATAGATTCTTATCTAATGAATGGTTAAGATTAATTTTAGTCTTTAATTTTTGTAAAAAGTAATATTAAGAAAAGGACAATTTGGGCATGAAAAATATGCATATTTAAAACCCTTCATAACTCCTCCCCAAAACAAGGAAACCCTGGGAGAGAAATAATTAGAATTTAATGTTTTTCCAAAAAAAGATTCATAGAAGATTTTGGAGTTAATTTTCTTAATCAATGACATTATGTTTTCATATGAATGATATTATGCATAATAATTACATTTAACATATTAAAACATATGGGTTTAAATATGCATATCAAATGAAATAATTGTGCATATTATCTAGTTTAGCACTCGTACATTATGTGATTCAAAAAAAATTCAAAGTATTTAATGTATATAAATGAATAGTATCATGCATAATTATGTTTAAGTTCATGCATATTTAGACATTGATGAACCAAAATGTTAATTCACTATTTATACAACAATGCAATTGTGATCTAATAGTCTAATTGAATGCATATAAATGAATTGTATTATACATAGTTATTTGAAAATATATGCATACTTAACACTAATAATTACATTATGTGAAACAAAAAAAATTACAATATTTAATGCATATAAATGAATAGCATTATGCATAATTATGTTTAAGTTCATGCATATTTAGACTTTGATGAATCAAAATGTTGATTCACTATTTCTATACTAATGTAATTGTGATATGATACTTTAATTGAATGTACATAAATGAATAGAATTATGCATAGTTATTTGAAAATATATGCATATTTAGCACTAATAATTACATTATGTGATACAAAAAAACAATCACAATATTTAATGCATATAAATGAATAATATTATGCATAATTATGTTTAAATTCATGTATATTTAGACTTTGATGAACCGAAATGTTAATTCACTATTTCTACAACAATGTAATTGTGATATGATAATTTAATTGAATGCATATAAATGAATAGTATTATGCATAGTTATTTGAAAATATATGCATATTTAGCACTAATAATTACATTATGTGATACAAAAAAATTCACAAATTTTATGCATACAAATGAATAGAATTATGCATAATTATGTTTAAGTTCATGCATATTAAGACTTTGATGAACCGAAATGTTAATTCACTATTTGTACAATAATGTAATCGTGACCTGATACTTTAATTGAATGCATATAAATGAATAATATTACGCATAGTTATATGAAAATATATGCATATTTACTTTAAAACTGTCATCATATTATTATATTAACTTATTCAGGAAATGGAAACAAACGAGAAAAGAGATGGAATGGTTATTTAGGAAATGAAAATGCGCAAACAATCTTTAAATTCAAAATTTTGAACTCAAATTAGATCCTAAATTTTATTTGATATGGAAATTACGTATGTTCTTTTAGAAAGAGAATCAATTACTCAAAAAAGGAAATAACGAAAATTAGGATTAACTTTAGAAACTGTTACACAAATAAAGGAAATTAAATGGACATAACTACCCTTAATGATATGTTAATCAATAATAAAGTATTAAAAAATATATATCTTAAAAATAATCACAATTCTAGATTTTTAAAAATGGAGGGCTATGATTCCTTCTTATTTCTTATTTTAAGTCTCCTTCTCATATGATCCATTTCCTATATATATATATATATATATATATATATATATATATATATATAGATATATATATATACAGATAGATAGATAGATAGAAATTGTTTTGTGATTAAAATAATAGAAATGACTCATATTTGGTCTCTCATTCAAGGATTAGATAACTCGAAGGAAACGGTTGCAATGAAAGTTCATCTTGTGAGTCTATACGATGTCCCCTCATTCAATAGCCAGGAAATATTTAGCATGGAATGCATTTTTCATGATTCAGAGGTATTTCCAATTTTTCACCATTACTTTGTTGTTATTTTGTTTACCAATATAAACATCGAATATTTCGAAGGTATTTCCAATTTTTTCACCATTACTCTTGAAGGTACTGAGCTCGAAAAACTGTGTTCTCTTATTGATGTATGTTAGCTGATGAGATGTCTTCTACTGAGCGATGTCAGCTGATGACTAGAGAACATAAGCTCTTTCACTGATGACGTGGGGTTCTGGAAAGTAACTTCCTACTGAAGATCAATCCAACATTTACCACGTACATGACTTAGACAAAAATGATAATGAATAATATAATCCGTCTAGCCTATTACATCATCTAGTCCTATCGACACTACACAAAGGATACAAGACGGTTTTGGGATCTTCAATTCCATAGTAATGAAGCACTATTATTTCCCCCATTACCGAAAAACAGATAAGTCCTATTACAAGAACTACTGATAAAAATAATACTAAGTATCCTCTAAGTGGTTGTTAGGACAAATCACTGACTCATAACCCAACAAATATATATATATATATATAAATTGTTTTGTGATTAAAATAATAGAAATGACTCATATTTGGTCTCTCATTTGAGGATTAGATAACTCGAAGGAAACGTTTGCAATGAAAGTTCATCTTGTGAGTCTATACGATGTCCCCTCATTCAATAGCCAGGAAATATTTAGCATGGAATGCATTTTTCATGATTCAGAGGTATTTCCAATTTTTCACCATTACTTTGTTGTTATTTTGTTTACCAATATAAACATCGAATATTTCATTTTATTTAATAAACATGAAATATTTAGCATGAAATTAGAAGAAGTTTTATTTCAAGATCCATATGAATTCTTAGCAGAATGCCATATTTGGTGGGGTGTATACTACAACTAAGATCTCAGGAGATATCAAATCTATTCTACCAAGCTTTGAAAGTCAAGTTGTAACCATTATTATTATATTATATGATTTTTAAGATCAATCTCTTTATATATATCAAATCAATTGTTTCTTATAAATTACTTTTACGCTATAACATCTTTGTAGGAATCTAGTTCATTATCTGAAGTTGGAGGTGTTGCTCTAACGTAAACCCCGTCAAATAAGAAAAAAACAATTGTTAGTGCGGATAATGATTATACGGGAATGTATGCTACTACAGAAACATCAACAAGTGCATCAGTAGAAGATGAGTGGTTTGAAGATGGGAACGTCAAAAGATGCATGAGTGACACATTCTCGATAATCCAAACATTAAAAAAAAAGGATTAGAATTTGTTATTTAAAGATGATATGCATATATTCTTAATTAATTAATTATATTTATTTTATGTTTTAGTTCCTTTTAATGTTTAATTCGATATTTGTAAATATCGAATCCAATATCATAATTTCATATTCATATTGGAATAACAATTGAATCAAATTGAATGTCTATATTTAACTCTGAATTTTGAAATTTTGAATACGAATATCAAATTTCAAATATGAATACCAAATGGAATAGAATTATTTGATTCATTTTACGTTCTTATAATAATCATCATAAACTAATTAAAAATAAATAAATGAGCAACATTTGTAATTATCTGTACTATTAATAAATCATTAACATTTGTAGTTATTCTCTCTCATTCATAATAACTTAATGCTCCCTCCGTCCCATTATTAATGTCCACTTTCTTTTGAGGACGGAGATTAAATTTTTTTATTTAGATATATATTTTATGAGTTTTAATTATGTTAATAAATTAACACAGTTTTTGAGAAATTTTATTAAGACATAGTTGAAGCATTTGAATTTATTTATTTTTCGTTTTTTATGTTGTAATTAAAGAAATAATCTAAAGTTTTCAAAAAGTTAAAAATCAAATTTTTTTGAGTTAGGATTGGAACGGAATCATATAAGAGATAAACTTTTGAAGATAGATAGTGTAACAATATGAGGTGGGTAGTGAGTAATGAGGGGTCCACCTCATATGGGGAGGATAGTGAGTAATATTGCCATTTAAGAAAAGTGGACATTAATAATGGAACACCCATTTTGGGTATACTGGATATTAATAATGAGACGGAGGGAGTATTACTTAATAAATAGTGGATTAATCAAATGTATTTAGTTAATATCAATATTAAAAGGTTTTTATTGTCTAATATACTGTAAAATGAAAGAATTTCTATATAAAAATCAATTAACAATCAAAATGTGTTGTAGCTAGTGGATTGAAAAAACTTATTTATTTCATATCAATATTAATGGATTTTTCTAAAGGGGATTAATTTTTAGAAACTGACTATTTATTGAAATATGCGAGAATGGAAAAATAGTAATAAATCTTATATTTAATTTTATATTGTAATTTCAATTAAAATATGAGATGCATGTTCAATTAACATTGATCAAATTTTGGATTGTATGGTAAATATAGGGCACTAATTGATTAGACATTTTAATAGTCTACAATCACATCTAATTAAGCTACAAATTTGATAGCTAAACTACACAATCACAAAAACTTGGGTGGGACGGATGTACCATACATCCAACCCATTTTGAGATCCATTTTGCGACCCATTTACTCGCGCCGACCCGGATCCCACTTGCTGTTGTCACTATTAGATTGTTTTTTTGTTTTTTTTTAAAAAAATTGTTCAATTATTCTAAGGGTGGGCATGTCATTGTTGTAAATAAGAGTGTCATTTATTGAGTATTATTTATTTTAAAATAAAAATGTTATTTTAGTTTTGAACACTTTCGACCATCACTTACAGAAATATCATTTGTAGAGTATCATTTGTTTCGAACAAAAGTGTCATTCGCGTTGAACAAAAGTGTCATTTGTAAAGTATTATTTGTTTTCTTACAAAAGTGTCATTTATTTTTGAAGAAAAATTCCAATTGTAGAGTAGCATTTGCTTCCAACAACAGTGTCATTTGCGTTGAACAAACGTGTCATTTGTATCGTAGGAGAGTGCCAGATTCTTATAGAGTGTCATTAGTAATGAATAATTGTGTCAATTGCAACGAAGAAACGTGTTGTTTATCCGAAAGTGTCAATCTTAATAAATAAAACTGTCAATTGTCTCAGAGGAGAGGTCACATTCTCATATAGTGTCATTTGTAATGAATAAATGTGTCAATTGCAACGAACAAACGTGTCATTTATCTGAAGGTGTCAATTGTTTCGGAGGAGAGTGACACATTCTCATAGAGTGTCATTTGCAATGAATTAATGTGTCAATTTCAAAGAACAAATGTATCATTTATCTCAAAGTGTCAATTGTTGTGAATAAAAGTGTCATTTTTTGGACTCATGGATACAAAACAGACTAATTAAGAGAAGCTACAATCTAAGAAATTCGTGTGTGAAAGAATCTTGTAAACTAACAAGAAATCTGCTTGGTGAACCACTTAATAACGGACAAGCACAATTCTATCACCATCGTCACGCACAAGGAATATTCACCCAGATTCCAGCAACTATTTTGATTCAATTGACCGAATTAACTTCAATTCAATACACACACTCTGCCAAGATCTGCGTGTGGCGAGAGAGAGAGAGAGAGAGAGAGAGAGAGAGAGAGAGAGAGAGAGAGAGAGAGAGAGAGACCGATTTGGCGAAGCACTACTCAGTGGTGACGTCTCAACATCGTTGAATACTGAAAAATTTCGAAGAGTGAAGGCGGACATCAAAGGTAGGGAAAGTAGAGGTGGAGAGCGGTGGCAAATAGCGAAGGTGGAGAGCGGAGGCGGAGAGAGCTGAGGCCGACAACGAAGGCGGAGAGAGCAGAGGCGGACATAGTGGATGCAGAGAGCGGAGGCAGAGAGAACGGGGAGAGGAGGCGGAGAAGAGAGAGAGAGAGAGAGAGGCAGAAATGAGGGAGAGAGAGTACGATTTTTTTTTAATACAAGTCCAACTGGGTTTAATTCAGTCAAAATCGGATCCTCTTTGGCCCGGATGTACCATACATCCGTTGCACACAAGTGTGCCTCCTACTCAATCAAAGACGATAATAATGACAACATTTTAGAAATGACATTAACTCTCACTATTAATAGCTAAGGTTACTTTTCTTTTTACTAAATGTAATTGAGATTAATAACCACATTATTATTATTATTATTATTATTATTATTATTATTATTATTATTATTATTATTATTATTATTATTATTATTATTATTATTATTATTAATTAAGTTGAGTTTCTCTATGATCATTGTCTCTTAGGTAATGACTATTAATAAAAGTCAAGCACAATCATTAAGTTGTGTGGGTCTTTTGTTAAAGAAACCCGTATTTCTTCATGGTCAGTTATATGTCGCGGTCTCACGTGTCACAAAGCGCGATAGAATAAAGATTTTGGTGTGATGATAAATATGTTGATTGTAGAATTACAAAAAATAGTGTACAAAGAAGTCTACAAAAATTTATAGACAAAGACCGCTTATGAATAACTTCATGAACACACAAATGTTCGTCTCAAGTGTGGTCAAATACATATTATACAATATATACTTTATACTATATGTGTATTTGGAATGGATTTGTCATAACTCTAATTTAAGTTATTATTGTATGTTACGTTTGTGTTACACATTTATAAATCCTAAAAATATGCAGGACACATTCGGTGCTGACAACTGTTGAATCTTGATGATACTGATAATATTACAAAAATACGATTTAAGTATTACAATTAGTTGGAAATTTGAACACTTAATAGTTGACGTTTAAATATAAATCAAGTATATAAAAAATAATAAGAAACATAAAAAAAACCCGTGCGAATGCACGGGTACTGCACTAGTTTAATATTATAACGAAAGGTTTGTGTGCGGATGGTAGAGTTAATGCGGCAAGAGATATGCTTAATTGTCTTCCTTCAAAAGGTTTGAAACCATATTAATTCGGCACTTTGTCGAAAGGGTAATATACAGGAGACAGAATGTTTGCTCAAGGAAATGGCGGAGAATGGTCTTACACCTAGTGATGAGACATACAGTTGTATAGCTTTTGCAAGGGAACGAAGAAAATGTATCCTTGTGTAGATCAGCTGATGGAGATTCTATTTATATTTTGCAGAGGCTGCAGAGATGGATGCACCAGATGGAGCCACGAAGGCCTCTTGAATTTAGTAGTAAAGTTCATAATATATATGTTTAAGTCGTGTGTTTTGTGTTTTTTCTCATTTGAACAACTGTAAGTAGGGGTGTGCGCGGGCGGGTTTGGGCGTAAAAACTAACCAATCTACATGTGGGCGGTTTTACAAATATACAAACCATGGCGGATTTTTATTTCTTCAAACCGTAGCGGTTCGGGTGAAGCGGTTAGCGGGCGGTTTGCGGGCGGTTTGCGGGTTAAATAATAAGAGATCACATTCTTTCGAGATGATAATATCGGAAGGTTACAACTCATTTGTTCATGAGACATACATCAACAAATAACAATATAAGTTAAGGAAACCAAATTGTACATATAAAACATAATTTCAAAATGCTTCTCGGGTTCCCGTGAATAACATTTATACATTTCTTACTTTTTATTTTTCAATTTAATTTGCAATAACATTTATTAAATTATTTAAAATATTAATAAAATCAAATTTTAATATAATTTGTAGTGGGCATATACAAATACTTTGTAAGTCACTAAATTATTTTGAAAGAGTGTACTACTTGTCCAATAGAATAGACAATATAGTTTACTAGTAAAATTAAAAATTTAAAAGCTAAAAAAAGGATTTAAGGAGGCGGGCGGGTCGGTTAACCACCACCCGAAAACCGCCACCCACCCGCCTCGATGGCGGTTTGATAAAAATTGATCCGCGGTTAATTTCTCAAAAAAATAACTGGCGGATACGGTTTACGACGGGCGGGTCAAGCGGGCGGAGGCGGTTGGACGGGTTTCTTGCACACCCCTAACTGTAAGTCGGAGTTTGTGGGAGTTTTGATAATTATGTGATCCTACTTCCGGAATTGGTTGTTTGTAATTCTTATGCCATGAATTTGATGACAGCAGGATATGGAGCTTGTTATCCTCCTAGTCCAAAAAGTTTAGAGACGCAAATCCACTGCTTCTTTGAATTCTTCACATTATGGGTTGTTGGTTATAAAAGCTGCTATTACAAATGAACCGTAAGTCGAAAAAATAAAACAAACAAAAGAACCGTCGAGTCGAGGAAGGCCTCTCTCCGCAAGACGAAAAACGCCCCGGTAGTGCTCTCGGTTTTGGCGTTTCGTCCCCAAAGATGAAACGACGACGTCTCAAGGATTCCAGCACCGCAGGATCTTCGAGCTCCGGCGAACTAGACTTTTCCGGCGAGGACAGGCTGCTGGAAACCTTGAGCTAAGATGAGCTAGGATGCAGCTAAGATGTAGATGAGCTAAGATGTGCTGGTGTGTTTTTGGAATGAAGTGCAGCTTCCTATTTATAGGCAGCTTCCACCAGGTGTTGATTGCTGGAGCATTAACTCGTCAGGTAGTGGGGATGGTAAGTGGAGAGGTGGACACCTGAACAGTCTCATTCCAGAGACTTCCATCCAAAAGTAGTGCTTGGGTGTGGTAGGTGCACAACACCAAGGAGAATAATCCTGTGTAGCAGGTGCACTACACCAACGACCGGGCTAGCCCAACTGCCCAGCCCAACTGCCGAGCCCAACGGCCAAGCCCGACGGACCACCAAAAGGACCAATTGCCAAGATCCACGGACACGGACACGGACTGGACCGGACCGGAATCGGAGCTGGGGCCGGGGCCGGGCACGGGCGCGGTGCGGCGCGCCGCGCCGCGTGTGAGGTGGTCGGCGAAAAGGCTCTCGCGCATGAGCATGTGTGGCCCAAGTCCACCACATGTCACTTAGTTATCTCCTACAATGTGGTAGAGACTTAAATACCACACAAAACGTTATTCATTAATCGATATGGGACATTGATTAATGTAATAACTCTCCAAAACCCGAATAAGGTAAGTTTCTCCACTTTAGGTAACATATTAGTTTTGTCCCCCCAAACTTCGAGCCACTATTTCTCACTCACCGAAAATCAGAATCGAGAAATTAAGCACACTATAATTATCTACTCGAAAAGTAGATTGACGTGATATATCTCAATTCATCAATCGGATATATATCGAGGCTCGAAAAGACGATTAAACGGACTGAATTTTGCCCAAGTCAAATTAGCAATAAATGCTAATTAACTTTCCATAGTTACAAAATATATATATATAATATATATATAATATATATATATATATATATATATATATATATATATATATATATATATTGCGATTTTTTCCAACAATCCCCCACATGAGTGAAAATAGCCAAATGCATGCATGCAGACACACAGCTCTGTCCTCAAGCAGGGGCGGAGCCAGAAATTCATAGTGGGTTGAGCTGGATCGTACATCAAACTGTGGACCGTCCCGTTCGGCATTCCCGCCGTATGCACCGTACTCGGCACCCTCTGGTTCCTCTCTGGTTCGCGCATATATAAAGAATATCCAGCAAATGGGAGCCCCATTGTCAACGTGGCCAAAGTCTTCATCGCCGCATCCCTCAATATCTTCCAAAACCCCAGAGAGAACCGCTACCACGGCATGAGCGACGATACTCAACTCTCTAGCACGAGATGCCTCCGAGCCCTCCACAAAGCCGCGATAATTTCACAAGGAGAAGCAACAACCGCAGATCAAATCAACCGATGGAAGCTCTGCTCCGTAGCAGAAGTGAAAAGGTGAAAATCGCCGTCCGGATGGTGCCGATGTGGATAACCTTCATAGTGTGTGGAATCGTCTCCTCCGGAGGAGGAAATACAATTTGTGGATTCACAATATGGAGAACAAAGGAGGAAATACAATTTGTGGATTCAAGATAATTTGGGATTTAGGGCTTTCAGTAGTTTCACTTTGATTGAGAAGATTGAAGACAACGACAACCAGGAAGAATGAGGGAAATAAATTAATTGATTAATTTTAGTAATTAAGTGGGCTGGGCTCATTAATTTTGATTGGGGTGGGCTAGAGTAACAATAATTGAATCGATATTATACTTTGGTCTCAAAATATTAGGGTTCTGGGGATATTTTGCAATGGGCTTGAGCCCGGTAGAGCTACCCTCTCCCTCCGCCCATGTCCTCAAGAGACAATAAAGCATCAGGGTAGGTGGCTTGTGACCTTGAACTTTCCTTAGTCAGTGCTATCGAGCATACCGGCGGATTAGTGGACACGTGGCCTTGAACTATTCCTCCATGGTGTATACTTAGATAATAGTACTAACACTATAAAGTCTCAACCTCGTCTGTTCTCACGTTTGTGTCCTTTACTGGCCATGGACAACCTCTTTGGATTCATAAGTGTTACATAGAAGCGGCCCTCACTTCTCACTTACATAGGTGATTCTTACTCGAGTATCCTGTCATACTCCACCTTCTCAAGGCATCTAAGAATCATTAAAAGTCAAAGACTTAACCTCACCACTTGACAGGTCATCAACACTCTCGAGCTCTTTTAGGGAATAGACTATTTGAGTGTGGTATCAACAGACTCATATAGCTTAATTTTCCCATTGAACCAACTTGTTGGGTGATGATTCAATCCTCAGCATGATCATACTTGTGGGAAATGATTCTATCTTCTATACTGAATCACGCTCAGTAGCCTCGTGCTCTGACTGTTGAGAAGATTTGAAGATCCCAAAACCCTATCTGATTGGTGAACCATTCCTTTGTATTCGTATTTGTCTCTGAGGTTTCAGACTCAGTAGACACTCTGCTCCGGTCATGGCGCTCGCAGCTCATCGGCCTCGGCACCGGTGTAGAAGACTCGGTGAATACTTGGACTCGCGGAGCAAGATATGCGAGAGAGTCAGTTGAATTGAACCCAGCAGGAGTAGTTCACTGGACTCAGAGCTGATTTTCAGTAGACCCATCCAGAGGAGGAAAGAAAACTGCTAGACTGCCTCCGAGAAAGCTCATCATAACAGATGAAGAGGACAGAGAAAAGGAAAAGGAGCAGCAGCAGAAGAGTACTGAAAGGCAGGGTACGTCCAAATCTAGATCTAGTACCCCTGCTGAATCAGAAGAAGCCCCTCAGCAAGCCACTGATACACAAGGAGATGAAATCGAAGTCATATTTGATCTGATGAACAAATATCTATACGAGGCGAGGAGGCAAGACAGTTCAGCCGCCGAGAGACGAAATTTGGAAGGCGGACCTTGAAGCTCGATGAAAAGGATCGAAGAGGAGGCCAGCCGAGAGTGCCTTCTAAAGCCGATATTCCATACGAGATACAGGGAAATTCGGGAAGCCAGTACTGAAATTTCAAAGATGGCCAAGAACAAATGAATGGATACCAGCTCAGCTCAATCAAAGATGGGAAAATGCGAAAATTGAGTTCATCAAGAGGAACTATTTCTGGAGGTTCTGGTCCAATAGGACAAGGATTGAAGCTTACATGGAATGGATGTTCGCTGCGAACACGAACTCTACCCATACCTCGACAAAGCCATATCGAAGGTATAGAAGTCGGTGTTCCGGGACCCGAATCATACCTCCACCGAGAAGACAGGATGACTCGAGTACACTTTGGTACGATTGAAGCCGAAGTGAAGCATGCCGCAGCGAAGAAAGAACTTGTCGAAGATGAGCCTGCCGATTTTGCGAGAATTTACGAAGCTAAGGAAGATCACATACGGGATGTATGGAGTGCCGCTCCCCGAAGATCGACTCAAGAGTTCATGGACGTAAATCAAGAAGTTCAGTGGCCCTCCTCCTTAGATCTTTAGCTCATTCTCTTAGCATAGCAAGATTGTATCCAGTCTTGAATTTCTCTTATATTTATACAATCTGCTTTTGGCTCGACAACTACTTGTTGTTTATACGGCCGTGTTTGTTTTATGCTTTAACACTCGAATCACTAAAGTGATTGCTTGGCTCACACTCTCTTTATTACATGTCGGTGATTGCTTTGATAGATTACCGCTAGCTTTGTTTTGTTTGCAATGGGGGAAATTGTTCATTTTAGCTTTGTTTGCTTTATAGTCTAGAACTGATGGAACATCTCCACTGATCCTACTTGTAATATTTGTAAGGAGTTTTTGTTTCTATCTGTTTAGTGTTAGCATAGATGATAGGTTTTGGCATCATCAAATAGGGGGAAATTGTTGGGTGATGATTCAATCCTCAGCATGATCATACTTGTGGGAAATGATTCTATCTTCTATACTGAATCACGCTCAGTAGCCTCGTGCTCTGACTGTTGAGAAGATTTGAAGATCCCAAAACCCTATCTGATTGGTGAACCATTCCTTTGTACGTATTTGTCTCTGAGGTTTCAGACTCAGTAGACACTCTGCTCTGGTCAAGGCGCTCAGTAGCTCATCGGCCTCGGCACCGGTGTAGAAGACTCGGTGAATACTTGGACTCGGCGGGAGCAAGATATGCGAGAGAGTCGGTTGAACCGAACTCGGCAGAGTAGTTCACCGGACTCGGAGCTGATTTTCGATAGACCCTTCTCATTGTCTATCTACCGAATACAAAATCGAGACTCAAGGCATCGGGCCGACGGTTTACGAACCGTGCGAATCTTTTGATAAGCTATCAGTGTTGTCAAGTACGAGGAAGAGAGAAGTCAACTTCAGTTGCCTCGAAGTTTGTTCTGTCTCAACCACCACATCCACCTCGACAAATGACAAGCATACACGTGTCGTCTCACCTACTAAAGCTACAGTCAACATATTTTCGTAAAAGGAGGGAAAGGACACTGTACCTACTACACAAAAGAGCCGTTTGCTACCACAAAAGAGGGAAAAAGAAGAAGATCGTTTCCAACGGATCTATTCTTCTCTCCACTCTATAAATAGAGGGATCATTCAAGATTTAAAGCACACCAACACCCAAGAACCTAATGCAATAGAAGCAAGAAACGCACAGAGCATTCAAACGAGTGAAATTAACGACTAAGTCTTCCGCAAGAATCAACCGAGTTATCTCCCGTGAAAGACTACATCCAACTCAAAAGGAACCAAGCCGAACCGACATAAGCTTCTAGTATCCAAGCGGCCGACATGAACCTATAGCTAAACCCTCACTGTTCGTCGCTCTAGATAGCTACATTCTCGTTCCTTATCCCTCTAACCCTAAGCTCACTTGTTATATCCATAGCTTAGACGAAGGAGTTCACATTTGAACCCAATCCTTATTGTATAAGGACTCCTTCATTGTTGGAGAAGTTTGTCAAACACTTAAAGTTTGATAGAATTGTAATCCCGGGACTTGCTCGATATAATCCCCAAGCCACGGCTTTGTCCAAATGTACAAGCCGACCGAGACTAACTCGGTATAATAAATAGCCTCCTGATCTATCGGGACAGTGGACGTAGGATTGTTGATATCCGAACCACTTTAAAAATATCTGTGTCGTTTACTTACTGTTTCATTGGTTTTACTGTGCATACTGAACATCATATTTAAAATCGATTTAATTGTCTCAGTATTCTGAACTTCTTATCTACTGAACTGAGACTTGCATAAAACGTTTTCCTCATTAAAACTGATTTGGGCCTACATAATTCTGCACACTGAACTCTCACTGATCGATACCGAATTCGACCTAGTCGGTTAGCGAGATCTCGGTCGAGTCGATACTCTTTTAGCCTTTAACACGATTCGAAACGGTTATGCAGTCTGGCCGAACTATTTCGATACGGCACCTTCCCCGAATAGGACTATTCGTGTTCGAAAGTTGAGAAATTTGGATTCAAGTGTATTCACCCCCCCCCTCTACACCTGAACTCACTCACGGGACCAACAATTGGTATCAGAGCAGGAGTTCTTTGACTCTTGTTATCTTTGAGACTGGTCTATTCGAACGGATCCGAGGGAAAGCGTTTTTCACTGCATATCACTCTACATTCATATCATTATTCTTCATGGCTGATATGTCAGGTATAAGGATGGTACCTATGTTCTCGGTGGAGAACTACGGAGTATGGCGAGTCAGGATAGAAGCTCATCTGACATCCCTCCATGACGAGATGATCGAAGTGCTTGAAGATGGACCTATCGTTCCTATAATTGATAGTGTCGTGACTCGGGACCAAGCTCAAGGAGGAGGAATGGTGGCCGGGAAGAAGATCCCCCAAAGACGAAAGTCTCTTCACTCCTGAAGAGAAGAAGCTTCACAATCTAGACCGAGTCGCCAGGAATGCTATACTAACCACCCTTAGTGATTCTTATCTTGGCAGGGTTCAGGAATGCAAGACTGCTAAAGAACTCTGGGATGCTCTTGCGCTGCGAGTCGAGGGACTCGAAAGATTAAAGCCAACAAATTAGCGCTGGAACTCCAAAAGCCGGAAAGCTTGTCTCTCATGCCCGGGGACAAAATCGAAGATCTAAACGTCGATTTACCAATCGATGAATTCTATCAATGGGCCGGGAAAGACATTCGAAGAATCGAGAGATGAATCCGAAGATTCCGAGGGCACCGCCGGGACGGACACCGGACACCTTTTGCCACTTTATTGCGACATTCTGATTTAGATTTTGTGTCTCCTGACCATATCTTTTCAGAATTACAGGCAGAGGAGTATGATTTCGATAGACCTTAAAGAAAGCTGAGAGCTGAAGCTGATACAAAGATTGACCATGCCTTCAAAGCTACAGTAAGCACAGCATCTCCCGCTACGAGCAAGACGACGAGTAAGACCGAGCCTTCACTCACTGACCTACAAGAAGGAAGTCTAGCTCGGAAGTACGCACTGCTGCTCGCGATGAAGTATCGAAGGAGAAAGAAAGGCGTAGAAAACGACCAAAGCATACCGAGATACAAAAGGTAAGTCGAATATACACCTAAACGCGCTCCTGATACTCAATCTTCTGAATGCAGAAAGAAAGATGACTCAGCACCCTCAAGGGATAGTGCAACCAAAGAAGAAAAAGTCATCACTTGCTACAACTGCAAGAAGCTGGGACATTATCAATATGATTGTCCTGAGCTCAGTAGTGCTGAACGCGCAACACGCAAGGCAAGGAGAGAGAAATTTGCCCAGAAAAGACAATCCTACATAGCTGGCGAAATCTCGGACGACTCGAAGAGATCGACTCCTTTATGGATTCATCGACGATGAAGCGGCTTTCATGGCCTTAGAGCATGAAGCAGATGAATCAACTGAAATGTGCATGATGGCAGGCGAAGAGGATGAGGTAAATTCTCATGAACCAGTTAACTCCTCTTCACACTACACACACGACACTATTTCAGGTGCAGATGGGAATTTGGATATCTCAACCGCATATGAAGATCTACTAGATGAACAAATTCAGATGAGTCTGCAGCTCAATAAGACTCTTCAGGAGTTGGATACCCTGAAAGTGGAGAATCAGAGACTTTTTCAGGAGAGTCAGGTTGTTCAGCGAGGCCGAAGGACTTGTGTTGAGACTCGGGGAGGAGATAAACTCTCCGATGGCCAAGTCTCGAGCATCAAGAAGATCGGATTTCGGTCTTGACCAATGACTTGACTCGAGAAAGATGCTGAACTGAGTCTACTGAAGCAAGAACTGTCAGGACTTCAGACCGAGCACGACGCACTGAAGAAAAGTGATGATGTCTGGAGGAACCCGATGACCGAGAGGTATATGGGCGCAGAGAAGAAATTGGAGGCTATGCTAGCAAGCAATAAGCCAAAGCACCGCAAGGAAGGACTTGGATTCGGTCCCAGGAGCTTCCTCATCCGCCCCAAGACACTCGGAAGTACGGCTTGCCGATAGATTTGTTCGAGGGGAGACTATCAACGCAGATATACCGAACCCCCTAGCAAAGAACAAATAGAAGATGAAAGCACCTCATCCCACACATCAGGCATTCCGACAAGAAGATCAATGCCAAGAAACCCCGGTTCGGTCGAGGGGGAACCAAAGAAATCAAACTTGGCGGATCGGTATGGACCTCCGAAGGCCGACGCATCCCGCTCGGTATGGATCATATTATTATGAACCTATAGTCCGAAGAGGCTCCAAAGGTCGAAGAAGAAGAAAAAGGTCGCACGAGAAGGCAAAGGTCGGCGGTCCACCAACTCGGAAGATCGGGACTCCCCGAACCTCGAAGCCTCGAAGTCAGGCGTGACCGATCCGGTGGTCGAGATATGTTGACTCCGGTGGAAAGAAAATGTCCGAAACCACCGGGGTTGTTAGACAGATTTGGGTTACTAAAACTAACATCTAAGGACCCAAAATCAAAAATAAAGGGTACCCGAATATAATTACGTTTTGCGGGTGCGTAAAGACCCATGGTATGTGGACACGGGATGCTCAAGACACATGACATACCAAAGAAGTCTACCGAAGAATTATATCACCGAAGAAGGACCCCGAGAATGAGTTCGGAGACAATGCAAAAGGCTATACCGGAGGATATGGAACACTCGGCATTGGACCGCCAACGTTCCAAGAGTATCATATGTTGAAGGACTTCAAGCATAATCTTCTCTCTGTTAGTCAATTTTGTGATAACTCAAATAGAGTGATATTTGACGCCGGTTTTACGTGATGTTATTGATAAATCCACAGGGAAACAGTGTTATCGGGTTCGCGCAAAAAGAACATATATGTGGTGGCCGGAACTCGGTCGAACACTGAAGCTTGCTTATTGGGCGAAGAATGACAACCGCACGGGGTGGCTATGGCACGTAAGACTCAGCCATCTCAACTTTAAGACGCTCAACAAGCTTGCGGGAGACACTCTAGCAAGGGGACCGCCGAATGAAGTATTCAAGCAAAGACACTCGAGTGTGAAGCATGTCCGAAGGGAAAGCAAACAAGGAATCAAAATCCAACAGTTCCATCTCCTTCTACTGATGGAATCCTTCAGCTGCTACATATGGATTTGTTCGGTCCAGTCTCTCCAGTGACGATCAGAGGCAGAAAATATGCATTAGTGGTCTTAGATGACTACTCGCGCTACACATGGGTCATATTCATTGCCAACAAGTCTAACGTCAAAACAGAGTTACCAACGCTTCTGAAAAAGCTCAGTGTCGAGAAGAACACCAAGATCCAGAAAAATACGTTCAGACAGAGGAACTGAATTCCTTAATTCTATGGTAGAGGAGTTACGCGAGCGAAGGAATAGAGCATGAGACCTCAGCTGCACGCACACCTCAGCAGAATGGAGTTGCTGAACGAAAGAACAGAACTCTTAAAGAAGCAGCCAGAACTCTACTCGCAGATTCAGGACTCCCATCCAAATTCTGGGCAGAAGCAACGGATATTGCATGTTATACTCAGAATAGATCTCTACTGACAAAGCAGCATAAGCGGACACCATATGAACTATGGAACGGCAGGAAGCCTTCTCTATCTTATTTCCATATTTTTGGTTGTTCATGCTTTATTCACAATAATGGGAAAGATCAGCTGAAGACTTTTGATAGCAAGTCAGATCAGGGAGTATTCTTAGGATACTCTCGGGTCAGCAAAGCTTTCAGAGTATTCAACTATCGGACTCTTTGTGTGGAGGAAAGCCCTCATGTTGTTTTTAACGAGTTTGCTACTGAAGACAGGAGCAATAACTCAAATTCTGAATCTGAGGACATCAGTAAGCAGCTACAGGATCTAAGCTTAAAAGACAAATCTGAAAAGATCCGGCTATGTTGGGATGATGATTCAGACGAAGAAACGAAGACAAATCTACTGAATCTCAACCCGCTGAGCAAGTAGCTGAACAGATTGATTCTCCCAAACAGAATCAATCCCAGGTAACTCAGGTCGATGAAGAAACCATTGAGGTAACTGAGATCAACACTACAGAGAGCAACACCTCAGGGGGAACGTCTAGTAATGTTCCTGAGCTGAATGCCCCTGAACCCGGTGACTCAGTAGACCATACTCTTGTTACTGAATTACTTCAATCTCGTGAATAGTACAACCGAAATGCCTAACTCACCTACTATCTGTGTTGAACAAGTTTCAGATGAAGAGTTGAAACATCGTAGATCGTGGCTCGATGCTCACACTGCTGATTTAATCATTGGAGATTCTTTAGCAAATGTCAAGACAAGATCCAGATTCTGTCAAGGAGAAAGCGCATTATTTTCCTCGCTTCTTGTCTGCCGAAGAGCCTCGAGACCATTGAGGATGCACCGAAAGATGCTTGACCGGATCATTGCTATGCGGGAGGAGCTGAATCGGTTCACGAGAAATGAAGTATGGGAGCTTGTAGACAGACCCGGCATCAACATGTTATTGGAACTAAATGGGTCTTCAAAAACAAGCGAGATGAAAACAACGTTATAGTAAGAAACAAAGCAAGACTCGTGGCTAAAGGCTACTTGTCAAGCCGAAGGGATAGATTTCGATGAGACGTTCGCTCCGGTTGCAAGATTGGAGGCAATCGGACTATTCCCGGCCTACGCAACACATCAACGATTCGAGTTTATCAAATGGATGTGAAGTCTGCGTTCCCGAATGGCGTGCTTTGAAAGAAGAAGTCTATGTGGAACAACCGCCCGGCTTTCGGCGGGGACATCAAGTATATAGACTCGAGAAAGGCTCTATACGGGTTAAAAGAAGCACCCAGGGCTTGGTACGATACCCTGTCTGAGTTTCTTCTTCAGAAAGGTTTTCAAAAAGGCACAGTAGACCGCACTCTATTCAGCATTCGATTGGAAGAAGACTTATTACTTGTGCAGATCTACGTGGATGACATTATATTCGGATCAAAGAATATCATCATGTGTCAGCAATTTGAAAAGATGATGAAGGATAAGTTCGAGATGTCGATGATGGGTGAAATGAACTACTTCCTTGGTTTTCAAGTCAAGCAATCCGAAAAGGGAACGTTCATCAACCAAGGCAAATACACTCGAGACCTCATCAAAAGATTCGGCCTGCACATCCGAGCAAATCAATCAAGATCCCGATGAACACGAATATGAAGATAGATCTTGATAAAGAGGGAGTATCGGTAGACCAAACTGAATACCCTCGCTATAATTGGTTCTTTATTATATCTAACGGCTACTCGTCCCGACATAACTTATGCTGTAGGTGTCTGTGCTCGATTTCAGGAGAATCCCAAGCGAGTCATATGGACTCGAGCAAAGAAGATTCTCCGCTATCTACGAGGAACACCTAACATGGGTTTGTGGTATCCAACTGATGATAATATTGAACTAACTCGGTTATTCCGATGCCGACTATGCGGGATGTAGAATAGACCGAAAATCAACTTCGGGAACATGTCGGTTCCTTGGCGGCAAGTCGATCTCATGGTTTTCAAAGAAACGGCACTCGGTGGCCACGTCGACTACCGAAGCCGAATACAAGGCTGCCGGGAAGTTGTTGCACCGCATCCTTTGGCCGAGACAAGGCGAGAGAGACTATGACGTCATTCGGAATGAAGTGCCGATTTTCTGCGGCGATGCCGGTGCTATTGCAATCACTCGTAACCCCCGTACTTCACACGAGATGCAAGCATGTGGACATCGACATCTCTTCATTCGTGACCATGTCGAGAAAAAGGATATCGGGATGGAGAAGATCCATACCGACAAGCAACGGGCCGATATACCGACCAAGCCTCTAGGCGAATCCGGATTCGAGAGAACTTTCGGTAGAGCTAGGTGCATTTGGACCCTACCGACCCCGGTCGGTAAGAGGTTTCGGGAGAGAGACATTTCGGTAAGAAGGGGGAATGTTCACTCTCGATCGATACATTCGATACGTAGAGACGAAACCATCTACACGAGGTATCGGCGACTACTATGTTCAGCTGACAGGTTTGCGTATCTCTACTCAGTAGTAATTTAATACAACAGTACTTTGCATTTATGACAAAGATTCAGCATGACATTAATATCTTTTGGTTTGTCTTTATTATTAACGGCTCACATTTAATGCACGACATTCCATACATAAGTTTGCTGAACTCTGCACGCATTTAATGCATGTCTTTTCACAGTTACTACTTAGGCTATTTTACAACTGGCTTTGACTTAGGCGGCTTTTGTGATCATTGCCTATTTTATAACTTCTAATCTTAACCGTCCATATCATAAAGCAAGTTTAAATTCAGCCTTCGATCGAAAACTGTTCATCTTCATATTTGATATATATATTCGATCATATCTTTGAAACCGCCATTAGCATACTTCATAACTTTCAAATTCCGAAAAATCCGAGATCTGCATACGCAATCCTTACTTGCAACTTCATTCTCAATCTTATCTCGAATTTTATCTATTGGTATGCTTATATCTGTTAATGTATTTATTATATTTTTCAGTATCGCATTGTAAAGCACTGTTCTATCCAAGAAACGGTACTGATTCATTTCTTGTAACAGGTACTATGGCTGGTCTATCTGTCAGTTCTCCCGACAAGATAGAGGAAATCCTCAGCAAGGGCCGTATCTGGTGCGAACCAGTCATGGAGTTCGATGCGTGCGAGCTCGAGTACATGGACGATATCTTCACATATCTGAGGAAATCCGGACTTGAGGAGTTTCTATCGAGGAAGCCAACCTTCTTCCTTCCTCGACAAGTGGCGGAACTATATCTGAACTCCGACTCGGTTGGAGGAGACATTCGGCGAGGTTCGTTGTTAACACCATTGACGACGCATCGAGGATACCGGGCGTATATCTATTAAACAAGCGCTGAAGAAGAGCTTCAACCTCCCGTCTGAAGGTGTCAGCACCTTGGGGTACAATGACGACGCTGTCGACATATACCTCTCCGTTTTCTGTGGCAAGCCCACAACCTTCAGAGCAGCATTTCCGAAGAATGCCATGCTACCGCAGTTCAGAGCACTGGCGTACATCGTCACTCAGCTGTTGACGAGCCAGGCTGGCTCTTTCGATCAGGTCTCCCGACCCAAGATCCATATGATGATGGTGATTTATGACTGCGTGAAAGTCAATTGGACCGACTTCTTTGTTCGCGAATATATGGCTCAGGCAGCCAAGTTCGACAAAGCTACGCGAACACTGACCGCAAAAGGAAAGCTTCTCTACGGACTTAAATTGTCAGTCATGATTGAGGATTTCTGCGAGGCTGAGCAGATCACATATGACGGCAAGGAATATTTTAATGTGAAGAAAATCCGCTTTCACAACAAGTCCGCGGCCCCGCAATGATTGGTTCGGGGCCCGGCCGCGAAGCTCAGCCATCTAAGCCTCAGCAGGCGACTCCTAAGAAAAGGACACCTCCGGCAAAATCACCAAAGGCACCAGCCAAGAGGCTGAGGAAGGCCATACCGGATACACCTGCTGAACCAGAGACTACTACTGAAGTGGCTACCGAACCAACTCCTATTCAGCCACTACGGTTGGTAGATGAGTCTTCCTCATCCGAGAAGACCAAGTCGGTGGAGAAAGTCGTCTCCACCGAGGAACAAGTTCAAGAGGAACAGGGGAGAGGCTACCGAAGCCCAAAGCAAAGAAGTCCAACGTCCGGATAGCCCTCTCTCGTGCCTCCGCTCGGCAGCCTACCACCGCCGACCACGAGACCGACTTCGTTGATATCGAGTCGATTCTGCGTCTGCGAAAGAGACTCTCGGGATGGAAGCGGCAGTTATTGTCTCTAGAGCTTCCCGAGAGATCATCCAGTTCATTCCAGAGCTTGCTGACCATTCAGATTTGCTCGTCCTAGCCAAGTCAGCAAGGCTCCATATGATCCTACGCTTTCAGGAGTGGCCTCGGCTTCAACGCCTTGTTCTACACTACTCCTGTCGCCAGCCTACACTTGGAAGAACCGAGATTGCGTGAGGAGATAGGCTATTCAGAGCCTGAGAACCTCAATACGATGGAGAATCTAAGGGCAGCCATGCTTGCAATCATTGTTGATCGACGCCAAGTAGCTGGCTCGCCGCCCTCAGATGGGTCTGACCACGACGGTCAGGACCCACCCAGTGATTCAGGCCCTGGAAAGCCTGATGAGGGACATCCACAGGACAAGGATACCCATATCGAAGAAGCGGCACCACTCGGTATCCTTGGGCTCGAGAAGCCTTCGGGCTGGTGTCTCGTCCTCGGCGAGCAGCGCTCGGCTCCTGCTCGAGTCGACATACGAGGCAGCGCCCAGCCCATCTGCCAAGAGATCCCGTTCAGTTGCCAAAGCTCTAACTGCACAAGGAGTTAAAAATCGGGAATTGGCGAAGGCAGTCCACAAGGTGTGGAAGAAGTCTGCATTGGCCACCAACTACGAGCTTCGGGGCCGAAATCCAAAGATCTCTACATCACTGCCCCCGATGTCTCCGCTCTCATATCCGAAGCATTGGCCCAGCAGCAACAGCAGTTTCAGACTCAGCTAAGGACAATTCAGGAGGGACAGGCCAAGCTCCTTAAACAATTTCAGAACGCCTTGTCCGCTCATACTGAGTCATTCACCGAGCAAGCCCAGGCCACGGAAAACAGACTAGACCTCATTCAACCGGGTCGTGGAGGACAAGATCGGTGAGAAACTAGCTGAACCGAAGTCGAAGTCGTTCTCTCTCATACGAGATACAAGGACGAACTCATATCCGAGAGGAACGAGCTGCATCTAGCATTGGAGAAAGTGCATAAATGCATCGGACGACTTGTCCACTTGTTTATCGAAGCTAGAGAAGAAGGTACTCATCCCAACCCCGTCTGTACTTGATGATGCCAAAAAGGGGGAAGGAAAGAAGAAGCGTACTGAGAAAGAAAGTGAAGGAAGTGAAGGAAAGAAAAAGAGTACTGAGAAGCTGACTCCCACTAAACCTTCTAGACTACTGAAGGGGACAGCTACCGAAGGAAAGAAGGGGACTGAGAAGAAGAAATCTATTGCTGACATTAGCAAAACTCAGACTCAGAAAACTCAGACTCAGACTCTGGGTAAGGCCCAAAGTGTTACATAGAAGCGGCCCTCACTTCTCACTTACATAGGTGATTCTTACTCGAGTATCCTGTCATACTCCACCTTCTCAAGGCATCTAAGAATCATTAAAAGTCAAAGACTTAACCTCACCACTTGACAGGTCATCAACACTCTCGAGCTCTTTTAGGGAATAGACTATTTGAGTGTGGTATCAACAGACTCATATAGCTTAATTTTCCCATTGAACCAACTTGTTGGGTGATGATTCAATCCTCAGCATGATCATACTTGTGGGAAATGATTCTATCTTCTATACTGAATCACGCTCAGTAGCCTCGTGCTCTGACTGTTGAGAAGATTTGAAGATCCCAAAACCCTATCTGATTGGTGAACCATTCCTTTGTATTCGTATTTGTCTCTGAGGTTTCAGACTCAGTAGACACTCTGCTCTGGTCATGGCGCTCAGTAGCTCATCAGCCTCAGCACCAGTGTAGAAGACTCAGTGAATACTTGGACTCGGCGGAGAGCGATATGCGAGAGAGTCAGTTGAATTGAACTCAGCAGGAGTAGTTCACTGGACTCGTAGCCGATTTTCGATAGACCCATCCAGAGGAGGAAAGAAAACTGCTAGACTGCCTCCGAGAAAGCTCATCATAACAGATGAAGAGGACAGAGAAAAGGAAAAGGAGCAGCAGCAGAAGAGTACTGAAAGGCAGGGTATGTCCAAATCTAGATCTAGTACCCCTGCTGAATCAGAAGAAGCCCCTTAGCAAGCCACTGATACACAAGGAGATGAAATCGAAGCCATATTTGATCTGATGAACAGATATCTATACAGAGGCGAGGAGGCAAGACAGATTCAGTGCCGGAGACGAGAATTTGGAAGGCGGACCTTGAAGCTCGATGAAAAGGATCGAAGAGGAGGCCAGCCGAGAGTGCCTTCTAAAGCTGATATTCCATACAGATACAGGAAATTCAGGAAGCCAGCTGACCTGAAATTTCAAAGATGGCCAAGAACAGATGAATGGATACCAGCTCAGCTCAATCAAAGATGGGAAAATGCGAAAATTGAGTTCATCAAGAGGAACTATTTCTGGAGGTTCTGGTCCAATAGGACAAGGATTGAAGCTTACATGGAATGGATGTTCGCTCACGAACCCGAACTCTACCCATACCTCGACAAAGCCATATCCGAAGGTATAGAAGTCGGTGTTCGGGACCCGAATCATACCTCCACCGAGAAGACAGGATGACTCAGTACACTTTGGTACGATTGAAGCTGAAGTGAAGCATGCCGCAGCGAAGAAAGAACTTGCTGAAGATGAGCCTGCTGATTTTGCAGAATTTCTGAAGCTAAGGAAGATCACATACAGGATGTATGGAGTGCCGCTCCACGAAGATCGACTCAAGAGTTCATGGACGTGAATCAAGAAGTTCGGTGGCCCTCCTCCTTAGATCTTTAGCTCATTCTCTTAGCATAGCAAGATTGTATGCATCTTGAATTTCTCTTATATTTATACAATCCGCTTTTGGCTCGACAACTACTTGTTGTTTATACGGCCGTGTTTGTTTTATGCTTTAACACTCGAATCACTAAAGTGATTCTTTGGCTCACACTCTCTTTATTACATGTCGCCGATTGCTTTGATAGATTCCGCTAGCCTTGTTTTGTTTGCAATGGGGGAAAGCGTTCGTTTTTAGCTTTGTTTGCTTTATAGTCTAGAACCGATGGAACATCTCCATTGATCCTACTTGTAATATTTGTAAGGAGTTTTTGTTTCTATCTCGTTTAGTGTTAGCATAGATGATAGGTTTTGGCATCATCAAATAGGGGGAAATTGTTGGGTGATGATTCAATCCTCGGCATGATCATACTTGTGGGAAATGATTCTATCTTCTATCTTGAATCACGCTCGGTAGCCTCGTGCTCGACGTTGAGAAGATTTGAAGATCCCAAAACCCTATCCGATTGGTGAACCATTCCTTTGTATTCGTATTTGTCTCCGAGGTTTCGGACTCGGTAGACACTCTGCTTCTGGTCAAGGCGCTCGGTAGCTCATCGGCCTCGGCACCGGTGTAGAAGACTCGGTGAATACTTGGACTCGGCGGGAGCAAGATATGCGAGAGAGTCGGTTGAACCGAACTCGGCGAGGAGTAGTTCACTGGACTCGGAGCTGATTTTCGGTAGACCCTTCTCATTGTCTATCTACCGAATACAAAATCGGACTCGGCATCGGGCCGACGATCTTCGAACTGTCTGAATCTTTTGATAAGCTATCAGTGTTGTCAAGTACGAGGAAGAGAGAAGTCAACTTCAGTTGCCTCGAAGTTTGTTCTGTCTCAACCACCACATCCACCTCGACAAATGACAAGCATACACGTGTCGTCTCACCTACTAAAGCTACAGTCAACATATTTTCGTAAAAGGAGGGAAAGGACACTGTACCTACTACACAAAAGAGCCGTTTGCTACCACAAAAGAGGGAAAAAGAAGAAGATCGTCTCCAACGGATCTATTCTTCTCTCCACTCTATAAATAGAGGGATCATTCAAGATTTAAAGCACACCAACACCCAAGAACCTAATGCAATAGAAGCAAGAAACGCACAGAGCATTCAAACGAGCGAAATTAACGACTAAGTCTTCCGCAAGAATCAACCGAGTTATCTCCGGCGAAAGACTACATCCAGCTCAAAAGGAACCAAGCTGAACCGACATAAGCTTCTAGTATCCAAGCGACTGACACGAACCTATAGCTAAACCCTCAGCTGTTCGTCGCTCTAGATAGCTACATTCTCGTTCCTTATCCCTCTAACCCTAAGCTCACTTGTTATATCCATAGCTTAGACGAAGGAGTTCACATTTGAACCCAATCCTTATTGTATGAGGACTCCTTCATTGTTGGAGAAGTTTGTCAAACACTTAAAGTTTGATAGAATTGTAAACTCGGGACTTGCTCGAAGTATAATCCCCAAGCCACGGCTTTGTCCGGTGTACAAGCCGACCGAGACTAACTCGGTATAATAAATAGCCTCCCGATCTATCGGGACGGTAGACGTAGGATTGTTGATATCCGAACCACTTTAAAAATATACGTGTCGTTTACTTACTTGTTTCATTGGTTTTATCCGTGCATACTGAACATCATATTTAAAATCGATTTAACCGTCTCGCATATCGAACTTCTTATCTACCGAACCGAGACTTGCATAAAACATTTTCCTCATTAAAACTGATTTGGGCCTACACAATTCCGCACACCGAACTCTCACCGATCGATACCGAATTCGACCTAGTCGGTTAGCGAGATCTCGGTCGAGTCGGATCTCTTTTAGCCTTTAACACGATTCGAACGGTTATGCAGTCTGCTGAACTATTTCAGTACGGCACCTTCCTGAATAGGACTATTCGTGTTCGAAAGTTGAGAAATTTGGATTCAGGTGTATTCACCCCCCCCCCCCTCTACACCTGAACTCACTCACGGGACCAACACAACTTCATGGGATCTCCAATCTACAAGGTTGGGTATCCACTATAATCATCTTTAGTTTGTGGATTTAACTCCCATTCCCTCTACGAGCTTATACATTTGATCTCGATTCAAACTCTTAGTAAGCGGATCCGCTAGGTTATAGACTTGACATAGTCTACAGAGATAACCCCACTCGTGATCAAATGTCTTACGGTATTATGTCGACGACGAATATGTCTCGACTTACCATTATACAACCCACTCTTGGCCCTACCAATAGCCGCTTGGCTATCACAGTAAATCATCACAGGTGGCATGGGTTTCGTCCAACAAGGAATATCTTCAAGGAAATTACGGAGCCATTCGGCCTCCTCACCGGCCTTATCGAAAGCAATAAACTCTGATTCCATGGTGGATCGGGCTATGCACGTCTGTTTCGTGGATCTCCACGACACAGCTCATCCCCCTATAGTGAACATATAACTACTAGTAGACAACGAGTCTTTAGTGTCGGATATCCAATTCGCATCACAGTACCCTTCAAGTACTGGGGATGTCTCGAGTAGTGCAACCCAAAGTTAAGAGTGTATTTCAAATACCTCATAACTCTTACAAGAGATTTCCAGTGCTCTCTACTAGGATTACTAGTATAGCGACTCAGTTTGTTCACCGAACACGCTAGATCAGGCCTCGTACAATTCGTGATGTACATAAGACATCCAATCACTCTAGCATAATCCTCTTGAGCAACAGGATCACCCCTATTCTTGCTCAAGTGAACATTAACTTCTAGAGGAGTCTTTGCCGGCACACTATCAAAGGCATTAAACCTCTTAAGCACTTTCTCAATATAATGAGATTGAGACAAAACAATCCCTTTGGGAGTTCTTTGGATCTTCACTCCAAGAATAACGTCAGCAACTCCCATATCTTTCATATCGAAAGTTCTCTTAAGCATACGCTTGGTATCATTTATGACTTGAAGGTTTTATCCCATAATTAACATGTCGTCTACATAAAGGCAAACAATTACAAAACCATTCTTTGTATTCTTTATGTAAACACATTTGTCACATTCATTAATCTTAAAGCCATTCGACAACATAGCCTCGTCGAATTTCAAGTGTCATTGTAATGGTGCTTGTTTCAATCCATATAGGGATTTCACCAACTTACATACCTTTCGCTCTTGACCAGGTACAACAAACCCTTCAGGTTGTTCCATATAAATTTCCTCTTCTAAATCTCCATTTAGAAAGGCAGTTTTCACTTCCATTTGGTGAATCTCAAGATAGTGCAAAGCAGCAATCGCGAGAAGCACACGGATAGACGTAATCCTCGTTACAGGCGAATAAGTATCAAAGAAGTCATATCCTTCAATTTGCTTAAAGCCTTTAACCACTAAACGAGCTTTATATTTATCAATTGACCCATTTGCCTTATACTTTCTTTTTAGGATCCATTTACATCCTAAGGGCTTGCAACCTTCGGGTAAGTATGCTAAGACCCAAGTGTGATTCTGCATAATGGAATCAATTTCACTTTGTACAGCTTCTTGCCAAAGTGGGCCATCGGGTCTAGAAAGAGCTTCTTTTATAGACTGCGGTTCTTCATCTAAAAGAAAGACAACATAATCATGACCAAAGTCCTTAGCAACTCTTGCTCTGGTGCTATGTCTTGGTTCTAAAGTTTCAATATCGACAGCTTGCCTTTTACGTGTATCGGGTTCTACCCCTACATTTCTAGAACTACTAGCAACTTCTCTTGCTTCATCACTAGAGCTTGACTCAATTTTATCATCTTTTTTACAAGGATAGATATGTTCAAAGAATATAGCATTCCTTGACTCAATAGTAGTTCCAATATTCATATCGGGCACCGCCGACTTATGAATGACAAATCGATATGCACTACTATTCAGTGCATATCCTATAAAGATACAATCGACGGTCTTAGGACCGATTGTAACTTGCTTAGGCAAAGGCACTTCTACCTTAGCCAAACACCCCCACACTTTGAGGTATTTATAGGAAGGTTTCCTTCCTTTCCACAACTCGTAAGGAGTTACATCTCTACCTTTTAGAGGTATTTTGTTCAATAAGTAGTTAGCCGTCAAGACAGCTTCCCCCCACATGTTCTGGGGCAGTCCAGAACTTATCAACAAAGCATTCATCATCTCCTTTAAAGTTCGGTTCTTCCTTTCAGCCACACCATTTGATTGAGGCGAGTAGGGGGCAGTGGTTTGATGAATAATACCACTTGTCTTACGCAACTCTTCAAAAGGAGTTACATACTCTCCACCTCTACCACTTCGTACCATTTTGATTTTACAATCAAGTTGGTTTTCGGCTTCTGCTTTGAAGGTAGTAAAAGCTTCAATCGCTTCATCTTTACTCCTTAAAAGATAAAGAGTACAATACTTAGTGCAGTCATCAATAAAAGTAATAAAATACTTTTTCCCACCCCTAGTTTGTACAAACTTCAAATCACATACGTCAGTGTGAATGAGTTCTAGAGGCTTTGTGTTCCTTTCTACAGAATGAAATGGCTGCTTAGCCAATTTTGCTTCAACACAAACTTCACAGTTGGTTTTGTTAAACTCATTTACTTTAAGTAGATCGAGATTAACTAATCTTTTTATCGCATTTAGATTAACATGTCCTAATCTAGAATGCCATAAATCGGAACACTCAATCAAGTAGGAGGAAGTAGCTTCATTATCATTATTTTTAGCCTCAACAGGCTCCTGGCGTAATGCCATTACAAACAGTTTGAAAAGGCCCTCAGAGAGGTAACCTTTTTCTAAAAACATTCCAAATTTAGATAAGATAAATTTGTCCGACTCAAACACTAGTTTAAAACCTCTCTTAACTAGTACAGAGCCGGACACCAAATTCTTCCGGATATCGGGGACATGCAGCACCTCTCCAAGAGTAAAGTTCTTGCCGGAGCTCAACCTTAACACCACAGTACCATAGCCAACTACCTCAGATGAGGCTTGATTCCCCATATTGAGCTTCCTTCCTTGGCAACTCTTGTACTTGGTGAAGCGGCTCCGGTCACCACAAACATGTGCCGTGGCAGCGGTATCAATATACCACTTCCCCTCATTCTCCACGACGTTTGCTTCTTCAGTGACAACGGCCGCAAGGTCGGCTTCAGTGAGGTCAATCTCCAACATATTGGCTTGACGAGCCCTCTTCTTCTTCGGCTTTCAGCAGTCCTTGGACATGTGGCCGGATTTGCCACAGTTGTAGCAGTCCCCTTCAAACTTGCTGGATTGCACCTTGTCCTTCCCTTTGGGGTTGCTATTTGGACGCCCTCTCTTTGCATTGTTGGAGTTTCCACCTTTCTCAACAAGGTTGACTCTTTGCTCCACGGGTGCTTTGCCCTTCCCATCTCGAGTCCTCATGTCGGTCTCGATGCGGAGCTTGACCACAAGGTCCTCAAGCGGCATTTCCTTTCGCTTGTGCTTCAAGTAGCTCTTGAAGTCCTTCCAGCTCGGGGGAAGTTTCTCAATTACAGTTGCCACGATAAAAGCATCTGGCAAAATCATACCTTCGGTGTGGACGTCATGGACAATGAGTTGGAACTCTTGCACTTGCTCCATGACTGGTCGAGAGTCCACCATTTTGTAGTCCAAGAACTTGGCGACTACAAACTTCTTGGTACCTGCATCGTCAGTACAGTATTTTCTTTCAAGTGCCTCCCAAATTGCCTTGGAGGTCTTTACATTTGCATATACACTGTACAGACTATCATCTAGTCAACTAAGCAAGAAGTTTTTACAAAAGTAGTCGGAAGTTAGCCAATTATCATAGGCTATGTGGACTTCCAAGTTCTCTTCGTTGTCACTTGGAGGGGCAGGTGCATTCTCCATCAGCACGGTCGTGAACCCCAATGTTGTCAAATAGAACATCTTCTGTTGCCACCTCTTGAAGTCGGCTCCACCAAACTTGGTCAGCTTCTCAGCAGCGGGCAACACTCTAGACGAGTGCAGAGGTGCCGTCAGGGTCGGGTTTGAACCCCCCACCACTCCATGGTGGTTCACACTCCCAAAAGGGACATTGCTCTGCAAGGTAGAGGACATAGCGTTGAAGTTGAATGTCGTGTTAGCGGCATTAGCACGGTTAAGTGCTATCCTTGCATCAGTGGCGGCAGACATGGCGGCAAGAGTTGGATTTGCAAATGCCGGAGTTGGAGTAGGAACAGACGTCGGTGGAACAACATTGCCGGAGGAGGTAACGACGTCAGAAACAGCGGGGTTGGTGGCGGCAGCAGAAGCAGCGGCGGACAAAGCAGCACTTGAGGAAGACATTTTTGAAGCAGCTTGAGTAGAGAAATTTTTTCGTCTTGCGATTGTTGGTTACAAAAGCTGCTATTACAAATGAACCGTAAGTCGAAAAAATAAAACAAACAAAAGAACCGTCGAGTCGAGGAAGGCCTCTCTCCGCAAGACGAAAAATACCCCGGTAGTGCTCTCGGTTTTGGCGTTTTGTCCCCAAAGATGAAACGATGACGTCTCGAGGATTGCAGCACCGCAGGATCTTCGAGCTCCGGCGAACTGGACTTTTCCGGCGAGGACAGGCTGCTGGAAACCTTGAGCTAAGATGAGCTAGGATGCAGCTAAGATGTAGATGAGCTAAGATGTGCTGGTGTGTTTTTGGAATGAAGTGCAGCTTCTTATTTATAGGCGACTTCCACCGGTGTTGATTCTTTGGAGCATTAACTCGTCAGGTAGTGGGGATGGTAAGTGGAGAGGTGGACACCTGAACAGTCTCATTCCAGAGACTTCCATCCAAAAGTAGTGCTTGGGTGTGGTAGGTGCACAACACCAAGGAGAATAATCCTGTGTAGCAGGTGCACTACACCAACAACCGGGCCAGCCCACCGAGCCCAACGGCCAAGCCCGACGGACCACCCAAAGGACCAAGATCCAAGATCCAAGTCCACGAACACGGACACGGACCGGACCTGGGGCCGGGCCGCACCGCGCCGCGTGTGAGGCGGTCGGCGAAAAGGCTCGCGCGCATGAGCTTGTGTGGCCCAAGCCCACCACATGTCACTTAGTTATCTCCTACAATGTGGTAGAGACTTAAATACCACACAAAACGTTATTCATTAATCGATGTGGGACATTGATTAATGTAATAACTCTCCCCGAATAAGGTAAGTTTCTCCACTTTAGGTAACATATTAGTTTTATCCCCCCAAACTTCGAGCCACTATTTCTCACTCACCGAAAATCGGAATCGAGAAATTAAGCACACTATAATTATCTACTCGAAAAGTAGATCGACGTGATATATCTCAATTCATCAATCGGATATATATCGAGGCTCGAAAAGACGATTAAACGGGCTGAATTTTGCCCAAGTCAAATTAGCAATAAATGCTAATTAACTTTCCATAGTTACAAAATATATATATATATATATATATATATTACGATTTTTCCAACATGGGTTTGTTTGAAATGCTTGTCATTGGAGTCCTGTTCTCATAGCAAGAACCTTTTTTTTTCTTAAATCAACATAATCTTTCAAATATTTATCTATTAGAATTGGACTTTATTTATATCTCTTACAAATTTTACATAATGTATGATTTTTTTGTTGAATTTTTTACCTGACATTGCCCTTTTTTGCAACTGGGTTATGGTGGTGTATAAGGAAGTAGGTATACTGGTTAGTGTATAAAACTGTAAATTGAGTGGGTGGTATAGTGAGTAAAACTTTAATTGCTAACCACTTCTGTCTTGGCTAGTGGTTGATCAATACTTACATCAATTCTTACTTTTCTCAAAACGTATCAGCTCCCAGATTAGACTTTTAAAACATTGGTGTTTCCCTTGAAGCAACAAATGCAGCGTCTTGGCATGAGATCTTTCTCCGACTTTGGATGGCTGCTCTGCGCCTTGTCCAGAGAGTGAGAATACGAGCTTTGTTGCTTTGAAATACGATTTTTTTGCTTTGCTTATGGGAAATGCGTATCTGACATTGTACGTACGGCTGATCCATTGCAGCTGGTATATCCAGATAGCTCTTGGACACATTTGCTTACTTATGTAAACGGGTGTATTGATCAGCTACCACGCGATCTCCCAAATCAGGCGCCCGGCTGGTCATCATTTATGAAAGGAGCTTCTCTCACTCCCGCGATGATCAACACTTTCCTTCAAGGTATGAAGACAAAAGGAAATTCAGTTTATTGTTAAGAAACCATTCTTTATTAAGCATTGATTTCGATGAACTTTCCAAGAGTAGAGCAACCCAGAATTTTGAACTCATGGATTTAATGGAAGCTTTGCAGAGATCGAGAAGATGTTTGAAATTGCAATCAGCGAACCAAGTGATCAATGAGTAACTGCTGCTACTATTCTTTGCGGGGCCTCCTTGATCCGTGGATACAGGTAATGAGACATCAGACGGTTCTTGTTGATAATTAATCCCCACAAAACTGTTTGCTTCTTTACTTCGACGTTTTTCGTTCTTCACCTTGTCCATAGTAGCCTTTTGATACGAGAGGAAGCAAGCCACTACCTGTGTTCTTAAAATCGGCCCGGTCATTGACCCGGAAAAATATTTTTTATCGGTCGAATCGGTTCAACCGATGGGTTGACCCGGTGTGACGTCATAAATATATGATTATTAAATTATATAAATACATAGGTATTTTAATAATACTAATAAATATTAAAAATAACTTACAAATATATAAAATAAATCTAAGCATATTTACGACTCCCAACCGATGTAGGATAAGTGTAAGTAGTTAGATGGAAAAAAAGTTGATGAAAAAGAAGAAGAAACCATCCCACATCGAATAGAGAAGAAAACCAAACAGAAAATTAACCTATAAATCCCTCCCTCCTTGTTTTAACAACCTGTCAACAGTTGATAATAATAATTAGTCTACCAACATTAACATAAATGCAGTTTAAATTTATTAAGCATTTCTCATTTATGAAAATAGGGTTTTGTTTTCGGTTATCATACTAATTGAAACCGAACATGGATCGGTTATCGGCCAACAGAAAAATCGATCGGTTTTGAATTTCTGAAATCGAACCGATTTGCAACCCTATTTTTTCCAATTTTGTTTTTTTTACATTCAAACCGAGTTACCGACTCACATGTAGTGTAGTTGGTATTCCCACTTCTGCGCAAGTGGTTGATCTTGTGTAAGGTCTTGAGTTCGATTCCCGTTAGGGACGATTTCTAATAAAAATTTCCTTAACAAAAAAAAAAAAAAATTCAAACTGAGTTGACCCGGTCCCGGTACCGGTTCAACTGGTCGAACCGGCCGGGTCGCACCGGGTTGATAGCCAAAACGAGCCAGTACGTAACTCGGGCCGGATTTTTAACCAGGTCCGGGTCAAACCGGTTGAACCGACCGGGCCGGGCCGGGTTTCAAAACATAGGCCACTACCCGTATGAAGAATGAAGGAGTTTGAAGAATGATTATTAATTATGAGTGAATAGCAAATTTAGTTTCTAAACTTTCAATTATTGTGATCTTTGGTGCCTATACTTCTAAAATTATTTTTTGGTGTCTAAAGTTAGCAAATGCTATCCATTTTAGTGTCTATAATTCATCCATCAACTTTATAAAATTCTAGAATGATAAAATAGTAAATTTGGATACATATTTTTTAAACAAATTTATTTTAAAATAGCAAATTCATTTTAGTCTTATAAAATAGTTTATTGAATCTAAATATTTTAATAAAAAAAAATATACAAGATTATTCTTAAAAAAGTCACATAATTAATTAGAAAATGCTAATTTTTACAGATAAAATTATATTCAAAATTTTATAAAAAATGAAAATACTTTATTTTAAATTTACTACGTGAGGTTAGTATTTTCATTTAATAAATATATAACTTACTTAAATAAAATTATAATTTTCATTTTAAAATTTATGACGTAGTTTTTTTAGTGTAAAATAGCAATTTAAATTCAATAAAATAATAAGATTCTTATTTCAAATTTTGTTTGTTGATATTTTCTTTACAAAATAAAATGTTCCAACTAATATTGTTTTAGATGAAATGAAAATTCATTAAAAATTAGTATAAGTTTAACATTTAGAATTTTATTCCTTTTATAAATGATAATATATTGTAAATTAGTTTTTAAAGTGTAACATTTTGGGAACATGTTTGGTGAGATTAGCATTTTGGATTTTATTTTTCTAAAGTAACATTTTGGAAATTTACTCTTTTAAAATCAATTTTTAATCGTATACAACAATAAAATGAATTGTTTAAAAAATATGCATCTAAATTGACTATTTTGTCCCTACATAACTTGTAAGAGTTAGTTAGATTATAGAGACACCAAAATGGATAGCATTTGCTAAGTTTAGACACAAAAAAACAATTTCAAAAGTATAGACACCAAATAAAAATAGTTGAAAGTTTGGGCACCAATTTTGCTTTTCACTTATTAATTATATATGCTAGTAGTTTATTTTATATTATTGTTGTATGGGTCCTGTGTGTCCCATGGGTTGGCCACGTGTGGCCTTGTTTAGTATTTAAGCTACTTTTCTTTACTTGTTGGAGTAGTTAGAAGTTTGTAAAAGACGATCTCTAGCTGGGAGCGTTGCCTTCTCTAGAATGGGGATCTCCTTCGTTCATTTTCCATTTGATAAATCTAGTGCTTCAAGGAAGGACATTTTCCCAGATTGCGTCTTGTGTGTAAGTTTGAGAGTATATTAGTGTCTATAATCGAAGTTATCGGTTCACACTTTTCAAAATATTTACAATTCAAAACGACGTTGTTTTGAGATGTCCATGTGAACATCCATATAAGCATTCCGGCGGCCAAAAAAATTTGGGAATTTGAAACGTGCCTTAAATTGCAAGAAATTAAAAATTTGTGATTTAATTAAGTTAAAAGAATCGTGTTAAAATTGTCAATTTGGACAAGTATATGATTTTTTTCGCCAAAACCCCTTTTATATAACACTTTCAATAGATGGAATATAAAACCTTAAGGAATACCCATTTGACAGGTTCCGGAGCTTGCTGGTTCATTGATGACGATATGCGAGGTCTTCGGTTCATGTGTGCCCACGGAAGAAGAAACATCATCCCATGTCGTGTTTTCAAATGCATTTGATCTTCTGTTAAAGCTATGGAGGTTTAATCATCCTCCGATCGAGTATGGAGTAGGAGATGTGCCTCCAGTAGGATCCCAGCTCACTCCCTAATACCCCTTATTGGTACAGGAGGACTCTTACCTAGTATCATCAACGAAGGATCCTAATCGAAGGAGACTTGCCCAGGTCGCAAGTTCAACATCCTCTAACCCCATATTTGTCGACTCTTTTCCCAAACTAAAAGTGTGGTATAGACAGCATCTAGCTTGTATAGCTTCTCATCTCACTGGCCTCGTCGATGGGACTCCGGTTCATCATACTGTCGACAAACTCCTTAACATGAAGTCAGAAAAATAAACCAGTCTGTGACTACGGTCCAGGCATGGACTTGAAGATATGTAGAATACACAAGCTGCTAATACAACTTAAATAGTAAGTCCGAAAAAACAATAGTAGGACAGAAAAGGAAAGTAGAAAGTCGGGCTGGAAATCAGGTGAAAAGGCTCACGCGCATGAGCATGTATGGCTCAAGCTCATCACATGTCACTTTGTTATCTCTTACTAAGTGGTATAGACTTAAATACCACAACATTCATTGTTCATTTATCAATGTGGGATATTGATAAATACACAACTCTCCAAAACCTGAATAAGATAAGTTTCCTCCCTTTAGGTAACTATTTAGTTTTGTCCTCCAAGACTTCGAGTCGTTATTTTTCACTCACCGAAAATTAGAATTGAGAAATTAAACACACTACATTCATCCACTTGAAACGTAGATCTTCACTATATATTTCCATTCATAAATCGGATACATTTCGAGGCTCAAAAATGCGGTCAAATATCGCTGATTTTTAACCAATCCAAAATAGCATTTAATATTAATGTTATTTCCATAATATATCATATATATATATATATATATATATATATATATATAAACGATTTCCCAACAAGATGGTTATCTAAGGCCTAAATTGCCTGCCTAGGATGTACTCGAAGCAGTCCCTTTCGTGGTTGATGCTGCTCTAACCGCGTGCATTCATGGAAGATTGTCGCCTCGTGAACTCTGCACATGTACTTGTTTGAGTCATTAGTACTCTCTCCGGCCCATTGTAAGTAGATCACTTTTTTTTTGCACGGGAATTGAGAACGTTGTATTTTGTGGTGTAATGTTTTACTTTTTATATTTAAATTATGTTTGCACAATCTTTCCTTTTTTATAATGAGTCACTTATAGTGGGAAATATATGTCAAGCATTTATGATGATTTATGTAATTCTATTGTTCTAGGTTCACACTTTTCGCCTTAACGATTAGCATTCGTGCTTGACAAGGCTGAAAGATCTGGCTGATTATCTTCCTGCAACGTTGGCGACCATTGTGAGTTACTTCTCGGCTGAAGTGATGCGAGGAGTGTGGAAGTCGGTTTTCATGAACGGAACAGACTGGCCTAGTCCTGCTGCTAATCTTTTCAATGTGGAGGAGCAGATAAAGAAAATATTAGCTGATACCGGCGTGGATATCCCAAGCCTAGCTGCAGGTTCGACAACAAATGTCACAGCCCGTTTTTCGGGAAGGGGCGTATGACAGGGTGTGGTGAATGCGGATAAATCAACGAGTATTTATAATTAGAGGATAATACAGAATAATTCAAGAATTTAAATTCATAGAATTTCAACGCCGAGATTTATCAAAATGAAACAAGTGTTGAGCACATAAAAGAAATCTAGTTCAATAATCATGAAGACAAGTTTAAAATGATGAGTAGCCAAATAATTACGTCTGCAAGTATCAATTAAGCACGGTGGGATTTAGCATATCAAACAGTAACCCTAGCCCTCGGCTCCACCCGTCTGCAACAGCCGCTCAACCTGAAAATGTTTTTGAAAAAGATTTGGGCTGAGTACTAGTGTACTCAGTGGGCGAGCATTTGATGAAGCATTTTATAATTCAGCAGTTATACAGAACATAAAAGTATGACTTAGGAGGTTTTAAAACGAAAAAGAACTCCTAAGTATACGAAAGCATTTTTCCTTTCTTTAGCGCGCACATGCAGCGTTCTTTTAGTTACTCTTGCGATCCCGGAACACATCCTCGTCGGATCCACTTTTATTGCAATCCCGGAACACATCCTCGTCGGATCCACTTTTATTGCGGTCCCGGAACATATCCTCGTCGGATCCAATTTCATCTAGGGTCTCGAGTCGTTACTCAGAGTACCCTTTTCAACTTTGGATATCGGGCCCTTTCCCAGATAATCCCTTATAAAAGTTAGTGCACAGTGTAGATCAACCCACTGCACAACTAACGGGGGTGTACACAATTCCAGTCTAACGTGTTAGGTCAGAACAAGAATCTCGATCGACCATACAAGAGCATTAAACTTAATTGAACGCGCATAAAATATTTTCATGGATAACAGCATTTCATATCACTTACGAGCTTATTAACTCAAAGATAAGTTTAGGGAAAGTATAACCCACCTCGTGACGCGATAATGTTATCCGCAGCTTTTCCGAGGTTACCACCTTTTTCATAGGGCCCTACAATAGAGACCTAATTTCGGTTAGGTTCAGATTTCCAAAGTCTTAAAATTTTATCGAATTCTAGACCGCAAACTTGTCTCTAGAAGTTATGATTTTTGGTCACGAAGGGCGGATTTTATTTCGCTATTTTCTTCGAAATAATAAAATTCATCTTTTAACAATCCTGCTCGGATACAACTTGTTCACATTTTCATAGTGTTCTCTTCTCATTCGGTAAATAAATAAATTTTTGTATTGGAAGGAATATTTGGGATAAAAATGTATTTTTGGAAGTGATATTCGCAGCAACTTCCGGCTTTATTTCCGAACGCTCCGACCGTCGGTATTTTACGAAAATTTACGTATAGGTTCTTCCCTAGGAAGGTTACAAGTCCATAGAAGTAAGTTTTCCGATCGGGCGTCGATACAACATCGAAATTGGCCTCCGAACTTGAGCCAGCGAGGTGGTGGCAGTTCTGCCAGCTGTACTTCGCAAGCTCGTATCCTCTTCCTCCGAGCTCCATTTTACGCGTCGAGCATGGTTTTGGAAAGCCCACGATCTCAGATTTCCATCGGTATAAGGCTCGGTGAGTTTCGAGAAAGGACGAAGCTTCTAGGCTCTTCTAAAGTTGGGGGTTCGGTATGTCCCGGAAAGATGGCATTTCGGTGGGGCCTTTTCGTCGATCCGTATCTTCTTGATACGATCTCAAATTGGCGAACGGAAAAATTCTGGAGAATCCTTGAATGACAAGGTTTGACACGATATAGGGCTCGGGGTTCATAGGTTTGATATCTGTTCGCGAAACACCTCTCAAAACGGGTGGAGCTATGTATCAATTCTATACTTAGAACTTTTCTGGGTTCGGCATTTTCCGGACAGCTTCTGGGTGATATTCGAGCAAGCGTATTTCTTTGCTCGGGCTTGGTTTTTGCGATCGAAGATAATTTTTGGAAACCTTGTTTATCAAGGTTTGCGTGGGTGTTAGTTTTATAGAATTACGACTTCGATTGGGTGATGAAAAACGGGTCGGAACTTCGCTGTTCGCGTTCCCGCTATTCCGGCAGTTTCGAGCAGGCGTTTTTAACAAGGCGTATCTTTTTGGTTCGAGCTCCAAATGACGAGAGGAAAGTTGCGCTGGAAATCTGAGGCTACGAGGTTTGCATTAGGATAGGACTCATGTATCGATCCTCCTTAGTTCGGTCAGAAAACGGTTCGTAAAATTGCCGGTTAGCAAGTTGGCTAGAAAGGTTTCGTTTCTAGCAAGCGTTTTGGGAGGCTCATAACTTTCACATCCGAAATCGAAAAATTCTGATATTTTAGAAGAATAATATTGACATTTCGTAGAACAATATTCATGAAGGAACAACCATGAAAATCTCAAGAAATAAAATGCTAAAAATCGCTGAAGTTACAGTATTAACATCGAAACTATGTAACTCGAAACCGACTTCTACACAAGAAAGAGAGGTTCAGCCTAGGACCGAGAAATTATACCTTAGCTTCTTTGATCCCGAAGGTGCGCGAAAATGTTTCGGCGGAAGAACGAGAGGGCTCGTTAACGAATGAGACGAAGATGATAATACTTCCTTGCCGATCGGAAATAGAAATCGCCCAAGTGGTGAAATGTTGTTCAAAATGATGTCTTGAGAAGAAATTAAAATGAGGGAAAAGTGATGGAATAAGTGGGAGTTTTCCTACACTAAAAACTACTTCCCACCGTGAGAGAAAATGGTGAGAAGAGGGTAGTTAGAGAGAGATCGTTTTTTTTTTTTTTTTTTTTTACATATGTATACATATATATATATATATGTGCATATCACTTAACCTATCATATCCATGTCATCTAAAACCATAAGGCAAGGTTTAAAAATGCTATACCAAAATAATTTAATCTAGAGAGTATATTATACTATAATATAAATTATATTATCAAATACAAGACTTGATCCGAAATTAATCGTATAAAAGATAAATTTGACACGACAAAATCTGAGGTATTACAACAAAGCTTACATGTTTCTTGAACTATACATAGATACCATATATAATGGCAAAATTTATGTATGTACGTCTAAAAAAGGCATATCAATTGAACTCTCCGTCGAATGACCAAAATTGGATGCGTCCGTTTGTGGATTGATAGGCACAGATGAGTTTCTATACCGATTTTTGACGAGATATAGGTCCATGAATTGTATTCTAGATTGGTTGCAATTCCACAATAACTTTAAAAACTGCAAAAAAGTGTCGTGCCTAAATCAGAATATAGACAATCCAATTATGGGTCATTTTTTACACACTAACGTGTTACAGAACACTTCCTTCAGTTTCAACGAGCGTGTTCAATTTTCCTTTTAGTACATATGTTAAACGAAATTGTTAGTTGTATGTTGGAAAATTGTTATTTTTAAAATATAATAAACTAAAAAGTAAAATAAGACAAAATGAAATGACAAACTTTAAATTCAATTCATGACAACATATCAAATGCATATATTATCTATAAATTAGACCCAAATCTAACCCGATGTCCAGCCGACATCTTTTGTTGTAAAAGTGCGATGATATCAACATCATTGTCTCTGTTAGTATCAGAAAATATAAGGAGAAATTTCATTTTATCATGAATAATGGGACAATGGGAGCTTGACACGGTCATTTTCAGTGGATGGAAGAATTGAAGATTGACATGATTCTGCAAAATTAATTCCTGAATAAATATTGAATGGTTAAGATCATACTTTTAATTTATTCATACCAATTTCTTCATCTACCACCAATTAAAATTTAAAAAACATATACTGAAAAAAAACATATAGCAGTATATTTTGGAGTTTTGTAATTTTTGTATTTTTCTATAATATTTCTCACTTACTAATTCTTGTTTACTTATATATTAATCGTATTAAATTCATAATTAATTATTTTATTTTATTGTTTATATTTATATATTTTGACATATCATTTCTAAATTTTCAAAGAAATACCGTTTTCTAATATCATATCCGACAACTTTTAATATGGTTTATCCGTGATTACCAAGGTCCAAACCAAGCAACGACCCTATTAAATATTTATATTTTTTAATATTATTTAATTCAACAGATTATTAATATGAAATAAAAATATTAAAATTAATAGAAAAGGCAAATAAAATTCAAAAATCATACAAACTAATATTAATAAAACACCATGTCTTCTTCGGATTTTCAACCTTATACATTATTTGTAGTGTTTTGAGATTTTTCATGATCAGTTTCAAATGAAGTTTGATGATACTTTGATTAAGATTTTCAGAAAACTGTAATTCAAACTCAAAGTCTTATGATTTGACTTCGTAGAAATTTTTTGAAATTATAAAACTTATTATATTGATCTTTACTGAAAGAGTGAAGAATCAATATTAGTGTCTATTTATTTATTTTCAATATTATATGAAAGATATTATTAAAAACAATTTAACACCATCCACTGTAAGATGACACGAATCATCATCCCAATGGCCATATCTATGAGAACGTAGCTCACCCCAAACATGACTGTCCTATTTCTTTTAATTTGTGCAAATTCTTTTCATCCGGCAGAACCCATGAATTATATAATATAGTTTCCCGTTTCATTATGAATTAGATACGTTGAAATGATCGCCTCGTTCTAAAAACAGCAAAATATGTTTAAATATAATTTAATTATTCAAAAAATCAAACAATATAAGCTATAATACCCCATTTTCTTAATTCTGATATCTAAAAAAATAGCTACTTATAATGATGAAACGGCAAGAGTAAGTAGTGTCAGATTACTTTTAACTTCAACAAGCGTCATTACACAATACACTACGGCCCGTTTGATTGGCAAAGATTCTGCTTCAGGAAAGTAATCTGATTTCAAATTATTAAAATTCTGTGTTTGGTAATATACGGAAAGTAATTTGATTCCAAGATTTTAAAATTATGTGTTTGGTTCAATTTTAGCAAAATACGAGGAAAGTAATGAGAATCATAGAAATAAGAAAAATAGTGTAATAATTATGAATTATTTTTCATTGTTTAGAATAGGTATTCTTTTTCCTTGGTACAAGGAAAGTAATTTATTATTATTATTATTATTATTATTATTATTATTATTATTATTATTATTATTATTATTATTATTATTATTATTATTATTATTATTATTATTATTATTATTAAAAATAAAATAATAATTAGTTATTATTGAATAATAATATTATTAATTTATTGTTAATATATTTTTATAAATTAATTGAATATTTTAATTTATTTATATTTTTGTCATTTTTATTTATGAACAATAATAACAATTTAATAGTAACTATTTTTCTAAAATAATTTTTATTATTCTGAAAAATATTATTATTAAAATAAGTGAGTACTTTAATAATTTTATTTTTATCATTATTAAAGATGTTATTAATATTAAAAAAGATGTTTTTAACTAATATTTATTATTATTATTATTATTATTATTATTATTATTATTATTATTATTATTATTATTATTATTAAAAAGATGTTATTGATGTTAAAAATATCTTAACTAATATTTATTATTATTATTATTTAAAAAAGTTATTGATATTAAAAAAGATATTTTTAACTAAATGTTTTGAATATTTTATTATAAATTATACAATAAAAAATTATCACTAATAATATTTTCAGTAATTTTATATATTTATAAAATAATAATATGGCAATTAACAAATAATTGATAATAAATATATTTTATTTATATTATTAATAACATGATTTTACATTAGAATCATATTCCACGAATTCAAATTCTTCAATAATTTTATTTTTCTTAATTATTTTTCTCGCAATCATATTCCACAAAATCATATTCTCTAACAACATTACTTTTCGACAACCAAACAAGCCTACGAACAAAAACTTACCAACTTGGGTGAGCTAAAAGAAAAACTTCAAAACCAAAAAACATTACATTAAACAAATCCCATTGGCGATAAACATTACATTCATACAATCGTGCCGCCTTTCTGCACCGGCTCTGTTCTCGCGACGCCGCCGGCGTAGCCAGCATCGCCATATCCAGGCCCATCATACGCGCCGCCGTAGAACCCCGAGTGGAGCAAGAACACGTAGAGCGACTGCGTGAACGCCAAAATTATAACGAACGCCTCCACCACCCTCAGCCGCCATCCTCGCCACCCTCCGACGCTAATCTCCTTGCACGCCAATCTGCAGTCAATCCACTCTAATTCAGACTGAATTCGCGAAATTTCAAAAAATCCCCAACTTTTAGGCCGCGGTAGAAAAATAGTCAAAATACCCGAAGGCGATTGTTGTGAGGGCCCACGCAACGGTGGAAGACGAACACGCGGCGGCGAGGCTGTCGTTCCGCCACGCCCGGAGGTGGTTGCCGCCGGCGATTTTGGATACTATTCCGAGAACGGCGGCGACCACCGCAAATGCGAGGAAGTGCCCCGTTGCTCCGTTCCCTCCCATACCTATAATTAATGTAATCAATAATTTTAAATTCACAAAAAAGTAAATGTAAAAATAATAATAAATAAAATACGAGATTGAAATGAATCCAAGATTACTTGGATGGGCAGTTTGGCCGTTGATAAACCTATTCAAGCACCAACTAGCAAAGCCTAGCACAATAAAATACATGATCAAGTTCAGCAACAGAAGTGGACCTGCCAAATTCCTTGCTGCGATTCTATCCATTTCTCACACTAAAATTATTTCTAAGTTAACCCGAATACAATTGATTTAATTCGATGCAGGAATATTAGGAAATTAAAGTTTGAGAGGCAACTACATATAGATGAGGTAAATTTTAATTAATTATTACAAGAATACACGTGGAAGCATTTTAATGTTGATGATTCACAACGTGAAGCCACTTGTCCATTTCCACCTTAATTCATGGATTCTCCACTACTTTGGACTAGGCTTTTATCATAGGGCATGCAAATGATTAGGAGCGCCGATTCGATTTGATTTCTCATGAATTTTAATAATTTAATTAAATACTATATAAAGTAGTTTGATTTGGTTTAATTCGAAATATATTTAAATATCGGAATTGAACCGAATCAAACAACTTACAATTGGCCTGGTTCGATTCCGTTCAATAGTTCAACTTTTTATTTTTATTTTTTTTAAATACTAAATAATAAAAGAACTCATACTTATAGCAATGTTACTCATTGTTAACTCATAAATATTGAGTAACTACTCATTTTTCTTTCCTTATGAAGATCATGATTAATCTTGACTTAAATATAATATCTAATCCCTCAATATTCTCATATGAAAAAGAAAAATATGAAATAAAAAATAAAATAGATAGGAGATTGATTTGCTTCGATTCAAACTGCTCAAAAATTATTTGAACAACAAACCGAACCGATTGTAATTGGTTCCTATGCAAGAAAGAATATCCCTAGGCATTTATTTGATCATCAAGAATTTGCAATTATTACCTAATTCAATGGATTAATTAGCACAGACAGACAAAGAAATAAAGGAAATTTAAACTTTTTCTCTATGGCATCCATATACGCAAGAATTATATTGCTTAATTCAGATGATGTGCAATAATCTAAACTTCCGAGAAACTTCGATATAGCTACATGCACCAGAATCAGCAGTAGAATGCCAGAAAGAATTCAATTTCTAATTCAAGAGAAAATGAGAAGGAAACACGTACTTTGAACTTCACGGCAGAGACAGCGGGCACGGTGGAGATGGAGGCCACGGTGGAGACGGCGGGCACGGCTACTTCACGGCGCTGAACAATTTTGGCTGGAAAATGATGATTTTCATTCAATTTTCACGATTTTGGGAAAAGTCTTCTCAAGAGGAAATGAGAAGGAAACACATATCTTGAACTTCAAGGCTGAGACGGTGGATACGACGGTCACAGAGGAGACGGCGTGACTGCTTCTCTACGGCGCGGCCCAATTTGGCCGGAATTTGGGCTATCAGGTTTGAATTCGCAAGAAAATGCATTTTGCCCGTAACTGAGAGATTAAATTCAATTAGGGCATTTACCAACGGATTCGCCGATAAAAACGGTCCGTCGACAACTCTTTAAAACATAATGACAGAATATTCCGTCATCAAAATTGTCAATTTTTTTTAAATAAATAAAAATATTATTTTTAAAAACCACCGACGGACGATTCCGTCATCAAAAATTGAGATAAAATAAATAAAAAATCAAGCCTATTTCATTGACGGAATAACCGTCGGGAAGTTCAACGACGACAAAAATTCATTGGTATTTCGTTGGTAATCCTCGTTCATTGTTTCCATCGACAATTCGTCGGTAAGCCGACCTGTGTTTCTCATCCGTCAGTAATTCCATCAGTATTTTAAATTTCTTGTAGTGTAAAAATATACCAAATCGATAACGTTTTTCGATTTAGTTCTTTTCGGTCCTATCAGTTTCGTTATTAGGTGCGAAACCACTTAGGCCCTACAAATTATGATTAAATCTTTTTTTTTTGCTATTTGAATAATGAAAATATAGCAAATACAGTTATTTGTATACAATATAATTACATAATTAAATAAATTGGTATAGTTTCGTTCTAAAGAGTGGAAGGTATGTTGACTCAACTTTTTTTAATTCAAACTTGATTGTGATTTCATAATTCAAATTGATGGAGGCTTTAAACTTCTGATTGTGACTTGGGACTTGTGTTCATTAGTTTAGTGCAATTCAAAATGTATATTCATATAAATTTGTCCCCATCAATGTATTAATTAACATAATTTAATATTCAATTTCAAAATAGCTTTCAATCATTCTACTATAAAATTTTGAATATGCTCCTGATTTTGGACTTTCGATCTTTATTTATGTAGCATGTAGTTTAATTGATATTTTCACTTCTTCGTGAATAATTAATTTAGGGTTAGACAGTATAGTTAGTATCCTCACTTCTATATAAGTGATTGATCAATAGGTAATCTAGTATCCGATCCATGTTAGGATCGATTTAAAATTAATAATTAATTTAGGGTTTGATTTTTTTTTCATATCATTATGAACTAGGACATCACCCGTACTCCGTACGAAAAAATATTATGATTTTATGATGAAATAATTAATACTAATTTAAATAATAATATCATATCATATATCATATTATTAAAACAAAAATTACTAAGTGGGATACAAAGTAATATTTAAGTCATATATATTATTAAAACACAAACTACTGAATGGAATACGTAGTAATATTCAAGTCGTATATATTATTAAAACACAAACTACTAAATGGAGTACGTAGTAATATTCAAGATTTTGAATCATGTTTCTCAAAGATTGGGTGAAAAATGTACAATATACTCCTTAAGCATCTTTTTTTGTGGAAAAAAATTTAAATTAGGTGATGCTAAACAGCTATAGGCACGGTATTTTGGTGAATAAAGAGTTTTTTTCACATCATGGAAAAAAAAGGAAAAAAATTAGTCGGTTGCTAGTGTTTCCTTGAGCCCATCAGAGAACTACTGCTTCAATTACTTCTTATAAATTATGTATTTGTTTCAGAAGCTGGAGACACTCCATGATTCAAAGGTAGTAAATCGTTTAAGACTAACAAATTCATAGAGTTTTAAATAATTAATGCTACAAAACATATACATTCATACTAATATCTTCCACCTTTATTTATAGAAATGTATCATATTTTGAATATTCATAACGCATAGACCATTGCTTGTCATTAATATCTAAACATTATTAACATGTATCACCCCCAGCAGTGACACCCCTAGTCTTCTCATAAAACATGTAATCTCTCCCAATTGAGATCCACATAGCTCAAGAGCTTTACTGAAGACATTTACTTGACTAAATTCGATATAGGGTTTTCTGCAAAGACTCGGTAAATAATTATTGAGTAACAGTAAGAGACACAATTAAAATTTGAAAAAGTAGCTCAGAAATATGTGACAGAAACACGAACCATTTTAACACCACCATCTTGATCTTTTGAGAATGAACATAACTCATTATTTGTAATTTGGGTTAATAAAACTCTATTCAAACCAAGAAAATCAAGAAACAATATGATTTCAACTCAAATAACAGATTTAATGAATGTGTTGTGCCATGTTAATCTATTATTCCATTCACCTGCGTGACGATGATTTGTATTACATCCATTTCTTGCCTAATTACATGTAAAAAAATTACAACGTCCCCATTATACATTTGATACATTCGGCTATCCTGTCTACATGTCCATCTAAACAAAAAGATTAAATGGATTTTCTAATGCATGTGTACACAATGCCAAGCAGTCTCGACATTCTAGAGCTATCGCACATAGTATACGAATAAGACAACGTAGAGGGATGATGCTTATTATACAATTTACAAATCTAAAGTTTGAGGGACAAAAAACAAAAGTCAATATAAAGATGTAAATCTAGTACAATCACTAAACAAATATATTTATATCTAAGTATGAATTTGTATATATAATGTAAAGATTAATAAACAGAACTTGAAGGCGAGAATTCTCTGCAGAGTGTCAATTAGCTCCTCCCTTGAGAAGCATCCCTGAAAATTCAGATGGTGATTCTCGGATAATCGTATCTAGAAGAGCAACAAACACAGTGAAGATAAGGGTGGAGCTTTCTTTTCAATACTTGCAGCTTCATCCTTTTTTCTTATTAACTTTACATATAAAAAGAGTGTGTATAGTCTGCATTCCTTTTGATGCATGATATTAAGAAAGTTTTTAGATTGGTTGTATAACTACAAATTTTGTTGGAGAAGACTCACATTTATCTGTTACTGAATCAATTTGAAATTGACATTGAACTTCATTGGTTTTTGCGAAACATGTCAACAACCAAACCTTCATAATCAAACAAATTATGCATTGTAAATCCAGATATAAAAATTGAAGTTTTACTATTTCAAAAGCGAATAAAATAAACATCCATTAAAAAATGAAACGAATATCTGGGAAAATAAATATCAGACTTTTCAAAATCACAGCGTGAGAATCCTCAAAGCGTGAAAATGAGAAATAATTTCACCTAATACGCTCAGTTTCACGAGAGATGAAAAGTGAAAGGAAAGTGCACGTTTAGGTTGGTAACTGAAATAATTTCTAATTAAAATTAGAAATGAGTTTAAATTATTCAAAAATAATTGCAATTATGAATCAAGTAGATTTAAACTTCTATTTTGATGCATAATTGCACAATTCCTTTAAAATGGTAAAATTGGGTTGATTAATTAATTGAATCGAGTTTCTATATATATTTAGATGTGTATGTATGGATTAACAAAAAAGAATAATTCAATTAATTAATTATAGTCATTTATTTATATATTAAATAATATGGACATATTATTTTGTGATAATATATCTCAATTTAAAAAATGAATCGAATATTTGAATCTAATACTAAAATAATGAATCGAACACGAATAAAATTTAATATTCGAAATAAAAGTAAATACGAATATTTCAATCACGAATCAAATATAAATTGAATGCAATGATATTCGACCCGATTCGATTAATTTATCTCCCTAGTTATAATGTACCCTTAATTATTTACGTGTAATGTATAATCACAAATAAAATGAGTGTTGTTGATAAAATTCATAAATAATTTATTAATGCTCAATGTTCAGTTATTTGGAGTCTTACAACTACACCATAAAGTTTATTTGTCTAAAAGAAACACCAACCATGCGTATCACCTTCAAATAACAAATTCCAATCCTTTTTTATGTTTATCTTTATCTTCTTTCCTCTTTGGATTATCGAGAATATGTCACTCAGGAATCTTTGACTCTCCCATCTTCAAACCACTCAGCATGAATTGATACACTTGTTGATGTTTCTGTAGTAGCAGACGTTCCCGTACAATCCTTCTCTGCACTAACAATTGTTTTTTTCCTTAATTGACGGAGTTTCTGTTAGAGCAACACCTCCAACTTTAGATAATGAATTAGATTTCTAAAAAGAAGTTATAACGTATAAATAATTTATAGGAAACAATTGATTTAATATATAAAAAAATCTTCAAAACTTAATATAGACATAATGGTTGCAACCTGACTCTCATTGTTTGGTGGGATAGATTTAATATCTCGTTGAGATTTTAGTGGCAGTATACACCCCACCAAACATGACATTCTGCTCAGACTTCATATGGATCTTGAAATAAAACTTCTTGTCCATCAATGATTCCTCAATTTGTTGCATTGGGTTATTGGTAGTTAGCTGTAATCATAAGTACTTTATAATTATTAAATAAATTTCATAAACTTATAACTTCAATTTGTTTTATTTATACCATTTTTGAACTTTCATCTAACTCGAAAGCAATTTTTTGTAGTACCTGTGAACATTCTTTGTCCCAAAGTAGAAGCTAAATGAAACCAGTATCATCCTTAACACCGATCTTTAATTTGTAACTGTATATATAAAAAAATTAATATTATATGAATAATATTAATTTGAGTTTGTCACCATATAGACCCTAGTATTGAAAATTAATTTGAAGTTTTTAAATCCATAAATTTGTCCCTCTATTAGCTGGTGCTTGAATGTCTGAATTAGATTTCTTAGAATTGTTGCTTCAATCATGTGTTCCTAAAACATTTAAAATTTAACAAATTAATATTTTCCGAAAACATGATTAAATATTAAAAAAGTCAAAGTAATAGTGGTAAATTGGAAATACATCTGAATCATGGAAAATGCATTCCATGCTAAACATTTCTTGTCTATTGAATGAGGGGACATCGTATAGACGCACAAGACGAACTTTTACTTCAAAAGTTTCATTCGAGTTATCTAATTCTCGAATTAGAGACCAAATAAGAGCTATTTCTATTGTTTTAATCACAAATCAGTTTATGTATAGTAGTTTTTTTATTACTTGCAATTGTGTTTGATAAAATGTGTTTTAAAACAATTATATATAAAGAGTTTGTGACCATATGAATACCTACGCATTCCTACTATGAATGCTAAAATTTATCTTGTATTAAAGCTTAATAGTGTATAATTACATCTAATTAAGCTGGAAATGTGATAGACTGATAAATAAATTACACAATCAAAGACAAATATTAACTCTCATTAACAACTAAGATCACTTTTCATATTTACCAAATCAATTAGTTGAGAAAAAAAGGCTATTTACCTTGAAAATTATAACTATTTATTACCTTGGTCAATATTAATGTTTCTATTCTATTTAATTTTATGTTGCAATTTAGATCAAATTATGAGATGCATATCCAATTTAACATTGATCAAATTTTAGAGTATATGGTAAATATAGGGCACTAATTGAGGCTACATTCTAATAGTGTATAATTACATCTAACTAAGCTAGAAATGTGATAGAGTGATAGCTAAATCGCACAATCAAAGACGAATATTAACTCTCATTAACAACTAAGATCACTTTTCCTATTTACCAAATCAAATAGTTGAGAAAAAAAAAAGGCTATTTACCTTGAAAATTATAAATATTTATTACCTTGGTGAATATTTATTTTCCTACTAAGATTACTTTTACTATTAACCAAATCAATTAGTTGAGAAAAGAAAACTATTTACGTTGAAAATTATAAATATTTATTACCTTGTAAAAATTAATTTTTGTTATAAACTAGAAAATAATGTAGAGAATAATAGAGAGAATTAATTGAAGTGTGTATTATTATGAGGGTGGAGACCTCTATTTATAGAGTACAAGATGGGCTCTTGGGCCGACATAAGATGGGCTAATGGGTTGCTAGGGTTTACATGTGGTCAATCTATATACGGTAAATATTATTTACAACACTCCCCCTTAATTGACCATCTTTAAACAGAAATTGTTGCCTCGTTAAAACCTTGCCAGAAAAACCCATTGGGATAAAAACCGGTCGAAGGAAAAAGAGTACAGCTTGCTCCACCTCAATATATTCATTCTTGATCCTTGAGTCGGCGCATATCGATCTTGTGTAACAGCTTCTTGAATGCTGACTTTGGTAATGCCTTTATAAAATAATCCGCTAGATTGCCACTTGAGCGAATTTGCTGGATGTTGATGCCGCCACTCTTTTGGAGATCATGTGTTGCATTGGCTCTTTTATGAATCAATCTCAATGACTCATTTACTCGTGTGTTGCATTGGATGTCTCATTAAAAACCTTAACTAAGAAAACCCTTTGAGAAAAAACTTAGAAAGGAAAAAAAAAAGAGTACAACCATTTGACATTCGGGGTCTTTGACCTTTAGGAGTCAGTCTAATCTTCAGGATTATTTACAATTTGTTACTCCCCCTTAAGGTAACAATCTTCAAGGTTATCTTCAAGGTCTACACTAATATGTGCAACACAAGTTTAATTATTCTCATAGAGAATATCATAGAATATGTCAATATATCATTACTCTCATAAATAGACCAACATCATATTTGTCTCGAAGATAACAAAGGATGGTAAATATTATTCAAATTCTCTAATTGCACATAAGTAAGGAACTTCTAGTCCTCATCTTTGTTATCTTCTATAGGTCTAAATGAGTCTCCATCCACTTCAAGCGATTGAAACAACCATTAGATAGGCATGTGGATGCGATACAATAAAATATCTTTAAAGACCTTTCAGGTAGGTCGACTAGCATAACTCCATCATAGAGATGCTCGATCTACAGGTCGAGACAATTATTAGTTCAACCCAAGTATTTAGATTCAAACTCCGTCCTTAGGCATGAGTTGATTTCATCAAGTACTTTTGTTCATAATAATTCACATATCCTCTTCAGGAGGAATTTTGAGTGATGTGTTCTAATTTTGTATTCCGCGGACTTCTTATCTCTTAGCACCAATAAATCTCTCACGCGTCTGGCGCTAATAAGAATCAATTGATTTATTTTTCTATGAAGAACTTCAGTTCGTTCATGGTGCATATACAACAAGTATATGAGATTTTAATCACTCATTTTGCACTATATAATTTGATGAACTTCAAGTTCATAGTGCGTGAATCTAAATAATTAATCCAACGAGATATTTGCGGCATTCAATCTTTATATTTATGTTTCATATCTCCCCCTAATGCCGACAATGATGTGAGTTGGTTATAAAATCAACAAATCAATGAATAAGATAATACATAATGATTTGCTCTATGTAATTCATTTGGACGGAGTATATATATATAAGTATTATGCTTTTCAGGAGTTTCAATCAAACTCTAGTCATCATTTATGTACCCTTCTGTCAAGGAATACTCATCGTTCTTATTATATCATACACGACTGTACTATTTCAGCCCTGACAATGACTTTTGAAAGCATCTTTTGACTTACATGCTTTGAGCAAGTTAAATCCTTCAGGGATTTTCATATATATTTCACTATCTAGTGAATCATATAGATAGACATTTATTACATCCATAAGGCGCATTCAAGTCTTTGTGACATAAGTAGATTAATCATACTCAAAAATATAATGACGTCTATTATGGGAGAGTACATAATTAATTCCCGGTCTTTGAGAGAAACCTTGTGTTACGAGTATTACCTTATATCTCGTAATTTTTATTTCTCTTTCTAACAAAGACACATTTATATCCTTCGGGGATATTTTTTTTGGATTTGAACTACAGGTCCAAAAGTTTCCAGTTTTTTTAGGAAATATTAATTCACCTTGTATGACTTTTTTCCTCTTTGGCCAATTATTTATAACTTGACAATCTCTTATAGATCATCGTTGATGATCCTCTTTTATCATTTCAAGAGTCATATTAAAGGTGAATATATCGTCATGCGTCCACGACGATATTTGATCTCTCCAATATATTGAGATCTCATTAATTTCAGACGCTAGCAGTTCTTCAGGAACTTTCATTTGATTGATTAATCATATTCGTCATGGTTTGGTTCATATCTTGTACCCCTTTATCTTAGGCACAAAATTTCTTTTAGAACCAACTGGTCGACCATTTTTTTTTTTTTTTTTTTTTTTTGACGAATTTTTAATTCATTTGCTACCATTTGCACTTGTCCTTCAGGGACATTTATTCTTTCGGGGGTATTTGCAGCAAATGTATGACATTGTCACTTCTTATATATACAAAACTTAAAAGCATCAAGAAGTTGGTTTGCAATCTTTTGCAAGTGAACATATCGACTTCTTGTTCACATTGATTACTTCTGGAATACAAATGTGGCTATTTTATTCTTGTACTTTTTTGTTGGATGTAGATTTCACATTGATTACTTCGGGAATCCAAATGTGACATATGTTCCACCTAATGTTGGGAACGTTATTTTATGATAATAACAATCTTAATGTGAGACTCGTTTTTATACGTACGAAACCATTTTGATTATGGACATGAGCAACTAGGTGTTGAATCTCAATCCCAAAGCAATACAATATTAAATCCTCTTCAGGAGGAACTTGGAGTTTAATAAACTCACTCGCTTTATCAAGACAAATCTTCTTGAAGGAATTGAGTTCATTGTTTTTGAACTTGCAGTCTAACAAGTTCTAGATTTCTTCTAGAAATCGAACATTCATGGAAATTAAGAGATTCTTCAGGATCTCTCTAGCGCCCATATGAATTTTCAATTATGTTGCGCATCAAAGTTGCTAGCGAGATGTCCAAACTTATCATGTCAAAGCATAGAGCTCTTTTGAACTTCCGGTTCATGACATGTTTTATCTCACTTATTTTTATGAATGTGTAATACATTCAAGGTGGTAGTGTGATAACTTTTCTTTTGTTAGCTTCTGGCTAAATACAAAAGAATCACTACCTTCATATAATTTCAATATGCTATCCATTGCATATTCTTAAAAACTTAGTAAGTGTCTTCTAGACTTACTAGAATAAAAGGCATGTTCAATAGTTAATTTAGTATCATTTGATAGAATGACACATGCTCTTCTGGAGCCTTCAATAATTTCGATGCACTAGATTTGAAAATCTTTAGGATGCATATACTCGTATCGAGCTTTAGAGATGACAATCAATTATATATTTAAGCAATCCTACTGGGATGCTTCATTTCCGTTGTCTCTCTCATGCCCTCTTATTAGCAGATGAACATCGATATCAAGAGTGCATTAATGTCAACAAGACATAAATAATGTATTTTGTTCGAGAATAACATATATCATCAAGGAATGAGTTGCTCGTTAAGAGCATTTAATATTCTTCTAGAATATAAATGATGCTACTTCAGGAGCAAAAGTTAAATAGTATATAAAAATACTATATTTGAGGCATTTCTACAAACATGTGTTAGTAATGCTACTATTACATTATGGTCATTCTTCGGGGAATATAATTGTCTTACTTCCAGGAGCGAGAAGTTACTTCTATTCAAGATAAAATGAAATCAATAAGTTATAAATTTTGAGATCTATCGGGTCTCAACTATTCTTGAAAAGAAAGTAAATAACAAGAGGCATTGAAAATGCAGGTGTCAAACATAAAGGAGCTCTTGCTACCACTCCATGTAATTAGGTAATACATTAAAGTACAACATACCTTTATATGTTCATTGTTCTTTAGGAACATGTAATCTTATTCAAGATTATTAATTGTGCTACTTCAGGAGCAACAATTAAAATTATGAACATATAGCATTTGCCAAAATAAAAAAAAAAACTTGAATCATTTCTTCAAGAACATGTAGTATTCTTCAGGAATACAAATTTTGCTACTTCGGGAGCAACAATAATAATAATTCAAGAACCAAGATTCGTCCATTAATAAGACATATTATATGAATTGTTCATCAAAAGTACATAATATTTTTCAGGAATATTAATTGTGTGCTGCTTCAGGAGCACCAAATTAAGATTGTATGTATATATAGATATAAATATTATACAGTATGTACCAAAAAAAAATTTGAGGTATACAGTAAATACATAGATAATATTAATAACTCTTTAAGAGTATGTAATATTCTTCAGGAATATTAACTTATGCTACTTATGGAGCAACAATTGAGTTATTTTCAATAAATTTGAATTGCTCTTTTAAGAGCATATGATATTCTTCGGGAATATGGATTGTCTTACTTCGGGAGCAACAATCTAAATGCAACATTAAATAAAAAAATAACAAACAAATAAATAAATAAAAGCGTAATATAAATGCTCTTCAAGAGCATGTAATATTCTTCGGGAATATTGATTGTCTACTTACGGAAGCAACAATTTAAGTTAAAAATATGGTTTTGAATTGGTTTTCAAGAGCATGTAATATTCTTCAGGAATATTAAATTGTGCTACTTCTGGAGCATGACATATTCTTCAGGAATATTAGTATATTGTCTTCTTACGGACGACAATAAATATAATATTTTTCTCGAAGGAAGTGCATGATTCAAAATAAGTAATTGATTTACTTATATAAATCATGCACGAAAATATAACTATAATAATTATATGATTATATAATATAACTATTAATATTAAATAAATAATAAGGGAACGAAACATTAAATAAATAATAAGGGAACGAAACATTAAAGGTCCATGTGTTGCTCGATAAATAAATAAAAATGCAGAGAATTCATCTTGACTTTTTTTTTAATTAAACAAACGAGAGGAGAAGAGGGACACCAACTTGACGAAAACTTAAAAAAACGTGTTGGAGAAAAAATATTATACCTCCCACGGCTGATGTTTTCTTGAGAGGCTCCTTCGTCGATAACGTGTTATAAACTAAGAAAATAATGTAGAGAATAATAGAGAATGAATTGAAGTGTGTATTATTATGAGGGTGGAGCACTTCTATTTATAGAAGATGAAGATGGGCTTTGGTACGACATAAGATGGGTTAATGGGTTCTTAGGGTTTACGTGTGGTCAATCTATATACGGTAAATATTATTTACAACAATTTTTCTATTGTATTTAATTTTATGTTGTAATACAAATCAAATTATGAGATGCATATCCAAGTTAACATTGATCAAATTTTAGAGTATATGGTAAATATAGGACACTAATTGAGGCTACACTTTAATAGTGTATAAAAATTAATGAGTATATTAATTTTCCTATTTAGTTATTATTTTCTAATATATTATAAATGAATGAATTTCTAAAATAAAAATTAATTAAAAATCAAAATACGTGTTATTTTGATAAGTTGTGGATTGATCAAATTTATTTATTGAATATCAATATTGATGGATTTTTAAACAGTGATTTTTTTTTTAAAAAAAATATTACAATTATATTGTAATTGAATTGATGTATTAGATGAAAGTAGTTGAATTGTAATTGGATAGATGAAATTGATATAAGAAAAAATATCAAAATAGTAAATTTGGGTGAAAAGTAGATTTCAGTTAAATTGAAATTAATTTGAATTAAATTTTGCATACGCAGAAAGACGGATATAACACTAAAATTGATTAAAATTGCAAAATCAAACAATTCAATTGAATTGCAATATTGAAATTGAAATCATTCGTTTTTTTTATATATATATAAGATATTGATAGAAAAGTTATTTTGTTTTTGCACTTTTTTGTTATATTAAATGACTATATATTAAAAATACTCTAATTATCTATATCTAGACGAAATAAAATAAGAAAATAATACTCACATAGATTAGGTTTTGATAATTTTATTTTACATTTGGAAATAAAATATATACTTAGTTTTGTGTTTTAAAAGAACTGATTTAAAATTTAAAATTGAGTATGTTTAATAATTTATAGTATATGTTGTCCCCTAATCGGCAATCGCTACCATAATTATGATTTATTTAAATTAACTTTTAGGATTTTTAGTACTACATGCCTCCTATTTTAGGCAACAGTGCAGGAAATAAATATTTAAATATAATTTCAGTAATTGAGAAATCAGAAGTTGCGTCAATCCGACGCCGTTTGATTCCAACCTCCCCTCCTCCGCCCTGCGCCGATCAATCATGGGGGAAGAGAAACCTCTGAAGCAAATGGCGGAAGCCTTCAAAGAATTGACCAATAGATTAAGTCTATTCCCTGAAGGAGAAGAAGCCCAGCTTGAACTGGGTCCGTTCTCTCACGCCTGCTCCCTCGTATCTCCTCTCTTCCGATGCCTTGGCATCGCCTTCAAATTCGCCGAGCTCGATTACGTTGCCAAAGTAATTCTTCTTTTTGTTCAATGGTCATTTTCCTACAGTTTTGTTGTGAGATTTTTAAAATCTCGATATGAAGATGTGTTGATCGTAATGATGAAATTGAGAGGGATGTTTTGTTTGTAATTTTGATTATTATTGATTGTTGAAATATAATTAGGCATGTAGATGTGATTTTTAGTGTTTATGCGTTGATTGTTTTGCAAGTTTGCTAATTTTCATTGCTGTTGGTGAATTTGATCAAACACAATTTCTCCGTTTTTACTGTAATTATAAGCAACTTGTTGAATATGTAGGTTTTGTGTTTTGTGATTTTGAATATCCTATGTTACCTATTCTACTTATCCCATAATCTTACCTGATTCTTTAAATGTATACAAGTTAGTTTTTTTTGTGTGTGTGTTGGAATCTTGATTATGCTATGGTGAAGGATACAATCATACAATCTTCCCTTTGAATACTTATGATTTATTTGTTGTTTGTTAAAATATATAATTTGGTCTATCTTGTTACATTATAATTGCCATTGTTAACTGTGGTTGGCCTTAAATATAATTGTTAATAATCATAACTCATTCAAGGTTAATGATCTTGCGGAGGCATCAAAGTCGATAAGTATGGTGACAGCAATGATGGAGGATGATATCAAATCTGATTGCGTGCGCAAGGCGGGGAGTCACACCAGGAATCTTCTGAGAGTGAAGCGTGGAATCGACATGGTCAAGGTTTTGTTTGAGCACATTGTTTCGTCAGAGTACGTCCTCTTTCTTCAGTTTCCGCACTTGATAGTTTCTTGATGGCGTTGTTAGTTGTTACTATCTTCCCTATTTGTTTCCTCGATTTTTTGGCTGCGATTGGACAGAGTCTAAAGTGATATCTAGTGTGCTTGCTTATGATGTTTGGGATGGAAGCTTGCGACAATCGGATGTTGAATTATTTACGCACTTAGAGTTGGAATCAATTGATTATAAGTCATAATCTAGTTGGAATCAGTTGATTACACTTTATAAGCTTACATTAGATTAGAATCGTAGCTGAACATGTGAAGACCAATTATTACAGTCTTGAAGAATTAGGATCACATAATTGCCTTTTAGTATATACACTCTCAAACAAACGAACATACAATTATATTTGTATACGTGTGCATAAAATCTGATGCAGTATATATCTATCTCGGAGTTACGAATTAGTGATTTCAACAAACTATATCATACCCATATTATTGTTTCAGAGTTGCCTACATTATCCTAAATTTTGAGCATTTAACGGAGATGCAAACCTCACATATCTATGTATTTCACATACCCTATTTGTGAAAACAATCTTTTAATTTAGGCGATGTTATTGATTTCTTGAGTCTCTAAGCCTAGCGTAAGGACTTGTCATATAAAGCTTCTTACCTTGATTATTTCTGGCTGATCTAAGCCTAGCCAAGCTTCAAAACTTGATTATTTCTTGATGATCTGGCATAAAGACTTAGTTGTATAAATCTTCAAACCTGGATTTGTATAGGGGCAATTCCCTTAGGGATCCAGCTTCAAGGTCCTACGGACAAGTTTTTGCTCCGTACCATGGATGGGCCATCAGAAAAGCAGTTTCTGCAGGAATGTACGCCCTCCCGACGAAACAACAGCTGTTGAATAAACTGAATGAAGATGGTGAGTTTTATGCTTCTGCACATCTCTTATTTTCCTAATAGATATTATTTGATGATCATACACGTGTTCTGCTCATGCTTCTCCATATGACATGTTGATCCGTATGCATTTATTCGATGGAGTAGGTTTTGATTCTATTCAGTTTAGATTTTCCATCACGCGTACATAAGCAAAGCAAACTCGGTCATTCAAACCGAGGACTCTGGACATGTTACTCATTTTGACTACATTTACAGCATAGTTCCTCCTTCATCTTTCCAGTTATTTGTATTTGTATTTGCATTTGCTCGCTATATTCGCGTATTATTGATATATTTTTGTCTTTCAGAAACATCAGCAAGAATTCAGATGCAGAATTTCGTAGACTCAGCAGCTCTAGTGGTTAAGTATATTGAGCAACTCTTCATCTCAAGAGGATTAGGAACTGACTGGTGAAAAATGGGACTTTTTACTTCTGAATCTTATGATTTATTTGTCTGATATTATTCTACTGATTTGATCTCATCATCGTCATTCTTGTATCTTCAATAAGTCAAACAAATGACTACTATATTTATTAGTACGTTGTAATAATTACTATGGAAGTATTGGTGTCTCTTGGCTAAATCAAATCAATTTTTATTTTATTTTATTGTGTGTATCTTTGTGAACATAAAACTAATTATATGTGAAAGACTCGACTTAAAAGGCGTTGATAGATTTCAATAAGCGAGTTTAGAAATAAAAAAGTTGATTGAAAATAAAGTTGGTATTTTGAACAAATGTCTCGTGAAGAGGGTCCATATATTCCTTGTCCATTTTGGTGAAAGTCTCGAGACATTGTTTCACTCTTAAAATTGTTGATTATGTATTTTTTATCTTGAAAATATAAAATTTACTCAGAATTTAAATTTTTGAATCCGTCCCTAAAAACATCGCCAACGCAACATTAATTAGCAAGAGAATCACATGAATCACTACCGTATTCATGCTATATATATATAATACAGTATGCTTGGGTTAAAAAGTAACATAGATGGTTTATTTCTGAAAATTTACTTACAAAGGCAAAATAGATGAATTCAGTGCATGGGCATCATTTTCACCTGTTTTGTATTAGTATTTATTATTAGTATCTTATTCGACCAGTGGAGCTATGTAACAATTGGTCATAGTTATAAAGTTATGTGAAAGACGTATATTCAAGGAATGAAAAAAAACGACGTGTATCAAATGAATAGAGAAATTGATGATAGTTATAAAGTTAGATGAAAATGTACTAGAAAAATGTATAGATATTTATAAAGTTCGGTGGACATGTATAGCAAAAGAATAGAGAAATTGATGATATTTATAAATTAAGTGAACACGTATATTAAAGGAATAAAAATATACTACATATTAGAAGTTAGGTGAATCAATAGAAATATTAATGATATTTATAAAGTTAAGTGCACAAGAATAAAAATAGACGGTATTTGTGAAGTTAGGTTGAACTCATAATAGGGATATTGATGATATTTATAGAGTTAAGTGAATACGTATATTAAATAAATAAAAATTTATGCTATTTTTCAAGTGAGTTGAACCTATAGAGACATTGATTGTATTTATAAAGTTAAATATACTAAAGAATAAAGAAATCGACCAGTTAGGTGAACTCATATTAAAATGATGATATTTATAAAGTTAGGTGAATACGTAGATGAAAAGAATCTTTGATCAATCCTATGCACACATTTCAAGCTAGTTATGATGTGCATTATTTGTGTGGGGAGGAGGTCACCTATATCACTATAGATTCCAAGTAAGTGGTCATGATGTCTCAAAATATATATATATATATATATATATATTAACTTATAAGAAGAATAATATTATCAATATTTCATCTTTGACGTCCAAATTGCACATTAAAGTTGAAGCTAGGAAATGATCCGCATAATTAATAAGTATTTTATCTCAATTCAACTTCTTTCTTTTATTTTAATAAAAATTGAAGGCTCATTTATTTTTGAAGCGATAACTATGCACATGAAAACTCCTTTACTGTCGACAACACTTGATGCTTAAATTTTCGTCGTGAGTCGTGATAATTATTCTTAATCGGTGCCCGATTATGTGCAATTATGCGTACTGGTTTCACTTTTCATGGTATGTTTTTATGTTTTTCATATACAAAAAAACACATTTTTTACTTTTTTTGAACGTTGAGATGTCTTTCAATATTTTATAATAAAATAAATTTGCAACCAGTATTAGGATGTGTATTTATGAATTCCAACTGTCTGGATTCAAATTCAAAAGCAGATGCATGCAACTACAGTAGTCTGTAACATTCTTGATTTAGATTCAAATTCAAATTTTGGTTTTTTAATCTGTCAATCCTCCCGCCAAAATAACACGCACTGTGCGTGGTCTCATTTTATATTTTACTTCTTTCAAGACGAATAAAGTGCTTACATTTAAATATTTAGAAACTGGTTTGATGAAATATCTCAATTTACTAATTTAGCTAAATAAATTCGTAGCATATGTCACCTTAACATGATAAAAAATTCATTAGTTTGTTTTTTATTTTTATTCCATAAGAAACTAATATTTATATAGAGAGAGAATCATGTAGGAATACACATTTAACATGAGAATTACGATATATATACAATTTATATTAAAAAAATAGACATGCAAAATTCTTACAACAAAAATTAAATAGATGAATTAAAATCAAGCAAATCATTTATCAACTAAGTGTTAATATTATTAGTATTGTATCCAATTAGCGGTTACAAGTTAACCTATAAAGCTAGAAATGTGTGAGTCTGCCACTCTGTCACATTAAGGGTGGTTTAACTCTTCTGTGTGGTTTGCAGGCTATTGCACAGGAGCGAGGTTTACCCTGTGCGCACCAAAGGTAGCGGCTGCGGGTTCCTCGTCAACAAAAAAAAAAAAAGAATAGAGGGGGGCCTAAGTGTTAATATTATTAGTATCATATCCAATTAGCGGTTACAAGTTAACCTATAAAGCTAAATGAACACGTATGTTAAAAGAACAGAGAAAATACTGATATTTAAAAAGTTTAGTGAACATATATATTAAAGAGATATAAAAATTCATGATATTTATAAAGTTAAGTAAATGCTCAGATCAAAGTAATTGTTGTCTAGTCATTTGCACACATTTCAAGCTTGGCAAGATGTGATATGGATTATTAGGGTATTATTATCTTTTACCCCTTATTACCACTGAATATAGATTCAAAATTCAAAATTCAAAATAAATGGTTATATGATGTCTTAAATGTTTTTTTTTTTTTCAAACTTTTATCAATATCTCACAATGGCATCAAACTGCAATAAAAATGGATTAAAGTCATAAGAAACACAGGATATACTCCTAAAAGTTTTGAAATGACATAACTACAATATCCTCTACTTATTAAAATCCAAACGCTTTTGGGATGTCGTTAAAAACCAACGAATGTATGAATCCAAACTCATTGGGAACGTAATGAATTTATTCATATAATCAGCTTGCTTTTATTGTTATATGGAGAGTCGCTCCACGCATTAATTAACATAAAACATATAGTAATACATTTATATTTGTCTTTTGTTGAATTTTTACAGAACTCGAAATTATAACAAATCAACATTTTTGCTGGAGTTGGGCTAATGCGCATTTATTAAAATATATTTTATTGATTAATGACTTGATTTTTAAGTGAATCTTTAAAATACTAACCTACATTTTTTTCTCAAAATGTTACTCTCCCAGAAATTTATCAATTTATTATCCTTTTGAAGATTAATTTCTTAGCAAAATGAACTCTTCAAAAAAAAATTATTATCAATATTACTTTAAATATTATCATAGTAATATTTTGATAATTAGTTTTTCAAGAGTAATATTTTGAATATTAACCTTAAATTGTCACATGATTTTTTTTTGGCAAGCATTCCAAATAAAAACATATTTTATGAGTTTAAACTAATTTTCAATGTAATAAATTTTGTATTTTCATAACTATTAAATAATCAAGATTTGTAAAATAAATCATTTTACATGAGAAATTAGTATTTAGTGCATAAAATTATATGACAAACATGTCTAATATTGTATTATATCATATAATGTTTGTAATTTTATGCTACAATATACTATAAAAATTAAATATAATAATATTTATTTTATGGAATTCAAATATTAATATAATTTTATTGTTAATATTAAAACATTTATTTAGCATATTGTGATTTTAATCATGCTTGTAACAATTGGATTCTTACAATTATGAGATATTAAAATCTCATAACATATGATACATATTTTTTATGCACTAGTATGTATGTGCAGATGCATTAGTTTTTTTTAAGGGCCAAAATCAGCAGTAGCCAAATAGTAAGGAACGAAAAACAATTATAGCCATCGTTTAAAACAAAACACATATATAGTCATTTTGTCCTTATACGGCGCTGGGCCGATGGGGGGGCCGATGGGGTAGTCAATCGGCCCTGTTGAAAACAGGCGAATTCTCCCCATCGGCCGAGCCACTTAACCTTATTTGTTGATATTATAGGGTCGAAGGGCCGATGTATGGCCGAAGTGGTGTCCATCGGCCCTCCCCGCCATCGGCCCAAAAAAAATAGGCCGACGGCCGAACAACCAATCGGCCGAAGAAGGGCCGAAGGAGGGCGAAGGTGGGTATACGGCTGGGTGATGATTCTATCCTCAAGCCTTTGTTTCACTCAGTGGGAAATGATTCTATCTTCTATACTTGAACCAAGCTCGGTAGCCTTATGTACTACGAATCGTTGAGAAGATTTGAAGATCCCAAAACCCTATCCGATTGGTGAACCATTCCGTTGTATATGTTGTTTGTCTCCGAGGTTTCGGACTCGGTAGACACTCTGCTCCGGTCAAGGCGCTCGGTAGCTTATTTGCCTCGGCACCGGTGTAGAAGACTTCGGTGATCTTGGACTCGGCGGGAGCAGATATGCGAGAGAGTCGATCGGACCGAACTCCGGCGGGAGTAGTTCACCTGGACTCGAGGGCGATCTTCGATAGACTTATCTCATTTGTCTATCTACCGAATACAAGGTCGGACTCGAGCATCGGCGGATAGTCTTCGGGGCTGTCGAGAATCTTTTGAAAGACAATCAGGCATTGTCGCTATACGAGGATGAGAGAAGTCGGCTTCGGCTTGTCTCGAAGTCTGTCTTTGTCTCAACCGCTCTATCCGCCTCGACAAATGACAAACATACACGTGTCATCCTACCTACTAAAGGCTGCAAGTCAACACTTTCCGAGAAAGGAGGAAAAGCGCACTGTTACCTACGCCAAAAGAGCCGTTTGCTACCAAAAAGAGAGAGAGAAGAAGATCGTCTCCAACGGATCTTTCTCAATCTCTGCTCTATAAATAGAGGGATCATTCAAGATTTGAAGCACACGAGAGAGTTCACGAGCTAACGAAGAAATGAACACTCACACGAACATTCAAACGAGCGAATTCCAAAAAGCCTAAGTCTTCCGCAAGAATCGAAAGAGTTATCTCCGGCGAAAGACTACCTCTAAGCTCATAAGGGAACCAAGCTGAACCGACAATAAAGCATCTAGTATCCAAGCGACGTGACACGAACTTATAGCTAAACCTCAGTTGTTCGTCGCTCTAGAAACTACATTCTTGTTCCCATCCCTCTAACCCTAAGCTCAACCGATATATCCATAGCTTAGACGAAAGAGTTTACCTTTGAACCCAATCCTTATTGTATAAGGACTCCTTCACTTTGTTGGAGAAGTTTGTCAAACACTTTAAGTTTGATAGAAGTGTAAGCCGGGACTTGCTCGATATAATCCCCAAGCCACGGCTTTGTCCTTGCACAAGTCGGACCGAGACTAACTCGGTATAATAAATAACCTCCCGATCTATCGGGACAGTGGACGTAGGATTGTTGATATCCGAAGCACTTTAAAAATCTCTCGTGTCGTTTACTTACGTTCTTTCACTGTTACATTGATTTTACTTGTGCATCCTGAACATCTTATTTAAAATCAATTAACTGTCTCAGTATACTGAACTTCTTATCTACTGAACTGAGACTTAAAACGTTTTCTCATAAAAACTGATTTGGGCCTACACTATTCCGCGCACTGAACTCTTGCTGATCGATAATGAATTCTGACCTAGTCAGTTAGCAGATCTCAGCCGAGTCAGACTTTTAGCCTTTAACACGATTCGAACGGTTATGCAGTCCGCACTGAATCATTTCGATCACGGCATCTTCCTGAATAGGACTGTTCGTGTTCGAAGTTGAGAAATTTGGATTCAGGTGTATTCACCCCCCCCTCTACACCTGAACTCACTCTCGGGACCAACAATTGGTATCAGAGCAGGAGTTCCTTAAGACTCTTGTCACTTTGAGGCCGGGTCTATTCGAGACGGATCCGGAGGAAAACGTTTTTCACCGCATATCACTCTACATTCATATCAATATTCTTCATGGCTGATATGTCAGGTATAAGAATGGTACCCATGTTCTCGATGGAGAATTATGGAGTATGGCGAGTCAGAATGGAAGCACATCTGACATCCCTCCATGACAGTATGACTGAAGTGCTTGAAGATGGACATATCGTTCCCATGATCGATAGTGTTGTAACTCAAGTGAAGGAGGAGGAATGGTGGCTCGGGAAGAAGATCCCTAAAGACGAAGTCTCTTCACTCCCGAAGAGAAGAAGCTTCACAATCTAGGCCGAGTCGCCGGGAATGCCATACTAACCACTCTTAGCGATTCTTATCTTGGCGGGGGTTCGGGAATGCAAAACCGCTAAAGAACTGCGGGATGCTCTAGCGCTTACCGAGTCGAGGGACTCGGAAGATTAAAGCAAATAAACTAGCACTAGAACTCCAAAAGCTGGAAAGCTTGTCTCTCGTGCCTGGTGACAAAATCGAAGATCTGAACGTCAGATTTACCAATCTGATGAACTCAATCAACGGGTTGGGAAAGACATTCAAGAACCGAGAAATGAATCTAAAGATGCCGAGGGCACCGCCTCGGGCGGACACTTGGACACCTTTTGCCACTCTATTGCGACATTCCGATTTAGATGTTGTCTCTCTCGACCATATCTTTTCGGAATTACAGGCGAGGGAGTTTGAGTTCGACGGACCTCAAAGAAAGCCGAGAGGCGAAGCCGACACAAAGATCGACCATGCTTTCAAAGCAACGATCGGCCAAAGGCATCTCCCGTGACGAGCAAGACGACGAGTAAGGCCGAGCCTTCACTCAATGATCTACAAGAAGGAAGTCTCGCTCGAAGTATGCGCGTTGCTCGTTGTAAAGTATCGAAGGAGAAAGAGAGGCATAGAAGGCCGACTAAAGCATACCGAGGACACAAAAGGTAAGTCGGAATATACACCAAAACGCACTCCCGACTCACAATCTTCCGAATGCGAAAGAAAGATGACTCGAGACCCTCAAGGTGCAACCAAAGAAGAAAAAGTCATCACTTGCTACAACCGCAAAAAGCCGGGACATTATCAATATGATTGTCCCGAGCTCGAGTAGTCTTTGAACGCGCGAGCACGTAAGGCAAGGGAGAGAGAAATTCGCCCGAAAAGACAATCCTACATAGTCTGGCGAAATCTCGGACGACTCGAGAAGAGGTCGACTCCTTTTATGGATTCATCCGACGATGAAGCGGCCTTCATGGCCTTAGAGCATGAAGCGAGATGAATCGGCCGAAATGTGCATGATGGCGGGCGAAGAGGATGAGGTAAATTCTCATGAACCAGCCAACTCCTCTTCACACCGCACACACGACATCAGTTTCGGTGCATATGGGAATTTGGACATCACAACCGCATATGAAGATCTACTAGATGAACAAATTCAAATGAGTCTGCAGCTCAGCAAGACTCTTTAGGAGTTGGATACCCTGAAAGTGGAGAATCAGAGACTTTCTCAGGAGAGTCAGGTTACTACTGAGGACGAAGGACTTGTGGTGAGACTCGGGGGAGGAGATAAACTCTCCGATGGCCAAGTCTCGAGCATCAAGAAGATCGGATTTCGGTTTTGACCAATGACTTGACTCAAAAAGATCTTGGCCCGAGTCTGGCTGAAGCAAAACTGCCGGGACTTCGGACCGAACATGATGCATCGAAGAAAAGTGATGATGTGCGGAGGAACTGATGACTGAGAGGTACATGGGCGCTGAAAAGAAATTGGAGGCTATGCTAGCAAGCAACAAGCCAAAGCACTGCAAGGAAGGACTTGGATTTAGCCAGGGAGCTTCCTCGTCTGCCCCAGTACACTCAAAAGGACGGCTTGCTGATAGGTTTGTTCGAGGAAAGACCATCAATGCTGATATACTGAACCCCCTCGCAAAGAACAAACAAAAGATGAAAGCACCTCATCCTACTCAGCAGCATTCTGACAACAAGATCAAAGCCAAAGTACCCCAGTTCAGTCAAGGGGGAACCAGCAAATCAAAATTGGCCGATCAGTATGGACCTCCAAAACTGACACATCCAGCTCAGTATGGGTTATATTATTATGAACCTATAGTCAGAAGAGGATCCAAAAGTCAGGAAAGGAAACGAGAAAGCCGCACGTAAGGCAAAGGTCGGCGATCCACCGGCTCGGAAGATTAGGACTCCTGAACCTCGAAGCCTCGAAGTCACCTATGACCGATCCGGTGGTCGAGATATGTTGACTCTAGTGGAAAGAAGATGTGCGAAACCACCGGGGTTGTTAGACAAATTTGGGTTATTAAAACTAACACCTAAGGACCCAAAATCAAAAATAAAGGGTACCTAAATATAATTCTATTTTGCAGGTGCGCAGAGACCCATGGTATGTGGACAGCGGATGCTCAAGACATATGACATACCAAAGGAGTCCACTGAAGAATTATATCACTGAAGAAGGACCCAGAATTGAGTTCGGAGACAATGCAAAAGGTTATACTAGAGGATATGGAACACTCGGCATTGGACCGCCAAAGTTCCAAGAGTATCATATGTTGAAGGACTTCAAGATAACCTTCTCTCTGTTAGTCAATTTTGTGATAACTCAAATAGAGTGGTATTTGACGCTGGTTTCTGTGATGTTATTGATAAATCTACAGGGAAAACAGTGTTATCAGGTTCGTGCAGAAAGAACATATATGTTGCTGACTGGAACTCAACAGAACCTAAAGCTTGTCTGTTGGCGAAGAACGATAATCGAACGGGGTGGCTATGGCATAGAAGACTCAGCCATCTCAACTTCAAGACGCTCAACAAACTAGCAAGAGACACTCTAGCAAGGGGACTGCCGAATGAAATATTCGAGCAAAGACACTCGAAGTGTGAAGCATGTGCGAAGGGAAAGCAAACAAAGAATCAAAATCCAACAGTTCCATCTCCTTCCACTGATGGAATCCTTCAGCTGCTACATATGGATTTGTTCGGTCCAGTCTCCCCAGTGACGATCAGAGGCAAGAAATATGCATTAGTGGTCATAGATGACTACTCGCACTACACATGGGTCATATTCATTGCCAACAAGTCTGACGTCAAAACAGAGTTACCAACGCTTCTGAAAAGGCTCAGTGTCGAGAAGAACACCAAGATCAGAAAAATACGTTCAGACAGAGGAACCGAGTTCCTTAATTCCATGGTAGAGGAGTTCTACGAGGCGTAAGGAATAGAGCATGAGACATCGGCTGCCCGCACACCTCGGCAGAAATGGAGTTGCTGAACGAAAGAACAGAACTCTCAAAGAAGCAGCTAGAACTCTACTCGCAGATTCAGGACTCCCATCCAAATTCTGGGCAGAAGCAACGGATACTGCGTGTTACACTCAGAATAGATCTCTACTGACAAAGCAGCATAAGAGGACACCATATGAACTATGGAACGGCAGGAAGCCTTCTCTATCTTATTTCCATATCTTTGGTTGTTCATGCTTTATCCACAATAATGGGAAAGATCAGCTGAAGACTTTTGATAGCAAGTCAGATCAGGGAGTATTCTTAGGATACTCTCGGGTCAGCAAAGCTTTCAGAGTATTTAACTATCGGACTCTTTGCATGGAGGAAAGCCCTCATGTTGTTTTTAACGAGTTTGCTACTAAAGACAGGAGCAATAACTCAAATTCTGAATCTGAGGACATCAGTAGACAGCTACAGGATCTAAGCTTAAAGGACAAACCTGAAAAGATCCAGCTATGTTGGGATGATGATTCAGACGAAGAAACTGAAGACAGATCTACTGAATCTCAACCAGCGGAGCATGTAGCTCAGCAGATTGATTCTCCCGAACAGAATCAATCCCAGGTAACTTAGGTCGATGAAGAAACCCAAGAGGTAACTGAGACCACTACTGAGAATAACAACTCAGGGGGAACATCTAGTAATGTTCCTGAGCTGAATGCCCCTGAACCTGGTGACTCAATAGACCATACTCTTATCACTGAAATTCTTCAATCTCAGAATAGTACAACTGAAATGCCTAACTCACCTACTATCTGTGTTGAACAAATTTCAGATGAAGAGCTAAAACTTCGTAGATCGTGGCTCGATGCTCACACTGCTGATCTAATCATTGGAGATCCCTCAGCTAATGTCAAGACAAGATCCAGATTCTGTCAAGGAGAAAGCGCATTATTTTCCTGCTTCTTGTCTACTGAAGAGCCTCGAGACCATTGAGGATGCATTAAAGGATGCTTGACCCGGATCATAGCTATGCGGGAGGAGGCTGAATCGGTTTACGAGAAACGAAGTGTGGGAGCTTGTAGACAGACCCCGTCATCAACATGTCATTGGAACCAAATGGGTCTTCAAAAACAAGCGAGATGAAAACAACGTTATAGTAAGGAACAAAGCAAGGCTCGTGGCTAAAGGCTACTGTCAAGCTGAAGGAATAGATTTCGATGAAACCTTCGCTCCAGTTGCAAGATTGGAGGCAATTAGACTATTCCTAGCCTACGCAACACATCAAAGATTCCGAGTTTATCAAATGGATGTGAAGTCTGCGTTCCTGAATGGCGTGCTTTGAAAGAAGAAGTCTATGTGGAACAACCTCCCGGCTTTCGGCGGGGACATCAAGTATATAGACTCGAAAGGCTCTGTATGGGTTAAAACAAGCACCCAGGGCTTGGTACGATACCCTGTCTGAGTTTCTTCTTCAGAAAGGTTTTCAGAAAGGCACAGTAGACCGCACTCTATTCAGCATTCGACTGGAAGAAGACTTATTACTTGTGCAGATCTACGTGGATGACATCATATTCGGATCAAAGAATGTCATCATGTGTCAACAATTTGAAAAGATGATGAAGGATAAGTTCGAGATGTCAATGATGGGAGAAATGAACTACTTCCTTGGTTTTCAAGTCAAGCAATCGGAAAGGGAACGTTCATCAACCAAGGCAAATACACTCGAGACCTCATCAAAAGATTCGGTTCGCACATCCGGCAAATCTATCAAGATCCCGATGTATACTAATATGAAGATAGATCTTGATAAAGAGGGAGTATCAGTAGACCAAACCGAATATCGTGCTATAATTGGTTCTTTATTATATTTAACAGCTACACGTCCTGACATAACTTATGCTGTAGGTGTCTGTGCTCGATTTTAGGCGAATCCGAAGCAAAGCCATATGGACTCAGCAAAGAAGATTCTCCGCTATCTCCGAGGAACACCTGACATGGGTTTATGGTATCCAGCTGATGATAATATTGAACTAACTGGCTATTCGATGCGACTATGCGGGATGTAGAATTGACCGAAAATCAACTTCAGGAACATGTCAGTTCCTTGGCAGCAAGCTGATCTCATGGTTTTCAAAGAAACAGCACTCAGTAGCTACATCGACTACTGAAGCTGAATACATGGCTGTCGGAAGTTGTTGCGCCCAAATCCTTTGGCTGAGACAAGAATGAGAGACTATGACGTCATTCGGAATGAAGTGCCGATCTTCTGCGATAGTACCGGTGCCATTGCAATCACTCGAGAATCTCGTACTACACACGAGATGCAAGCACGTGGACATCGAACATCACTTCATTTGTGACCATGTCGAAAAGAAGGATATCGAGGATGGAAAAGATCCCATACCGACAAGCAACGGGCGACATGCCGACCAAGCCTCTAGGCGAATCCGATTCGAGAGAACTTTCAGTAGAGCTAGGTCTGTTGGACCCTACTGACCCCAGTCAGTAAGAAGGTTCCATGAGAGGACCATTTCAGTAAGGGGGAATGTTCACTCTCAGTACTGAATGTATTCAGATACGTAGAGATTCGAAACCATCTACACGAGGTATCAGCTGACTACTATGTTCAGCTGACAGGTTTGCGTATCTCTACTCAGTAGTAATTTATATAACAATACCTTGCATTTATGACAAAGATTCAGCATGATATTAATATCTCTTGGTTTGTCTTTATTATTAACGAATATCATTTAATGCACGACATTCCATACATAAGCTTCTTTGAACTTCTCGCGCATTTAATGCATGTCTTTTCACAGTTACTACTTAGGCTATTTTTACAACTGGCTTTGACTTAGGCGGCATATGCGATCATTACCTATAATATATCTTCTAATCTTGACCGTCCATTCTATAAAGCAGTTTAAACACAACCTTTGATCAAATAACTGTTCATCTTCCCGTTTGATATATATATTTGATCATATCTTCTCAAACCGCCATTAGCATACTTCAAATCTTTCAAGTCCAAAAATCCGAGATTTGCAAAAGCAATCCTTACTTACAACTTCATCTTTATATCTTATCTCGATTTTAATTGGTACTATGGCGAACATAGCCGTATATGCCCCTCATAACATGGAGGACATTCTTGCAAAAGGCCGTGTGCAGGTGCGAACCGGTCATGGAATTCGATGCGTACGACCTAGACTACATGGATGAGATCTTCGCATCTCTACGGGAGTCCGGTGCCGGAGAAGTTTCTTTCGAGGAAGCCAACGTTCTTCCTTCCTCGACAGTGGCCGAGATGTACCTCAACTCGGACTCCATCTCTGGGAGACATCATTGGGAGGGTCGAGAACTTACTCCATCAACAATGCTTCCCAATCTCCGAAACGTATATCTATCAAGGAAGCGATGAAGAACGACTTTGACTTGCCATCCGAAGGAATCGGCACCGTAGGCTACAATGACGACTCGGTAGATGAGTACCTATCCATATTCTCGCGGAAAGCCAACAACCTTCGAGTGCTTTTCCCAAGAACGCCATGCTTTACCACAATATAGAGCACTTGGCTTACATAGTCACTCAGTGGCGACATGCCAAGTCGGCTCATTCGATCAGGGTCTCCCGACCTAAGATCCAATTAATGATGGCGATATACGATGGCACTAAGATCAACTTGGACATATTTCTTCATCCGAGAATTCATGATCCAAGCGACCAAGTTTGACAAGTCAACACGCATCCCGAGCGCGAAGGGGAAACTACTGTATGGGCTGAAGCTCTCGGTAATGATTGAAGACCACCGTGGTTCGAGATCAAGTCACCTTTGATGATAAAGAGTACTTCAATGTGAAAAAGGTGCGCTTCCATAACCGGTTTGTCTGCCCTTCGGCAGATAGGGTCGAGTCCCCAAGCTCAACCGACTAAGCCTCGGCAGTCGCACCTTCAAAGAAGAGAACACCTCCGGCCAAAAAATATCCAAGGCATCGGCTAAGAAACCGAAGAAAGCCATCCCGGACGTGCTCGCTGAATCCGAGGTATCACTCGAAACTCTGGCTGAACGGGCTACTCAAGAACCTATTCAGCCTTTGCGGCTAATAGATGAGCCGAGTCTTCCGAGAAGACTCAATCGGTGGAGAAGGGAGTCTCCATCGAAGAACCAATAGAGATGGAACAAGGGGAGGCTACTTGAAGCTCACGGTGAAGAAATTCAACGCCTAGACAGCCCCCTCACAGTTCCTCCACTCGGCGATATGCCACTGCCTGAACAGCAGACGTCTCCAATCGACTTGGAATCTGAGACGGCGTCTGAAGAAGAAACAATCAGGATGGAAGCGTCAGTGATTCTATCCAGAGCATCCCGAGAAATTCTTCAACTGATTCCGGAGCTTGCTGACTACTCTGATCTGATGCTTATTGCCAAATCAGCAAGACTCCACATGTTGCTGCGACATCAGGAGTGGCCTCGTCTACAACGCCTAGTTCTCCACTTTTCCTGTCAGCAGCTTCATGAAGAAGAACTGAGATTGAGGGAACAAATAGGCTATTCAAAGCCTGAAGACCTCAGCTCAATGGAAAATTTGAGGGCTGCAATGCTGGCAATGGTACATGATCGACAACTTACCTTAGGCCCAGCACCCTCAGATGGGTCAGACCATGACGACCCACCCAGTGATTCGAGCCCCCGGAAAGCTCGGTGAGGGAAATCCCCGAGACAAGGATACACTCACTTCGAAGAAGCTCGGCGTCCGCTCGGTATCCTTGGACTGCGAAGTCGACGGGCCGGTACCTCGGCATCCACGAGCCCGCTCGGCCCTTGTTGGAATCTCGCATTCGAGGTAGCGCCCAGCCCGCATCGTCGACGTTCCAAGTATGTGGCGAGGGCTATTAAAAGCCAAGGCACTCAGAACCGTGCCCTCGCCAAGGCAAGTCCACCGCTACGAGCTTCAGGGGCTGAAATCCTCTATGTCCCAATCGGCCGCCCCCGATGTCTCTCGCCATTGTCACTCAAGCACCGGCTTAGCGGCCAGACGAAATTTGATGATCGGCTCGGGATCTTCCAGGAAAGGACAAGCTAAGCTTCTTGCAGAGTTCAAGGCATCTTTGTCTACTCATTCTGAGTCCTTCGCTGAACAAGCCCAGGCCACAGAAATCAAACTTGGAAACATTCAGTTGGTCGTGGAAGATAAGATCTCTGAAAGGCTGAAAGAGTTCAAGGAAGCGGCTGAGAGGAACGAGCTGCATGAGGCTCTGACTAAGATCAACGATCATCTTGATGATCTGTCAACCTCTTACAAAAGTCTGAAAAGGTCAGTACTAATCCCTACCCCGGCTGTTATTGATGATGCCAAAAAGGGGGAAGGAAAAGAGAAGGAAAGAAAAGAGGAGAGTACAGCAAAGAAGAGTACTGAGAAGCTGACCCCCGCCAAAACTGAAAAATCTAAGCGTACAGCAACTCAGAAGAAGACTCAGACTGAAATGGGTGAGGCCCAGGGTGTCCCAGCTGCGAGCACAGCTGAGACCGGCCCAAGTGGCTCAGGAACCCAAGCTGCTCATGGGACTCAGACTCCCACTGATATCATTAAGGAAGTCGCAGAGTATGCTGAGGAGGCTGGCGAAGATTCGGAGTGAAGAGGAAACACCTCTCCCTCCACTTGTTCGGGGCAAAGGCAAAAAGATACTTTGGAACTCCCGGCCCCTCCAAAGAAAGAAAACGAAACGATACATCTCGGTCGAGGAGGAGGCTCGAGATTGTCGGCGATGAAAAGTCGGCAATGGAGATTCTTTGAAGCAGAAGCTGTAAACAAGCCTAAGCATAAGCCTGTGAAAAGAAAATCTAAAGCTCCAAGCAGAGGAGGAAGAAAGCTTGCGCAGGCTACCTCCAAGGAAGCTCGGGATCGAAGACGATGAGGACAGGGGAAAAGGAGAAGGAGCGAGAAGAAGCAGTGCGAGAAGCGGGGGTACATCGAAAGAAAAATCCGGTACCCCTGCCGACTCGGAAGATGCCTCCCGAAAACCTAAAAGAGCTAGATGATGAGGCCGAAGCCATATTCGCCCGGATGGACGGATACTTATATAGAGGCGAAGAGGCGAGACGGATCGAGGCTACGAGAAACAGAATCCACTTAGGCCGATCCGGGAAGCTCGAGGAAGCGTGCGAGGAAGAAGCCGAGGCACGTGAACTCCTGCTAAAGCCGACATTCCCTATCGTTACGGGAAGTTCGGAAAGAAGGCCACCGATCCGAAATCTCACGAGATGGCCGAGAACAGACGCAGTGGATGCCGGCTCAATTCACTCGTGAGATGGGAAAATTCGAAGATTGAGTTCATCAAACGCTATTATTTACGGAGATTACGGCCGAACAAGTCTCAGAGCTGAAGCTTATGCTGAATGGATGATGCTTACTGAAGCGGATCTCTACACCCACTTGTATAATGCCATTTCAGAAGGGAAAGAGATTCAGATTCCCGGACCTAGTATCATTCCACCTCCAAGAAGAATGGATGACTCAATTCATGTTGCGACTATTGAAGCCGAAGTGAAGGACGCCTGGCGATCAAAGATTCTTACAAGATGATAACCCAGTGACTTCGCGGAATACTTGAAGCCGAGAAAGACCACGTACCGAATGCATGGTGTGCCACTTGCACGAGACACAATCGCAAGGATTCATGGACCGGATTCGGCCGGTTTAGGCGCCCATAGTCTTAGTATTCTCGTCTTCATAGTCTAGCAAGATTTGTAATGTACTAAAGCTGAATCACTCTTATATATACAAATATTCTTTTGGCTCGACAACAACTTGTTGTCTAAATAGCCGTGTTTGTCTTATGCTTTAACACTCGAATCACTAAAGTGATTCCCGACACACACTCACTTTCTTTATTACTTGTCGGTTTATTGCTTTGTTAGATTCTCGCTAGTATTGCTTCTATGTAATGGGGGAAGTTATTTTTGCCCCTGTTTTTCGTTAGTCTAGAACCGATGGAACATCTCCTCCGATCTTACTTGTACAATTGTAAGGAGATTTGTTTACGTGCGTTTAGTGTTAGCATAGATGATAGGTTTTGGCATCATCAAATAGGGGGAAATTGTTGGGTGATGATTCTATCCTCAAGCCTTTGTTTCACTCGGTGGGAAATGATTCTATCTTCTATACTTGAACCAAGCTCGTAGCTTTATGTACTACGAACTGTTGAGAAGATTTGAAGATCCCAAAACCCTATCTCGATTGGTGAACCATTCCGTTGTATATGTTGTTTGTCTACGAGGTTTCGGACTCGGTAGACACTCTGCTTCTGGTCAAGGCGCTCGGTAGCTTATTTGCCTCGGCACCGGTGTAGAAGACTCGGTGATCTTGGACTCGAGCGGGCAAGATATCGAGAGAGTCGATCGGCCCGAACTCGGCGGGAGTAGTTCACTGGACTCGGAGCCGATCTTCGATAGACTTATCTCATTGTCTATCTACCGAATACAAGGTCGGACTCGGCATCGGCGGATAGTCTTCGGGATCTGCGGAATCTTTTGAAAGACAATCAACATTGTCATATACGAGGATGAGAGAAGTCGGCTTCGGCTTGTCTCGAAGTCTCGTGCTTTGTCTCAACCGCTCTATCCGCCTCGACAAATGACAAACATACACGTGTCATCCTACCTACTAAAGTCTGCAAGTCAACACTTTCCGAGAAAGGAGGAAAAGACACTGTTACCTACGCCAAAAGAGCCGTTTGCTACCAAAAAGAGAGAGAGAGAAGAAGATCGTCTCCAACGGATCTTTCTCAATCTCTTCTCTATAAATAGAGGGATCATTCAAGATTTGAAGTGCGCGAGAGAGTTCACGAGCTAACGAAGAAACGAACACACACACGAACATTCAAACGAGCGAATTCCAAAAGCCTAAGTCTTCCGCAAGAATCGAAAGAGTTATCTCCCGGCGAAAGACTACCTCTAAGCTCATAAGGGAACCAAGCTCGAACCGACAATAAAGCATCTAGTATCCAAGCGACGTGACACGAACTTATAGCTAAACCTCAGCTGTTCGTCGCTCTAGAAACTACATTCTTGTTCCCATCCCTCTAACCCTAAGCTCAACCGATATATCCATAGCTTAGACGAAGGAGTTTACCTTTGAACCCAATCCTTATTGTATAAGGACTCCTTCACTGTTGGAGAAGTTTGTCAAACACTTTAAGTTTGATAGAAGTGTAAGCCGGGACTTGCTCGGTATAATCCCCAAGCCACGGCTTTGTCTCGTGCACAAGGCGACCGAGACTAACTCAGTATAATAAATAACCTCCTGATCTATCGGGACAGTGGACGTAGGATTGTTGATATCCGAACCACTTTAAAAATCTCTGTGTCGTTTACTTACGTTCTTTTACTGTTACATTGATTTTACTGTGCATACTGAACATCTTATTTAAAATCAATTAACTGTCTCAGTATACTGAACTTCTTATCTACTGAACTAGACTTAAAACGTTTTCTCATAAAAACTGATTTGGGCCTACACTATTCCGCGCACTGAACTCTTGCTGATTGATAATGAATTCTGACCTAGTCAGTTAGCAGATCTCAGCCGAGTCAGACTTTTAGCCTTTAACACGATTCGAAACGGTTATGCAGTAACTGTTTCGAATCATTTCGATGCGGCATCTTCCCCGAATAGGACTGCTTCGTGTTCGAAGTTGAGAAATTTGGATTCAGGTGTATTCACCCCCCCCCTCTACACCTGAACTCACTCTCGGGACCAACAATAGTAGTGGGGCCGATGGTATTCGGCAATGTATCGGCCCTGGGGCCAATACATGATTTTCTCGGCCTCGGCCGAGAGATATACAATCTCGACCGAGGCCATGCATGGCTCGAGGCCGATGGTAGTGGGGCCGATGGTATTCGGCTATGTATCGGCCCTGGGGCCGATACATGATTTTCTCGGCCTCGGCCGAGAGATATACAATCTCGGCCGAGGCCATGTATGGCTCGGGGCCGATGGTAGTGGGGCCAATGCTATTCGGCTATGTATCGGTCCTGGGGCCGATACATGATTTTCTCAGCCCCGGCCGAGAGATATACTCTCATGTTCGAAAATAAAATTACGAAATGTTCGAAATGAAGCTAATTTCGATTAATGTTCGAAAATAAAATTACAAAATGTTAGAAAATTAAAATGAAATTACGAAATGTTCCATTCAATACACACTACTCATTGGGAGAGCTAGATCCAAAATCTCCGTAATGACACTGCTCGAAACATTTTCAAGCCATCCACTCCCGATATATTCTGATGTTTGATTTCATATTACCCCATTTCGGAGTAGGATATCCAGTTATGAGCCGCTCAATTGCCATACACGTAAATGGACCACAACTATGTGAATCCTCTTGCTTGAACTGCTCCTTTTGCAGAATCAAGACCAACTCAGGAGTCCGAATGCCCGGATGCGCCAGATTGTACTTGTTCATCGTCCAGTAATTAGTAGCCTACCAAAGATCGATTAAAAATAATTAGTAGCCTAACAAAAAACATTAAAAATATTAAAATACGTACATCTAGCAATCGATCGATCAGTTTGCGGAGTGGCCGCAAATTTTGTTTTTGGTACTCAAATATATCCCGGTCTCCACGGCAGTTAAGTGAGTTATACAACTCCAACTTCCATGACTCGATACACAATCTGATTGTCATCCAATGGCCGGCGGCCAACACCGGGAATATAACCTATTAATTAATGCAAATTAGTAAAAAATAATAATAATTAAATTGTCAAAGCGTAGAAAAAAGAAAATTGAAAAAATTGTAAAACTTACGAATTTGGCATCGAACCACGGAGTCCTGTCATCACCAAATACCGTATCCGCTCCAAAAACGGCATCCATTAAACCCTGTACAGGGATCCAGTCATTATAATTCACCTCGTACCGTTCATGGAACTCGTTATCGGGCTCAAATATTTTGGAAGTCCAAGTTGAATGTAAAGACGTCTGTCAAAAAATATACACATTAGCAGGACAATAAAAAAGAAACATATTTTATATTTAAAAAAATATAAATATATACTTACAAAAACTGACGTAGCCGCTATGACGGTATAGCGTGAATCGGGTGTACATAACACGTCACGGTCTTTGAATTGAAGCCTCTGCCGGAGGTAGCATATGTACAAATCGACCATTGCGTGACCCATGTCGTACTTTGTATCCAATAAGTTCTTGAAAAAACCGTGAGAGAGGTTATCTTTGTGAAACAAATGACATTGGGCTGAAATTTCCATTCGCATGAACTTCTCAAACTCTCTCCTCAATGAGTCTGCCGGATCAAACATGCGTGGAGCTCCACTAGGATGTGGGAGGCGCTCCACTATGGGCTGCAAATAACATTGTATTAAAAAAGATCCTAAATTATATAACTTAAAAAAATGTTTGTACCTCAGTGCTTTGTACAATTTCTGCTCTCCGCCGGTTGGCTATGATACACCTGTTGTACATGATGCGTATCAAATAAGTCAATCCACGACCGACCGATGTTGCTTTGCATTTTGGACAAAAACTCATGGTCAAATGAAATAAAAAACATAAAATTAATTTGAATAGTTAACATACCTGTACAGGCGGTGGGGACCGTGGAGCCGTATAAGGGAGTGGCTCCCAACGTCTCGGGACCCAAACATGTCTCTCCTCGTACATGCTATGCCGCCCCATATCATAGCCACGATTAGCCATTCGAGCAGTCACATCCCAAGGATCTGCATCGCCACTCGTCGTATCTTCCACATCTCTCTGTGGCTGTTCGGTATCTTGATTCCAGCTGGGCCACTCATGTACATTAACAATCCTCCCCCGTGGTGGCTCCGATGGTGCAGATGTTTCCTCATCCGATTCATTAATAATTTCCTCCACATCCCACGAAGAACTGGATCGTATGCCTTTACCCTTGCCCTTGCCCTTGCCCTTGCCCCCGAAGATATTTTTTATCAAGTTCCCCACTTTTTTGAAGAACTGATCCTCATTCGCCTTCCAGCGTTGATCCACTTTTTCTAACAACTCAGTCTCGCGCCGCTGAAACTGTTCATCTATCGATCGGATCATTCCGTCATAAGTGGGCAAAGTCCAATCTTCATCCCTCCGAGGCCCAGATGACTGACCCTCCGCCGATGCACGTTTCTTCTTCGATTTTTTCTTCTGTGCTGCCGGCGGAGGATCCCGTACACTACCCTCTTCATCAACTCGTCTCCGATGTACGACGGTCGGTCTAGGAAACTCCACACCGATAGGATTCTCTCCAATCACCCGTCTCCAGTATTCCGATAGCTGCTCCTCGGGAGTGGGCGTAAGACTCTCATGGGGCGGTGTGTCCATCTGTTCGAAAAGTTTAAAAAACAGGTTATAATCCGTTCCGTATCTGTTCATAAATATTTAAAATGTTACTTACCGGCAAGGCAAAGAAACTAATCCATTCCGTATCTGGTGGCGTGACAAATACTCATTTCACACATCGGGGTATACCACCGTCATTAATAAGGCGTACACACAGACTGGCCAAATCTGGTATCGCCTCATATGTCCAGATCTACAATACGATTAAAGATCAGTACAAGTATAAAATATAAATTAAAAAAATAATTATAAACATCCAAAATTTGTACCTGAAGAGCCCAAACTGGACCATAAATATTATACTTCGATTTTACTGCTTCGACTTCCTTCGGTACAAAGCTCATGTAGTGCAAGAGGGCTTTGTACGTGTATGCTCCCCATGGAAAATCGTTCCACGCGTCTACATCGTCAGCGAGAACCCACATCCAGGTCTCGACCTTCTTCGTGTCGGCAGGTGCGAAGAAAAAACACATCATGGCCAACACATTGGCCACCTTCAAATAATCGTCTTCTGAGAGGTTGTTGAGCTTGTCATTCTTCCATAAATTTAGCAGCTCGCCTCCTGTTACTGGATTCCCCTTTGTGACTCTCATGTATACTCCAGACTCCACAGGGGCACGAGCTGCCGTCGTATCGAAAGTACCGGGGCCGAAAAATAAACCAGTTACGAGTGCATACTCGTACTGCGAAAATCTAATCTCCCTTCCGGATATGTGAAAACTGGCCTCCCCGGGCGGTGCTTGCACCTCATAGCACATCAACTGATGCAAAGCTATGATCGAACTCTTGCCCTTCCTCCAGTCAAGCAAATGTCCAAGCTGTCCGTTTCTAAAGCGACGAACTAGATCACTACCCCCCGTCTAGCAAGACTGCTTTTTAATAGTTCGGGTAGACCATCCCTCCAATATGTCGTGACTTTTGGGGTCTTTTGTCTAACCGGTAGTCGGATATAAGCGGGCTGCAAGATTTACAGAAAAACGAATGAATTATCCAAACTGAAAAAATAAGGGTCGATTCTGTAAGGCCGGGGCCGAATGGTAGGGCCAATTACTCTAAGGCCGGGGCCGAATTCTATTCGGCCAGCCGGGGGCCGAAGCCTCGAAGGCCAGCTGGGGCCGAAAATATTTCTTCCCAGCCAGGGCCGAATTCTCTTCGGCCAGCCGGGGCCAAAATTTTTTTGCCCCAGTCGGGGCCGAATTATCATAGGCCAGTCAGGGCCGATGGAGTGTATCTTCATCGGCCCCGAAATCGGCCCTCCCATCGGCCCCAGATTCATATATTTGCAGAAATTTAACACTCGAATCCTCTCCAAATTCTCCACAATTTCATCAATACATGGACATTTCAATGTAAACCCAACCCAATTTCAACCTAAATTTCGTCTATGAATCAAATAATATCACAATTTCAACCGAATTTTTTTTTGCCCAGTCGGGGCCGAATTCTCTTCGGCCAGACAGGGTCGAATTCTCTTCGGCCACTAGGGGCCGACGGCGTATTCAACTAGGTTCGGCCTAGTCAGGGCCGATGGAGTGTATCTTCATCGGCCCTGAAATCGGCCCTCCCATCGGCCCCAGTTTCATAAATTTGCAGAAATTTAACACTCGAATCCTCTCCAAATTCTCTATAATTTCATCAATACATGGACATTTCAATGTAAACCCAACTCAATTTCAACCTAAATTTCGTCTATGAATGAAATACAATCACAATTCATGGCATAAATTACTAACTTCAATTTCGCCGGAAGACATGGCGTTTCAAAGGGGATCGGCGGCGCTGTCGTTCGGCGGCGGCGAGCACGGCGATGGCGGCGATTTCGGCGGCAGTGAGCGGCGGCGAGAGGTGGATCTGTGAAAATAGTAAAATGGTAAATGTTTTTTTCAGTCGGCCAACGGTTATATTCAATCGGCCCTCCATTATTGCCACTCGGGGCCGATGGTAGGGCCGATGGTGGGGCCGATGAGAATCGACCCTCGGTAAAAAAACGGTTAAAATTTGTTCGGCCCTCAGTAAATTTCGGCCGTTACATGTAACGGCTTCTTAAGGATCAGGGCCGATGGCTCGGCCGATTACGGGCCGATGGCTCGGCCGATTACGGGCCGATGTACATCGGCCCTCATTTTTTTTGAAAATCTATAACAAATTTATTTCCGAGGGCCGATATCTTGGCTCAATAGGGGCCGATAGAAATCAGCCCTTAAATTATTTCCTTTTTCTTATATTCGGCCGACTGGGGGCCGATCGTTCGGCCGATCACGATCGGCCCTATGTCTAAATAATATCGGACCCAATCGGCCCTAAAAATGTTTATCGGCCCCCATCGGCCCTCAATCGGTCAGCGCCCACAACAAGACAAATTGGCTAGATTTGTTTTTTTTTTTTTTACAGGATGGCTAAATCTGTTTTTGTTTTTTTGAATTTGGCTAACAGAATATATTTCCACAATCTAAAACCCCTAAATTACGGGTCGATAATTGGTTAAGTTTAATACTTTCTTTTATAACAATATAAAGAAACTAAAAACTATTGAAACGATAGGATGAAATCTGATTGTATATGATTACTTTATTATATGAAAGTTAAGGGTATAAAGTGATTCTTAGTTCTTATTATTTTCGATCCGCTAAAAATGGCTCCAACGCACGAGAATAAAAAAATAGTGTTATGTGGTTTAAGATTATTTGATGTTGATAGTTAAATGTGGTCCATACAATTTTAACTTTTTTTAGAAAAAAATAAGTTACTTATAATGAGACAAAAATAGTATATATAAAAAATCTAGATTAGAAATAATAATCAATGCATTTTAATAGCCAGCAAATTCTTAAAACTAATTATTTTCCTATTAGTTTCGAAAATATTTACTCTCGAAAAGAATTCCCAAAATATTTATCATGAATTTTTTATTCAAAAGGGATAATTGTGAATATTTTCTTGAAGAATAATTATCTTGAAAATTTACTCGATTACATAATCAATCTCATATAGTGAAAGGAATAAGGCATATTTTTTATACTCATACTTAAAATTTTTATTTATTTAAAATGTATTCACTATATTTAAAATAATAGAAATATGACACTGAATTTCTTTAGTTGAATCTATATACTTTTATTTGTTTTTTAATGTATTTTTATTTATGCTAAATTGCTTTGATTTATGTTTTATCTAATAATAATGTAAATTAAATACTATACTCAATCCACATTAAAATATTATTGCAGGTCCATTTTCGCAATCCACTGCCGTCCGGCCTCACTTACTCTTACCTCACACCTTTTTCCGGCTTACCAATTCCTCTCTCTCCTCCATTTTCAACCACCACCACCACAAAACTCCGCCGGAAAACTCCACACCAGAATGGCTTCCAATTCCTTGCTACCATTTCAAGATCTGAACAACCTCCCCTCCACCTCCTCCGCCGCGACAACCTCCGCCGCCGCGCTTCTCGTCCCCAAAATCGAGCCCAAGCTAGAGCCCCTCGACGAGCCCTTGCCGTCTCCGCCACCGTACAATCCCCCACCCTCCGCCGCCGCTGCGCCCACCCAAGACCTCTTCTCCGAATTCAGCCGTCTCTACGGCCTCTTCCAGTCCACCATCCCTCAGGAGGTTCAGCCGGACGGCGGATTCCCAGCCCTACCCGACTCCCACCCTGATGCTCGCGCGATTGTCTCCGTCCCGGACCCACCGCCCAACCTCTCGGACGTCGTCCTGACGCCACGTGGCACCCGCAAGTACCAGACCCGCTCCTCCGAGCTGGTTCGGATCATGGATCTCAAGTCTGAGGACGAGCTCTACTTCCGCGACACCGTCCGCCGGACGCGCATGCTCTTCGACTCGCTGCGCGTGTTCGCAATCGCGGAGGACGAGAAGCGGAAGGACGCGCTCAACCCCCAACGACGAACTAGAGGCGACCTAAGAGCGGCGGCGATACTGAGGGAGAGGGGTTTGTGGCTCAACCGCGACAAACGAATCGTCGGAAATATGCCGGGGGTTTTGGTCGGCGACGTCTTCTTCTTCAGAATGGAGTTGTGCGTAATTGGATTGCACGGCCAAGCGCAAGCCGGAATTGATTACGTGCCTTCAAGCCAGAGCTCGAATGGAGAGCCAATTGCAACCAGCATTATCGTCTCCGGTGGCTACGAAGATGATGAGGATGGAGGAGATGTGATAATTTACACCGGCCATGGAGGGCAGGACAAGCATAACCGGCAAATGGTGCATCAAAAGCTCGAATGCGGCAACTTGGCAATGGAGAGGAGCATGAACTACGGAGTCGAGGTGAGAGTTATTCGCGGTTTTAAATACGAAGGTAGTGCTAGTGGTAAAGTGTATGTTTACGATGGTTTGTACAAGATTGTTGATACATGGTTCGATGTTGGGAAGTCGGGTTTTGGGGTTTTCAAGTTCAAGCTTGTTAGGATTGAGAATCAAGTAGAGATGGGGAGTAGTATGATGAAGTTTGCTGTGAATTTGAGGACAAGGCCGTTGGAGATTCGGCCTAATGGTTATGTTACGCTTGATTTGTCGAAGAAAAAGGAGAATTACCCGGTTTTCTTCTTCAATGATGTTGATGAGGATCGTGACCCGATTTATTATGAGTATCTTGTTACTACTGTGTTTCCACATTATGTGATGCATAGTAATGGGAATACACATGGTTGTAATTGTGTAGGAGGATGTCTTGACAATTGTTTATGTGCTATGAAAAACGGGGGCGAGTTTGCATACGATTTGAATGGAATACTAGTGAGGGGCAAGCCTTTGATATTCGAGTGTGGGCCACATTGTAGTTGTCCTCCTACGTGTCTTAACCGTGTCTCACAAAAGGGTGTTAGGAACCGGTTTGAAGTGTTTAGGTCGAGGGAAACTGGTTGGGGAGTGAGGTCGTTGGACTTGATCCAAGCCGGTTCGTTTATTTGTGAGTATGGGGGAGTTGTTCTTACTCGTGAGCAAATACAGTTATTCACAATGAATGGTGATAGATTAATTTACCCTAGTCGTTTTGCTGGAAGTTGGAGACAATGGGGTAATTTATCCGAAGTCTTCTCGGATTATGTTTGTCCCGAAGTTCCATCTTGCCCTCCTTTGGATTTCGCTATGGATGTTTCTAGATTGAGGAACGTCGCGTGCTACATGAGCCATAGTTCAAGTCCGAATGTGTTGGTGCAGCTTGTATTGCATGATCATAATAACCTATCTTTCCCGCGCCTTATGCTGTTTGCTATGGAGAATATTCCTCCAATGAGAGAGCTTTGTCTTGATTATGGTGTAGCTGATGAATCTAATATGGGGAAGCTTGCAATCTGCAATTAATTCGCCTCGAGCTATTTGGCAAACTTTTTGGGAAGCTATCTTGTGCTAAGGTAACTTACTCTTATTTTGAAATGCATGCATTATTTTATTTTTAATCTGCTTTTCCTTTCATATGTGATCATGATTCTGTTATCTAATTATGAGTACTTTTAGTTAATTAAGCTTTGCATTAAGATGCAGTTTCTGGATAGAGTTGGGCAAATACTCTTCAGTAAGAGGATATAAAGAATTGATTTTTAAAAGTTCAGATGTTATCTTTTTATCATGCCAAAACCAATTTAACCATATGTTTTGGCATATCCGGGAGGAGAATTCTGATTTCCTTTACTAGTTTTGTGTTATTTTTTTATCGAGTTTTGACGTGTGCATGAAAACCCTAACTGCCGGTTATAAGTGTGAACATGACCGGCTATCAACGGTTTTGGTAAAGATATACATGCCCTAAACTGTGAACCATGTGTTTTTGTTATTTTGTGTAGGAGAATTCAGGTTTCCTTTACTAATTGTGTATTCTTTTATACTGGATTTTTTAAGTGTGCAAGAAAGCCTAACCGCCGGTTCTAACAGTGAACTAGACCGGCGTCCAATGGTTTTGATAAATATATACATTCCATGTATGCATTAATTTTTAATATTCAGATCTTATTTTTGAATATATATTCTCTATGGTAAATAAATCAAACTTTACTGCACTAGATAAAAATTGCACATACACACAAATCAACTAATATATGTTTCCATAATTAAGCAATTATAACTTATTTTTTAAGAAAAAATCTAGTATGAAACCCTAACCTGAAAGCTGGAGACGGTAACGGTTCAACCGTGTTGCCCACTTCTAACCATGATATTCCATTAGTGTGCTAATTCTTGCTGAATCTATGTCATCAAACATATTATGTCTTTGCTTAATAATACAAAAAGTGCAATTATATATCAAGCTTTTCCATTATTCTTTTTAGCTTACACTTAGAATGGGCCATGATTTGTATGTTCCCAAGAGAAGGCTGTGCTAAGACATTTCATATATTCACAACGCAATAAGGAAGGTGCACTAGATTTTCAGAGGGACCTAATAATTCTTTTTAATGCTCAGAAGATATGTAACCAAACATATCAAAATTGCCATTACTAGACTGTAAACAGGCAACTCTATGCCTCGGAAAAACATGATGGATCAATGCTTACTCCATAAAGAATTCCTCATATCTTACTACGGGACCAAGCTTAAGTTTTGAAAGCATGTCGTAGTAGAAGCCTTTAGTTAAAATATTAGTGACCCATGGTTTTATTGTTAGCTGACAAGAAACTTTAGGATAGAAGAGAACAGCCTTAGTTAATACAAGAATATCGAAACCAGTTCCTACAGCCTAGAGTCGATAAGAACTTGAGAAGGGATCCCAGGAAAGTAGGCGAATTTAATAGCTTAACGTGGCATTGGACCATCTTACGACTGATTTAGAAGCTTCATCATTCAGATTATTTATTTGCATTTTAAACTGGGTATGTGTTCGTTTTATATGTAACATCAGGTCTGCCATCTGCTTTGGTTTCAGTCATTGCTTTGTTTCCTCTTTCTCCGTATCAACTAATGAACAAGAAGCTAAACTTTGGACTTGGGATTAATGGAAAATTAATTTTATAATTCTCTGCATAAACTAATGATGTATTTCGCTTTACCATTTGTAAGTCATTAGGCTCTTAATAATGAAAAAAATTTGTCTGCAAAATTCAAGATAACATCAGAGTGCAAGAAGCTAAACTTGAGACTTGGGATTTAATGGAATTTAATTTAATAATTCTAACCACCATTAATTAGAAAAGTATGCATGTGATTGATATGATGCAAGTAGGTGTTTTTCTGTTAATGGGAACTTAATCCCTCCATAATCTCTAAGCTCCAAAATCTTGCTGCATTGACTTGTTCTCTTGATAAAAATCTAAACTTGGTCAAGTAGGATAATTATTACTGATTATTACAACTGATGTTTATCATCCAAAGAAAAAAGTTGGATGAATCTTGTTTGAATGCCTGCTGTCGTGATAATCGACATTTCGCTTGAGGCTTGCATATGTATATATTCACTTCAAATATTTAAAGACCTGTTTTTTTTTTTTTGTTTTAAAAATCAATTAGTAGGTAATACTATGGGTTAGATGCGTGTATTCAGAAGCATGCATGATTATTTAAAGAACATTATAGGCTAGTTTTGCTATGTTGTTTGTCTAAAAGTTCCGGCTTATTTTAAACTACGAAAACATATTTTTCTGATATGATTTTGCTATAGAATCAACAAATCATTCTGCACTATAAATACAGTTTGTGGATTGAGTTTAATTCTCATCAGACTTCTAGAGAGAGTCTGGATGATGTATAAACTGCTTTCGACACGTTCTCCTTTCTTCTTCTTTTTTCGTCTCTCTGTTTTTAGCGTGACTTGCCTTCCTCTAATTCTTGCGTAGCCTAATCTCGTTGTGCAGATATGGAGTTGGCAATTTTGTAGGGCACAAGCAAGGCATGGAACATACCGATGATTCCTACACATTTATTGGAGCTCATTTTATGATGGTTGTGTGGGTTGACAATGCAAAATATATAGTAGAAGAAATATGATTATGATGAAGATATGCAAGCCTTTCATTTTAGCCTGTATATATGGATATGGAACGTAATTGTGATCAACATGTTGTATAGGGTAGAGGTGTTTGTTTGCATCTAAGACAATTTCAGCTGAGGTTTTGAAAGTTGTGTCCCCGACGAAATTACTATTTTGCCCCCCCGCCCCGAGACTTAAAAATCACGAAATTTGAATTTCGCACGTGAATCATCAATTCTTGTCACCCCTCAAACCATAAATACCGGGTCCTTTCGGTCATTGAACCATCAGATAATCATTAAAAAAAGGTTTAATTACACGCCAAATATTCAAGAAGGCTACATACAATCTCATAATCTAATTGGTAGAGTGACGAAAAATCGAGCAACAAACAGAGATCATAGAAGCTCAATAGGGCTGGGAGGTGGCCGAACGTTGTCTGGCTCTCTCCATCTTCCTCTTCCGCCATTCCTCCAGAGCTGAAAACGTTTTGCACGGTTAAAAAAAAAAAAAAAAAAAAGTCGAAAATCGGAAGCCAATATCTACTACAGCAAGTTATTTTCCTTACTACAACCTTATCATGAACATTCTATTCTAGTAATCTAGTAACTACTATACTTGTTCAAGAACAAACAGGATCATCGAATGCACTAGAACAAGAAACACAACAGAAGACGAACGCAGCTCAAAAAGGAAAGGAAAACGGAGAAGGAATCACCTTTGTTGCTGCCTGCATCCGAATACGAGCGGAAGTTATTCAACCTAGATATAAGGCCCTCTGCAGCAGTTTGCTTCACATCTTTCTGTTGAAATTGTTCTGCTTCCACGTACACATCTTGTCCGATTTCTCTAACCTATTCAACAACTACAAGTTATTCTCAGAAACCCTAAATCGCACAAGGGAAAATGAAGCAAGATAGAGCAATTATACTCATGATCAATAACACAAGATTTTCAACATATACAATCTTGGAAGAGATCAATTAAACTCTAAATTAAGCTTCTTTTGTTTTTTGCACGACTAAGAGATATATATACTCACTCTTTTGATGAGATCGCGAGGAATCATAGCGCGTCTTATGTCTTCGGATTCCTTCATATGTCTGTATAAAGCTGTAGCCCAAAGGATCAGTAGCAGATTGAAGTTGAAAGAGAATTAAACCCTTTTTCAGACAAACCAAACAAATGTATTCACATATGGACTTAAAGACTGCAATAAGAAGAGGTTGTAGTAATCCAAATCAAGTAAATAAGCTAGTAAATTTGGATTACCTTCTATCAAACTTTCTATTAGGGAGAAAGTAATCCAAACTTAAAATCGATGTCGAATCAAACACTCCATACACGTAGATCAAACAAACCAACATCGACGATAAACCCGGTTAAAAGGCCTTATAAGGGAGAGAGTTATCCGAACTCAAAATAAGGGGACTTCAACACATCTCAGAAATTTGTATAGTTCCAGAATAATTCAATTAATCAACTACTAAGAGAGAAACTCTAGCTAAACAACAAATCATAATCATCAAGAATTCAAGAACTAGCTCCATAGCAAAAGCTCGATCTCTAACTCAATATAAATCAAATCCCAAGAACAGAAAAAAGATAAAATTCTGCTCCATTCTCAGTAATTTCAACGAATTTACCGAACCAATTCACAATTTAAACAGCAATTGAAGATCTGAATCTGCTAAAACATCTTTAATTGCTTCAAGATAAAATAAGAAAAACCCTAGCAAAAAACCTAAAATCTGACGTAGAGCAGAAAACGAAGTTTGGTGATGAGAGAAGAAATTAAGGAAGTAGAGACCTTTATTGGAGGTGGGCGATCTGGGAGAGGAGGAATAGAAGAAGCCCTGCAGCAAGAGAAGAACGGTGACAACGTTGAACAAGCAGACAACTACAGTGGCGTTCTTGTAAGACAATCGAGATTTCACAGCTCTCCACCATTGATGTTGCTGGAATTTCTCCATTCTCTGATGCATTCTTGCGACCTCGTAATTAGGGAAGAATGGTGATGGCCTGCCTATTTCAGAAAAGAGGAAATGTAATAAATATTTTTTTTTCTTGAAACCCGCACGTTACTTTCGGTGCGTACTGGGTAAATCTGCTCATTGTGCAGTAGCCTGCAAATTGCACAGGAGAGTTCAACCACCCTAGGCTAACCATAGGTGACAGGCAACACATAGTGGTTCAAGTGAGATTTGAACCCAGGACCCGATCCCTGACCACCCACCTTCACCACTACGTCATCCCAATGGGATAAATATGTATTTATTTGTTAGGTGGAGCAGCTGCGTTTGAGTAAAAATCCAAGAATTTGTAAATGTCATGAAATTCACCTTAAAGCTTTAATCTTTGAACTACCATAGTAAAAATTGAAGTCTTGATTTAAACTACCAACCAATGTCTTCAACAAATTGAAATTAAAAGTCTAATTCTAATAAAATGTAACTATGAAAATATTGATTTTGGTCCTCTAGTGTAGTCTTCAACAAATTGAAATTAAAAGTCTAATTCTAATAAAATGTAACTATGAAAATATTGATTTTGGTCCTCTAGTGTAGTCTTTATTTATTTTTAGTCTTTTTAATGTGGTCATGTTCGATTTTGATCATATAATTTTACAAAAATATTCGATTTTGATGTTGACGAAAATTGTTGATCAAAAAAGATGCATGAACTACACTCTTGTCGAATGACTAAAATTGGATACCTTGTAAAATTACTGGACATAAAAACAAACACTGTTAAAAGTTATTCGACTCAAAAGCAGACAGATGCTACATTGCAATAACAAAATTAAATTTGGTTTAAATTATTCTTTTTTGTCATAATTTTTAAAAGTATTCTATCTTGTCTTGTGACTTTACAAAATGTATGATTTAGTCTTTTAATATTCAACAATTTTCATCGAAAGGCCAAAATCGGATAATTTGTAAAGTTATCAAAATCGAACACTTGATAAAGTTATCTTATTAAAAAAAGATTCGAAAAAATCGTGCATGAGCAAAATCGAATTTGGTTTAAATTGTTCGTTTTTTCTCATATAGTTATAAGACCAAAATTAACACTTTATAAAATAATCTAATTTAAAAAAATAACAAAAATTAATCGTGGTCGGCAGGATTCGAACCTGCGCGGGCAAAGCCCACATGATTTCTAGTCATGCCCGATAACCACTCCGGCACGACCACTTGTACAAAAATAATTTCTGATTAGAACAATTAGATATAATGTTGTTGCAATACAGCACTTGTATGAAAATAATTTCGTACATTAACATAAGCAAGGAGATAGAATGTAATAAATTAGAAGAAAGCATGGAATATATTTTCATTTTTGAGTAGAATCATCCATCTCAGTGCAGCAGTTCAAATCAGATCCAAAATTGCGGCCTATCAAGAGAATCTACCTCAACGCATACTACTATCAACATTTTACCAGATTCATCATCGGACCATCATCTCTTCGGCAGTCCCGAAATTCCGGTGCTTCCCATCAGCTAAGTTAGTTAAGTGAAAACCTCGAGCCGGAAGCTGGTTGATGATAAGCGTCTCCATTTGACAAGCCATGCTCTTCCCCGGCACCAACACGTACAGGAACAGGGCGTTCTGCATTCCCTCCTTGGCTCGATGGGCGTGGATCCGACCCTGAAGGTCATCCGTCTAAACACCAAAACAAAGTCGAGAATTGGTTAATGGAACTAAAAGACGGAGGAGGAGAAATCTGCAATTTTGTGAAAGAAGGGCGAATTTGCAATTTCAAATGGAGGGGATGCCAAATTTTCCAAATATTCCAAAAACAAACTGAAAATATGGGGCAGGCACATAATTTTAGGGAGGATAGTGGCCCACACGACCCTTAGATCAACTTATATAGCAAACATACGTTGATATGGGTGCGCAAAATTACTATTTTGCCCCCTCAAATTGCATTTTCCCAATCCAAAATTTAAAACTCTAAATCATAAATCCTAGATCCGCCCCTTCCCGTGTAAAGTAGGGCAAGAACTAGGTGCATGACATGAAAACTAGATGTTGTGGAGTTCGAGACAAATTTACCTGTCCGACGTAGAGTCTCCTATCGGGTCGGAGCATGATGTAAACGCTCGAAGCCCCGATCGTGGACGGAGGTGGCTGCTCCTTAGCCCCAATCAAGACACATTTCAATGGTGAAGGCTCCAAGAGACCATGCTTCTTGTAAAGATCCATCAATCTCTCCTCACATATACCAATCACTGCATTCTCAACTTCCTCACTCAAAGCGTCGCCACATCTCCGCAATTTATCCGGTGTACGTACCATGGCTGAGGGAATAAGCTGCTCGTCTCTTCTCAACGAGTCTTTTGCATAAACCGAGTCGTACAACTCCATCGCTCGGTTTATCAGTTCTTCGGGAACGCCTTCTCTTTGTGCAGTTTCGAAAGCAAGGCTCTCTCTGCAAATCCCGTCGATCAGCTTCCATGTTGGCATGGTTTGGTTGTCGATGCATTCGGCTCCCATGGCTTTAAACACGACGTTTTTGGTTCTCAAAGGTAGATCAAATATTCCGTGGAGGTGGGTGGATACGATGCCCAGACAACCGACCGCATCTAGAGCCTCAACGACACCACCCGCAATGCACGTACCCTTCGCTGTTTCCGTACCTCGACATATTTCGTCGATGAGCACAAGGCTCTTTGAAGTGGCTCGAGTAATAATAGAGCGAATATCCGACATTTCAACCTGAGAAGGTTATAAAAGACACAAACTTTACATACACATGAATCTGCAAGAATTCGTCTATCCAAACGCACCGAATTTAGTAAAAATCGCATTACATAATGCAAGAGTCGAGATGATCAAACCTGAAATGAACTCTTTCCATCTGCAGGGCTGTCATAGGATTTCATGTGGAGCATTATGGCATCGAAGTTAGGAATAACGGCAGATTCGGCCGGTATCATGAGTCCACATATTCCGAGTAGCGCAGAAGCACAAATCGATCTCAGCAAGCTTGATTTCCCGCCCCCGTTAGGTCCGGTCAAGAGAAACAATGACTTCATATCGACAGTGTTTCGTACAGCGCCACCTTGAGCTGCATCGAACCAATAAGGTGATAACCCAACGAACTTCATCCCCTCGGCTCCATTTAGTGATCCTGTATCCTGATCGAATGAATATTCAGCTTAGGTTATGCAAACACGATGGATAGAAATACACGTACGAAATGTTTCAAAAATAACGAAGAAACAAGGTCATGAAACCCGAGAAAATCTTCAGCTAAAATACAAGGTTAATGAGTAGAAAACACAAAGTTTTGAGTACTAATTAGTTGATTAGGCATCGTATCCGTCGACTACCTCGGATTTGTGGTGCTGAGTGAGAGTGGGGAAAACCCATTTTCTCCTCCTTCCTTCACTGAATAAAAACACCAAATATTCAGTGAGTGAGAAGGGTAAAATTGGAAATATACGAAAAAAATTAGTCGAGAAACGAGTTTGAAGAAGAGAAGGAAAGAAGTTCTAATTGCCCCGGAAAAAAGGTTAATTTTACACGACAAACCTCACGTGGCCAAATAATGCTCTTGCGATGACAAGCAACATCGATGCAAATACTAGTACATTGATCTTTGTCTGTAGTTCAGCAGATAATCCTCTTAACAGTTCTAACACTTTTCTTTTAGCCCGGTCACCAGCCTCGTGATATCTGATACGAAAAAAGGCAATTGTGAAGCGAATTTGAGGAAACATTAATAAAATCTACGAAATTATAAAGTTTACCTTGTCAGTGCTTCCTCAACCTTGTTTGTGGTAAACCATTCTTCACCAACTTTCTTGCCTTTGGAATCGAGCGCCGGTCTGAGCTGTTTGATCTTCTCTTCTAATTGAGTATTAGACGAAACAGACGGAGCAAAGCGTTTGCCCTTGAACCACACAGATTCATGCTCACGAGCGTATAGTATCTCCCCCTTCAGTCCGCCAAGAGGAGCCATCATGGCTCTGATTCTTGAGATTATCGGAACAAAATCTTCTTCGATCTGCGATAAATAAAAGCATACTAGCATAAAGATTTGAACTTCTACTCACTTGTCTAAATTGGGAAGATATATATAACGACTTACAGCAACCGATAAGGCTTTAGCAGCTTCGTCCACTTCTGCAAATTCTTCTTCTAAATGGACCCTCTTGACCCGGCCTTTCCACGAAGACTCCATATCTCCGAAAAAGTCGTTGGGGACTACATTAGACGAGGTTATCTTTTGATCGTATTCTCCATCTAAAGAGATAATTTCGCCAATTCTACAAGAAACTGATTTACATTCACCCACCTGAAACGAAAAGAGAATTACCGACAAGGAACTTCAGGTGAGCAAATTGCATGTACTGAAATAAACCAAAGCAAACACATTCAGGATAAGCATATATTTTAGTTAGGAGCTAGTTCCAGAAAGTGATTTCCGACGAGAAAAGACACTTACTAATGTCTCTACATCAGTTCTGAGTCCGGTCGCTACCCATGTAGGATCCATTAAAAGCATTAGAATCTCTCGAAGCTCCGAATTTGTATGCAGTTGTATCGTGTCATCGAGTACACTTTTTATCTTGCAGAACTCGATATGATTGGTCTCCCTCAACTCAAGCAACTTAACCAGCTGCAGATAACGAATGGCATTTGAACCTTCAGCAATTCAATTGCGAATAGGGAAAAAAATATCTGTGCATAAGAAGTAAACAATATAGTGGAATTTAGATTTGAAGCTCACACCAACCTTGGCTGATGGAACACATGTGAATTCAGGAATCGAGCATGTTATGTTGCTCATCAGTTTACATGCTTCTGGAGGAGAGAGAAAATGTAGAGTGAGAATTAGAAAACAGATGATGAAGAAAGTAACAATTGAAATAATCATGTCGGTATAAGGCACATTGTGGGAAGAGTTGATAGAATGACTATTCTTGAGCATATAAGCATAATATTTTTTCACATGTTAGTTGTAATGGAACTCGAGCAAGTTACCGAACAAAAAGAAAGATAATTGCGCATCTAAAAGATATGATGGTTTAGTTCTTGAATTTGAAGAGTAAAATAAGCATTTAAAACCAAATCTTTGATTAGTAATAAGTACAATAAATGCTAACACTACACCTTGAAGTAAAATTAGCAGCAGTCATTATAAATAAATGCAAAAGTATTAGTACTCCATTCACAATAACTCACCTTGAATTTGCGATGCAATCTCGTAAGCAGGGGGGTTCAAAAGGAGATCCCTTATGTACCTATGATGAAAAGAAAAGTATGATATGCATCAATATGAGAGTCAAAATCACAAGAAACAAAAAATCTCAGCATAGGGATGATACAATTCCCAGTACTTCTATAATGTATAGGAAGACTGGATAGTCGAAATGGGTTATTTGCTATCAGTGAAGAAGAATTATTGTCTAGAGAATGGATGTCACAGATAAAATTGATCAATGGAATGTGGATTACACCCATAATTAACTTATCACGTACATGGCAGGTAGGCCGGCACAACTCGATGGGAGTAGAACCTTGATTAAACACGGGATTCCTTCGGTTGGAAGAGCACCTAACAATACATGGTATTAAAAAAAACTCAAATCAATCAATCAATTAGTTTCTGCATAAGTTCCTTATTACCAAATGAAACCACTAATGTTTCTGACTGTTTGTTATAATTTTCGACGACAAAATCCCATAGATGGAAAAAGTTTCAAATCATCACTATTCAAATGAAAGATTTTCTACTTAGTTCTCTATTCCATAAACTATATAAAATAACTTGATATAGAATTCCAAATTGATCAAAGAAACGGGAGCAACTGCAGAGCCACTGAAATTGTATGTATGTTGTATTACCGATTTGTGTGGCTGTCCCGAGGTATAAAGGACTTGGCCTATTTTCTGGGGCAACTGTAACATTTCTGAACGTGATGTCATCTTCGAGGCCGTAGAGCTCTTTCACCTGAAATAATACAAGGTAACACACAATACGAAATAAGATTGCAGGTATGTACACCGAGAAGCAATGCTCAAAATGAGACCTTGTATAAAAGCTCCTTCACCGGATCGCCATTAAACCATTCAAATTGTCTAGCATTGCATTCTCCCCATAACAGTCCACCTTCACCGAATTCTCCCCAGCGACAAGTTCCTATTCAGTGACCCTTGTGGTTAGAGTGTTAAAAATCATGAATTATAAGAGGATGTAGCTATCAGAATAGTCGACTTAATTCATTAGCAACTTTCTATTTCTCTTCTTTCTCAAGGGGTGTAAACTACAAGTATTCATTGAGAAGAAAAAATATTTAATAGTATCATTAAGATATAAGACTTGAAACTGCATCTAGAAACTCATTGAATAAAATATTCGTAGTAAATGATGATTTTACACGGGACACACCACTTGCATTATTTTCTATCATATATTCGTAGTTGCTTAACGGCAAGAGGGAGGTTGCTTGAAGTGAAAAGATATTATAAACCTGAAGAATTGTGCCTCAATGATGTATGGAGGAACAAATGATGGCACCGACAAGTACGGAGTTTGGTAACCAAGGCTTCTTCAGTCAGATTATCCTCGGCAGAATAAGTCTTCATTGTCTCAAGCACCGAAACCATACAATATCCCTTAGCCGACCGAGATATCCCTAGAGCCAATTTTAGCATAAAAGAATGTAAAAATGGAATATGCAAATAATCTTTTACCAGTGTCATCATTTATTTAATACTTGTTCGGACTAAGTCTTTCTCTATTCAATCTAGAAAATAACAAGTTAAAAGAATATTGATCAACACGAGGAAGGTGCTTCACAAGATCCCCTTGCTTTTACCTACTACAGGCATTGGGTCAGGAAAATCCAAATCATGATCGTCTCCAACAAGCCCAAACACGTAAGGACTGCCAGGATGAGCATGCCTGAAAACTCACACCAAGTTAGGACATGTAATATACATGTACTGAAGGATACGAAAAAATGTAATGAAAAAATTATAAAGAACTATCTAATGAGATACGATTTCCAAATATCTACAGAAACACCACAGTCGTCCAGTCTATTATCAGCATACAATCAAGTGAAAATATAAATTTACCCGGATATGAAACGACTTTTACGTGTGCGAGCATGAGTTGGACCCTGAACTTCTTCCACTATGCACTACAAAACAAAAATAAGTAAACATCACCTTTGCCAATTTTTAAAACAATCAACTAGATATAAGTTCATTAAGAGGCCACAGCTTCAGGGCATAGTACTCACAACAGAGAAACCATTACGGGTCAGATCATCCAACGTCTGTCGTAAATTCTGCAGGAATAATTAAAAGCAGAGTAAAAAATGGAGCCAAATTTAGAAACTAGTAGAATAGGACAAGAACATCAAGCCTAGATTTTGATAAATAGTAACTCATTGTTGCAAATAACATTTTTACACGCCCTATTAAGAGACACATGCGAAACCAGATACCACAACAGGGCAACCAGCCCTAGGGATGCTGTCTGAACGTAAACCACCAAAAGGATTCAACCCGGCATATTCCACAAGGATGCAGGCATCGATACCAATAGCCTCATAAAAATCTCCTACCTTGAATAGATAAAAAGAGGTGAGATTGAATATCAAAAGTTGGCCATCATATTACTAAAGTATGTGCAGAGAGAACGAAATCATAACTCAAACGTGCGAAGTGAAATAAACAAACGTGCAGAAGTGAAATAAATGACATACATAGGTGGAGATAAATCATATAGACATACTCTGCATAGTAAAACTTCACGCGGGAATTTTGACTTGAATTGCAACATTTCCGAATTAAGGTTTCCTTCTTTGAGGCTACAATATAAGCAAGAAAGAAATTACCAAATATGCTTCATATCATTAGTGTCATAATAGTTTTTCTAAGCTGTCAATAGCTCATGATTAACATTAATTTGCAACAGTAGACAAAAAGAAATGCAATAATAAATCGAGCCACAAAAAAATTAATATCTATTTACACCAGATGATATAACAACAGAAATGCAGCAACCACACAATAATGTAGTAGTACTTGATACTGTTATTCGAAGATAAGAAAGCCCCATATTCAATTTCATCTTCGAAGAATCAGTAAGAGCTATAACGCAAAGGTATAAAGCAACATACGAGATATGGATGCACGTAAAACAAATCAAATTCCCCCATACAGTTGAGTTTGCAACCAGGAGAACAGTAGTAAGAATAAGCACAGCGAGAACGACTTCATTATTATTTTGCTTCATTAAGGCAAGATTCGCAGTAATAGATTGATCAAAAAGTTAATGAAATAAGAATCAGACATTCCCTTAAGACCCATATATTGTAGGGTTTACCTTCCATTCTTTAAGGAACTATCGACACCCAACAAATTCGAAAATGTTAGCCGCCTGACCAGTTGAACTGAAGAAGGCTTCCTGCACATTTCCAGTCTCTGAAATTAATAAGAAACACAGTCCAATCAGACTTGCAAGAAGATAAGAAAATCTCCAAAATAAGAAGTAATAATACTATGTGGAAAACTGAATATCAAACCTCCTTCCACCAGACAACATGAACATAATCTTTCTCCTCCAATGAGACTTTCGATTGTTTGACCTTCTTCGAAGTTTTTGTATGAAGCTTTCTCTCTCTAAAGCAAAAGACGCGACTGGACTGCCTAATACTGCAAGGGAAGAACAATCGCGCCATTAAAACATAATGAAAAGAAAACGGCGAATCCAGTTAAAATCATAAACCCACATTTTGATCTTAATAACCAATACAAAAAAGTAGCAGTCGCATTCAATATGCAGAAACATAAAACAAACTGAAGATGTAAGAAGGGGAACTTAAAGAGAGAGATTGGGAAGTAGTTACTGCTGCGGAGTGGCGGCGGGTGGAAAAGGTCGGTGGAGAGAGGGGCAGAGAAGGAAGGAGAGAGAGCGCCACCGGTGGACCAGAACGACGGCGTTTCGTGCTGTAAGCCAGTACATGTTTATCGCGGCGAGGAGTTTCCCGCCAGGAGAGGAACTGAAAAGATTGAATAAAAAATCTGCTGGTTTTGCAAGGGAAGAAAGTGGATTTCGGACATTAATTTACCAAAAGAGTGCCGATGAAATAATTCAGGAAGGAGTGTCCGAAATCTTTTTCCTTCTAATTTTTTATATATATACTCCCTCCATCCACCCAATTCTTTTTCGACCTATCCTATCGAACGTATCCAATTTTTAAAAAAGAAAATAGATCTCACGCTATACTAACTATAAAATACTTCATCCGTCCCATTGGAAACGTCTTGTTTTCCATTTTGGGCGTCCCATTGAAAACGTCTTGTTTCTAAAAAAGTCAAGAATATGTGGACAAGATTTAACTATCCAAAAGTCAAACAATATACACCACACATTATCATTTTCTTAACATCCGTGCCCATTGGAAACAAGACGCTTCCAATGGGACGGAGGGAGTATTAATTAATTGAATGAATCTCATACTCTTACCTCACAAATCAATTTTAAAATATTAATAAATATATGAGTTTCACACATTTATCAACATACAACAACATTTTTAAATTATCACACCGAGAAGAAAGTGAACTAACTCAGCGGGATAGAGATAGTATAAATTTTGTTTTTTATATAATGAAAATTCGCCTTTTGTGAAATAGATTTCACTCAATCTTCCGGTTGTAAAAAACAAAAACAAAAAAACTCCTTTTTTCTTAAATTATCTTAACATCATTTGAAGGGATATTAAATATCCATTTTGGTAATGTGCTATGTTTTGTATTTTTAATCATGTAAATTTTTCGATTTTATTCTTCAATTCTTAATGTACTTTATATACTACCTTTTGGTTATTTTAATTATCAGTGATTAATTCTGTTATCAATAACACGATGTTAAACACGGTCCAAAATATGTGAGATGAGAAAAGAGTGAAACTGGATTTTTGAGAAAGAAGTGTAGAATGTTGTTTGGGGGATGTGCAAAAATGTACATATTAAACAATCATAAATACAAAAATGTACATGACTCCACCAAAATGCAAAAATGTACATATATTATTTTAAACCTATCAACAACCCTACAACCTATCAAAGTAAAATTTTATCTCTCTTATCCTATTTTCTATAGTGAAGTGATTGTTGAGTTGACATTTCTTCTCTCTCTTTTTAAATTTCTATTACGTTGCCGTTGAAATTTGTTACGTTGCCGTTGATTTTTTACTTGCATTCGTATCACATTGTTTCGTCAATTCATACATGCATTCGTATCACATTTTACATGCATTCGTATCACATTGTTGAAATTTTTGTTACGTTGCCATTGAAATTTGTCAAGCTAATAAACATGCATGCATGAAATTTCTAGACACACCACTCCACATGCAATGAATTATAAAAATTTATACGTAACCTTGTTGTTGAAGGACGAGAAACCCATGCATGCATTATCAAAAATTTATACGAAATTTATACGTAACCCTTGCGAAATTTATACGAAATTTATATCGGAATTTATACGAAATTTATATCGAAATTTATACGAAATTTATATCGAAATTTATACCAAATTTATACAAAATTTATATCGCAATTTATACGAAATTTATACAAAATTGTAGAAATTATTACGTAGAAATTATTACTTAGAATTCGAATATTGTTGTTATAATTCTGTAGAAATACGTCCTAAAATATTACTTAGAATGCGAGACCCAAATGTGTTCGAAATACCCAAATGTGAAACTGACGAAATTGTTCGAAATAATAATTGTTCGAAATACCCAAATGTGAAACCCAAATGTCCGTCCTAAATAAGTTTGTAGAAATACGTCCTAAATAATTACTTAGCAATATGTTCGAAATTCCCAAATGTCCGTCCTAAATAAGTTCGCATAGAAAGGAGAGATAGAAATAAGTTGGAACAAACCCAAATGTCTGAATGAGCAAGAAACAGAAATAGCTACGGGATACAGCTCTCCCACATCAAAGCCGCCATCCTTTTTCGGTACTCGACTAACGTGGTGTGGCGAGTCATCATCGTCGGTGTCGGATACCCGAATAGCAGCTTCTCCACGTACATGGATGCATAAACACCACAATTAATGTGGTCGGGGCTTAGAATAACCGGACAGTCGTGGCTAAAAGGACATTGACGTTGTCCACAACTTAGATAACTTATTGGAGAGCTTAGCTAACTTAGATCCACAACTTATATTATCTAATAAAACAATAAACTTACAAAGAAATCAGTATCAACCAAAATTGTTGATATTGGATTCATGTCCGGGAGCAAGCCTACCCCCTTCCCTAGAAGCCGTCTCATTGAAGTTAACCAAAGGTCAATCATCTTAACAAAATCATAGTTAAACAATGTTAGAAATCAAATATGTTTGTACACTATAGAAACATAAATTCATGGATGTACCTTCGAGTCCATCATAACCCTGACATTTTCGACCTGGGTGAAGAAACTCTAGTGCAATACGAAGAGAGATTTGGGAACTCTAATGTACGCCATCACATCCCCCTCACGCCACTCGTTATACCGTTAGAAGATTTTTTCAATATACTCATCCAAGTCATCCGTGAGATCCACCATGGTTTGTTTCTTCGGTCGTCCCCTTCCCCGCTTGGCGGGTGCCTTACCCTTGTCAGGTGCCCTCTCAAACTGGGTGGCTAGCGGATGTACAAATTCCTCTGGATATTGAACTCGTTGGGGCGAGACTTTTAAGATATGGCTTAAGTCTGTCTCCATTACAGGAATATGGGGCTCATCGAATGACCTTGGTGGACTATTCTGATCCTGCAATTGATTTATAAAACATTGTTATTACTCGGTAATTTATATAGTTTAGAGAATGTAATTTGGAGTAATAGGTTATTAAGACAGAGTATTAAGTTCAAAATTACCACATCATCATCCCACTGAGCATTTGATTCATCCCAGTGTGCAGTTGAGTGTCTGGAACCCTCGGGCTCTGGCTGGGTCTGGGGCTCAACTCGGTGCAAGGAGGAGTGGCGGGACGGCTCGGGCTGGGGCTCAACTCGGTGCGAGGAGGAGTGGCGGGAAGCCTCGGGCTCAACTCGGTGTGAGGAGGAGTGGCGGGAAGCGATGGCTCAACTCGGTGCGAGGAGGAGTGGCGGGACGCCGATAGCTCAACTCGGTGCGAGGAGGAGTGGCGGGAAGGCTCGGGCTGGGCTCGGTGCGACATCGAGTGTCTCGAACCCTTGGCCTCTGCTCGGTGCGACATCGAGTGTCTCGAACCTTCGGGAGAGGCTCGGTATGAGGTTGACCCTGTCTTCAACCCCATGATATTCAACACTCCCTTCAAATAACTCTTAAGTTTTGGGAGGACACTTTTCTCCACGTCTTTCGCACATTTCTTCCTAAACTCGGCTTCATTCCAATTTGGAGGAAAATTGGAGGCACTCCGTCGACCTCTGGGCCGCATCTCAGGAGAAGAATCTGAATCGTTATCTTCCACATTCGTTTTCCCTTTTGTACGGGTGGATCGTCGCGTATTCGGTGGTGGTGATAACGGAGGGGATGCTTCTCTTGCTCTACCACGTGGCCGGGGGATACCATGTCCCTCGCAGCCTCAGAACCAAACAATACCGTCTGAGGCCGAAGGGGTATTGCACCCCAAGTGCTTGGCCGATTTGGGTGCTCATGTACCAAAGTGAATCATGTTCACGTTGAGTAACTACGAGTGGGTAACATTCCACATTATCGTCGAAGAAGCTACGGAATTGACCTTTCCATAGGGGGAAGTACCACCTTAACATGCGGGGGATGATATTTGCATTGACTATGCTCCCGGCAAGGGCCCCAAGTTGGGGGATAGCTTCAAATGCCCAAACCTGCAACAAAAATGTGTCATTAATTAGTGTATACTTGGGTAATATGATTCAATTCGTAAATAATTACCTGTATAGCCCATATGGGCCCCGCGAAATGGTAGTTGTTTCCGCACGCCCTTCTTCCTACCGGTATATGCTGCTTATAGTGCATTAATGCTTGGTATGCATATGCACCCCATGGAAATGTACTCCACCTATCAAGATCATCCACCAGCACCCAAACGAACTCGTCCACCAACCTCAGCTTCGGTACACCCATAACCATCAAGTAAAGCATTAGAATATTTGCCACCTTGATGCATCTTCGCCCTTCTGGTTCTTAAACACGACATGCAACTCCTCCACACTAGGTCTTTTCTCATCACAGAAGAGAGACCACACCGCAATGCACGATGCATCATGGTCAGCAGTGGGGATGAAGAGCCCATGCACAAGCCGGATACTAGTGCAAACTCGGAGGGACCAAATGCAATGAGTCCACCGCTGATTTGGAACCACATGCAGTCGTCCGCCGCATCGTCTATAGTCACCTCGCGACACATCAATTGATGGATAACCATACTAGCAGTCCATCCACCCTTCCACGATATGATGTGTCCAAACGGACTTGACCTACAAAAGTCATCCACCAGTTCCTGCCCACCTACGGCAAGCAATGTCGCTCTAATATCCCCTACAATGAAATCCTTCCAATGTGTGTTCAAAGTTGGATAGACGTTCCTGCATTCGTACCTAACCCACGTCCAGTTACCCTGAAATAGTTTATAATTAATTAGTAAGACAAATTACGCTTGTAAACAACGTTAGCACTACATAAATACATGTTCACACTTCATCTTAAAATGTTACATTAATATAGGAAGAAAGATAAAATTCAGAATGTAGTATAACCCAAAAAAATGTAATATATATTTAGTATCAGTACACTAGAAAATTTCTGATCGGACAGATTCCAAGTTACATGCTGTGATTTTTCATGAACCACGGACTAGTATTACAAATTCAATATGAAAAACCTAGTTTTTTGAAATAAACACCAATAGAGACGATATGAACACGAAAAACACAATGAAATCATACAATTCTCCAGTAAAGAACTTTTTCATACATACTATGAATTCGTGTTTTTACAATTATCTTAGCACTACTAAAATAAATCAAATTACTCCGTTTTATACCTAAACGAAATAACTACAATATAATCATAGTTATACCGTGCGTTAACTTTTTTATGTTATTATAATATAATAGCTAATCTCATATGTATCTATGTATCTACAAATCTCGCCAACTAATAAGGTGCATGCCAACTAAACAATGCATTCCAATTAAATATCTGAAATTGCATGAAATTGTTGAAATATCTGAAGTTGCAACTTACGGTGCATGCCAATTAAATATATAAAATTGCTGAAATTGTTTAAATATATGAAATTGCTGAAACATTAAATTAAACTATCGAAAATCCCTAAATTAAATTGCTGAAATTGCTGAAACCCTAAATTAAGTTGCTGAAACCCTAAATTAACGAAACATACTATGAATTTACTATGAAATGAGTCCGGTTGTTCCCTAAACCCTAAATTGACAAAATTCCCAAAGAAATTGACGAAATTCGGTGGACAAATTCCCTAAACCATAAATTGACGAAACATACTATGAATTCGGTCTTGTTGTTCCCTAAACCCTAAATTCACGAAATTGACGAAATTCACGATATTGAGGAAATTCGGTGGACAAATTCCATAAACCCTAAATTGACGAAACATACTATGAATTCGGTCCGATTGTTCCCAAAACCCTAAATTGACGAAATTACGAAATTCCCAAAATTGACGAAATTTACGAAATTTCCTAAACTCGGTGAAGAAATTCCCTAAATTAAATTGAAGAAATTCCCTAAACTCTAAATTTACGAAATTCCCTAAACTCGGTGGACAAATTCCCTAAATTCCCAAAATTCGGTGGACAAATTCCCTAAATTCCCGAAATTCCCTAAATTAAATTGAAGAAATTGACGAAATTCCCTAAACTCGGTGGACAAATTCCCTAAATTAAATTGAAGAAATTCCCTAAATTAAATTGAACAAATTCCCTAAATTCCCTAAACTCGGTGGACAATTTACGAAATTCCCTAAACTTGGTGAAAATATAAATCAGTTCTAAAATTCCTATTTCGTATATCTTCAAAATATCTTCAAAGTATACCTTCAAAATATATCAATTGCACGCAAGATTTATAAAAATCATATACTTGCTCAATTACGGTATTTCTATCAAAATATTCTCTATAAGCATGCTCTACAAAGATCACAAACCAAAATATATAAACCTAAAATAAAACCAACCTGTCCATTGTTAGGATCGAATTCCATTGAAGTCTTTTAGTGAAAGAGTGAGAAGAGATGTGAAGTGGGATGAACAAGATCGGAAATGGAGTGTCAAGAAGAATACAGGAGGTGTGAAGAAGGTGAGAAGAAAGATGTGAAGAACTTTGTATTTACTTTTGTCTGCCTCAGTCAAAAACAATTTCCCATATATTCGTTTCAGTAGGCTTTGACTACTTTTAAGATAGGTTGAAAATGATACACTATTTACGGTGCATGCCAATAATTGGTTAGGATTCAAAATATAATGTATTATATACATTATAATATTGTATAGACTATATAAGATAATACTTGTATTTAACCTTATATATAATATATATGATAATATTGAATCCTATTTAGTTTCGAAATTGGATAATATATAGGATAATCTTGAGTATTTTTCGAAATTGGATAATATATAGGATAATCTTGAATATTTTTCGAAATTGGATAATGTTTTACGTAAGAATAATTACTAATCTATAATTTTATATAATGTATATGATAATATTTATCAAGGTTTTACGTAATAATAATTAGGAACCCTAATATTCTCATTTATGTTATCAACCCTAATCTCATTTATGTTATCAACCTTACTATTTCGCATTATTTAAAATTTATTTTCGAAAACATTGATCAAGATCTTCAAAATTTTCAAATATAATATTCGAATGGATTCAAATATTTTTGGAATATTTTGGATTTTCGATATTTCGAATGGATTACAAATATGACAATTTGAACTAAAAACTACCTAAATATTTCGAATTCTTGATATTGGAATGGATCACAAATATCTATGTATCTACAAATCTCCTACCATGACACTAAACGAAGCAACATCACGTGAAAGTGAAAGTAAACCCTAAAGCACACTGATAGTAATATTCTGATTTCTGACCCTTAGAAAATATATTATCTAACCTGCAAAAAGTGATTGAATAGAAACAGAAAGGGACGACCATATGCGGAGAGAGAGAGAGAGAGAGAGAGAGGGCTTCAATGAGAGAGAGAGAGAGGGCTTCAGCGAGAGAGAGAGAGTGAGAAAGAGAGAGCGATCTCTTCATCACCGACAGAGAGAGACAATAGTTACAGTTTCACATGCATATGGTTTTTTCAAAGTTTAATAACGTTAATATTTTCGAGAATGGATACTGGTACAATGGTTTAATACTCCGGAAAAATATGTTACGTCTCTGGTTCGATTCCTTTTGGCGACTTATATTTCATTTTGTTTTGTTTATTCTACAGTTATCTTCTACAAATAAAAATGTTATGATTTGTTTGAGAATTCAAAATGGCACAGCGGTATGTTACTTTGTGAATAATATCAAGTTCGCGGGTTCGAGCTGTCTTCAGCGCAAATAAATGAACTGTTATTTTTTTTTAATATAAAAACATGTTTTCGAAACAAACAAATAAATGCAGTGTTATTTATTTTTATTTTTTTAATATAAACACATCTTTTCGAAACAAACACCCGACACAAACCTGCACACACTCTGCACACACACATGCACACACACTGCACACACACTTAGTGTGAAGTAGACTTTTTTGTACATTTTTGCATTTATGAAAATCCATATACATTTTTATATTTTCAAACTTTGATTTGTATACTTTTGACATTCCCCTACTGTTGTTTTACTAAAACTATTCATAAAAAATAGAAGTTTCGCACAATTCCTCCGGAAGATGTCACGATAATAAATAAGTAAAATCGAAATTTATTGGAACCACGGCTTGCGGATAATATGGGCAGCGATAGATGTGAAGTTGTCAATTAGTTTCTTGCTACTTTGTTCTTAACGTTTTCTTTCCATTGTCAATTAGATTTTAGTCCGACTATAAGATTTTACGGTGTTCATCCCCAATTATGTCAACAACAATAATCACAAAATACAATGTAAGAACTATTTCTCTTTGATTTGTTGAGTATTCACGATTTACACTCCCAAATTCCCCCTCCTTCCTCGTATAGGGTTTCACCTGAAAGCAGAAGTTGGTGTTTTTGGAGAAGAATTTCGGTAATCCGCAGCCATGTCGGTGAGGGCAGGGGTTAGCGATACGGTGATTGCGGTTAGGGATAAGCTTCGAGGTAAGATCGGGCAGACGAAGGTGAAGAGGTACTGGCCGGGGAAAGCTCCGGAGTAGGCGGATGAGAACGATGAAGGCGGCGATATCCGCGTGACCAGGGCGGCTGCTTTAGACAAAGCTTTCCCTAATAATGAGGGTTCCGGCATTACGCGCAAGGATGATCCTAGGCTGCGGCATTTGGCGCAAAGTAAGATCGATAATCGCGATGAGGTTAGGGAGGATCATAGGCGGATTAGGCAGGCGGAGATTGTTTCGACGGTGGAGGAGGAGAGCAGGAGGTTGGAAGGGATGGATGTGGAGGATGAGGATGCGTTGGAGGAGAAGAGGAGGAAGATTAGGGAGAAGTTGTTGTTGCAGAGGCGGCAAGAGGAGGCGGCGCTGCTGCCGGAGGAGGAAGAAGAGGAGGAGGAAGAAGAAGAGGAAGAAGAAGAGTATGAGACTGATTCGGAGGAAGAAATGACTGGTATTGCAATGGTGAAGCCGGTTTTTGTTCCGAAACAAGAGAGAGATACAATTGTAGAGCGTGAGAGGCTCGAGGCTGAGGAGCGAGCACTCGAGGAAGAAGCAAAGAGGAGGATTGAAGCAAGGAAGAAGGAAACAAATCAAATTGTGGTTGAGAAAATTAAGGAGGATCTTGAGATTCAGAAAAATATGGATTTGGATGCGGATATTGCTGATGTTGATACTGACGATGATGTGAATGAGGCAGAGGAATATGAGGCTTGGAAAGCTAGAGAGATTGCTCGGATCAAGAGGGATAGAGATGATAGAGATGCTATGATGAAGGAGAAGGAGGAGATTGAGAAGGTGAGAAATATGACGGAGGAAGAGAGAAGAGAATGGGAGAGGAAGAATCCGAAACCCGGGGCACAATCTAATAAGCAGAAATGGAGATTTATGCAGAAATATTATCATAAGGGTGCTTTCTTCCAGAATGATGCTGATGATTATACTGGAACAGCTGGAGCTGACACGATATATACCCGTGATTTCTCGGCTCCCACCGGAGAAGATAAGATGGATAAGACCATATTGCCTAAAGTCATGCAGGTTAAGCACTTTGGCCGAAGTGGGAGGACGAAATGGACGCATCTTGTTAATGAGGATACAACCGACTGGAATACTCCGTACGTATTTCTTAGCATCTTTTTTATATGAACTAGTTGATGGTAAATGTTGATTCTTGCATGATATGGTTTGCAACTTTGCATTATGATTATGGTCTAATGATAGTTCATCAAACCTAAAATTGCGAAGACAATGGTCTTGGATCAAGTTTAATTCTTGAAAAATGGAAGAGTGAACAGCTACTAGTGAGTAGTGACTGTACTTCATTATAAATAAGTGAAGTACTTCATTAAGTTGACAGTAGTGGGCAAGAACTTTCTGTAATGTCTGTATATGATTCTGTCATTGTATGCCCAAATATAGCTAGAATATTTAGTATTACGAGTCTTTTGTTGGTTTGGTCAACTTTGAGTTTATCTGATATCTCCGTGGGCATACGTCAAGAACTTGTGTTGCTACTGTCAAAGCTTATTTGTTATTGGTTATAGAGACAACCTTTCTTGTCTTTTGTAACTTCTCCTGCTGAACTCATTGTTTGAAAGTAGCATGTTATGATGAAGGACAAAAAAGAGTACCCTTATTGTGTCGCTTGTTATACACTTAGTCCAGAGAAGTTCACCAAGAGTTGTAACTGCTATTATCTATAGAGTACAAGTGACAGTCGAGATCATTTAGTTTATTGGATTGTACCCTGATGAATCTTTAGAAACATGTTCTTTCTTGGTTGCTTTTTAGTATATGGATAAGTTGAGATTGGTAGTTTTGTACTTTAAGTGTGTTGGGTGATAATGTTAGTTGTTTCTGTTCGTGTAAATGTTATACTAAAGTTCCGGTCTGCTAGATATGCAAAATCATTGGCTCTCCTGTATCCCCTTTCCAATATCTGTCTCTAGATTTTTTCCTTGCATTTAAGTTATCTTTCTTCCTTCCTTCAGATTCTTATGAACTATTGCTTGTTTGAGTTCTTCATGTCATCGGTTTATTCAAATGCTCGTTGTAGAGGGTGCGAGTAGATCAGTAATCTGTTGATTGATAAATTCTTCGTATTATCGATTGTCAATGAACTTTTGTTGACAATGCAGGTGGACCTACAATGACCCTCTTCGAGCCAAGTACAATAAAAAAATGGCGGGTATGAATGCACCCATAGAAAAACCTAAAGGGAGCAAAAAGTTGAAGGATTGGGAATTGCAATAAACATCAAACCCACTAGATTGACACAAGTAACTGAGTAAGCAGCTCTCTTGTGTACATTTCTTGTGCATCCAGACTCGCCAAGATATGAGGCAATGAGGTTAGTCTCCATAAATCAGTAAGGAAGTAGTGTTGGTCTTGGCGAGGGAGGCAATAGCATGCCAATCCTCGGGCTTTATTTGGAGTAGACTTGCTGCAGAGATACGGGTTTGCTTTAGAATTTTGAGCTGCACCAAGATTTACTCCATTTTCAGGTTAAATCTTATGTTTTTGCTATGATGAACATGTTTGTGTGTGTGTGTGTGTTTTTTTTTTAAATTTTGTTATCAAAGCAGGATAGATGGCTTCTGGTGATAATAGGAAGAGGGTTATGAAGTGTATCAATATACCTTAACAAGATTATTACAACAATCCCAGTAAAAGTACACCACTTCTTCATATGTAATTTAAAATTTTGATTATTAATACAAATGTTCAAATATTTTCTGTACAACATACTGTACTACATAATGGCACAACCAATTTCGTCAAATGCCTCTCCAACAGTTGAAAAGAAATGATATGGTAAACAGAGAGAGAGAGAGAGAGAGAGAGAGAGAGAAAACTATGTACATACAGCAACATTCTGAGCCAAGGAAGAAATTGTTGAGTCTACGATGCTTCTCAGCACTTCGTCTTCGTGTATGAAGAAATTGCGGGTACATTTGTTATAAGATACAATAATAATCGCTTAGATAATAATTTTTTCCATTCTCGTCTTAAGTTAATAGACTAAAATAATATTTGATAAAGTAATAATTTAATGAATATTTTTTCTCTATCATAATGTTATTACTTTAAAGAAGTTTATTTGTATTCAATTAAGCAAAAAATTATGAGAAAATAATAAAATTACTATTTAATATCTACAACCTATTATTTAATACTAATAATATGTAGAATTGTAAACAACCCTAGTATTCAATTATTAACCAAAAAAAAAGGACCAAATTTTAAATCTAAAAAAGCATATGAAATATACAAATCTAAAGACATAGGGATCAAATCGAAGTTACATGACAAAAAATATATTATAATTATAAAACTAAAAATCAAAATTCTCTAGTCAATGACACAATCATATATCAATAAATCTTCGCACGTGGATATAATAGAATCATCACAGATTAGAATGACAATCAAAATCAGAATACTAATATACGAGCATTTAATAAAATACTAAATTCACAAAAAACTACCTTTGACTTTGAGGCTTGACATTTGAAATTCTCACCAACATCACGCTGATCATCACAATCCTCACCTCCCTCATTTCACGCCACGAGTCGACTCAGCAGTCTCAACATCGCACACGTATCCGAAAACTCACCGGAGGAATGGCGGTGATCGAACTTCCGGCCGCCGTAGCAGGCGGAGCAGAGGCTGTACGCGTTCTTCCCGAAACAAGACATGCACGAGAAGTAGGAAGCGAGGAGTAGATCGTGACAGGAGGAGCACCTCGGGATTGAAACCTTGCCAATGTCATAGAGCGCCAGCACCTCGTCGAAATCTAGGGTTCCGTCGGCGTTCTCGTCGAGCTGCTGGAAAATATGAACATCGGAGAAGAAAGCATTCACACGCTTCTGGTACTCTTCGAGGGTGATTTTGCCGCCGCCGTCTTGATCGAGGGTTTTGAAGAGATTTTTGTTGGAAAATCGTTTTATATATATATATATATCTATTTAGCATTTAATGCTATTATGACATGGGCAAAATTCAGCCCGTTTAATCATCTTTTCGAGCATCGATATATATTCGATTTATGAATAGAAATATATGACGTCGATCTACGTTTCGAGTAGATAATTATAGTGTGCTTAATTTCTCGATTCCGATTTTCGGTGAGTGAGAAATAGTGGCTCGAAGTTTAGGGGGACAAAATCAAAATGTTACCTAAAGTGGAGAAACTTACATTGTACGAGATTGGGAGAGTATTACATTAATCAATGTGCCACATTGATTAATGTGCAAACTTTATTGTGGTATTTAAGTGTCTACCACCTTGAAGGAGATAACAAAGTGACATGTGGTGAGCTTGGTCCACACATGCTCATGCGCGCGAGCCTTTTCGCCGACCGCCTCTCACGCGGCGCGCCGCACCGCGGCTCCAGTGCCGGTTCCGGTCCGTGTCCTTGGACTTGGATCTTGGATCTTGACAATTGGTCCTTTAGGTGGTCCGTGGGCTTGTCCGTTGGGCCTTGACAGTTGGGCTTTGGCATTGGGCTTGGTGGGCTAATTGTGGACAGACCTAGCTCGAATTTGTGATCTGGTCCAGCGCGTGATGCAATGCAACTGATGTTCTCCTTTTGGAAGTCTCTGGAATGAGGCTGTTGAGAACCCTCCACCTCTCCACTTTCCTTCTCCACGTTCGCCTTCCTTAATTGACTCCAACAACCTTTCATATGGGCGGAATATGCCTATAAATAGGCTATTCTGCATGGCATTTGAACACACTGCATCAACAAATTTGCTCTGCATCCTGCATCCTAGTTTTAAGCTGTCCAGCTCTTGTCCTCGCTTTAGTCCAGTTCGCCAGAGCTCGACGATTTTGCGTTGCTGCAATCTTCGAGACGTCGTCATTTTATCTTTGGAGACGATACGCCAAAATCGAGAACACTACCGAGGCGTATCTCGTCTTGCGGATAGAGGCCATCCTCGACTCGACGAAGTTCTTATTATGTTCTTCATTTTATTTTGTTTTCAGACTTACCGAATTTATTGTAATAGCAGCTTATATCTTACAATCGCAAGACGAGATATCTTTACCTAAGCTGCTTGGAGTTATCTGGAAAACTAACAAAACTGAATCATGTCTTCATCATCTGCTGCCATCTCCGATGCCGCCACTGTCTCTGCCACCACCGCCGATGTTTCCAACGTACTTGCCTCCTCCGGGAATGTGGTCCCGTCGGTGTCTGTCCCGGTTCTGACCCCAACTTTTGCAAATCCAACTCTTGACGCCATGTCTGCCACCACCGACGCTAGAATCACATTTAAGTGTGCCAATGCCACTAACTCAACATTTAACTTCAATAATATGTCTTCTGCTTTGCAGAATAATGCCCCTTTTGTGAGTGTGAACCACCTTGGGGTGGTTGGGGGCTCGAACTCGACCCTGACGGCACCTCTGCACTCGTCTAGAGTGTTGCCCACTGCCGAGAAGCCGACGAAGTTTGATGGAGCCGACTTCAAAAGATGGCAACAAAAGATATTGTTCTACTTGACAACATTGGGGTTCATGACCGTGCTGATGGAGAACGCATCCGCCCCTCCAAGTGAAAACGAGGAGAATGTAGAAGTTCGCATAGCCTACGAAATTTGACCGACTTTGGATTATTTTTGTAAAAATCTCCTGCTTAGTCGACTAGATGATAGTCTATATAGTGTGTAAGCAAATGTAAAGACCTCCAAGGCTATTTGAGGGACACTTGAAAGAAAATATTGTACTGACGATGCACGGACTAAGAAGTTTGTAGTCGCCAAGTTTTTGGACTACAAAATGGTGGAATCTCGACCGGTCATGTAACAACTGCAAGAGTTCCAACTCATTGTCCATGATGTCCACGCCGCAGGGATGCTTTTTCCCGATGGTTTCATTGTGGCAACCGTGATAGAGAAACTTCCCCCAAGCTAGAAGGACTTCAAGAGCTACTTGAAGTACAAGAGAAAAGAAATGACGCTTGAAGACCTTGTTGTCAAGCTTCGCATCGAGACCGATATGAGGACTCGAGATTGGAAGGGCAAAGCACCCGTGGAACCGAGAGTCAATCTCGTAGAGAAAGGTGGAAACTCCAACACTGTCAAGAGAGGGCGTCCAAACAGCAACCCCAAATGGGAAGGGCAAGGTGCAAGCCCGTAAGTTTGAAGGGAATTGCTATAATTGTGGCAAATCCAGCCACATGTCTAAGGACTGCCGTAAGCTGAAAAAGAAGAAGGCCCGTCAAGCCAACATGTTGGAGATAGACCTCACTGAAGCCGACCTTGCGGCCGTCGTCACTGAAGAAGCAAATGTCGTGGAGAATGAAGGGAAGTGGTATATTGATACCGCTGCCACGACACATGTTTGTGGTGATCGTAGCCGCTTCACCAAGTACAAGAGTTGCCAAGGGAAGAAGCTTAATATGGGAAATCAAGCCTCATCCGAGGTAGTTGGCTATAGTATTGTGGTGCTAAAGTTGAATGTAGGAACTACTATTGAATCAAGGAATGCAATTTTCTTTGAACACATCTATCCTTGTAAAAAGGAGGATAATGTTGAATCGAGCTCTAGTGGTGAAGCTAAAAATGTGGCGGTAGAGTCTGCTACGCATAAAAGACATGCTGCCGATCTTGAAATTGTAGAACCAAAACGTAGCACTAGAGCAAGGGTTCCTAAGGACTTCGGTCCTGATTATGTAGTTTTTCTTTTGGATGAAGAACCACGGTCTATAAAGGAAGCTCTTTTTAGACCCGATGGCCCACTTTGGCAAGAAGCTGTCCAAAGTGAGATTGACTCATGCAAAATCACACTTGGGTCTTAGCTGACCTAGTTGAAGGTTGTAACCCTTAGGATGCAAGTGGATCCTAAAAAGAAAGTATAAGGCAGATGAGTCAATTGATAAATATAAAGCTCGTTTAGTGGTTAAAGGTTTTAAGCAAATTGAAGGATACAATTTCTTCAATACTTATTCGCCTGTAACAAGAATTACTTTAATCCGTGTGTTCACTATAAGAAAAATGGCCTTCAACAACGCTTAATAGACAACGTTTTTGATGAATAACCGTTGTCGTATCTTAAGAAAACGTTGTCGTAAATAAAAACGTTGTCGTAAGTAAAAAAGTGCGCTCATAGACAACGATTTTTTTTGCGCCGTTGTCGTTTACCTGTTGTAAAAAGACCAACAGTGCGCTCATAGACAACAATCTATATAACCGTTGTCGTTTATTTGTTGTATTAGTTAAAAACGCGCTCATAGACAACGATTTTAATAACCGTTGTTGTTTCGCCGTTGTTGTACTTAACTTTCTAATATTTTGACAACGGTTTTGCCTACTGTTGTCGTTTCTCCGATGTTGTAGTCAATTTTAACAATGCATTTGCTTTCCGTTGTTCATTCTCTGTTGTTGTATTCAATTTTTAAATATTTTGACAACAGTTCGACTAGTGTTGTCCGATCTCCATTGTCATTAACTGATTTACTTAACTATTAATTTATACTTAGTGATCACTAGATTCTTCCAATACTTAAGTAATTAAGAACTAAAGCTTTTAGATTAATGATAACATTGTTGTGATTAAATAACTCATCCAAAAGAGGAAAACTTATAGTACAATTTATTTCAATCGAAATTAATATAATCCAAATGGGGCGTATTAATAGCCAAAACTATAATAACATACACAAAAATAGCCTCACTATAACTATTTTTACAAACTAGCGAAAATGACTAAATTAACCTCACGTTTTTAAGAAATTGCATACCAATTGCCTACAAACAGTCGTGCCAGACCTTTTTGCATCATTCTGTGTCGATAAATCACATTTCATACTCTTTTTCTGCCAGCATGAGGCTATTGATCGATGGAAAAATAAGGATAAGATAGTCATTTTGGTTATTTTGTGAAGTAAGTCGTAATGTTTAGTATTGACTTTTACTTAAGTATTTAGGTTATATTATTGTGATTAAATAACTCAAATTATTAGTACAGTAATACTTAACTAATTAAGAATTAAATTAATTATTACTTAATTAATTATTAAACTACTTAATCTAAATTGCTTAGGGTTTTTTTTCCTTTTTCAAAACTGTCCATCCGCTTCAGCTTCATTTTCTTCCGTCTCCCTCCTCTCCACTCCATCGCCCAACTTCACCTCCCTCCTCCTGAACTCCATCTCCGGCGACAATTCACCGGCCAACGCAAATACTACAGGTACGACCGGTCTTCTTCGTCTCTCCCTCCCCTCTCAAAAGCAATTCAACTTCGTATGTTATCTCTGCTTTTCTTTGTGTGTGATTTCATATTTGTTCATTCTTATACGCGTGTTTTCGACGAATTAATTGACAATTCCATTCATGTTCACCTTCGTGATCTACTGATTTGATTAATTGATCAGATCTCCCCTTGTTTACTCCATATCATACGGTTTTATTTCATGTTGAAATTCGTTTTTTCTTCACGTTTCTCGCGATTGCTGCTCTGTACAATCTTGAGATTCACCAAATGGAAGTGAAAACCGCCTTTCTAAATGGAGATTTAGAAGAGGAAATTTATATGGAACAACCTGAAGGGTTTGTAGTACCTGACCAAGATCAAAAGGTATGTAAGTTGGTGAAATTCCTATATGGGTTGAAACAAACACCATTACAATGACACTTGAAATTCGACGAGGCTATGTTGTCGAATGGTTTTAAGATAAATGAATGTGACAAGTGTATTTACATAAGGAATACAAATAATAGGTTTGTAATTGTTTGTCTTTATGTAGATGACATGCTAATTATGGGACAAAACATTCAAGTAATTAATGACACCAAGCGTATGCATAAGAGATCTTTTGATGTAAAAGATATGGGAGTTGCTGGCTTTATTCTTGGAGTGAAGATTCGAAGAACTCCCAAATGGATTGTTTTGTCTCAATCCCATTATATTGAGAAAGTACTTAAGAGGTTTAATACTTTTGATAGTGCGCCGACAAAGACTCCTATGGAAGTTAATGTTCACTTGAGCAAGAATAGGGGTGATCCTGTTGCTCAAGAGGATTATGCTAGAGTCATTGGTTGCCTTATGTACATCACGAATTGTACAAGGCCCGATCCAGCTTGTCCAGTGAACAAACTGAGTCGCTATACTAGTCATCCGAGTAGAGAGCATTGAAAATCTCTTGTAAGAGTTCTAAGGTATTTGAAATACGCTCTTAACTTTGGGCTGCACTACTCTAGACATCTCCCAGTACTTGAAGGGTACTGTGATGCGAATTGAATATCCGACACTAAAGACTCGTTGTCTACTAGTGGTTATGTGTTCACTATAGGGGAAGAGTTGTGTCGTGGACATCCACGAAACAGACGTGTATAGCCCGATCCACCATGAAATCCGAGTTTATTGCTTTGGATAAGGCCGGAGAGGAGACCGAATGACTCCGTAATTTTCTTAAAGATATTCCATGTTGGACGAAACCCATGCCACCTCTGATGATTCACTGTTATAGCCAAGAGGCTATTGGTAGGGCCAAGAGTGGGTTGTATAATGGTAAGTCGAGACATATTCATCGTCGACATAATACCGTAAGACATTTGATCATGAGTGGGGTTATATTTGTAGACTATATCAAGTCTATAGATAACCTAGCAGATCCGTTTACTAAGAGTTTGAATCGAGATCAAATGTATAAGCTCATAGAGGGAATGAGAGTTAAATCTACAATTTAAAGACGATTATAGTGGATACCCAACCTTGTATATTGGAGATGCCATGAACTTGGTTCAATGGGAAAACTAAGCTATATGAGCCTGTTGATACTACACTCAATAGTCTATTCCCTAAAAGAGCTCGAGAGTGTTGGTGACCTGTCAAGTGGTGAAGTCAAGTCTTTGACTTTTAATGATTCTTGGATGCCTTGAGAAGGTGGAGTATGGCAGAATACTCGAGTAAGAATCACCTATGTAAGTGAGAAGTGATGACCGCTTTTGTGTAACACTTATGAATCCAAAGAGGTTGTCCATGGCATGTAAAGGACACAAACGTGAGAATGGACGAGGTTGAGACTTTATAGTGTTAGTGCTATTGTCTAAGTATACACCATGGAAGAATAGTTCAAGGCCACGTGTCCACTAGTCCGCAGGTATGCTCGATGGCACCGACTAAGGAAGGTTCAAGGTCACAAGCCACCTACCCTGATGCTTTATTGTCTCTTGAGGACAGAGTTGCATATCTGCATACATGCATTTGGCTATTTCCACTCACGTGGGGGATTGTTGGAAAATCGGTATATATATATATATATATATATATATATATATATATATATATATATATTGGAAACTATTTAACACTTAATGCTATTATGACATGGGTAAAATTCAGCCCGTTTAATCGTCTTTTCGAGCCTCGATATATATCCGATTTATGAATTGAGATATATGATGTCGATCTACGTTTCGAGTGAGATAATTATAGTGTGCTTAATTTCTCTATTTCGATTTTCGGTGAGTGAGAAATAATGGCTCGAAGTTTGGGGGGATAAAACCCCTAGCTGAATGATGAGCCTTTGATATTGTAATAGCTTAGTTGAGTTCAGCTGTTAGAACTAAGTAGGCTAGAGTTCAGTAGCTGTGGATTCAGTAGAAGATTCTGCACTCAGCCGAAGAACTCAGTATCGAGGAAGTCAATTGGTCAGCCATCGACCAATTGAATCTGCAAAGGAAATCGTGCCAGCAAACTGAAGTGTTCTGACGAATGTCGATAAAGGAACATCAGGTGAAGGTCCGAGGATTCAGAGGAATTCAACTCATCGTAGTTTGAGTTTAAATGAGCCTCACCAACTCTCATAGACCTCGACCAATAAGGAGCCGACAACGCCTTACTTGCTCTGCCATAAAGCTGCTCCTAGCCGGAAAAGAGGAAATCTCTACAGTGCCTCTACTAAACGTTCAAATTATTTATGGTCGTTTTTCTTATCTTATTCGACATGTGTCTAGACTCCCTCCAACGGATCTATTCACAAATCGAAGACTATAAATGGAGAAGAGTCTTCATGCAGAAAGACACTGGGAACCAAAGTGATCAAAGCTCAAACACTCTAGCGAACTCACAAGCAACATTCAAGCGAAGAACTTGCCTTTAGACTTATATCTTTTTAGTTCTTCTCTCTGGAGAATTATTGTTCCATTTTCTCTATCTAAGCGTGCTTATTGTAATACTCAATAGCTTAGAACCTCGAAGGAGTTCATTTTATTGAACTGTTCTTATTGTAAGAACTCCTCAGTTGGAGAAATTCTAACCTTTAAAGGTTAAGATCTGTATAGTCACTACGACTATAAGTAGATATCTATCTTGCTTACAGATTGACTGAGGCTTACTCAGTATAAGCAAACAAGTTAGAATTTGTCCTGTGAACAGATCAACTGAGGCTTGCTCAATATAATTACCATAAGTAGGGGTGGGCGCGGGACGGGTACCCGCGCTGCGGGTACCCGTTTGCGGATACCCGCGCATGCGGGTAATTGATTTTAATACCCATTCCCGTTCCCGCATAGAGCGGGTACCCACAAGCGGGTACCCGCGCGGATACGGTACGGGTACGGATTTACCCGCAAATATTACCATCTATTTATAATATATTTAAATTCATAAATAAAAATTAAAAAATACCAAAAAATGTAATTTTAAAAACATAAATTAAAATTGAAAAATACCAATATATTTAAACCACTAAATAAGACTATAGGAGTAGATAATCTGTTTTATAAACCATGTTCCAATGATGTCTCACCATAAATTATAATTATAAAACCAACCATATGATTATTAACTATGAAACCATAGATTCTTATAATTAAAATTACCGTGAAAAATTGTTTAGTCACACTCTAGTGCTAGCAAAAAACATGCAAACGGGTACCCGCGCCGTCCCGCGCCCACCTCTACTAAGAGGCTTAGGTCAGACCACATGTAAAAAAATTGTATATTAATGCGGGTACCCGTTCGGGAACGGGTATCTAAGAATAAAACCCGTTCCCGTTCCCGACCCGCTTGATTTTTTGCGGGTACCCGCGTAACGGGTACCCGTACCCATTTTTATCGACCCGAACGGGAAATACCCGAACAGGACGGATACGGGCGCGGGAACCCGAATTGTTTGCCCACCCCTAACCATAAGAACTCATGCTTAATTCAGGATAGTGGACGTAGGACCATGTGTGTCAGAACCACTTTAAAAATCGTTGTGTTGATTTTGACTGTTGCATTGATTTAACTGTTCATACAACATCTAACTGAGTTTTAATCAAACAAGCATAGAAACGTATTTTCAACTGAGATGCTTATTTTAAGGGCCTACACTTCCGCACACATCTCTTGTACTGAACTACTGTTCACATCATAAATCAGTAGGACTGTACTCAGTAGGAGAATCTCTGCCCACGCGATCGAGAAAACATGTCTGGCTAACTGACAAAGTTCAGTAGCAACCTTCAGCTAAAGCTGACTTTCGCGTTCTGAGTTCTAGAATTTGCATTCAGGTGTATTCCCCCCCCTCCCCCGCTACACCTGAAGAGCGTCTCTGGACCAACATCTTCAAACGGGGATACATACTCCCCACCTCTATCACTTCGTACTATTTTGATTTTACAATCAAGTTGGTTTTCGGCTTCTGCTTTAAAGTTAATAAAAGCTTCAATTGCCTCATCTTTACTCTTTAAAAGATAAAGAATACAATACTTAGTGCAATCATCAATAAAATTAAAAAAATACTTTTTCCTACCTCTAGTTTGTACAAACTTTAGGTCACATACATCAGCGTGAATAAGTTATAGATGTTTAGTATTTATTTCTACAGATTGAAATGGCAACTTAGCCAACTTCGCTTCAACACAAACTTCACACTTGTTTTGTTAAAATTATTTACTTTACGTAGATCGAGATTAACTAATCCTTTATAGCTTTTAGATTAACATAACCTATCTACAATGCCATAAATGAGAACACTCAATCAAGTAGGAGGAAGTAACTTCATTTCTGATGGGGCTCTTGGCGAATTGTCATTACACTTAACTTGAAAAGACCCTCAGACAGGTAACTTTTTCCTAAAAACATACCAAATTTTGACAGAATAAACTTGTCAAATTCAAACATTAGTCTAAAGCCTCTCTTGACTAGCTCAAAGCCGGACACCAAATTCTTGCGGATATCTGGGACATGCAGCACCTCTCCAAGAGTAAGGTTTTTCCCGGAGGTCAATCTTAGCACCACAGTACCATAGCCAACTACCTCGGAAGATGCTTGATTTTCCATATTCAGCTTCCTCTCTTGTCAACTTTTGTACTCGGTGAAGCGGCTCCGGTCACCACAAACATGTGCCGTGACAGCAGTATCAATATACCACTTCCCATCATTCTCCACGACATTCATTTCTTTGGTGACAAAGGTTGCAAGATCGTCCTCGGTCAGGTTCTTCAACATGTTGGCTTGACGAACCCTCTTCTTCTTCGGCTTACGGCAGTCCTTGGACATGTGGCCGATCTTGTCACAGTTATAGCACTCCCCTTCAAACTTTCGGGTCTGAACATTGCCCTTTCCTTTGGGGTTCCTATTTAGACGCCCTTGTTGGGTTATGAGTCAGTAGATGGTACTCAACTGTCTAGTGGTTAAAAGAATATTGGGGGAAATCATAGTAGTACTATGGATTTGAAGATCCCAAATCCCAGCTGATATCAGTCGTGCTGTGTGTCTATAGGATTAAATGATGTATAGGTTAGACTTGTTTTTTTTATTATCCTTTGTCTAAGTCCTGTACGGGGTAAACTGTTGGACTGATCTTCTGACGAAGTTACTTTCCAGAACCCCACGTCATCCTTGTAAGAGCTTGCGTTCTTCAGCCAATAGCTGATCTTCACCTCGCAGGAGACGACCCATCGCCGATAAGCCATCAGCAGAAGAACATATGCAAAGCTCAGTACCTTCACAGTCGCCAGCTGACCTACTCAGTAGATGTATTCCTTGTCAGCCGACTCAGTCGAAGAATACAGAGACTTATCTAGTCTACTGTGTCCAACAGAAAACGACCCAGTCGCACAAGTCTTTTCAAAGTTCAGCAGAAGATCTTACGAGGTTGTTTGAATAGTCAACTTTGACTCTGACACATTCTCACCAACCACAAACCTCGACTAATGAGAAGCCGACAGCACCATATCTGCTCTTTACAGTAAAGCTGCTCTCATGTACAGTAATTAACTACCCTGCTGCAACAAATTCGAATTTATGGCCGTTTTCTTTGGAAGCTTGTGACACGTGGCATCGTCGTTTCCAACGGACATATGCCATAGCTCACAACTATAAATAGAGAAGAAATTCGAAGCTCCAAGCAACGGAATAAAAAGGGAAAAACGCTCAAGCTTTTAACACTCTAGCATACTCAAAGATTATCCAGAGAAGAACTTGCTTTCTTAGAATACTCTTAGTTCTTCACTCTAGAGTACTTAGATTCCTCTCTTCTCTAAACTAAGCTCATTGCCATATTTATAGCTTAGATTCGAAGGAGTTCACTTTCTGTGAATTGTTCTTATTGTAAGAACTCCTTCTTAGTTGGAGATTATTCCTTCCTTTTCGAACTTCGGTTTGAATTGTAAAGTCGCTAAGGACTATAACTTAGAAGGATCTGTCCAGTGCACAGATACCTGCTGAGGCTTGCTCAGTTTAATCAACAAGTTATCCTGCCATTGTCAGGACCGTGGACGTAGGATCTTGCGTATCCGAACCACGTTAAATCGCTTGTGTTCTTTACTGTTTTATTGCATATCATAACTGTTCGAAATCATATGTTTGCATAAAACGTGTTTCTAAAGCACACAGCCAAAAGAACTTGATTTGTCAAAAGCATTTTTCAAAACTGAGACGAATCTCCGGGCCCCACACTTATCCGTACAACGTCTCCGACTGAGTTTCAACGACTGACAAAAGTCAGTAGAAGAACTCAGTAGCTGACCCACTCCGACCCAGTGATCGAAGGTTACTATTTGGTACTGTTCATCAGTTGCACTAAACAGCTCAGTTGTCCTTCGGTTTGAGAAGAAGAAACTGTGATCAGGTGTATTCACCCCCCCTCTACACCTAACTATCGTCTTCGGACCAACAATTGGTATCAGAGCATCGGTGTTCTTCTGATTGCGGCTCTGTACTACTGGTTCTCTCAAACAGATCCTTGAAAACGTTTTCTCTGCACAAGCATCTCTTCTTCCATCCTTATACCCGTTCGCATAATGTCTGACATGTCAGGTATCAGGATGGGGCCGATGTTCTCAATAGAGAACTTCACGGTATGGCGCATGAGAATGGAGGCACACCTCACATCGCTGCACGACAGCATGACGGACGTCCTGGAGACTGGACCCATCATTCCCATGATTGACAGCGTTCAGTTCGCTACTGCGGGAGGTGTAGGAGCACAAATCGGTGCTAAGGTTCCCAAAGACAAATCAGCCTTCACGCCTGAAGAGAAAAAGCTGCACAACCTTGACCGAGTTGCGCGAAACGCTATACTGATAACGCTCAGTGACTCTCATCTCGGGAGGGTGCAGGACTGCAAAACGGAAAAAGAGCTATGGGATGCTTTGGCTGTACTGAGCCAAGGAACCCTGCAGATCAAAGAAAACAAGCTCGAATTAGAGCTTCAGAAGTTCGAAGCCTTTGCCATGGAGCCCAGTGAGACCATTGACGAGCTCAGTATCAGATTTACAAACCAAGTCAATGTCATCAACGGGCTGGGGAAGGTGTTCACCAACAAAGAGATGAACACAAAGATCTTGAGAGCGCTACCTCGACAGAAGTGGCTTCCATTTGCTACTTACTTACGTCGCTCTGATCTAAATGCTCTAACTCCTGATGTTATATTTTAAACTAAAAACGGAGGAATTTGAGCATAGTCTACCCCAAAGGTGTTCCGGTGCTCCAATGACACACGGATCGATCATGCTTTTAAAGCAACCGTCGGCAAGAAACCGGATCCAAACCGATTTCCTCAAGCACGGCGCGTCCACTATTGAAACAAAATCTTGTGAGACTTCGTGCACCGACCAATGGGCCGTGATGGCTCTCAAATATCGAGAGAGAAAAGGAGAGAGTCGAAAAGCCGAGGAAATACAACGAGTTTCTCCCTCGGGTAAGAAAGATTATCAGAAAAGGGAAGAATCTAATCCTTCTACTGAATGCAGGAACACAGAGCCTGCTGCGAGTCCATCTAAAGCTTCAGCTGGAAAAAGCAGCAGAACATCCACCTGTTATAACTGTAAGAAGGAGGGACACTATCAGTACGACTGTCCCGAACTCTCAGCTGCTCAACGAGCAGAACGGCAGGCCAGAAGAGATAAATTTGCCCAAAGAAGGCAGGCCTACTTCGCCGGAGAGATATCCGACAACTCACTTGAGGAGGATACATTTATGTATTCCTCTGAGGACGAAGCTGCATTTGTAGCAGTTGAGATCGGAGAAACGATTCGTGAAGGAACAACTGAATACTGTCTGATGGCCGGATAAGAGACTGAGGTAAACTCCAAGCTTCATATAACCTCTTCTTCACACAGCACACACGACACGTGCTCGGTCATAGATGATCCTCTGGATGTGGTACAAGCATACGACGATCTGCTAGAGGAACAGATTCAGCTGAGCAGAGAGTTCAGCAGAACGATCCAGGAACTGGAGATGGTAAAGGCTGAAAATCAGAGACTTTCTTCTGATTGTCAGGTCTCTACTGAGTCAGAGAATCTAGTTGCGAGACTCAAGGAAGAGATCGAATCTCTTATGACTAAGTCTCAGCTTCAAGAGACTCAAATCTCAGTTCTGACTAAGGATAATTCTGAGAAAGAGACTGAAATAGCCCAGCTCAGTCAGAAGCTCTCTGACGTACAGAAAGATTATGACACACTCAGGAGGAGTGACGAGGTCTGGCGAGGACTGAATAGTACCTTGGAGCTAAGGAGAAGCTAGAAAGTATGCTCAGAGCACAACGGCCAACTGTCATGAAAGAAGGACTTGGCTATACCCACAAAGCTTCTACCTCGAAAAGCTCAGAAGCGCTGACTGATAGGTTTATCAGAGGAAAGGTGCAAGCTGCTGACACCATACCTCAGGCGAAGAACAAACAGAAAATGATTGCACCTCAGCCGAACAACAACAAGCAGCTGACCAAAGGTTCCAGCCCCAGGACACCGCGATCAAATTCAGGGGGAACCAAGAAGGTCGAGATGGGCGAAACGTACCATGAGCCATCAGACGAGCACCCGGCTCGGTGCGGCTCGTACTATTATGAGCCCGTGGGTCGGGAGAAGCGCAAAGACTAAGAAGAAGAAAGCTCATGAACCCAAAATCATCAGCAGAAAGTCAGTATCTCCGAGTCCTGTGGAGAAGAAAACTGACAAGGTTCAGAAGAAGAAGTCTCAGACTTCTAAGATTCCGAGGCAAATTTGGGTTCCGAAATCACCCACTAACATGTAAGGACCCAACTGAACCAAAGGGTACCTAAAAATGCTTCTGTTTTGCAGGTGCATAAGGACCCATGGATAGTGGACAACGGCTACTCAAGACACATGACGTACCGAAGAGCCCCCGACCAACTATATACAAGAAGATGGTCCCAGGACCGAGTTTGGTGACAACTCTAAAGGCTACACAAGGGGATATGGAACGCCGAATATTGGGACTCGCTTCGGTCCAAGAGTAACATATGTTGAAGGACTTCAACACAATCTCCTTTCTGTCAGTCAATTCTGTGATAATCTTAACAGAGTAATCTTTGACGCTGGTTTCTGTGATATTGTTGATAAATCTACAGGGAAAACTGTAACGCCCCAATTTTCAAAACATAACTAGGGACGCTACTTCATGCTTAACATACATATTTCAACTCTTCAAAACATTTTCATTCAATAGAACCATTGCAAAACTTATGTGTTTTTTTTTCATACTCAGCGGAAGTCTTAAATAAAAATAAAAGCAAATGCAACTATCAGTTCTCGAAAACAAAATGCACAGAGTTTAATGCAATAATGACTTTCATAAATCTTTCCTCGTGTGACCATCACCACCAACACCTCTACGCATCGCCGAGCCATTTCCTGAAAAATGTTAAAATGATGGGAATGAGTATGACTACTCAGTGGGAGATGTACACATTTACCAGAATTATAAATCACACCGATAAGACATGGAAAATTAGATCATGCAAAGGATACTCGGCCACACAGACCACATGAACTTGTAATTGGCCACACAGACCACATGAACTTTTCAAACAGTCCAATTTCGACTGACGGCCGGATTTTGACCGATTTTTCATAGAGGATCCGATTTCGATCCAAGGGCCCGATTTCGACCCTTCCTTTCATTTAGGATCCGATTTCGATCCTAGGGCCCGATTTTGACCCTTCCTTTCATTTAGGATCCGATTTCGATCCTAGGGCCCGATTTCGACCCTTCCTTTCATGCCTGTCATAATCACATGTAATATCGAGCACAATGCATAATAAAGATAAACGGTAACATATTCTCCACCTTAACCTCGACTTGATGAAAAAGAATGGATATCAGATGTTTAATTCTTGCGCGCCGATCCTAAACATGGAAATTAATAATTCTTAATGATTCATGAAAGTCATGTACGTATTTCACATATACAACAATACCTCATACTCATTAGGTTACAAACAATATCATATATATATATACATGTGCTCATTAGTGTAACTAGGTTTCAATGTTCTATATTAACTTGTGCAGAATACCTATTTTAAAAACATTCCACAGAACATGAATTCATTCCATAAATTTTAATTTTCCACATATAGATTCCTTAATGAGTCTCAAACATACCAGATTTGGTTTCATATCAAAATAATAAGTCATCTAAGAGTTATAACTAAAACAGTATCTACTGCGTCAACAAAGGCGGTTTATGACCTACTGACCTTTAACAATAAGCTTCGGGAACTAAACATATCTTAAAAATTCTAATATTTAACACACATCTAGGAGACATACGTATAAATATCATATCAAAATTTCAATCTGTATAGATAAGTAACAACTTCATAAAATACATAATAGTTTCTACCAAAATCAGAATACGAAAATGCATGCTCCGACTGACTACCCGGACATTTGTATTAAACTGCTTTCATACACATAAGTTAAAAATACTAAATAAATATTTCTACATATCCCTACGTGTTTAGAGTATTTAGGAAAAAGAATCAAGTCAAAAACATTTTTTTGGAGTGAGATATAAACATTTTCCTAAGCCCTATCCCTGATGCATGGTTTCACGGTAGTGTAAAAGTATAAATTCATTAAAAATATAAATACTTATTTAAAAACTTCCAAAATTTACAGAAATCTTAAAGACATCCTAAAGTTTGTCTCTATAATTTTTATGGAATTTTTAAAGTAACATAAGATCGTCCATTTGGCCTGGTACTCACGGCAGAAAAGGTAGAAAAAAAATCAGGACAGATTTCTGTTCTCATGAAACCTAAACATTTTAACAACCAAAGAATTGACATAATAGAATCGGACACATCAAGAATATTAACAAATAAATAGTGCACGTATCCTAAAAATTCTATATTTTTAATATGAATGACCTAACATGTATTACATCCCATTAAAATTAATCATGATCGAAAACAAGGTAAATAACACATGTAAAACAATTTCCTTTCAAGATCATGAACATGCTGTCAGAAACTGGCAGGTTACGAATAACAATTTTAAACAATTACTTAGCATGCTTGAAAAATTATACAAAACTAATTGAGTATACTAGACATACCTAGGAAGCTTTGCCTAAAATTTCACAATGATGTGATGCCGGGAAGGTACGTAAATAATTCTTCAAACAGTTCGCAAGGTATGCTGGCAGATTTTCGAAAAGCTTATGTGATGTTTTATTATGAGCGACTAAGGGGTATTTATAGGCCTAGAAATCATTATCTAAAGATTCCTAATCCTATAAGGTATCAAATATATTTTATCCATATTTATTTTCGTCCATATCTATTTTATATAGAATTTATTCTATCACATACCATATAAGAGATTCAATCCTAGATAAATTAGGATATGGATAACCACAACTAGATTTTATCCTAAAATATTTATATCACACATAAATTATCTATTTTAATCATAAAACATAATATAAAATTATCTCCTAATAATTTAATATAATAATAAATATTATATCCTTTTATGAATCCTAGTAGGTTTAGGAAATCCAAAATACATAATTATTATTCTTGCCTAATAATTCTAACATGATTTCTAAATAAATAAACACATTCAAAATCCAAAATAAATTTACATAACAAAAATGATTTAACGAAAAATAACATAAATGCTTTAATTTTCATTTTAATTTCTAAGGCGCGACTTACAAGACTACATCACTTGATAACATGCATGAGTAGATATGCAATGCATTTTATATTGAAAATTTCGGGGCGTTACAAAAACAGTGTTATCAGGTTCGCGGAAGAAAAACATATACGTTGCTAACTGGAATACCGCAGAACCTGAGGCTTGCTTGCTTGCACAGACGAAATCTAGTGACAAATCAGGATGGCTATGGCATAAGAGACTCAGCCACCTGAACTTCAAGACTATGAACAAGCTCGCCAAGAACTCTAAAGTCAGAGGACTGCCCAACGAATCGTTTATCAAAGATAGAAATTGTGAAGCATGCTTGAAGGGAAAGCAAACAAAGAGTAGCAATCCACCTATTCCTTCACCTTCCACTGATGGAATCCTTCAGCTGCTGCACATGGATTTATTCGGGCCAGTTTCTCCAGTGACTATACGAGGCAAGAAGTATGCCCTTGTCGTTATAGACGACTACTCGAGATATACATGGGTAGTCTTCATCGCCAACAAATCTGATGTCATGATTGAGTTGCCTAAACTACTGAAAAAGCTCAGTGTGGAAAAGGACATCAAGATACAAAGAATTCGCTCAGACAGAGGAACATAATTTCTCAACTCAGTAGTTAAAGAGTACTGCGAGAAAGAGGGAATTCAGCACGAAACATCAGCTGCTCGTACTCCTCAACAGAACGGACTTGCTGAACGCAAAAACAGAACACTCAAAGAAGCAGCAAGAACGCTCCTAGCAGACTCGGGCTACCCTCTAAGTTCGGGGCGGATGCTCTGACACAGCCTGCTACACTCAGAATCGCTCACTACTTACACAACAACACATGAAGACACCATACGAATTGTGGAAAGGGAGAATTCCTTCTATTTCTCATTTTCATATTTTTGGTTGTCCATGCTTTATCCACAATAACGGGAAAGATCGGTTGAAGGTCTTTGATAGCAAATCTGATCAAGGGGTATTCTTAGGATATTCCCGAGTCAGTAAAGCCTTCAGAGTCTTTAACTATCGGACTCTTTGCGTGGAGGAAAGCCCTCATGTTGTTTTTGATGAGTTTGTTACTGAGAACAGGAAAATTACGAAGCCAATTACGATGATTTCCGCCAGCAGCTACGGGATCTCTGACCGATCGATAAAACCGAAAAGATTCAAGCATTGTTGGGATGATGAGTCGATGATGAAGAAACTCGGACTCAACCAACGGGCGATGTAGCCGACCCGGTTGATTCTACTGAACAGAATCAACAACAGGTAACAAAGGTCGATGAGGAAGCCCCAGTGGTAACTGAGACCTCTACTGAGAACATAAACTCAGGGGGAACGATTAATGTTCCTGAGTTAAATGCCTATGAACCTGGAAACTCAGTAGATCCTAACCTTCTTACTGAACTGCTGCAATCTCAGAACAGTACTACTGAAATGCCTAACACTCCTACTGATTCTGCAGAAGTAGTATCAGAAGAAGAAGCCAGACTCAGACGTTCATGGCTTGACGCTCATTCTTCAGATCTCATAATAGGAGATCCATCAGCAACGATATGAACAAGATCGAGATTAAATCAAGGAGAAAGCTCACTTTATTCTTGTTTCTTGTCTACAGAAGAACCTCAGTCGATAGAGGACGCACTTAACGATGCTGACTGGATCATCGCCATGTAAGAAGAGCTGAACCAGTTCGTCAGAAACGAAGTTTGGGAGCTTGTTGACAGATCTAGACATCAGCATGTGATCAGTACTAAGTGGGTCTTCAAAAACAAGCGTGATGAAAACAACGTCATCGTCAGAAACAAAGCTCGACTAGTTGCCAAGGGATACAGTCAAGCAGAAGGAATCGACTTTGATGAAACTTTCGCTCCAGTCGCAAGATTGGAAGCCATTCGTCTTTTCTTAGCCGACGCAACGCATCAAGGATTCAAAGTATATCAGATGGATGTAAAGTCAGCTTTTCTGAACGGCGTACTGAAGGAAGAAGTCTACGTGGAACAAGCGCCCGGCTTTCTGCAGGGACATCAGGTGTACAGACTTCGGAAAGCTCTGTATGGGTTAAAACAAGCACCCAGGGCTTGGTACGATACCCTATCAGACTTTCTACTTCAGAAAGGTTAGTAGATCGCACCCTGTTCAGCATAAAGTCAGGAGATGACATCATACTGGTGCAAATCTACGTGGACGACATCATTTTCGGCTGCAGAAACGAGACCATATGCCAGCAGTTTGAGAAGATGATGAAGGAGAAGTTGAAGATGTCCATGATGGGAGAGATGAATTATTTCCTTGGATTTCAAGTGAAGCAATCACCTGAAGGAATCTTCATCAATCAAGCTAAATACACTCGAGATCTTCTCAAAAGATTCGGCTGCGATTCGAGCAAGCCGATCCAAGATCCCCATGAACACAAATTTTAAAATCGATCTAGACAAAGAGGGAGCTTACGTTAACTCTACCGATTATAGAACTATTATTGGTTCTTTATTATATTTAACAGCCTAGCCAACCCGACATAACTTATCTTTGTAGGTGTATGTGCAAGATTTCAAGCGGATCCCAAGCGAAGTCATCTAGACTCAAGCAAAGAAGATTCTACGATATCTAAGAGGAACACTCGACGCCGGGTTATGGTATCCTGCGACGATGATAATCTTATGCCGACAAAGTTATTCCGATGCCGATTATGCAGGATGCGGGATAGATCGAAAGTCGACTTCCGGAACGTGTCGGTTCTAGGCCGCAAGCCGATATCATGGTTTTCAAAGAAACAAGCACTCGTAGCAACGTCCACTACCGGGCCGAGTATATGGCTGCTTTGGAAGTTCTTTGTGCCCTGCATCCTTTGGCTTCGACAACAACTGAGAGATTATGGCCCATCTAATGTGACTCCACAAGTGCTATTGCAATAACTTAGAATCCAGTTCTACATACGAGATGCAAGCACGTGGATATCCGACACCACTTCATCAGAGACCATGTCGAGAAGAAGGATATCAGAATGGAGAAAGTCCATACCCGACAAGCAAAGGGCGACATATACCGACCAAACCACTAGCCGAGAACATTCGGGAGAACTATTAATTGAGCTAGGTCTACTGGATCCTACTGAGTCACGTCAGTAGAAGAAAACTAATGATAACTGCAATTGGCAACAATTGGTATCAGACGAGAGGAACCAGTATGATAGGTCAGATGATCAGTACAGTGATTCAGTTGGGAGAATCATACTGTACACAGCAAGGGGGAACATGGTCTTCAGCACGTCAACCATCCTCCTAAGTCTTAACGGTAACCAGCTGATCGTAAAAGTTCCGCTGAAGAGGTTTGCGTAGTATTGAATACTTAACGTTTTTGTTGACATGCTTGCATTTATTATATCAGTCGCTCGCATTCAGTAGTTAAGAAGCATTTATTTCCCGCCATCAATTTCTTTAAGGAATGGTCAGTAGATACCGTTCTCATTCAAATTGATTTGGTAATTAATGCTGCCTGCATCGCATTTAATGCATGTCTTCTCACTTACCCTTATTACGCATCATCCTACATAGGGTCTATAGTAGAGGCGGCTTTGTAATCATTCAGTTTATAACATTTATTCTCAGCCGTAGATAACATTGAAAGATTAAATCCTAACCGTTCGATCTAAACGGTTATTAAGCTTGATCTTATAAAACCTTTCAACTTCTCTACTCGACTCATTTTTCCGCCACTTCCACTTTAGAGCTCTTCCGCAAATCGGTTTTCCTCAAAATCTCTAAACTAATCTGATTTCTAGCATCCACAAGCTCTAAACTACTTGGTAATGTATTAAATTCTGCTTAAAACTCTACTGACTCATTCTATTTTCAAGTGCTAACAAGTTATTTTGCAGATTTTAATGGCGAATGTTCATGACCCCTCTGATATGAACGAGATCATACTCTCACGGATTCAGTTCAAACCCACAATGGCGCTTCGTCAAGTGGATCTTCCATACCTTGAGCCTGTCTTCGAGGCGCTTGAACAATCCGGACTTCAATGGCTCGTATCCAAGCGACTTAGGGCTTATCTCGCCGAGGCAAGTTGCGGAAGTATACCTCAACCGGAGGACTCTCGCGTCCGGGAGGAGAAGAATCTTCCTTCTCGTATATGCAGGGAGGTTATCCCAAACTCGTGGGATGTGAGTCGCCGCGTCTTCAACATCCGAGATGCTTTGGGACCGACGTTTGATCTCCCGGAACGGTGGTGTTTCTCCTATTGGCTACAAGGAGAAGGAGATGAACACGCATGTTCAGAAGTTCTGTGGGAGGCAGGACATCAGTTTCAAAACTTCCCTACCAAAGAACCTGCTGCTACCTCAGTACAGGGGGCTCGCCTACATTGTGTCACATATTCTGACGAGCTCCGCAGGATCTTATGATCACCGTCTAAGCCACGTATTCGGTGATGATGGCTATAGACGACTGGAGTCCAAGTAAACCGGACGGATTATTACTTAGCCGAGCCGAAGGCTCAGGCGCAAAAGTTCACCACCTTACCCACCTGGTGAGCGGAAGATGATTAGCGTTGGGAAGCTACTGTATGGGACCAAGATGTCCATACTGATCGAGCAATCGCAGCGAGGAATTCTTCGTTTGCCGACGCCAAATACTTCGACAGCAAGCTAATAAAATTCAAAACTAAAGCAGCTGCCGAGAAGTTTGTTGGGCAAGGGCCGCCTGATCAGAAGAGAGAAAGATCAGTTGTTGTTTTGCCCCCTCGCGCCGACCCTCCGAAAAGGAAAAGGCCGACTAAAACTGGACTCGCCGAGGTGCCGAGTAGAACAAGCTAAACCAGCCCCCTCCTCCTACCGTAGAACACATTCTTGACTCCGACACGGGAATGGAGGGAGCCATACTTAAGGATAAGGCACAAGTGATCGGCTCCAGGAGACTCGGTCGGACGTCAGGACTCCGACCGAAGAGACTTCCTCTGAGTGGACGACCATCCACTCTACTCGCCTTCAAGCTACAAGAGAAGTCCACTCACAGATCCCTGAGATATCTGATCATTCGGATCTCGGTGGAAATAGCCATAAGGGCTAGAGTTCGAATGCTTGCCGAGGTTCCCGAGTTGGGACATACTCGAAGAGATCATAAGGACTCGACAGCTCTTTCATTACTTGCCGAAGAGCAAGAGTTACGGCCAAGAATTGGGTTCGGGGAACCAATGATCCGGCAACATTCGAAGATTTGAGGGCGGCAATGCTCTATCTGGCGAGCTTGCGCACCTCGGTGCCGGCGGCGATCATTCGCCACCATCTCCTCCCCGATAATGAGAATAATGGAGATAAGGTTGAGGAGATAGAACATGCACCACCCAAGGATGCAGAGTTGGGAGGCTCTGCTGAGGGTCCCACTCCCCGCGAGAAGGGCAAATCACCACCTCCGTCCACATCAGGTGATGCCCCGGTGCCTCGAAGCGCGATCGAGAGCAACTACTCGCGATTTCTGAGCAGAGGATCGGAACAAACTCGTATCAGATACAACCAATCGGTTCCGTCACCTCTAAGTCGGTGAACAAGGCCATAAGACGGCAACGGAACAAAAATCGTCTCTTAGCCAAAGATATTCATACAAAATGGGCTCAGTATACTAAGGCCCAAACGGCTAGTGTATCCCGACTAGCCGAAGGCGTGAAGAAAGTCTCGAAGCTCCTACTCCTCACCGAATATTCGGGAGATAATTGAGACCGCCTTAGCGGCTCGAAGGTAGATTTGGAAACACGAGTCGGCAGCTCCTTCGGACTCGCAAGAAGATTTTCTCCGAGCAGTGGCTCGAGCTCTTGCGTCGATCAAGGCCGACATGGAAGAAAGGAATAAATTGGCTACCTCCGGTCCTACAAACCGCTATAAAACAACAAAGTGGAGGCCCTTAAGGCCATTCGAAAGAGATGACATGATTTCCACGATCGGTGCTCTGAAACTCCGTCAGGAGTCGGCCGCGCAGCCTTAAACAATTCGTAGCCGATCAAGGAAAAGATTGGGACATGTCTTGCGACCTCGTCAAAGACTTCGAATCCATTGCCACTCTCATTAAAGAATCGCCTACAATGTCGAACGAGAAATCAAAGCCATCCGATCTCACCTCTCTAAGGCGGATGATGCCAAAAAGGGGGAAGAAGAAGTAAAGGAAGAAACCGAGGCGGAACCGGCCGTGGTCGAATGGTGGAGGAAGGAAGTAAAGGAGAAGGGGCCAAAGCACCAAGGAGACGGGTCGGCCGCTCGGCCGGGACCCGGGCCTACCACTCTCGCCCGGAATACACTCCTCCGAGGCGGAACGGTGACCGAGGCGGTTCCCATCTCATCCGCCCAAAGACATAGACGAAATTGCAAAATTCTTGGATCAAGAAGAAGGAGAAGAGCCTCAGGTATTGCCACCGCAGAGATCGGGGAAGGAGATCACCACTGAACCCATTTCTCCATCTTCCCCGGCTCGCAAGTTCAAATCAAGAGCGGAGCAAGAAGCCTATGATCTTCAGATTGCTCAACAGCTTCAGGATAAGCTTGATCATGAGCATCAGCTGGAAGAGGCTAAGAAAGGCAAGAAGCCAAAGAAAGGTGTTGGAAAGACTAAGGCCAAGAAGGCTGAGGAAGAGAAGAAAGCCCGGGAGGAGCTAGCCAAGGCCTTAGTGTCGAGGTCCAGCCAACCGCACGAGTTATTATCCGACTAATCTCACACCCGAGCAGGGAGGCGAGAGGACGTAGCTACTTGGGAAGCCACGCTGCAGGGACTAAATCTCAGAAGAGGAGATACAAGGGCAGCGGCTCTCAGAGAAAAAAAGAGGATAGCTGACATGGCCAAAATGATTAGCCTATCCACAAAGCCAACAACTGATCCAAGGAAGCAGATTCCACGAGGATCCAAGTTCAGAAGGGCACCTTATATCAAGAACGAGCCTACACCTCATGTGGATAAATGGGTGCCAGCCCGAGTTCAACGAGCAGATGGGAGGAACCGAAAGAAGACTTTATTAAGGGATACTATGTGTGGGGTATCTATGAGACCGACGCACAGACCAGATCAACACTTTGATGAACTTATCAGTCGATTTGATATAGAGTTCAGGAATAAGATCCGTCAGATCATGGAGAGCGAGAAAATACCCTTCAGAGCTCCAGCCTTCGTGCGAATCCCTCCTCCTAGGACTACTCGCGGCGTCTTGTGCACAAAAGAGATTGAGAGAGAAGTAGAAGAAGCCGCTTGTTCATCTATGTCCGAATATGAACGATCCGGATGATTATGAGGAAATCCGGGTTCTACGCTCAAGAGTCTACAAGTTTTACTACCCGGACCCTCCAATGACAAGTCTCGCCGACTTTAAGAAACGCACGAGAATTTCGAAGTCGACTTGATCTCTTATCTCATATTTGTTGTAATAGTAATAGGACCCATGTACTCTCTGTCTATATATATATTGGTTCCTATTGCTTGCCAGACAATTACTCATTGTCTCATGGCTTTTGTTTGTGTTTTCTCACAACTGATCACTAAGTGATCTGACACACACTCACATAACCGTTTCTCTGATTTTGCCTATATCTCGCCTACTGACTTGATGTTTTATTGATCATCTTGATTGTCTTCTGATGAATCAGGGGGAAATTGTTGTCAGTAGATTAGCTTTCCGTTCCTTATTTTAGAATAGAGGCTAGATGGTTAGAAATAGAGGTTTTGACATCATCAATTAGGGGGAAATTGTTGGGTTATGAGTCAGTAGATGGTACTCAGCTGTCTAGTGGTTAAAAGAATATTGGGGGAAATCATAGTAGTACTATGGAATTGAAGATCCCAAAACCCAGCTGATATCAGTCGTGTTGTGTGTCTATAGGATTAAATGATGTATAGGTTAGACTTGTTTTGTTTGATTATCTTTTGTCTAAGTCCTGTATGGGGTAAACTGTTGGACTGATCTTCTGACGAAGTTACTTTCCAGAACCCCACGTCATCCTTGTAAGAGCTTGCGTTCTTCAGCCAACAGCTGATCTTCACCTCAGTTGGAGACACCCCCGTCACCGATAAGCCATCGGCGAAGAACATATGCAAAGCTCGGTACCTTCGCAGCCGCCACCGACCTACTCAGTAGATGTATTCCTTGTCAGCCGACTCAGTCGAAGAAGACAGAGACTTATCTAGTCTACTGTGTCCGACAGAAAACGACCCAATCGCACAAGTCTTTTCGAAGTTCAGCACAAGATCTTACGAGGTTGTTTGAATAGTCAACTTTGACTCTGACACATTCTCACCAACCACAAACCTCGACTAATGAGAAGCCGACAGCACCATATCTGCTCTCTACAGTAAAGCTGCTCTCATGTACAGTAATTAACTACCCTGCTGCAACAAATTCTAATTTATGGCCGTTTTCTTTGGAAGCTTGTGACACGTGGCATCGTCGTCTCCAACGGACATATGTCATAGGTCACAACTATAAATAGAGAAGAAATTCGAAGCTCCAAGCAACGGAATAAAAAGGGAAAAACGTTCAAGCTTTGAACACTCTAGCATACTCAAAGATTATCCAGAGAAGAACTTGCTTTCTTAGAATACTCTTAGTTCTTCACTCTAGAGTACTTAGATTCCTCTCTTTTCTAGACTAAGCTCATTGCCATATTTATAGCTTAGATTCGAAGGAGTTCACTTTCTGTGAATTGTTCTTATTGTAAGAACTCCTTCTTAGTTGGAGATTATCCCCCCTTTCGAACTTAGGTTTGAATTGTAAAGTCACTAAGGACTATAACTTAGAAGGATCTGTCCAGTGCACAGATACCTGCTGAGGCTTGCTCAGTTTAATCAAAAAGTTATCCTGCCATTGCCAGGACCGTGGACGTAGGATCTTGCGTATGCGAACCACGTTAAATCGCTTGTGTTCTTTACTGTTTTATTGCATATCATAACTGTTCGAAATCATATGTTTGCATAAAACGTGTTTCTAAAGCGCACAGCCAAAAGAACTTGATTTGTGAAAAGCATTTTTCAAAACTGAGACGAATCTCTGGGCCCCACACTTATCCGCACAACGTCTCCGACTGAGTTTCAACGACTGACAAAAGTCAGTAGAAGAACTCAGTAGCTGACCCACTCTGACCCAGTGATCGAAGGTTACTATTTGACACTGTTCATCAGTTGCACTAAACAACTCAACTGTCCTTCGGTTTGAGAAGAAGAAACTGTGATCAGATGTATTCACCCCCCCTCCCTCTACACCTGACTATCGTCTCCGGACCAACAATTATTATTTATCTATATCTCACTCATTATTGTGGTTTAATAGGAATACGTTTTTACAAGGGATATATGTTAAATCCAATAAGTTAGTTACTATTAAGGAGATAATCTCTATCTATGATGGACTAGATATTTAATGTCAATCCTATTCCAATTAGAAATCGGTCATCTCTCCGCTTATAAATATATTGTTTTAGAGTCATCATAAAGTACACTTACGAAACCATAATAGATACGGTTCATAGGCTAGGAGAGAGAAACAGATTTCTCCACTATCTCCGCTGCATCTCCGTTTAATATCTTCACCATGAGGTACTCTTCTTTCATCTTCCTTATTACTTGTATCATGTGATAATCATGTAGTTTAAGATCTTATGGTTCATGTAATTAATTAATCTTACAATTTGGTCTTACCGGCATCGAAACTATCTATCCTTAATTTTCATGTTCTAGTATATGGTGTTTAACCCTACCGTAGAAGAAGAGGGGGACTTGATTAGGAATTGCCAGGCAAATGAATTATTTATTAATTTGCACTTATTTCGTGAAAAATTATAATTGCAGACTTCCTGCATTAAATTTTCCATCGATTTTTTTAATTCTTAAATTTATTATAAAGAAAATTAGTAAGTCTAAGAAATATGAAACATTTTTTAATATTTAAAAATAATAAATGTTGTTGATATTAGAAAATTTATAAAATAGATTGGTATAGGATTTACAACTGATATTATTGAGAAGCAAATACACAAGTCAAATTCCAAATATAATTTTTTTGTTGTTCCCAAACACAAATAATCTAATTTCTTTAGAATTATATTTGGCAAAATCATATTCCGTGACAACTTTAATTTTATGTGAACCAAACGAGATCGTCTGTATCTATTCTAAATCACAAGTGAATGACAATAAACATGAACACAGTTCCAAAATGCACTCCACTATAAATTTATTATAGCTGTTCTAGACTCCATAATTATAACAATCGATAATATATAACTTAATTGATATTTCTAATTCTATGTAAGTGTTTGACTTAATATTCGATTTTTGTTAGAATTAATTTAATAATAATAATTATGATTGTTCAAGTTTTGTGTATTTTAATTTTAATTTTTTTTTATATATACATAAGATATACAATCGTCAAAGTGAAAAAGCAGCAGACATTACAACACATTCCTTCCGCTACTACCCTCTCCTTTCCTCCAATGTCTACCACTTTCTTCCCTCCGCCTGCTGCCGCAAAATGTTGACCCCGCCGCCCAACCGCCTCCCCCATCAACCAACCCTTCTCCCCCCAAATCAGTGCAAAACCGAGATCAAAATTTGAAAGTAAAAGTCGGACCAAAATTACAACCACCTGGCACAGACGACCTCAATTCGCCCCACCGTTACAATCAGCGCTCCAATTCCAATTTGGAAGTTGGAAGATGCACGACGTTTCTTCTGAGCAAATATCATGGTTTGTAGTTTCTGTTTACTACTCCAATTGTTGTGTATGTGAAAATTGAATTTATGTGTTTGAGGGTGTAAAAGAAGAATACAATAATTTAAGAGTATGGTATTATATGCATCTTCTTATGTCATTGTTTTTTTTTTTTTTTGCTTCCTTATAAATTATGGGAAGATATTCTGAAGTTTCCATGTGTTTTTGTAAGTAAGAACCAAGCTGTTCGGGAATCATTATAACCCTGGAAACTAACTCATGACCAATCTTAGGTGGTCCTTGTGAGGTCTTGAATGAAGTTCACTGATTGTCTAATGTGTACATCTTATTTTCACTTGTCAGACAACATTTTTCCTAAAAACTACTCTCTCTTTTTTTTTTCCTTTTTATGAATCTATGCTTTCCTCCCTCTGATTGTATTCTGCCCTTAAAGATTCTCTTCCCTTTCTATGTGTGTTTAGAGGATGGAAATTTGATTTTCTCTAGATGGTGATTCTGCATTTGGTTGATATTTCCATTTTTATATACTCTAAAAATCCAATATACTTTCTCATTTAACAAATTTTTATGTTGATTGGGTTGTCTGAGTGCCGGATTGAGGCTTACTGTATTTTTCCAACTTAGTCCCATTGAATAAAATCAGTAAAACTGCATGAATTATTTTACGGCTTGTGTGGTGGAGTTGTACAATAGTCATTGCTTAATCTTTAAAGTATATAATTACTATTTTTGCAGATTGCTACAGATAGAAATGACATCATGAAGTCCTTTTTACAAATTACAATTCAGTTTCTTAGTAAATAGGTAAATTTGCGAATGCCAATTAGCTTCATTAACAGATTTATTTCATATACAACAAATTTTGCAGCTGGATACTATGTTTTGCTTATCTGTCTAAGCTTTACGATGCATACATAAGCTGTAACTAATTCTAAGTGATTAATATTCATTTTCAACTTGGCATGGAAGGTTAAGTTTTTGAATCTCAAGCTAGTAGCTGGAGACTTGGAGCTCTTTTTTACTCTTTCTATTTTTTTTTATTCTTTCTATATTTTATTTATACAAAATAGATTATAATTTTTTTATTTTTTTATATCAATGGATTAAAAATTATTGGATGGAGGATTAGGTGCATCCCCACAGTTTGTAGTTATATGAAATATAATAACGAGTTAACGACCATTACATCCGAGTAATTTCAAAGCATTTTAATTTTAAATTCATTGTTTATTGTTACTTTTCTTATCTAATTAAAATAATCTAAAGATCACCGTATAAAGTCAGGTTAAACAATTTGTTAGTATTCATTTGTCTTTGGATAGTGGTAGGCATATGGTATGGCTAAAGGCTCTGGCTATAGTGATTGTCTTGTGTGTAGTGGACAGAGTTGCAAAAGATATAAACAATTAAAGCATGGAGCAGCACTCTATTTACATTTTACAACACATACTTGTAAAAAGAGTCTTCTCTTCTGAAAGTTGAGATACCCTAAGCTTCATTAGATCTTATTAATTAAAAAAATAAAAATTCTTATATATTTTGTGTAAAGTTTAAAAGTTTACCTTAAATTAATTAATTGCTATTTTCAATCATAAAAACCCTAGTTATATTAGTTTTACTACTATGGGCTCAGTAGTCGGTATGATCTGAATATTTCTGAGACATTGTAAATCTTATTTAAATTTTATAAAAATTAATAGTGTAGCTTTATAAAATTGTATCGACTACCTGTAGTTTAATTGATATTTTCATTTCTGTATAAGCAGTTGATCTAGCATTCAATCCTTATTAGGATCGATTAAATATTAATGAATATACTCCTCTAGACTTTGGGCACACATCATGAAACCCTCTTCCTTTATCATCATAGTTGTTGCTTTTCTTAGTTGTGATAAAAGAAATGTGAATTCAAAAAGTGGTCAGTGGAGGGGCCTTGACTGTCGTCTATGTTTCCAACAATTTGATTCATGTATGAAAGTAATAATAATAATAAAGAGATTTAAATAATGTGTACAAAATTTTGTAGGCCTCGAGAAAGATTCATTCTTGCCCCTGTCATGGGTGTATGAACAAAAAGTTGGGTACAACATTTTTCAAGCATGAAAAACAAAACAATTGTTGTCGGGAAAGTTTAACCGAGACGTGGTTAAATAGTTAAACGCCACTTTCACCTCGAGGGATTATTTAAGACTTCTTTTTCAAAATTCTCGAGATAAATAGTGCTTTCTCTGTTCCATAATTCTTGTCTACTATACCATTTTAAGTAGTTCTAAAATTTTTGTCCATTTTCCTTTTATTATACTTTTTTATGAGACCCACAATTTTAAATAATTTTACACACAACTAACAACTCTCCTTAAATACTGCACCGAAAATAAAGTGGATGAAAATTATGGGACGGAGGGAGTAATTAATTTTGAAGACAAAGCTACTCTTCTTTTATTTTCCGGATTTGATAGTTGAGATGGTGTTTTGTAATGAGAAAGAGGGTACGATCAACGATTCTTAATTAGGAAGATGAAATATGATATTTGGGTAACTTTAGGCAAAAAAAATCTCCAATTTTAGAAGCGAAATACTCTCTTCATCTCTCTTCGTTGGTCTTGTTTCTTTTCGACACAAATATTAAGAGAGTTATTTGTTGCATATAAAGTTGTGGGATTTATTAGATATATTATATTATTATTTAAGTTAAAAAGAAAAGAAAAAAAAAGTGGACCAATGAGATGGAACAGACCGAAAAGAAATATAGGACAAATGAGTAGGACGGCAGATCGAGTAACTAAATTTTCAAAGATCAAACCGTAAAAAATGTCAAAAATCTGTAGAATTGGGATAATTATCTATAATCAGAAGTTACAAGTTCGAAACTAATTAATGTTGCTAGGTCAACAATGGTGGATAAAGAAGTTTAGGGGCTGAATCATGATTTTTTTGTACAGTTTTTGGAAAAAAAATCATTTCATCAGTACAAAATTACATATTTCACTTTCTATTTCACCAAATTATATACTGTCCACTTTTCTCTTAATTCTTGATCCGCTCTTATAGATACATTGAGCATAAAAGCTACTCCCTCCATCCCGGATGAAACATTCTATTTTTTTTTGTGCGATAATTTATGCGGTGGACTTTGTGTGTTATGAGAGAGAGTGGTGTGAATGTTGTGAGATAGATTTATTTCCTTTTAAGAAATAAGACATTTGTGTCGGATAACTGAAATAGAATACATGACGTTTCATGTGGGACGGAGGGAGTACAAATTTATCTCGTCACTAAAAAAATATCACAATATCCAAACCTTAGATGATCAAAAAGCGCAGAACAAAAAGAGAGTGTGAGAGAAATTGCTGGGCGCATTAGCAGGAGACATATGGGTCCCATCATCATCACTATCTCCACCACCTCTCTCCGCCATCCGCCATTACATTATCCCCCAAGCCTTCATTCCCTTTTTCTCTCTCTCTTCTCTTCTCTCTCTATCAAGAACCAATTAGCAATTAATACTATTGTGTTTTATCTTCTCTTCTATATCTTTCACTTCACTCTCCATTTTCTTGGCGTGTATGTAATGGAAAAATCTCTCGGCTTACTCGGCGGCGGTGGCGGTGGTGGGGCGGTGGTGGCGTGCGAGCTGAATGGGAAAGTGGAGAAAGACTACACGGTCATGACGAAAGAAGCTGAACTTGAGCTGGGCTTAGGGCTGAGTCTCGGAAACGGCGGCGGCGGCGGTGGGGCGGCGGAGAAGGGGAGGAGCTGTGCATGGGGTGAGTATGGTAGGATATTGACTGCTAAGGACTTTCCGAACGGATTTTCCTCCGGCCGAGGAGGCGGCGCCGGCACTAAGAGGGAAAGAGTTGATGAAGGATCTGCTTCTGCTGCTGTGAGGTAAACACAAACAGTGTGTGTATTTTGCATTCTTGATCTTTTGATTTGCATGTTTTATGTAATTAGTTAGGTTGATTGATCTTGATGTGTTTTTTCTTGGATTTGTTTAAGTTTTGTTGGGTTGTGTTTTGTTATTATTTTAATTTGTTCTTGTTATAGCTTTACTTATTTGTCTGACATGATCATATAGTTTGTAAAATATTGTATAAGAGTGAAGTTTTCCGTGTACGGTAACGAATACGTAAGATGAACCATAAGAAAAAAAAAAATACTACCCACTTTCTTTTTCTTTTCATTTAAAGTTTCCCATCATACTTCTGAGTTGCGTTAATCCATCTTATAATAATTTGGCATTATGTTTATGCTTGCTTCTTTTTCCCCTTTCAAATTATTAATTATGTCTTCTCTTATTTTCTTTTTTCATCATTTCACTAACCACTATGCCAAAAAAGAGTTATCACAATTTATCCAATGTAGACATCCATTAACATTATTCTTCCAAAACAAATTCTAATTCGACATGTAGGGTAAGATCTCGCCTATCACGTCCCTCCCTAATTAAAATTATAGATTTTGCCATCTTTCGATAGAAATTTCAACTTCCCACCTCTAATTTGTAGAAATAAATGTGCAGAGATTTGGCGCCGAAATTATAGATGTCTTCTTTCTTTGTATTATTGATTTTCACTTCCTATCTGGATCTAATGTTACATTGATCTTATTAATCTTCCATTTATGCCCCTCATAAATAGTTTAAATTTTCTTGTAGCAATCAAGTTGTTGGATGGCCTCCCATAAGGTCATACAGGATGAACACCGTGTGCAACCAAGCCAAGACATCAAACGTTGTAGACGACAATGAAGTCGGCACGAACTCGCACAAGAAACTCAACCACGGGAGCGAAAAAGGCAACGAAGCGATCAAGGAAAGAGGCCATCTTGGATATGTGAAGGTGAATATGGATGGCTTACCCATTGGAAGGAAGGTTGATTTGAATTCTCACAAAAGCTATGAAACTTTGGCCAAGGCTTTGGAAGAGATGTTCTTCAAGCCACCCCAAGGTTTGCCTCTCCATTACACTTGCAATCTTGATTTAGTACGTATGCCTTTTTTGTTTGATATGTTTGTACATGAATTAGGTGGAGGGAAGGAACAAGAGCTGAATAATCTTCCGAAGCTTCTAGATGGATCGTCTGAGTTCGTACTAACGTACGAGGATAAGGAGCGGGACTGGATGCTCGTGGGCGACGTTCCATGGGGGTACGTAACACTCAAGTTTTGAAACATAGGTCTATACTAAATACACTCAAGTTTTGACTAGCTCGAGGCTAACATTTGAGTTCTTTCTACCTTGTTCAGGATGTTCGTTAGCACTGTTAAACGGCTCAGAATCATGCGAACGTGTGAGGCAAAGGGCCTAGGTATGTATACATAGGCGGTTCTAGGAGGCACGTGGGACCACCATCCCAACAAATTATGAAAAATTGTCGATAACTTCAACTTTTTGTATTTTTTTAAAAATTATAGTTTTATCGCCTAAATTCCAAATTCTAGCAAAATAGGCACAAGGAAAAAGCAATAGGCCGGACCATCCTACAAAAACGAAACGGTCCCTCCGTATCCATAATATCAAATAAATCATTTTCGTATTTGGTAAATTTATTAAGGGCTAAAGGATAGCATTTCGACATTACTGTAATTTCTTCTTTCACTTGTTGAAAATGTTTCTTTGTGCAGCTCCAAAGTCCCAAGAATGGAATGAGAAGACAAAGAGCAAACTAGCTACTTGAAATGGACAGATGTTTGAATGTCAAAGTCTTGTTGTCACCCACAGTTTACTTGATGCATTACTCTCATAGTTTGATTTTTGAATTCTTTTACTTTTTCACTTTCTTGAAATTTTATATGATGAATGCTTTGTTTGGTGTCTATTATATCATTCTCTTATATACCTGTGAACAATTTTATCAACAAAAAACTAGACATTGTTATAACAAAAACTATAAACCATTAAAAAAATCTCAAGAAAACATAATTAACTTCACGCATGTGTATAAAGTACAGTCGGGGTTTTTCCCAATTACCATAAAAACAAAAGGCAATTACGTAATTTCATTTACCCAACAACGGTGTTAAAAGAATCTAGAACGAATTGAAAAACACGGGGGGGTCGTTTAAGCAAAAGAAAAACACATGGTAGTTTCGTGCATTTTTATTCACTAAACATGATTTTTTTAGCGATTTTCGCACAAACTCCATCAAACATGTAAATCGACCGTTAATCTCAACAATAATGCATCAAGACTCATTTGGTTGAGATTTTTTTTGTTATTACAACAGAAGCACAAGACACAAAAACGTTTGGCTCCTCAACTTACCACAAGATGAAAGCCAACAATCTACGAGGTTGGACGAATTTGAGAAGCAGCATCAGAGAAATCGAAAATCTTACAGAAATTCTCTCGGATCGGTGACGAAACCCGTCAAAGCAGATGCTGCAGCGGTGTACGGAGAAGCAAGATAGATCTGCCCTTCCTTATGCCCCATACGGCCCGGGAAATTCCTGTTCGTCGTCGAGACACACACCTGCAATTTCACCATTATCGAGCACTTATAAGTTTGGTTTGCGCGCACTGCAAATCGGCCTGTATCAAAATCACGATACTTACCTGAGCTTCGTTCATACGTGCGTACGTGTCTCTTGGTCCTCCCAAGCAAGCACCACAGCTGGGGCTTGCCGGCGTATCACAACCGGCTTCTTCGAAAATTTGCGAACAAGTTTTCCCACCGGATCCTGGAACCGGAAGGCTATATACGTCCATCCAGACCTAAGAAAACACGCGTTAAGGTTTATTGCAAGAGTAAATATTCAGCCACGAAAACTAAAACTTTGATTATTTTTTGGGATATGTGCAAAAATACTCTTAAAATTTACAGTCAAAACCTACAGTACCCCTAAAGCAATGCACTTAAACTTTACATAGAGAGAAAAAAAATACCCTTAATGTATATTTTTAAGAAAAAATACAAATTCCCAATTAAACGGTACAAATAAACCCTTAATATCTGATTGATATTTTTTTTGTTATCATGAATTTTTTTAGTTTATTATTAAGAGTATTGCACCTTTAACTTTACATTAAGAATATTTTTGCTTTAAAGTTTAACGGCATTTTTGCATCGAAAACATACATTATAAGTATCTTAGTTTTCTACTACAAAGTTCAGGTGCACTCTTGCACATTAACCCCTTTCTTTTAATTGGTAAACTCGGATAAGGACAAAAGGATTTATTAGGGCATTAAATTTTGAATCCTTTTATTCGCGAGGTAAAGTAGAAACCGAGCAATAAGGCACTAGGAGCATCTAAATAACGCGTACCTTCTGTGTGGCCGGGACTAGGAAAGTCGGAACTTTGACCTTTTTCCCCTGCGGTTAAGCAAATATGTACTACTATAAGCTAAAGAAAGGTTCTTAATTACAATATATTAAGATAAAAGAAATATTGAACCATACTTCTTACCGCAGCAAGGAATACTTTAGCAGCAGCCATGAAATCCTCCGTCTTGCCACCAGTACACGATCCGATATATACTCTGTCAATTTTGACATCTTTGCATTCACGGGCTAAAGCACGATTATCCGGAGAATGAGGCTGAGAAGTACGAATATAAGTAAACGGGTGCAAAAAGACACCAAATATTTATCACTGAGCTTTTTGTGTGTTCTGCGAGGTCTTAAAGTCGACGAATACTTACCTTAGCCACCAAAGGCTCCAGCTTTGAAATATCAAATCGGTATTCTTGAAGAAACCTAATAGAAAACGAAATTTGTCCGATAAGCACCCAAGAAGCATAGTTAAGAATTTGAATCGTAATTGCTTAAAAGTAATCTGGCTTATTAATTAAAACAACATATCGATGCAATAAATGGTCAAGCGGAATGGATTGGTATCATGTAGGATATAAATATTGAATCGTCTAACGGATTATAGGTATGGGAATGAGGATATAAACTAGAAAACGCACAAGAATTGGGGATGAAGATACTAAACGGGTATCAGGTCGGGTGGAAGTACTAAATCCTAATCGAATCCAGGAGCAAAAGAGAAATCCACAATAGTCTTTTCTCTTGGCTATTATATGACCTAAAGAATAGTTCAACAACAGTAAGTCTAAACTTGCCAAAGTATGTAATAGAAGGCTACCTGGCTTGTCCGTCACTAAATACTGGTTCAAAAGGCAAAGATGTCTTGTCCTAAGAAGACCAAAAAGGAAATATTGTTATAAAAAAAATATATAGGAATATAAAACTACGATCTTTGATCTCTCTCTTCTAACTAACCTCAAGGTACTTGTATGTGGTACTATCAGCAGGGACGACACCATTCTTCCCCCCGGCTTCAACTACCATGTTGCATAATGTCATTCTTTCTTCCATCTTCAGCAAAACATAAAATCTAACGTTAGTGAAACAAAAGTTTTTGTATTATCCTAAAACCATACTGAATGGAGGGATGCACTTACCGTCAAACTTTCAACGGTTGAACCCACAAATTCCATTGCTTTGTATGTTGCACCCGCCACTGAAATTTCACCAATAATCTACAAAATACAGAAATAAATACAAACGGAAATTTTGGACTCAACTATTCAAGTTATCTGAATGATTGTACTTACTTGCAAAATTAAATCTTTAGCAAGCAGATAGTCTGGCATCTCACCATCCATTACAAATCTCAAAGTTGGAGGCACCTGCAACACATTGAGATATTCGCAAAAAATTGTCAAAATCATAGAACAGAATGAAGAATATTTATAATTTACTTCTGCTTGTCTAAAATTGAGTTCTGTGAACTACATAAATCTGTCTAATGATAAATAAATTAAAATCAACAAAATATCTGCATGACTAGTGTGGAAACGATGAAACGGGACTAGAAGAGAAAATAAACACTTAATTTCACTTAGATACAAGAAAACAAAATGATAGCGGTAGCATTTAATATACCTTAAGCAAAAGCTTTCCAGTACCCAATACGAAACCGGCATCGGTGTTTCCAATTCCAGTAGCAAACTGACCAAATGCTCCAGCAGTACATGTGTGTGAGTCGGTACCTAGCAAAACCTAGGAGCATAATGCAAAATAAAAAGAAACGAAAAAACCTAATTAAACGACCACATCAGATAAAAGTTTAAACCGTAAAAATAAAGAGAAAATATACATTAACGTCTCGTTGGTAACTCACTCAAAATACTAAATATAGTTGACAGTTCTAATATACCTCTCCAGGTCGGCAATGGCCTTCTTGGGCAAGAGCCACGTGGCACACACCTTTGTAATCAGGATTAGCCTGAAAATTGCAGTTTGACAGACTTGAATCCATTCAACAAAAGGTATTTAATAACATAGTTAAATTCTAGTAACAAACAGTTGAAGCACCTTACCTTGAAGTTCCCAAGATCCTTAATATCATAGAAGTACTTAATATTCTGCTCATTACAGAAATCCCTCAATATGTCAACATTGCGATTTGCTCGTTCATCGGTTGTGAAGATATAATGATCAGGAATAATAACAACTTTTTCGCGATCCCAGACCTACAATACCAAATAGGAACCAATGAATGAAGTTTGATAGGAATACAAAAAACTTCTAACACTTTTTCAATTGTGTAACAGCAAACCACAAAATAAATGTTCATTAAGATCGTATAAGATTAATCTTTCCCTCCATCTCGAAAACATCATATACTCAAGGAAGATCATCAAGAGTTGATCATGTATGAGGACAGACCAGTAAGTTTAAATAAGAAATAATCAAGACAAAAAACCTTAATTTGACCACTAAATACTATGGAAAACCAATGACTCTAAGCATAATGTATTTCGCAATCGGTTCCAATCATTCGGTTGCTGCCGGTTTTCCTCTCTAACTGAGGGAAGGATACGAAAACACAACTATCATACTCGAAATTCTGATTTTTTTCGAGTTCCAAGTAAACCGATGCAGAAAATGGTAAATCGTATTATCAATTTCGTCCAATTTTTCTTAAAAGATAACTAATCAACTAAAGATAAAGCTAAATCCGAAATTAATAAGGAGGACTTCCAATAATATTAAACTACTCCATTCTCATATATCCAATTCCTATCACATAGCATACCATTAACTCAAGAACAGAACATTATTTTAACAAAGAAAAAGCTTTCCTCTAACAAATATACCTTAGCATTCTGACCAAATTCCTTCTTGAAAATCCCAATTGAACCAGGGCCACAAACATCATGGGTCATCAAAATATCCACATTGACCCACGCATTCTCACCGGGAACCAATTGGGATTTCTCCGAAGCTCTTGCCAATATCTTCTCAGTCATCGTCATCCCAGTCTTAACCTGCAAAAACAAAATTCCCAAAATACCCCCACCATCAAATTACAAAATCACAAAATCCGAACTTTAACCAAAAGACGATTCATTTACCGCCCCCGTAGTCGACGGTTTTCGCTCGGATTGCTGGGGCGTCATTACAGCAGCTATTTTCTTCGAAGCCCTCTTCTTGGAAAGCTGCGCGGAACATGGAAAAGAATGCTGCGTACAAAAAGAAGAAAATCCCACATCTTTCTGGAGGAAGAGGAACAAGAAAAGAGAGACAAATTACTCAAAGCTATTGATTAATTAAACGCCCGGTTATAATTGGAAGAAAATAATTTCAAAGATGGTATTTTTAAGCGCGCAAACCTTGTCGGAGAGGAATGAGGAGGTCGGGGCTACAGCGGATGAAGCCATATGATGTTGTCTGAGCAGCAGAAGTCGGCGTGTGTGAGGGGGAGAAATGAATTACGCCGTTTGTGGATTTCTTCCTATTAACTAGTAGCCAGCCCTTTTTTCTTTGTTTTTCATTTTTTTCAGTTTCTTGTTTGTTTGTTTTTTTTCTCTGGCGGCGGCTACTTGAGCTTTTTAGTTGTTACCATCTAAAGAAGAAGTATCTAACAATGGTTAATAAACGTTACAGAAATGTACCCACAAAAGTAATTTCAAAATATATATATATATAGTCAGGACATATTACGCACCCAAAAATTCACACTCTACTTTGTTTTGAGAATACTCGGAAATTCAATTTAGTTTTTTTTTTTTGTGTGTTCGGATTCTTAAGTAAAATGCTAAAAAAGTGTCATTTTTTATAAGATTTACTGAAAAAAAAAGTATTTAGATGAAAAAAATATTTTTTAAAACTAAGTATTTAGTTATTTTGGTAAAAATAAGAACAATATTTATATTTTGATTGAAGTACAACTTAATGATTCTTCTGATCTTCTCTTTCCAATTTTAATAATTATAATAAAATAACAAATATTTTGTAATTTCTTCTAAAATATTGACAAAACTATAATATTTTTTGCATATATATGTGCCAAAATAGAGTAAAACTTGGAAATTATATTATGTTTTTCTGGGAGTAATGCTTGAGTTTTTTTTTTCAATACGTCAAAACTTAGCATTTTATGTTTTAGTCATTTTTTGTTAATTAAATTTATTATTTTATTTAAAATTAATAACATGGGCTCGTGAATTATTGCATGTAGTTTTTCCTTTTTTTTTTTAATGCATTCCTCTAGAATGTTACTATTGTACAATGGACCAAAAATACATCATAAAGTAGTACTAGTACATAGAGGAATTTAGGTCTAACGGCAGGGCTGCTTATTTGGATACGGTATTTTCGGTTATATACATAACCGAATCGTACCGAACAGGATGGCTAACTGACAGGGAGGAAATCGGGTACAGTAAATAATCGATTATTAATAGAGATTAAAAAAAATCATAAATCATAGAATTAGTGTCGCGCGCTGTAGCGTTTTTTAATTTCCGCTAAAATCCTAATTGCAACTGAGGCAGAAAACACAGAACATGACTTGGCATTTGGCAACGCTACCCGTAGCCCATAGTAAACCCTTCCGCCGCATTTCGCCGTGGCCCGCCACCATTCCCCTTCTACGTTCCACCGAAGCTTCGAATCGGTTCATTGAATAAACTTGATCGATTATTCCCAATTACCCGATGGTTACGGATACAGATAGATTAACTTATGCTTATTCGAATACAAGTAACCGAAATTCGGGTACAATTAACCATGTACCCGAAACTGATTAGCAGACCTAACTTTCTTGTTTGCTAACTCTTTCGCAAATCTAATGTGAAATTAACTCGCTTAAGTCCACGTATTTCCATTAATCTAGAAAGAGACAAGTGAAAATTATTGGAAAATCGGTTTATATATATATATAATGGAAATAAAATTAGCATTAAGTGCTATTTTAGATTGGTTAAAAATCAACGATCTTTGACCGTATTTTTGAGTCTCAAAACATATCCGATTTACGAAATGGAATATATGGTGACGATCTACTTTTCGAAGACAATTGTGATATGCTTAATTTCTCAATTCCGATTTTCGATAAGTGAGAAATAGTTAAAGTTTTGGGGGACAAAACTAAATTGTTACCTAAAGTGGGGAAACTTACTTTATTCGGGTTTTGGAGAGTTGTGCATTTATCAATGCCTACATTGATAAATGAACAATGAATATTGTGGTGTTTAAGTCTATATCACTTAGTAAGAGATAACAAAGTGACATGTGGTGGGCTTGGACCACACATGTTCATGCGCGCGAGCCTTTTCGCTGACCGCCTCACGCTCTGCGCCACACCGCGCCAAAGCTCGTGCCCGGCCCTGGTTCCGGTCCGTGTCATTGGATCTTGGCAATTGGTCATTTGGCTTGTCCGCTAGGCTTGGAAGTTGGGCCTTGGCTAATGGGATTGATGGGCTGGCCCAGCTCGTGGTGTAATACACCTCATGCACCAGGATGTATCTTTTTGGAAGTCTCTCGTCGTTTTATCTTTAGGGATGAAGCACCGAAAATCGAGAGCACTACGGGAGCATTTTTTGTCTTGCGGAAAGAGGCTTCCCTCGACTCGACGAAGTTCTGTTTTCCATTTTTCTTTTGTTTCTTATACTACTGAGTATTTCAGTTTGTAATAGCAGCTTGTATTCAACAATCACAAGATGAAAAATAACTTACCTCTCACCTTACCTAAGTTGCTTACCGGATAAACTGAAACATGCCGTCTTCAAGTGTTGCCATCTCCAATGCTGTCGCCATCGCCGTTGCTTCTGCCGCTGCCACCATTGCCACGGTTGTTACCACCTCCACCTCATCCGGCAACATCTCTCCGCCGGTGTTTGACCCGACTCCAACCATGACTCTTGGCATGCCTAACTACTTGCCACCTGATCCGCTGCTACCGATGCCTGAATTGCACTTAACCGTGCTAATGCCACTAACTCGGCATATAACTTCAATATTATGTCGTCTGCTTTGCAGACTCGTGTCCCTTTTCGGAGTGTAAAACACCTTGGAGCGATGGGGGGCTTAACCCCAACATTGACGGCGCCTCTACACTCGTCTAGAGTGTTACCTGCGGCCGAGAAGCCGACAAAGTTTGGAGGTGCCGACTTCAAGAGAGGGCAATAGAAGATGTTGTTTAACTTGACAACATTGGGCTTCACTACCATGCTAAGGGAGAATGCACCTGCTCCTCCAAGTGAAACCGAAGAGAATGTGGAAGTCCGCATAGCCTATATAGTGTGTATGCAAATGTAAAGACCTCCAAGGAAATATGAGAGGCACTTGAAAAGAAGTATAGTAGTGATGATACATGTACCAAGAAGTTTGTAGTTGCCAAGTTTTTGGACTACAAAATGGTGGACTCCCTGTCGCTCATGGACCAACTGCAAGAGTTTCAACTCATTCTCCATGATGTCCACGCCAAAGGAATGCTCTTGCCAGATGCTTTCATTGTGACAACTGTGATCGAAAAGCTTCCCCGAGCTGGAAGGACTTCAAGAGCTACTTGAAGCACAAGCGAAAGGAAATGACGCTTGAAGACCTTGTAGTCAGGCTCTGTATCGAGACGCCATGAGGACTCGAGATAGGAAGGTCAAAGTACCCATAGACCCGAGAGTCAACCTACAGCGAAGGGTGGAAACTCCATCAATCCGAAAAGAGGGCTGTTGGTCCGGAGATGATAGTCAGGTGTAGAGGGGGGGGTGAATACACCTGATCACAGTTTCTTCTTCTCAAACCGAAGGACAGCTGAGCTGTTTAGTGCAACTGATGAACAGTGCCATAGTAACCTTCGATCACTGGGTCAGAGTGGGTCAGCTACTGAGTTCTTCTATTGACTTTTGTCAGTCGTTGAAACTCAGTCGGAGACGTTGTGCGGATAAGTGTGGGGCCCGGAGATTCGTCTCAGTTTTGAAAAACGCTTTTCACAAATCAAGTTCTTTTGGCTGTGCGCTTTAGAAACACGTTTTATGCAAACATATGATTTCGAACAGTTATGATATGCAATAAAACAGTAAAGAACACAAGCGATTTAACGTGGTTCGGATACGCAAGATCCTACGTCCACGGTCCTAACAATGGCAGGATAACTTGTTGATTAAACTGAGCAAGCCTCAGCATGTATCTGTGCACTGGACAGATCCTTCTAAGTTATAGTCCTTAGCGACTTTACAATTCAAACCGAAGTTCGAAAGGGAAGGAATAATCTCCAACTAAGAAGGAGTTCTTACAATAAGAACAATTCACAAAAAGTGAACTCCTTCGAATCTAAGCTATAAATATGGCAATGAGCTTAGTCTAGAGAAGAGAGGGATCTAAGTACTCTAGAGTGAAGAACTAAGAGTATTCTAAGAAAACAAGTTCTTCTCTGGATAATCTTTGAGTATGCTAGAGTGTTCTAAGCTTGAGCGTTTTTCCCTTTTTATTCCGTTGCTTGGAGCTTCGAAATTCTTCTCTATTTATAGTTGTGAGCTATGGCATATGTCCGTTGGAAACGACGATGCCACGTGTCACAAGCTTCCAAAGAAAACGGCCATAAATTCGAATTTGTTGCAACAGGATAGTTAATTACTGTACATGAGAGCAGCTTTACTGTATAGAGCAGATATGGTGTTGTCGGCTTCTCATTGGTCGAGGTTTGTGGTTGGTGAGAATGTGTCAGAGTCAAACTTGACTATTCAAACAACCTCGTAAGATCTTCTGCTGAACTTCGAAAAGACTTGTGCGACTGGGTCGTTTTATGTCGGCCATAGTAGACTAGATAAGTCTCTATCTTCTTCGACTGAGTCGGCTGACAAGGAATACATCTACTGAGTAGGTCAGCTGGCGACTGCGAAGGTACTGAGCTTTGCATATGTTCTTCTGCTGATGGCTTATCAGCTGATGGGCTGTCTCCTACTGAGGTGAAGATCAGCTGCTGGCTGAAGAACGCAAGCTCTTACAAGGATGACGTGGGGTTCTGGAAAGTAACTTCGTCAGAAGATCAGTCCAACAGTTTACCCCGTACAGGACTTAGACAAAGGATAATAAAAAAAACAAGTCTAACCTATACATCATTTAATCCTATAGACACACAGCACGAATGATATCAGCTGGGTTTTGGGATCTTCAATTCCATAGTACTACTATGATTTCCCCCAATATTCTTTTAACCACTAGACAGCTGAGTACCATCTACTGACTCATAACCCAACAATTTCCCCCTAATTGATGATGCCAAAACCTCTATTTCTAACCATCTAGCCTCTATTCTAAAATAAGGAACGGAGAGCTAATCTACTGACAACAATTTCCCCCTAATTCATCAGAAGACAATCAAGATGATCAATAAAACATCAAGTCAGTAGGCGAGATATAGGCAAAATCAGAGAAACGGTTATGTGAGTGTGTGTCAGATCACTTAGTGATCAGTTGTGAGAAAACACAAACAAAAGCCATGAGACAATGAGTAATTGTCTGGCAAGCAATAGGAACCAATATATATATATAGACAGAGAGAACATGGGTCCTATTACTATTACAACAAATATGAGATAAGAGATCAAGTCTGACTTCTGAAATTCTTCGTGCGTTTCTTAAAGTCAGCAGACTTGTCAGCTGGAGGGTCCAGGTAGTAAAACTTGTAGACTCTTGAGCGTAGAACCCGGATTTCCTCATAATCATCCCGGATCGTTTATATTCGGACATAGATGAACAAAGCAGCCTTCTTCTACTTCTCTCCCAATCTCTTTTGTGCACAAAGACGCCGCGAGTAGTCCTAGGAGGAGGGATTCGCTCGAAGACCGGAGCTCAAGGGTATTTTCTCTCTCTCCATGATCCGACGGATCTCGATTCACGAACTCTATATCAAATCGACCGATAAGTTCATCAAAGTGTTGATCTGCCGGTCAGTCGCCTCATAGATACCCCACACATAGTATCCCTTAATAAAGTCTTCTTTCGGTTCCTCCCATTTGCTCGTTGAACTCGGGCCGGCACCCATTTATCCACATGAGGTGTAGGCTCGTTCTTGATATAAGGTGCCCTTCTGAACTTGGATCCTCGTGGAATCTGCTTCCTTGGATCAGCTGTTGGCTTTGTGGATAGGCTAATCATTTTAGCCATGTCAGCTATCCTCTTTTTCTCTCTGAGAGCCGCTGCCCTTGTATCTCCTCTCCTGAGATTTAGTCCCTGCAGTGTGGCTTCCCAAGTAGCTCTGTCCTCTGCCTCCTGCTCAGGTGTGAGATTAGTCGGATAATAACTCTGTGCAGTTGGCTGGACCTCAGACACTAAGGCCTTGGCTAGCTCCTCCCGGGCTTTCTTCTCTTCCTCAACCTTCTTGGCCTTAGTCTTTCCAACACCTTTCTTTGGCTTCTTGCCTTTCTTAGCCTCTTCCAGCTGATGCTCATGATCAAGCTTATCCTGAAGCTGTTGGGCAATCTGAAGATCATAGGCTTCTTGCTCCGCTCTTGATTTGAACTTGCGAGCCGGGGAAGATGGAGAAATGGGTTCAGTGGTGATCTCCTTCCCCGATCTCTGCGGTGGTAATACCTGAGGCTCTTCTCCTTCTTCTTGATCCAATAATTTTGCAATTTCGTCTATGTGATGGGCAGATGAGATGGGAACTGCCTCAGTCACTGTCTGCCTCAGAGGAGTGTATTCCAGCAGGAGTACAGCTGAACTGGGTCCAGCCTGAGCGGCTGACCCTTCTCCTTGAGCTTACTTCCTTCCTCCACCAATTCAACCACAGCCGGTTCCGCCTCAGTTTCTTCCTTTACTTCTTCTTCCCCCTTTTCGGCATCATCTGCCTTAGAGAGGTGAGATCGGATGGCTTTGATTTCTCGTTCGACATTGTAGACTGATTCTTTAATGAGAGTGGCAGTAGATTCAAAGTCTTTGACGAGGTCGGAGTACATGTCCCAATCTTTTCCTTGATCAGCTCTGAATTGTTTAAGCTGCGCGGCTGACTCCTGACAGAGTTTCAGCAGAGCCCGATCGTGGGAATCTGTCATCTCTTTTCCGAATGGCCTTAAGAGCCTCCACCTGTTGTTTTATAGCAGTTTGTAGGCTGGAGGTGGCCAATTTATTCCTTTCTTCCATGTCGGCCTTGACTGACGCAAGAGCCTGAGCCAGCTGCTCAGAGAAAATCTTCTGCTGAGTCTGAAGGAGCTGCTGACTCTGTGTTTCCAAATCTACCTTCTGAGCTGCTAAGGTAGTCTCAATTATCTCCTGAATATTCAGCTGAGGAGTAGGAGCTTCTGAGACTTTCTTCACGCCTTCAGCTAGTCGGGATACACTAGTCGTTTGGGCCTTAGTATACTGAGCCCATTTTGTATGAACATCTTTGGCTAAGAGACAATTTTTGTTCCCTTGCCGTCTTATAGCCTTGTTCACTGACTTAGAGGTGACGGAACCGATTGGTTGTATCTGATACAAGCTTGTTCCGATCCTCTGCTCAGAAATCGCGAGTAGTTGCTCTCGACTGCGCTTCGAGGCACCCGAGGCATCACCTGATGTGGACGGAGGTGGTGATTTGCCCTTCTCGCGGGGAGTGGGACCCTCAGCAGAGCCTCCCGGCTCTGCATCCTTGGGTGGTGCCTGTTCCATCTCCTCATCCTTATCTCCATTATTCTCATTATCAGGAGGAGATGGTGGCGAATGATTGTCGCCGGGCACTGAGGTGCGCAAGCTCAGCAGATAGAGCATTGCCGCCCTCAAATCTTCGAATGTTGCCAGATCAGCTGGTTCCCCGAACCCAATTGCTGACTGCAACTCTTGCTCTTCAGCAAGTAATGAAAGAGCTGTCTGAGTCCTTATGATCTCTTCGAGTATGTCCCAACTCAGGAACCTCAGCAGCATCTGAACTCTAGCCCTTATGGCTATTTCCACTAGATCTGATTGATCAGATATCTCAGGGATCTGTGAGTGGACTTCTCTTGTAGCTTGAAGGCGAGTAGAGTGGATGGTCTTCCACTCAGAGGAAGTCTCTTCAGTCGGAGTCCTGACGTCCGACTGAGTCTCCACGGAGCTGATCACTTGTGCCTTATCCTTAAGTGTGGCTCCCTCCATTCCTGTGTCGAAGTCAAGAATGTGTTCTACAGTAGGAGGAGAGGCTGGTTTAGCTTGTTCTACTGGCACCTCAGCAGGTCCAGTTTTAGTCAGCCTTTTCCTTTTCGGAGGGTCGGCGCGAGGGGGCAAAACAACAGCTGATCTTTCTCTCTTCTGATCAGGCGGCCCTCGCCCAACAGACTTCTCGGCAACTGCTTTAGTTTTGAATTTTATTAGCTTGCTGTCGAAGTATTTGGCGTTGGCAAACGAAGAATTCCTCGCTACTGATTGCTCGATCAGTATGGATATCTTGGTCCCATACAGTAGCTTCCCAATGCTAATCATCTTCCGCTCACCAGTGGGTAAGGTGGTGAACTTTTGCGCCTGAGCCTTCAGATCGGCTACGTAATAATCTGTCCAGTTCACTTGGACTCCGTCGTCTATAGCCATCATCAGCTGAATACGTGGCTTAGACAGCTGATCATAAGATCCCGCGGAGCTCGTCAGAATATGTGACACAATGTAGGCGAGCCCCTGTGCCGAGGTAGCAAGCAGGGTTCTTTGGTAGGGCATTTTGAAACCGATGTCCCGCCCCCCCACGTAACTTCTGAACATACGTGTTCATCTCCTTCTCCTTGTAGCCAATAGGAGAAACACCACTGTCTGGGAGATCAAACGTCAGTCCCAAAGCATCTCGGATGTTGAAGACGCGCTGACTCACATCCCACGAGTTTGGGATAACCTCCTGCATATACGAGAAGGAAGATTCTTCTCCTCCGGACGCGAGAGTCCTCCAGTTGAGGTATACTTCCGCAACTTGCCTCGGCAGATAAGCCCTAGGCTGCTTGGATACGAGCCATTGAAGTCCAGATTGTTCAAGCGCCTCGAAGACAAGCTCAAGGTATGGAAGATCCACTTGACGAAGCGCCATTGTGGGTTCGAACTGAATCCGTGAGAGTATGATCTCGTTCATATCAGAGGGGTCATGAACATTCGCCATTAAAATCTGTAAAATAACTTGTTAGCACTTGAAAATAGAATGAGTCAGTAGAGTTTTAAGCAGAATTTAATACATTACCAAGTAGTTTAGAGCTTGTGGATGCTAGAAATCAGATTAGTTTAGAGATTTTGAGGAAAAACTGATTTGCAGAAGAGCTCTAAAGTGGAAGTGGCGGAATAATGAGTCGAGTAGAGAAGTTGAAAGGTTTTATAAGATCAAGCTTAATAACCATTTAGATCGAACGGTCAGGATTTAATCTTTTAATGTTATCTGCGGCTGAGAATAAATGTTATAAACTAAATGATTACAAAGCCGCCTCTACTATAGACCCTATGTAGGATGATGCGTAATAAGGGTAAGTGAGAAGACATGCATTAAATGCGGCTGCAGCAAGATTAATTACCAAATCAATTTGAATGAGAACGGTATCTACTGACCATTCCTTAAAGAAATTGATGGCGGGAAATAAATGCTTCTTAACTACTGAATGTGAGCGACTGATATAATAAATGCAAGCATGTCAACAAAAACGTTAAGTATTCAATACTACACAAACCTCTTCAGCCGAACTTTTACGATCAGCTGGTTACCGTTAAGACTTAGGAGGATGGTTGACGTCTTTGAAGACCACGTTCCCCCCCTTGCGTGTACAATATGATTCTCCCAACCGAATCATCAGACCGATCATCCGACTCGTCATACCGGTTCCTCCTCGTCCGATACCAATTGTTGCCAATTGCAGTTATCAGTAGTTTTCTTCTACTGACGTGACTCAGTAGGATCCAGTAGACCTAGCTCAATTGATAGTTCTCTGAATCTGTTCTCAGCTAGTGGTTTGGTCAGTATGTCTGCCATTTGCTTGTCAGTGTGGACTTTCTCCATTCTGATATCCTTCTTCTCGACATGGTCTCTGATGAAGTGGTGTCGGATATCCACGTGCTTGCATCTCGTATGTAGAACTGGATTCTAAGTTATTGCAATAGCACTTGTGGAGTCACAGTAGATGGGCACTTCATTCTGAATGATACCATAATCTCTCAGTTGTTGTCGAAGCCAAAGGATCTGGGCACAACAACTTCCAGCAGCCATATACTCAGCTTCAGTAGTAGACGTTGCTACTGAGTGTTGTTTCTTTGAAAACCATGATATCAGCTTGCTGCCTAGGAACTGACACGTTCCGGAAGTCGACTTTCGATCTATCCTGCATCCTGCATAATCAGCATCAGAATAACCTATCAGTATAAGATTATCATCAGCAGGATACCATAACCCAAATACGTGTTCCTCTTAGATATCGCAGAATCTTCTTTGCTGAGTCTAGATGACTTCGCTTGGGATCCGCTTGAAATCTTGCACATACACCTACAAAGATAAGTTATGTCAGTCGGCTAGTCGTTAAATATAATAAAGAACCAATAATAGTTCTATAATCAGTAGAGTTAACAGAAGCTCCCTCTTTGTCTAGATCGATTTTAAAATTTGTGTTCATGGGGATCTTGACTGGCTTGCTCGAATCACAACCGAATCTTTTGAGAAGATCTCGAGTGTATTTAGCTTGATTGATGAAGATTCCTTCAGGTGATTGCTTCACTTGAAATCCAAGGAAATAATTCATCTCTCCCATCATGGACATCTCGAACTTCTCCTTCATCATCTTCTCAAACTGCTGGCATATGGTCTCGTTTCGCGTACCGAAAATGATGTCGTCCACGTAGATTTGCACCAGTATGATGTCATCTCCTGACTTTATGCTGAACAGGGTGCGATCTACTGTCCCCTTCTGAAAACCTTTCTGAAGTAGAAAGTCTAATAGGGTATCGTACCAAGCCCTGGGTGCTTGTTTTAACCCATACAGAGCTTTCCGAAGTCTGTACACCTGATGTCCCTGCTGAAAGCCGGTCGCTTGTTCCACGTAGACTTCTTCCTTCAGTACGCCGTTCAGAAAAGCTGACTTTACATCCATCTGATATACTTAGAATCCTTGATGCGTTGCGTAGGTTAAGAAAAGACGAATGGCTTCCAATCTTGCGACTGGAGCGAAAGTTTCATCAAAGTCGATTCCTTCTGCTTGACTGTATCCCTTGGCAACTAGTCGAGCTTTGTTTCTGATGATGACGTTGTTTTCATCACGCTTGTTTTTGAAGACCCACTTAGTACCGATCACATGCTGATGTCTAGGTCTGTCAACAAGCTCCCAAACTTCATTTCGACGAACCGGTTCAGCTCTTCTTGCATGGCGATGATCCGATCCAACATCGTTAAGTGCGTCCTCTATCGACTGAGGTTCTTCTGTAGACAAGAAACAAGAATAAAGTGAGCTTTCTCCTTGATTTAATCTCGATCTTGTTCTTATCGTTGCTGATGGATCTCCTATTATGAGATCTGAAGAATGAGCGTCAAGCCATGAACGTCTGAGTCTGGCTTCTTCTTCTGATACTACTTCTGCAGAATCGGTAGGGAATGTTAGGCATTTCGCAGTACCGTTCCGAGATTGCGAGCAGTTCGAGTAAGAAGGTTAGGATCTACCGAGTTTCCGGGTTCGGGGGCATTTAGCTCGGGAACATTAATCGTTCCCCCCGAGTTTATGTTCTCGGTAGAGATCTCGGTTACCACCGGGGCTTCCTCATCGACCTTTGTTACCCGTTGTTGATTCCGTTCGGTAGAATCAACCAGCCGCCTACATCGCCCGTTGGTTGAGTCCGAGTTTCTTCACCATCCGACTCATCATCCCAACAATGCTTTGAATCTTTTCGGTTTATCGGCATCCGAGATCCCGTAGCTTGCTGCCGACATCATCGATATTTGTCTCCGTAATTTTCCTCGTTCTCGGTAACAAACTCATCAAAAACAACATGAGGGCTTTCCTCCACGCAAAGAGTCCGATAGTTAAAGACTCGAAGGCTTTACCGACTCGGGAATATCCTAAGAATACCCCTTGATCGATTTGCTATCAAAGACCTTCAACCGATCTTTCCCGTTATTGTGGATAAAGCACGGACAACCAAAAATATGAAAATGAGAAATAGAAGAAATTCTCCCTTTCCACAATTCGTATGGTGTCTTCATGTGTTGCTGTGTAAGTAGTGAGCGATTCTGAGTGTAGCAGGCTGTGTAAGTAGCATCTGCCCAGAACTTAGAGGGTAGCCCAGAGTCTGCTAGGAGCGTTCTTGCTGCTTCTTTGAGTGTTCTGTTTTTGCGTTCAGCAAGTCCGTTCTGTTGAGGAGTACGAGCAGCTGATGTTTCGTGCTGAATTCCCTCTTTCTCGCAGTACTCTTTAACTACTGAGTTGAGAAATTATGTTCCTCTGTCTGAGCGAATTCTTTATATCTTGATGTCCTTTTCCACACTGAGCTTTTTCAGTAGTTTAGGCAACTCAGTCATGACATCAGATTTGTTGGCGATGAAGACTACCCATGTATATCTCGAGTAGTCGTCTATAACGACAAGGGCATACTTCTTGCCTCGTATAGTCACTGGAGAAACTGGCCCGAATAAATCCATGTGCAACAGCTGAAGGATTCCATCAGTGGAAGGTGAAGGAATAGGTGGATTGCTACTTTTTGTCTGCTTTCCCTTCAAGTATGCTTCACAATTTCTATCTTTGATAAACGATTCGTTGGGCAATCCTCTGACTTTAGAGTTCTTGGCGAGCTTGTTCATAGTCTTGAAGTTCAGGTGGCTGAGTCTCTTATGCCATAGCCATCCTGACTTGTCACTAGATTTCGTCTGTGCAAGCAAGCAAGCCTCAGGTTCTGCGGTATTCCAGTTAGCAACGTATATGTTTTTCTTCCGCGAACCTGATAACACTGTTTTCCCTGTAGATTTATCAACAATATCACGTAAACCAGGCTTCAAAGATTACTCGTTAAGATTATCACGGAATTGATCGACGAAAGGAGATTATGTTGAAGTCCTTCAACATATGTTACTCTTGGAACCGAAGCGGTCCCAATATTCAGGCGTTCCATATCCCCTTGTGTAGCCTTTTTAGAGTTGTCACCAAACTCAGCTCGGGACCATCTTCTTGTATATAGTTGGTCGGCGAGGCTCTTACGGTACGTCATGTGTCTTGAGCGACCGTTGTCCACTATCCATGGGTCCTTATGCACCTGCAAAATAGAAGCATTTTTAGGTACCCTTTGGTTCAATTGGGTCCTTACATGTTAGTGGGTGATTTCGGAACCCAAATCTCGCCTCGAACCTTAGAAGTCTCGAGACTTCTTCTTCCGAACCTTGTCGGTTTTCTTCTCCACATGACTCGGAGATACCGACTTTCCGATGATGATTTTGGGTTCGTGGAGCTTTCTTCTTCTTAGTCTTTGCGCTTCTCCCGACCCCCGGGCTCATAATAGTACGAGCCGTACTGAGCCGAGTGCTCGTACAATGGCTCATGGTACTGTTCTGCCCATCTGACCTTCTTGGTTCCCCCTGAATTTGATCGCGGTGTCCTGGGGCTGGAACCTTTGGTCAGCTACTTGTTGTTCGACTGAGGTGCAATCATTTTCTGTTTGTTCTTCGCCTGAGGTGTGGTGTCAGCACTTGCACCTTTCCTCCGATAAACCTATCGGCCGCGCTTCTGAGCTTTTCGAGGTAGAAGCTTTGTGGGTATAGCCAAGTCCTTCTTTCATGACAGTTGGCCGTTGTGCTGTGAGCATACTTTCTAGCTTCTCCTTAGCTCCAAGGTACTGTTCAGTCATCAGTCCTCGCCAGACCTCGTCACTCCTCCTGAGTGTGTCATAATCTTTCTGTACGTCAGAGAGCTTCTGACTGAGCTGGGCTATTTCAGTCTCTTTCTCAGAATTGTCCTTAGTCAGAACTGAGATTTGAGTCTCTTGAAGCTGAGACTTAGTCATAAGAGATTCGGTCTCTTCCTTGAGTCTCGCAACTAGATTCTCTGACTCAGTAGAGACCTGACAATCAGAAGAAAGTCTCTGATTTTCAGCCTTTACCATCTCCGGTTCCCGGATCGTTCGCCTGAACTCTCTCGCTCACCGAACTGTTCCTCTAGCGGATCGTCGTATGCTTGTACCACATCCAGAGGATCATCTGTGACCGAGCACGTGTCGTGTGTGCTGTGTGAAGAAGAGGTTATATGAAGTTTGGAGTTTACCTCAGTCTCTTCTCCGGCCATCAGACATTATTCAGCTGTTTCTTCAGGAATCGTTTCTCCGATCTCAACTGCTACAAATGCAGCTTCGTCCTCAGAGGAATACATAAATGTATCCTCCTCAAGTGAGTTGTCGGATATCTCTCCGACGATGTAGCCTCGCCTTCTTTGGGCAAATTTATCTCTTCCGGCTCGCCGTTCTTACGCTCGTTGAGCACCGAGAGTTCGGGACAAGCGTGATCGATAGTGTCCCTCCTTCTTACGGTTATAACAGTGGATGTTCTGCTTTGCTTTTTTCACCGAAGCTTTAGATGGACTCGCAGCAGAGCTCTGTGTTCCCGCATTCGGTAGAAGGATTAGATTCTTCCCTTTTCGATAATCTTTCTTACCCGAGGGAGAAACTCGTCGTATTTCCTCGCTTTCGACTCTCTCCTTTTCTCTCCGATATTTGAGAGCCATCACGGCCACTGGTCGATGCCTCGAAGTCTCACAAGATTTTGTTTTGATAGTAGCCACCGCCGTGCTTGAGGAAATCGGTTTGGATCCGGTTTTGCCGACGCTTGCTTTAAAAGCATGATCGATCCGTGTGTCACCGGAGCACCTTGGAACACCTTTGGGGTAGACTATGCTCAAATTCCTCCGTTTTTAGTTCTGAAAATATAACATCAGGAGTTAGAGCATTTAGATCAGAGCGACGTAAGTAAGTAGCAAATGGAAGCCACTTTTGTCGAGGTAGCGCTCTCAAGATCTTTGTGTTCATCTCTTTGTTGGTGAACACCTTCCCCAGCCCGTTGATGACATTGACTTGGTTTGTAAATCTGACACTGAGCTCGTCAATGGTCCCACTGGGCTCCATTGCAAAGGCTTTGAACTTCTGAAGCTCTAATTCGAGCTTGTTTTCTTTGATCTCGCGGGGGTTCCTTGGCTCAAGATCGACCCAAAGCATCCCATAGCTCTTTTGCCGTTTTGCAGTCCTGCACCCTCCCGAGATGAGAGTCACTGAGCGTTGTCAGTATAGCGTTTCATGCAACTCGGTCAAGGTTGTGCAGCTTTTTCTCTTCAGGCGTGAAGGCTGATTTGTCTTTGGGAACCTTAGCACCGATTTGTGCTCCTAAACCTCCCGTAGTAGCGAACTGAACGCTGTCAATCATGGGAATGATGGGTCCAGTCTCCAGGATGGCCGTCATGCTGTCATGCAGCGATGTGAGGTGTGCCTCCATTCTCACGCGCCATACCGTGAAGTTCTCTATTGAGAACATTGGCACCATCCTGATACCTGACATGTCAGACATTATGCGAACGGGTATAAGGATGAAAGAAGAGATGCTTGTGCAGAGAAAACGTTTTCAAGGATCTGTTCGAGAGAACCAGTAGTACAGAGCCGGCAATCAGAAGAACACCGATGCTCTGATACCAATTGTTGGTCCGGAGATGATAGTCATGTGTAGAGGGGGGGGTGAATACACCTGATCACAGTTTCTTCTTCTCAAACCGAAGGACAGCTGAGCTGTTTAGTGCAACTGATGAACAGTGCCAAATAGTAACCTTCGATCACTGGGTCAGAGTGGGTCAGCTACTGAGTTCTTCTACTGACTTTTGTCAGTCGTTGAAACTCAGTCGGAGACGTTGTGCGGATAAGTGTGGGGCCCAGAGATTCGCCTCAGTTTTGAAAAACGCTTTTCACAAATCAAGTTATTTTGGCTGTGCGCTTTAGAAACACGTTTTATGCAAACATATGATTTCGAGCAGTTATGATATGCAATAAAATAGTAAAGAACACAAGCGATTTAATGTGGTTCGGATACGCAAGATCCTACGTCCACGGTCCTGACAATGGCAGGATAACTTGTTGATTAGACTGAGCAAGCCTCAGCAGGTATCTGTGCACTGGACAGATCCTTCTAAGTTATAGTCCTTAGCGACTTTACAATTCAAACCGAAGTTCGAAAGGGAAGGAATAATCTCCAACTAAGAAGGAGTTCTTACAATAAGAACAATTCACAGAAAGTGAACTCCTTCGAATCTAAGCTATAAATATGACAATGAGCTTAGTCTAGAGAAGAGAGGGATCTAAGTACTCTAAAGTGAAGAACTAAGAATATTCTAAGAAAGCAAGTTCTTCTCTGGATAATCTTTGAGTATGCTAGAGTGTTCAAAGCTTGAGCGTTTTTCCCTTTTTATTCCGTTGCGTGGAGCTTCGAATTTCTTCTCTATTGATAGTTGTGAGCTATGGCATATGTCCGTTGGAGACGACGATGCCACGTGTCACAAGCTTCCAAAGAAAACGGCCATAAATTCGAATTTGTTGCAGCAGGGTAGTTAATTACCGTACATGAGAGCAGACTTTCTTGTATAGAGCGAGATATGGTGTCTTTCGGCTTCTCATTGGTCGAGGTTTGTGGTTGGTGAGAATGTGTCAGAGTCAAAGTTGACTATTCAAACAACCTCGTAAGATCTTCTGCTGAACTTCGAAAAGACTTGTGCGATTGGGTCGTTTTCTGTCGGACACAGTAGACTAGATAAGTCTTTGTCTTCTTCGACTGAGTCGGCTGACAAGGAATACATCTACTGAGTAGGTCACCGGCGATCGCGAAGGTAATCGAGCTTTGCATATGTTCTTCTGCTGATGGCTTATCAGCTGATGGGCTGTCTCCTACTGAGGTGAAGATCAGCTGCTGGCTGAAGAACGCAAGCTCTTACAAGGATGACGTGGGGTTCTGGAAAGTAACTTCGTCAGAAGATCAGTCCAACAGTTTACCCCGTACAGGACTTAGACAAAAGATAATCAAACAAAACAAGTCTAACCTATACATCATTTAATCCTATAGACACACAGCACGACTGATATCAGCTGGGTTTTGGGATCTTCAATTCCATAGTACTACTATGATTTCCCCCAATATTCTTTTAACCACTAGACAGCTGAGTACCATCTACTGACTCATAACCCAACAATAACCATATCTTACAGTCTCCCACTTGGTCGAGAGGAATGCATAGTAACATTTTATTTGGGATTCATAAGGCGCGCATAAAATGTTAATCCTTTATTTATGTAGTTTTCATGAATACCTTGATTAATCTAGTAGTTAGTGAGAGTCATGGCGGTTTCAACATTTTGTAACATGATTCCTTCCATGTACCACAACAATAACGACTATCATAATCAGGCCATAAGCAGGAGTTTTCATAATGGTCCCATAATGTCTTTGAAGAAAGACAAATTTTGTTATCATATATCCAAATAATAATAATATGTGTACACTATGGAAAACATAATAATAAAGATGTAGAAGTCCATAAAGAGCTCAAAATAACATCATAATTTAATGACAATTCCTCATCTTCTAACATCTTGTTTCAATTATAGATATTTAAGGTTCATGTGTTTTGTTCCTTTAAATATCATCTCATAATAAGAGAAAACATTCTCCAAAATTTGCAGCTTTAAAACATGTCACATATTCAACCTTAATAGTAGATGCATGTAGCAGCTCTTGTTTTCTACCTTGCTTCGATATTACATCTCTAGCTAAAATATAAATAATCAAGAGTGCAATGTGTAGAACATGAACATCTACTAAATGCGAATATGAAAAATCCAACCATCTGTGGATGTGTCGACTTTCTTTACGTGAGCATGCAATAGATTATTTCCTTTTTGAGAATAAACATTAGTGACACGTAAAAGGTTATTGGTCATAATTTAGCACATAATGTGAGAATTTTTAGCCTTGTGTAAAAGACTAAGTCACTACTTGCTCATAAAATGTCATTAGTATAATATCAAAATATAAACTTACTCCCACTGATCTTGAGATATATCGATAATATCAAAATAAGAACTCTCCCACTGATCTTGAGATATATCTAAGATCCATAATGGTTTAATTCAAACATTAGGTAACATTACCTCAAAGCTCATGTTAGTCCATAAAGTGAGTTCTTAAATTCATACATAGGAAATTCGTTGCAATTATAAAGATATAGAATATCTAAATTAAGCCATTCAATAACCGTTGAGTTGAAATAGTACGAAAATATAGTACTCTTGTGGGTAGTATCTATAAATTCTACAGTATCAGGAAAAATTCGTTACAACACATAATGTCCAAGAAAATATAGTGCTCCTGTGGGTAGTCACTATAAATCATGCAACTAATACCGTTATAGTTGTAAAATTATCATAATGCGAGTAACTTATTAACTTTAAGTAAACACAAGAAATCTGTGGATGTTCTTGGTCTACATTCATATTACTCACAATGAAGTATTTCATTATTACGATTGACCTTATTGAAATGTGAATAAAATTCATTAAACGACTAAGGTCACTGTGGTGATCCTTACCCCCATTATTAAAATTTAACATAATGGACAACTCAACTAAAAGAGAGTCGCAGACATAAGTCAATCATAAAGTATATACTTCAAAATAATTTAACATCAAAGTAGTTGACAATGTATTGTCGTTCATAAGTAGCACACAAACATGAGTATATTAATTCGATATCTATAAACTTTCTGATCTAGTCATTGTGATGACTAACAAATAATGCATTATAAAGCTATCAAATAATAACATGCAATGTCCCCTTGGGATGACATAGAGGTGAATGTGGGTGACCCGGGACCGATAGGTCATGGGTTCAATTTCCACTGGACACGCTATGTGTGAGCCTGTCACCCTGTCACATTAAGGGTGATTTAACTCTTCTGTGTGGTTTGCATGTTATTGGACAGGAGCGAGGTTTACCCTGTACGCACCAAAGGTAGCGGCTGCGGGTTCCTCGTCAACAAAAAATAAAAATAATAATAATAACATGCAATGTGATGTACATAATTTAACAAAATATAAAATATTACTACTATTTCATATCTTATTCCAAAAAACATAATGATGAAATGCACTTGTTATACATTAGCATTTAGTAATAATACTAAAAATTAAATAAACCATAAAAATCTAAAGATTCACAACTATACTATGCTAAAATAAATAAATGAATCAAGGAAGCCAAATAATATTTCCATTAGATAACATAATTATCGACGATTAAATAATTAGATTGAAAACATTAATGCGGAATCAATAAATAAGTTGACTACTTTTTTGCATTCATGTTGTATTATCATTTAACAACTTTCATCATAAAATCATAATTGCACATATAATCAAAACGAATATAACTAGAACTTATGATTGAAATGAAATCTCCATGAGGTACTTTAATATCATAAGTCCATAACTATAAGGTTTGCTAACTGACTAAAATAAAACTTCAAATAGAAACAATTTGTTTTTACATAATAACAAAACTCATTAGGGCATCTTAATTGCCTATTCTCACATTCAGATGGCATATTGATAGATTTCATCAAATTCTTTAATCATTATGTGAAAAAACATGCATTACACAAAAACATAATTTCCACAAAAGTTTAGTAGACATGCAATTAAGATAATGCTATAATGTCTATTTCTATGACAAAGATTTCATTAATACGTGACAACACTTTAAAAAACTTAATGTGTTTAAAACAAAATAATAAACCATGCTTGTACAACCAAATGACAATATTATGAAACATTAGACATAAAATGAATAATAAAACAATTACATATATGCAAACTATTATTTGTACATCACTTAAATATAGCATCCTTTGGAATCATTTAATAACTGAATCTATCATGCTTTTGCGAAGGTGATTAATAAATTAACATGCTATCTACAATTAAAATAATATTTATAATAACAATAATAACAACAATAAAAATAAGATGCAATAGTTTGATTTTAATAATTGCAGTTCCGTTATGGAATGCGAAACCCATAATCAAGACAATAATGTTTCCGCAATTCCTGTTCAGTTATGTGGCTATATCAGGAAATAAGGATTAATACATCTAAGTAATACGTTCTCTTAAGCACTACAAATAATGCGTTACATCATTATCCTTTATTATATACATATATAACCATTCATATGTATATACGCATAAGACCGTAAATTACCGTAGCAATAATTTTCAACATAACCCTTTTATCAATTTCGGCAAATATTTTCATCATACAACAATTCTTCATTTATCATACATAAGTTTTCGAAAGCATACTAACAACAAGGATAAATATTAATAATAGGGAATTTATATATTCTTTAATTATATTATCACATGCCTCGAAAAGCATAATTGCGGAATATATTAATAAATTCACAAAACTGTACATCTTAAGCCTTACACAAATCACCAACTCACACCAACTCATATTACAGACACGCCTTAAATTCTCGTGGAAAGAGAATAGAACATAACTCCAAAAATTTCCAACCTTATAACGCTTTCTCTGCTCCAGTTCCACCTACGTCTTCGTCAATCTAACCATCAACTTATCACCGCCGTCGGTCAATGTATGCCTATGCAAGATCATTTTGCCCCTAGTAATCTTATCGACGAGTTCTTCATCAGAGAGATTCGTGAAGTATATATCGATTTCCGCGTCCACCTCCTCGTCATCGCCCCTCCGCCCTTCTATAAATACCGGCAGTGCATCGTCGTCCAGAGTGTGATGCGATTTACATCGTTGGGTTTTGGGAAGAGAGTAGATTTTAAGGGCGGTTATTGGAAGAGAGATTAAATTCCCCGTGCTTCGAAAAAAGATTACCAAGTTGAAGAAAGGGAAACATGGATTATCCGTCAGTTTTCTTCATTTTAGGAATCTTATTACTTTCCGTAATTTCATAAAAATTGAATCAAGTTATATTATATGGCTCAGATCCTAATCCTTGAAATTGAGTCATAAGTTATCATTAATTTTTCCCTATAAATAGATAGGTTCCTCATTATTTTATACACACTTCTAAGAATTAGTCTTTGGGTCTAGCTAGGAACATATTCCGGACGTAAATTCTTGTGTTCTTGTCTGGTTTATTTTATCGAATTTAGTTTACTTGTATTTTATAACAAGTGGTATCAGAGCCTAGGTTACGACCTTGGATTTAGGATGGCGAGTATGAAGTACGATATTCCGCTGCTGGATAGGAACACCAGGTTTTCGTTATGGCAAGTGAAGATGCGCACATTTCTCGCTTATATGGATTTGGACGAGACTTTGTTGGCATTTGAAAAAAATGCCCAATTCGTGGACAGATGAGAAGAAAAAGAAGGATCGGAAGGCTCTCTCCCACATACACCTTCATCTATCAAATCAAATTCTGCAGGATGTCCTGAAAGAGACAACCGCTGTTGGACTATGGCTGAAGCTGAAACAATTGTGCATGACCAAGAGTCTCACAAGTAATCTACATCTAAAGCAACATCTTTACTCTCATCATATGGTAGAAGATATGTCTCTACAAGAGCATATTTAAGCATTTAAAGAAACTGTTGTTGATTTAGAAGCTTTGAAAGTTAAGTATGATGATGAGGATTTGGCTTTGATGTTATTGTGTTCGCTACCTTCATCCTATAGTACGTTTCGTGATACTATTTTGTATAGTCGTGATACTCTGACGTTTGATGAAGTTTTTGATGCCTTATTCTCGAAAGAGAAGATGAAGCAACTTGTTAGTAATTCTGAGGATTCAGGGAGTGTCTTATTGCTCGAGGAAGGCCACAAGAAAGAAGTTCTGCTGGTGAAAGGAAAGGGAGATCGAAATCAAGGAATCCTCGCATTAAGTGTAATTATTGCCACAAGCCCGGTCACATCAAATCTGAATGCTGGAAATTAGAGAGAAAGAACCAGAAGAATCCAAATGACAAGGCTGGTGGTGATACATCTGGAAAACACAAACAAAAAGAAAAGGACTAAGAAATTGGTGAGGCTGGAGTAGCTGATGAAGATTCGAGTGACGGTGATCTTCTTGTTGCTGCCAACTTGGTTCGTGAGTATCGTGATAAATGGATTCTAGATTCTGGTTGCACATATCATATGAGTCCCAATCGGGATTGGTTTTCAATATATGAGTCAGTTACAAAAGGAGTTGTGCTTATGGGAAACGATGCACCTTGCAAGGTTACAGGGATTGGAACCATCAAAGTTAAGATGTTCGATGGAGTAGTCCGAACACTTGGAGATGTCAGACACGTACCTGACTTAAAAAGGAATCTCATCTCACTCAATACCCTTGAGGCTAAAGGGTACAAGTATGTTGGTGAAAATGGAGTTCTGAAAGTTAGCAAAGGCTTTCTTGTAGTGACGAAGGCACATAGAAAAACTTGAAATTTGCATGTCTTGCAAGGCTCCACAGTCACGGGAGATGTTGCAGTTACTACCACGTCACTGACTGACAGCGAGGTCACTAGATTGTGGCACTTGCGTCTTGGCCACATGAGTGAGAATGGGATGATTGAACTAAGCAAACGAGGACTTCTTGATGGACAGGGCATCAACAAACTGAAGTTTTGTGAACATTGTGTTCTGGGTAAGCAAAAAAGAGTTAAATTCTTTGAAGGAACACACAATACAATAGATATTTTGGATTACACCCACTCTGACGTTTGGGGTCCGTCTAGGGTGCCCTCCAATAGAGGTGCACGTTATATGCTGACTATTATCGACGATTACTTAAGAAAAGTTTGGGCTTTCTTCCTGAAGTAGAAGAGTTAAGTGTTTTCCACTTTCAAGGAGTGGAAAGTTATGATAGAAAAGCAGACGGGGAGGTCTGTGAAACGTCTTCGTACAGACAATGGTCTAGAGTTCTATTCCAACGAATTTAATTCTCTATGCAAGGCTGAAGGGATTGTGAGACATCACACAGTGAGTCATACTCCACATCAGAATGGTGTAGCCGAACGGATGAATAGAACATTGATGGAGAAGGTGCGTTGCATGCTTCTTAATCTAGTCTACCGAAGAGTTTTTTGGGCTGAAGCAGCAAATTTGGCTTGTCATCTTGTCAATCTATCTCCTTTTACTACACTTGACTAGAAGACTACACAAGAGGTATGGTATGGTACTCCACCAAACTATTCTGATTTGAGGATTTTTGGTTGTCCCGCGTATGTGCCTGATGTGCAAGGAAAATTGGATCCTCGTTCGAAAAAGTGCATTTTTCTAGGATATAAGCATGGCGTGAAGGGTTACAAATCTTGGTGTCCAGAAACAAGGAAGGTTATCATCAGTCGGGATGTTATCTTTGATGAAAGTTCAATGATACACGTTGCAGCACCTAAAGACTCTTGCATTGATGCTCCACAAGAATCTAGTTCACAAGTTAAGGTGGAGATCGAATCAAAATCTGCGGCAACTTCTCAAGAAGATTCGATTTCAAATTAAGAACCACCATCTGAAGCTCCACAACACTTTATTGCAAAAAGATAGAGGAAGGCGTGTGATAAAGCGTCCTGAAAGACTCATTGAAAGTAATTTGGTTGCTTTTGCTTTGAATGTGGTTGAGGAAGTTGAGTCTTGTGAGGTGTAACACCCCAAAATTTTCAATATAAAATGCACATGATATCTATTCATGCATGTTATCAAGTGTTTTAGTTCTGTAAGTCGCACTCTAGAAATTTAAATGAAAATTAAATCATCTATCATATTTGTCATTAAAGCATTTTTGTTATGTAAATTTATTTTGAACTTTGAATGTGTTTATTTATATCATATTATGATTATATTGTTTATTGTTGAAATAGAAATCATGTTAGAATTATGGGACAAGAATAATATTTATTTATTTCGAATTTCCTAAACCTACAAGGATTCATAAAAGGATATAATATTTATTATTATATTAAGTTATTAGGAGAAAATTTTATATTATATTTTATGATTAAAATAGATATTTTATGTGTGATATTCACGTTTTAGGATCAATTTTAATTGTGTCAATATCCTAATTCAACTATGATTGAATCTCTTAAATAGTAAGTGATAGAATAAATTCTATATAAAAGATAAAAGGACGAAAATAATTATGGATAAAATATATTTGATATCTTTTTATGATTAGGGATCTTTAGATAATTTATTCTAAGCCTATAAATACCCTTAGACGCTCATAATATAGCATCCCATAAAATTTTCGAAAATTTGCCAGCATATCTTCGAACTGTTTCAAGAATTATTTACACATCTTCCCGTTGTCATCTCGTCGTGAAAATTTAGGATTGTCTTCCTAGGTATGTATAGTATACTCTAGTAGGAAAAGTAGTTTTTTTAAATTGTTATTCGTAACCTGCCAGTTTTTGACAGCATGTTCATGAGCTTGATAGGGAAATTGTTTTTCATGTTTTCTTTATGTTGTTTTCGACCATGCTAAATTTTAATGGGATATAATCTATGTTAGGTCATTCATGTTAAAAACATAGAATTTTTAGGATACATTTACTATTTATTTGTTAATTTGTTTCTTGATGTGCCAGATTATTTTGTCAGCATGCATGTAGATTGAAAAATAAAAGTTTTTAGGTTACTATTAAATGAATTATTGATCATGATAAGTTTTATTGTGATGAAATAGGTAATATGTTGTTAATGTTAGAGATCTATAATTTTTAGGACAAAACTTTTATGATTTCATTAATTTATTTCATGAATTGCCGAATTACTCGATGCACGAATGAATTGTCAATAGAAATAAAATTGTGTTTATTATACTTAAGATTATTACTATGTGAAATCATTAAAATTTCATGTTAATAAGTAGATTATGTATAATATACATTTTTTGATTATTATGATCTATTTGTATTTATGAATTATTGAAATTGTTGGTGCATGCATGACATACCATGTAGAGTCATTAAGATAATTTTTCATGTATATGATCGGCGCGCAGGACTTAAACATTGATATCCATTATTTTTCATTCACTCAAAAGGTCAAGGTGGGGTTTTTCTTTTATCCTTATTATACACTATACAGTTTTTCTCATGCGATATTCAGTACAGACAGAGCCTTCAGGCTATTCACGCAGTAAAACTTTCGGGTTAGCCTTCGGGCAATTCACGCAGTAAAACATTCGGGTTAGCCTTCGGACAATTCACGCAGTAAAACCTTCGGGTTAGCCCTCGGGCATTCATGCAGTAAAACCTTCGAGTTAAGCCTCCGGGCTAGCATGTCTAATTTCTCATGTTAAATTCTTTATAGTTTATAATTTGGATAATGTTTGATCCCACTGAGTAGTCGTACTCACCCCCTTATCTTTTCACATTTTCAGATCATGGTCCGACAGATGCTTGATGTGGCTGATGGTGATGGTCACACGGAAAAGGAATTATGAAACTTTTTACATTATTAATTTAGTTTTTATCATGAACTAATATCACTCATGCTTCATTTTTATTTCCCGAAAACTAGTAGTTATTTATGCTCTCATTTTAAGATTTCCACAACTTATGAAATTTTGCACTGAACTTTCCTTTTATGAAAAGATTTATTAAAATTATTTTAAAAATTAAATCTAATGAAAAAGTTTATGCATGTGGTGACGTCCCCTTAAAAAGTTATGAAAATTGGGGCGTTACATGAGGAATCTTCCACATATAAGGAGACAATTACTTCTAAGGATTCTGCGAAATGGATTGGTGCTATGCAAGAAGAGTTGGAATCGCTTAACAAGAATGGTACATGGGACCTAGTGAAACTACCTAAAGGCAAGAAAGTCGTTCATTGCAAATGGGTATTTAAGAAAAAGGAAGACACACAAGGAGTTGAAAATGTAAGATACAAGGCGCGATTGGTTGCTAAAAGCTATAGTCAAGTTCCCGGTGTATACTTTAATGATATATTATCTCCGGTGGTGAAGCATACTTCACTACGAGCTTTACTTGGTATTGTTGCTATGCATGATTTGGAGCTTGAGCAGCTTGATGTGAAGACCGCATTTCTGCATGGAGATCTAGAGGAAGACATCTACATGCAGCAGCCTGAGGCACACATAGTTGTTGGGAAGGAAGACTATGTATGCTTCTTGAAGAAATCTCTCTACGGTTTGAAGCAGTCACCGAGTCAGTGGTATAAGACGTTTGATCATTTTATGATGACACATGTCTTTAAGAGAAGTGCTTCACATAGTTGTGTTTGCTACAGAGTTGGCGAAGATAGGTCATTTGTGTATCTCCTATTATATGTTGATGATATGTTGCTAGCTGCAAACAGTCAAGAGGAGATTAAGAAGGTGAAGATCCAACTCAATGTTGAGTTTGATATGAAGGATCTAGGAGCTGCAAAGAAGATACTTGGTATGCAGATTATTAGAGATAGAAAAGTCGGTACATTATGCCTAAGTCAGAAAGGGTATATTGAAAAAGTTCTCCATCGGTTCAACATACAGAATGCAAAGCCGGTTAGTACTCTGTTAGTAGCTCATTGCAGACTCTCATCTGCTTTGTCGCCACAATCAGATGAGGAGGTTGACTACATGTCACGAGTTTCATATTCTAGTGCTGTTGGGTCTCTCATGTATGCTATGGTATGTTCACGTCCGGATTTAGCACATGCTGTGAGTGTTGTTAGCAGACACCTCGCAAATCCTGGAAAAGAACACTGGAAAGCAGTTTAATATATTTTTCGTTATTTGAGAGGTTCTAGTGACGTTTGTCTGAAGTTTGGAAAGACTAGTGATGGAGTTGTTGGATATGTAGATTCAGATTTTGCCGGTGATCTAGATAAAAGAAGATCTCTTACGAGCTATATCTTCAGCATTGGTGGTTGTGCTATTAGTTGGAAGTCTACTTTGTAGAGCACCGTTGCGTTATCCACTACGGAGGCTGAATATATGGCCATCACAAAAGCTTGTAAGGAAGCTATTTGGTTAAAAGGTTTGTTTGGGGAGTTGAAGAAAGAGTTGCAGATTACTACTGTCTTTTGTGATAGTCAAAGTGCTATCTGTCTCACAAAAGATCAGATGTTTCATGAGAGGACTAAGCACATTTATGTGCGTTATCACTTTATACGTGAAGTTGTTGCTCGTGGTAATATAGTTGTGAGCAAAATTAGTACTCATGACAATCCTGCTGATATGATGACAAAGATGTTTCCCCTTGCTAAGTTCAAGCATTGCTTGGATTTGTTAGTCTTACTTGATGAGTTATGCCCTTAGGGGTTTTGTGGAGGAGGTGGAGTTTTTCCTATCATGGTTGGAGTTTGCTCGTTTTTGAGGGATTTTTCGCCAAGGTGGAGATTTGTTATATTATATGGCTCAAATCCTAATTCTTTAAGGAAATTGACTCATATCCCACATCGGATAATTAATGAAGTTTATCATTAATTTTTCCCTATAAATAGATAGGTTCCCTCATTATTTTATACACACTTCTAAGAATTAGTCTTTGGGTCTAGGAACATATTCCGGACGTAAATTCTTGTGTTCTTGTCTTGTTTATTTATCTTATTTCGTTTACTCGTATTTTATAACAAATCACAACATTGAAATTTAAATTTTTGGAATCATTTTACTTTACTGAGTTATCCAAACACCGGAATTTAACAATCAGAAATAAGATTACTTTCCCATGACAACATCCTCGCCAACCAAACGGGGCGACATGTATTTTGAGAAAACCTATTTTTTTAGATATGATTATAAAATTTCAATTTCAATAAATCAAACCAAATACCATAGTTATATTAATATTCCTGATCCTGATTCTCTTATCAAACGTTTCCTAAGATTGGTGAGAAGTTCTCAACTCGAAAGTGTGATTTTAATTTGTTATAATTCCAGACAAAAGCTTTTATATAAGATATACAATCTTTAAACACCTCAAACTGAGGCAAAATACCACATGCGACAAAATAAGACTCCCCTTCCCATATATAGAAATATACCACATACGCCAAAAAAGACTCCCCTTCCCATACTTCCCACCAACCATATACTCCAGAAGAAGCCGGTTCTGGGTACCACCTCCACGCCTCCAACATCACGCCGCCACAGATTTCCCCAATACGACCTTATCCGCAAAATGATGTTTTTTTACGGTGCTTATTTTTTCGAATTTGTGGTGGACGCAAATCCTTTTCCTGATTGGTACTTCCCCAATTCATATCTTGTTTTGTTTTGATTTGTGCGCTCGATCATGTTCGGGTGATAAATTTTATTTATCCGCAAAACGGTGCTTATTTTTTTGAATTTGTGGTGGACGTAAATCCTTTTCCTGATCGGTACTTCCCCAATTCATATCTTGTTTTGTTTTGATTTGTGCGCTCGATCATGTTCGGGTGATAAATTGCATTCGTTGCTTTCTCCGTGTTTGTGTTGATTCTTTGTATAGACGAAACATTAATCATGCTCTGTAGGTGCTCGACCTTTTGACTGAATGATTGAATGCTTTTTCTTTGATGATTTATGTTTTCAGGATAGTTTGTATTGATTGAATTATTCTGAGGTTTTCTGGGGTTGTAGATAAGATATATACTCGTTGCTTTGGATATTTTACCAACCTTCCTGTTCTTCGCACAAACTCCTCCGTCTCCTTGATTAGGTCTTCAGTCAGTAGAGGCGGTTCCTAGAAATATGAACATAAACTTAGCATTTCTGACGCGTTCTACATAATTTCCTACTTATAAGATATATTTTTGACCAAACTGCATCACGGTGATTAAATAGGTTCACCGCGTTTCAAGCATTGTCGGGTTCTCACATCTTTTATCAGCTCCTAATCGAAGCACAAGCTCTCCGGAACTTAGTTTTGGCATAAAAACAAGGATAAGGAGGAAGTGTATTCTCGGAATCGAAGAACCCGTAGCATCCGAATTAGCTTGAGCCGTAATGGACTCCAGTGACTCAAGGGCGCAGCGTATTGTCTTTTTCGGGAAATACAACAGTTGATGGCCTCAGAATCGTGTGATATAAAAGGCACGATTCGGTGTCGGTATGTCTCCTGGCGAAATACCTGGGATATATTGGCTTTCATACCAAAGTCTTCTGATCTGCAAGATGGACGATTGAGTAAATGAACCTTAAAATGATAATTACAGAAGTTAGGAGCAAATGATGGAGGATTGGTAAAAACTTTGAATCAACGAAACAAGAAAATAGTTAATGCATTAGGCTCTAAGTGCAAGATGTGAACAAAATGTTAACCAAATCACTCTGATGCAGTTAGGGTTGAGAAATATGGTTGTTTATCTTGTGGTTGATGCATGTAAATGTCATTTGAGTGTTGTGTAAGTGCTGGGAAAAAGTTATATACCTAGTTTTTAGTTGTCATGAGGGTTAATTAGAGGTATGATGGATGAAGTAGTTGAATTATTGAATTGTGAGTATTTCTTTCTTTACTTTGATGAAAATTTTTCTTGACTAACTGCAGAACCTTGTTATTTTGTTTCTTCTTAATTATGATGTCTAATGGTGGACAAAATATCTCAGAAAGAGAAGGCAGCAGAGGAGGAACCCGAGATGGACGCTGATGTTTCTGCTTTGATGGGATTCGGAGGTTTTGGATCGTCGAAGAAGTGATCTCTGATCATCTAATTCAGAAATCTGGGTGAAGCAATTCCACATGCTGTGTGGGAAGCCATGGGTTTTTTTTGAAGATTCACTTTTGGCTCAGAAGATCAAATAATTGATGATTGTATTCTGGTTCAAATGACTTGGCAATTACTCCTCTGTCAATATTGTAACGTTGAGTGCTGCTAATTAACAACCAATGATGCATAATGTGGATTTAGGTTTAAAGAAAAACATGCTACTAATTTGTTCTTGAAAGATTATGAATTCAAGTGCTTATTATTATGTATTTAGGTCCAAGTATCGTACGGCCATCATGAGCAGAAGGTGCAAAATACTTAGATAATGGCAAGGACTGAATCTCAATAGCATAAAAAATCATGTTTCAACATCTGCTGACATTAACCAAGAAATACTTAGATATATATATATATATATATATATATATATATATATATATATATATATATATATATATAGGCGTAGTGGGAGTGAATAATGTAAAAACCCACAATTAGCGTGAGAACTGCGAACTATAATAATTATTATATGTGCTACTATTGAAGTGTGTTACATAATGAATACTGCAACATTTATTTAAATAAAAAGATTTAAACTTCTACAACAGATCATTACAAAACACTCATATTCTTAAAGAAATTCAAATCATCCACTAACATCTACACACAAATGATTCACAACACTAGTGTTTTACATAATGAAAAATATTTGAACTTCTACAACACACCACTACAAAACACTCATATTATTAGAGAACTTTAAATTATACACTAACAAATACACGTAAATTACCCACAGTACTAACTCATTCACACCACCAATGAATCCGAACACACGGTGCTAGAGGAGCCAGCGGCTAGAGCAGGAAGGTCGTCACCATACATAACCCACTGATTAAAAAGTCGGCATACCAACTTTCGAAAATTGCAAGTTCGCTCATTAGTCACCGGATCTTTGAAGATCAGATTATTGATTTGGACTATTACCCATTCTCCCCAATTCCTAGGCGCTTGGTCTATGAGGCGTTCCGAAGCCTCAAACTCGCTAACAAATTCGCTCACATCCTGCCAAAATGCAAAATACTTTGCAAGGAACTCCCCGTACGTGTGCCCCTAATCCCTACTGCAGCTACGGAAACGACGTAACCGATCTTCGTCCGTAATAACCCTTGAAGCACGAGGAAAGTCACTGTACATAACCCAACGATTAAAAAGCCGGCATACCAACTTTTGAAAATTGCATGTTCGCTCATTAGACGTCGCCGGATCTCTTAATATCAAATCATTGATTTGGGTTGTTACCCATTCCCCCCAATTCCTAGGTGCCTGGTCTATGAGGCGCTTCAAGCCTCAAACTCTGTAACAAGTTCTCTGACATCCTGCCAAAGTGCAAAATACTTTGTAAGGAACTCCCCGTACGTGTGCTCCAAATCTATTCTGCAGCTACGGAAATGACGTAACCGATCTTCGTTCGTAATAACCCTTGTGACACGCTTCCTAGCGGTTCGTCTCATAGCAGCCATCTAGCAAAATAGGAAAAAAAAAGTTACACTTATGCTAAAAATAAAATACAATAAACGTGCAGAAAATAACATATCAACTAACATCAATTATCAAGAAACAATACTATACAAAAAAGACACCTCGAGTGTTCGAAAATGCAAATTGCGATACCGTGATACTTGACCGTATTGCTTATACACAAACACCCACACACACATATACAAAAAAGACACCTCGAGTGTTCGAAAATGCAAATTACGATACCGTGATACTTGATCGTATTGCTTATACACAAACACCTACACACACATATATATACACATGCATGACTATAAATAGAAATTTTATACATGTGTCTTCCATGCATGTTATGCTTAAAATACAAACACTATACTCAAAAAAATATATATTAAACAAGATATTTATAAAAGTTTATTGTCATTTTATCATCGCGAGATAACTCTAGATACAATGTACAATTTGATAAATTGTTAGTGCCCACGTGAAGAACCTATGTGTTCACTACCACAGGTCACATAATTACTTGCACTCCGTATTTACGTTTAAGAGAGAAGGCCACGTGACGGGCTATCCTACTGCACGTGCCATTGCGTGACGTGCATGCTGATAAATGAAAATCTTTGCCTTCATCCTAATTCTATATTTTCTTTATTAAATACGCAAAATATACGCATGCATGACTATAAATAGACATTTTACACAGGCATCTTTCATGCATGTTATACTCCAACTAATATATTAAAGAAGATATTTATAAAAGTTTATTGTCATGTTATTATGGCAGGATAACTCTTGGCAGAATTTACAATTTGATAAATTGTTAGTGCCCTCATTAAGAACCTGTGTTCACTACCAGAGGTCACATGATTACTTACACTTCGTATTTACGTTTAAAAGAGAAGGCCACGCGACGGGAGATCCTACTGCACGTGCCACATCATGACGAGCATGCTGATAATTAAAAATATTTGCATTCAACCTAATGCTATATTTTCCTTATTAAATAGTCAAAATTGGTCTCTTTCGTCACTTCCAAATTAGTGAAAATTAAATAAATATTAATTTTGTACTTACAGTAAATATATTTTTAAGTTACTATCTTCAAACATTTTTATTAATATTTTCAAATACTTAAAAACATACTTTCATATACTATTGGTGATCGCTGTTTTCACACCAAATACAATTCCTGCACACACTTAGAATTTTATAATTAGTATAGAACAGGGTCGAACTCAGGGAACAGTGAAAATCAACATTGTTTATCCTTTTGATCAGAGTTTTGGTGATGCCACCACGCATAAATTTTGGGTTTACTACCTAAGCAAAGAAAAGTAAATAGCAAGAAAGATAGATAAAAATAATCAAATAAAGAAAGGCGGACTCGGCTTCGGGTAACTTGTATGAGACAACTACTTCGATCATAGATGCATAGATTTAATTAATTCCTAAGATCAACCAGTTATAGGATACAGTGTTGGACACGTACATACCCCAATTCCTACTTACTTAGTCGGTAGTGGCTTGTTGAACAAATTTCCACTACTCCCTAATCTAACCACAACCTAGCTTGTTGAACAATCCTAGATTTAATGTTTAGAAAGCATTACGAGGAAAGAACCCAATTTTAATATATACCGTTGTTGAACAAACTGACATAGATGATTAACCTCCTTAATTCGACTACCGTTACGATAGCTTCGCCACCTAAGTTGTTGAACAATCTGGCACTAATCTTCATAACCTAAATTGATCAAGTTTAAGTTAATCCAATTAAATCTTTCTACCCCGAATTAAGTCGAAATCCTAGTCTTCAATTACTACGAACAATTAGATCTCACAAAGTTTGTATCTCATACTCGCCACCCTCGCTGAAGCCCTAAAAAGTTTAGCTACGCATACTTAACTTGGACAAGCAGAATGAAACGAACATATTCAGAACAGAAATTAAAGTGCGAAAATATAAAAGCATGCAACGTAATTAAAGTACGAGAAATTTAAAGAATACCGAAACCTAAACTGAACGGAAACTTGAATTGAAACTGGAAATCTGAACGAAGTACTTGAAGTGCTGAAATCTGAAAATAACTAAACTAAGAACGCAAATAAAAATGTTTGAGAATTCTTGTGCGGAAATTAAAATCTAACTACGAAACTAAGAACGAGAATGGCTAGAAACGATGTAGAGAATGGTGTAGAATGGTTCTGATCGGGTGTTATGAATGATGTTCGTCTCCACCCCTTTATATAGATTTGGAGCTTGATCTTCAAAAGGAAAGATATCTTAGGGCATATCTTTTAAATCTTGATTTTGAAGATTCTTTTTCCTTGTATAAGTCCAGCCCTAAAATATCTTTAAACTCCAAATCTATAGCATATCTTTCCTTCTCGATCTCAATCCCATTTTTTTCTCCAAAAACCGCCAAAATATCTCCAAATCAGCTCCGGATCGCCACCTCATCATCGGATCATAAACCTGCTGAAAGTAGACATTTCTGCGCACAAAACAGCATCAACTTGGACAAGATGAGCGTCAGAACTGGGTGAATTCGAGGGGTATAAAATCGACACATCAACTATCAAAACAATAACAGCTGACTATTATCCTTTTTTCCCCGAATTCTCCTCAACTGTGGTCAAATAACCATTCATTCAAATGTACAATTGACAAACATGTTTTTCATCGTACAAGTGCAGTGTCATTACAATTGCATTTTTATTAACATATATCATATATACGTATTTTCGGTAAACTAAATAGGACAACATATTCTGCTACAGACCTTGCGTGACCATTTCGAATTCCTACACCTAATTAATTTATAATGATCCACTAACTATTGACGGTTCATTCCACAGTTTATCACAACATTCATGTATTTTATCCTATAAATAAGCCCAGTGTAAGACAAAGTATACGTATTTTCGGTAAACTGAATAGGACAACATATTCTGCTACAGACCTTGCGTGACCATTTCGAATTCCTACACCTAATTAATTTATAATGATCCACTAACTATTGACGGTTCATTCCACAATTTATCACAACATTCATGTATTTTATCCTATTTCACATTCATACTATAAATAAGCTCAGTGTAAGAGAAAGTACAAACTAACACCACTAAGTTCTCTTACAACAAATATAAAAATGTCTCAAATAGCACGTCCCTTCTACACATGGACCAGCCAAGATAAAAATTCGGAGCTCCGATTTTAACTAATTACTCATACCAACAACTATGTCCATGCGATAACTCTTAGGACAAACGACAGTGGAACGATTCAAGCAAGCATCTGCGACAAGCTCTTGTCAAAATACCCGCGCTTGATCGACCATGTCGGATACCTTAATCAACGAGCCGCCGAAAATATCCGAGCCTGGTTAACAGCCGTCCTACATGTTGGACCAGAGGCTTTTCTGCCTCGAGGTATGTTAACAAAATAACCAAACTCCCACATAAATATTATTTTGACAACTCTAATATCAACCGTTTCGCTTTCCGCAGAACACCCCACACCTTCGCCCTATGCACCGATGTGTTACCTCTTTATGTGCAACAACACCCAACGACAGGTATGAACATATCCGAAAATCATTACACAACTCTATGTACGCTAACCAGTCCAATAATCACCAAATAATACCTTTAGCAATCTACGTGGCTCTGGGGATCAGAAGAAAACAACATATCACCCTAAACTACCAACGAAAAGCATGGATAATAACAGTTGGAGCCAATTCATTTGAAGATGGGTGGCAAAGGTTTTTCATCGACAACAATCTAACTATTGGAGACATGTTGCTGCTGCGAAACACCAGTATATGGCACTACGACATCATCCCAATGAATGCACGCACACAATGTGAAAACAGATCATCTCACAACCCACCGCTGTCAACTCTATTGCACTATCAAGAAGACCGAAATGGTAATTCATTACTCTTTAACGTATACCAAAACATAGTCAAATAAATAATAACTGCTCCTACAATGCATTACTACTAGGTAACATCTCTTCATCCATTCCACCTGTACCTCACCGACAACACAACACATTGAGCAAATGCTTCTTCCAAAACTACAACATGTACTTAAAACACATGGTAAGATCAATATTTTCAATTACCCTCTACATCTCTATTTAAACTTTGATACTCATAAATTCCTCAGCCCATCCCGCGCTCCGCCGACGTACTTATATTGGAAGGCGATATAAATGAAATCCTCATCAAAAGTGGAACGAAAGAATACTGCATCGGAATATGGAACAAGACCCTACGCTTCAACTGGAAGTTGTTCGTAGAAGATCACAACCTGCAGAACAACGACATGCTTGTTTTTATACCGATCACAGACACGGAATTCACCGTACTCATATTTGATCAACTCGGATACGAAAAGACGTACAAGTGGCAATACAAGATGAGAACAACGTTTTAAACAAGTACTACGACATCGTCAAGTTTATGTAACTCTATTATGTTTTGCAATGCTAAAATAATGTAATAATATTACCTACCTTTTAGTGACACTCTTATGGCCTAATCTAAACAAATACGCAGGGCATAATCCCACCACCGTGCGAAGCCGGTTAAACAATGCGCTAATATATATATATATATATATATATATATATATATATATATATATATATATATATATAGTAATCAATAAACACGAAAGAGTTAAAATGCTAAATGTATGAAATAAAATAACCCAATTTGGAGAATTTATCATGTAGTTTAACACAAAAAAAAAAAAATGAACAAAGACATCAATGATTTACAAAAAAATATAAAAATACAAATAATCCAAATCAAAATTCCAAATCATTAATGCCAACCACAAAAATAAATTCATTATTCTTTAAAAACCTTTAGACCAATCCCATCTTGCATCAAACCGACATTCCTTCAAAGGATCGACGACGATCCGTCCATCGAAGCCGCCGGCGTATCCGACCGCCTCTTCTTCCCGCCGGAAGTCTTGCCGCCGCCTGGTTTACCGCAGACGCACTGACACTCAATTCCAAACGCAAAGCACGAAAACAACCGACTCTCATCTTTAGCCGGCCTACGCGACCGTCTCCCAGAAGAAGACGACGACGTTTTGTAGCTACTCGACGATGTCGAGAAATCGTCTCCGCCGCCTGCGGGGGCGGCGCCGTACACATTCGGCACCTCCATACGCCACCTCTCGAGCTTCGACCGCAGCCCTTCGACGCTCTCATCCACGCTCCACCCGTCCAAGACGGAGGTCTGATTGTCCTCGAGAGGGTAGCGCCGCTCCGCCATCACCGCCGCCACCTCCGAAGGCGAGGGGCCGACCTCGGAATCGGACCAAGCCGCGTTGCCGTTCCTCATCGCCGTCGCGATCTGGATGTACATATGCTCCTCCGGTTTGTTGTCGGAGTTGAGTTGGAGAGGTTTTCCGGTAGCCGGAGCAGGTAGGTTGTCCTTGCATTTGTCATCGTAGATTTTGGCTAGGGTTTTTACATCGACGGGTTTAGACGATTCTGGTTCGTCGGCGTCTTCCTTCTTGATGAAATCTGGAGGTGGGACCGGTTTGGCGAAGATGGATGACTCTTTGCTGGTTGTTAAGGAAGCGCTCACTACTGAATTTGCCTTACCTATTGTTGAAGATGATCATAGTCACATAGAGAGACATGTGAAAGTGAGGGAGAAAAAAGGCAAAAATAAAATAAAATAATATTGATGAAACATTATTCAAGAACACCTTGTATTTTTTATAATAAAATAAACAGTGGGTAGTTTGACAAAATTTCAACTTATCACGAGTTTTTTTTAAATAACATAAAATCTTTTTCAACATATGTAGATATTGTATTTAAGTGCAAAATGGGTTACCTCTCTTGGGTCTTATTGGTCGTCGATCCTCTCTAAACTCCGCACCACAAATGACCGAACTAGCCTTGCCAACTTTCTTCATCCCTTCAATCGGAACCATGCACTCCGTGATGCTCAAGATCGAACTTTCTTTCGCTTCCACCTTGCCCTTGACGATGATCATCGAGCTGCCTGGGGAGAAGTTATCGAACCCGATTGCTTCGCTACGTTCGCTTCTTGATCTTTGCAGCATACCACCGCTGCTTGAATAATCGGAAAGAGCCGGTGGATCCTCCATTAGGTCGTGGTATCCTACGGCGGACATGGCGGGTTGTGTGTATAGCGGCATGCTTCGCATTGAGCTATCGAGCAACGCCACACCGATGTTCAGGATGCCCTGTGGACGCCCCGATGGCCGACGTACCTAATTCCGATGACCCGATTAGAATGACATACGAGATGAAATATTGTAGAAACTCCAATTGTAATTGCAACAACAAAAATACAGACATATTTACAGAAAAAAATATTAATATACGTTGAGTTTGGACGAACAGAAATTTTGCCCTAAAAAATGCTGAAACGACAGACTTATCCATTTTTTAATGATCGAATTCGACCGTGACTTCTTTATTAGGACTGATTGAAACTTCTGATAAGGGGTGAATTTAAGATTAAGAATTAGAAGGCGTGATGTGGCATTAAATGGTGATGAACATGCATTGGCATTCCTTGAGTATTACGACCACCACATGCAAAGATAAGATATTTCTTGAGTATTATGACCGTCACATGGTTTTAGATTTTGTCTTTTAATTTTCCTAAGAAACACTTGGATTTTGAAGGGTTTCCAGTGGGTGTATTTATACCCGACTCGTGTACTTGTTTTTGGGAGACTATCATTAAGAAAATTATCTCCTTTACATTTTTCCCAGTTCGAATTCTCTTGTTCGATATTGGATGCCCTGAAGACGGTATTTGTCTCGGCAAATCAACAGATTTAGGAAGAGCTCGTAGATTGGGTATTCTTAGACTAAACAATCGAGAAGCTTTCGTTTCATCGCTGCGTCAGTTTGGTATCAGAGCCGAAGAACGATCATCCGCATGGCACCCCGACAGATTCGTCAACCACGACAACAACCTCTTGACGAGTTAATCGGTTGCTTGACGAATGCTTGGAACGAGTGGTGGAACAACTGGCAGAGAGGGTTAGGGGTGTAACGGTTCGGTTCGGTTCGGTTTTTTATATATTTTAGGAACCGAACCAAACACATATAAATGGTTCGGTTCGGTTCAGTTCGATGTGTTTTAAATATCGAAACCGAACCGAACCGAATCGCTTATAAATGGTTTGGTTCGGTTCGGTTCATCGGTTCATCTTTTTATTTATTTATTTATTTTTGTAAATCCTAAATAATGCAAGAATAATAGTTTAGGGGATGGTACTCGTTCCGAACTCATAAGTATAGAGTTGTTACTTCTTTCTCTTCCTTTGTATAGATTAGAATTGATCTTAACTTAAATCTAATATCTAAATCCAATAATATTCTCATATAAGAAAGACAAATATTAAATTAAAAAATTTAAAAAATAGGATATTGATTCGGTTCGGTTCGAACCGTTAAAAAATTCTTGAAACCGCGAACCAAACCGAATGTAAACGGTTCCTAAAAAAATAAACCGAACCAAACCGTGAAGCCGAACCGAACCACATTTTTCGGTTTGGTTCGGTTCGGTTTGATCGGTTTCGTGGTTCAGAGCGGAACCACTTACACCCCTAGAGAGGGTAGAAAACCTCTTCAACGAGCGAGAGAGGAATTATCAAGTTCATAGTATAGTTAATGAATCAACCGAAGATGAAAGTGATTTCCGCGAGCATGTACCCTTCAATCGGAGGGCTAGCGAAGGTGACGACCGAAGGTGGGAGTCTGGTATTAAGACCGACATTCCGGAGTTCCATGGAAGCTTGCAGGCCGAAGAATTCCTTGACTGGCTTGCAAACGTTGAAGAAGTATTGGAATTCCATGGAGTTCCAGAAGGCCGGCGCGTTGCGCTCATCACCACACTGTTTCGAGGACGACCAAAAAAGATGGATCTTGACGCATGTGCGTGGATAGTAGGGCTATCCACAAGATTACAGTTCGGTATCGCTTTCCCATTCCGCGATTGGATGACCTTTTGGACCAAATCAGCGGCGCTGCGATATTTTCTCGGTTAGATTTGAAGAGTGGCTACTATCAAATTAGAATGCGACCGGGGGATGGATGGAAGACAGCGTTTAAAACACGCGAAGGACTACACGAGTAGCTTGTAATGCCATTCGGCCTCTCTAATGCGCCATGCACCTTTATGCGAGCCATGAATCACCTCCTTCGCCCTTTTATTGGCAAATTTGTCGTCGTTTATTTCGACGACATACTAATTTATAGTGCCACTTTCGATGAGCACCACAAGCATGTTCGAGTTGTATTAATTTGATGTATTACGACGCGAGAAATTCTCTGCAGCCAAGAACAAATGTGTGTTCATGCAACCCGATGTCCTCTTCTTGGGTATGTCGTGTCGGGTCAAGGTCTTCGTGTTGATAGTAATGTGGAGTCTATTCAAAATTGGCCAAAACCTCAATCAATTACCGAAGTACGGAGCTTTCATGGCTTGGCGTCTTTTTATCGACGTTTCATACCGCATTTTAGCGGCATTATGGCTCCCCTCACAGATTGTATGCGAGGCACAAGTTTCATTTGGACTAGTGAAGCAGACAAAGCATTTGAGACTATTAAAGCCCGACTGACGACCGCTCCCGTTTTAGCTTTGCCTAACTTTTCTAAGGCCTTTGAACTACACACCGACGCATCAAAACTTGGCATTGGGGTTGTACTTAGCCAAGGCGGTCAACCAATAGCCTTTTTCAGTGAGAAGATAGCCGGAGCTCGCCAAAATTATAGCACCTACGACCTTGAGTTTTATGCAGCTGTACAGGCGGTTAAGCATTGGCGTCACTATCTCTTTCATAAGGAGTTCGTGTTGCATACAGACCATGATTCACTGCGGCATCTTCCTCGCCAAGATAAGGTGTCGTCTCGGCACGCTCGATGGGTATCCTACTTAGAGGGTTTCACTTTTGTCGTCAAACACACGACTGGTATCACCAATCATGTGGTTGACGCCCTCAGCCGACATTCGAACTTATTAGTCACATTGCGTGTGGAGGTCCCATGGTTCGACTCCCTTCACGAGCTAATTGTCGCGGATCCATATTTTTCTCCCATTGTGGAAAGGGTGCAACAATGGGAACAATCAGAATTTTTGTTGCATGATGGTTTTCTTTATAAAGGAAATCAGTTGTGTATTCCAGAGGGTAGCATACGACTCAAGATCATTCAAGAGCTACATGGTGAGGGTCACATTGGAAGAGATAGGACACTTCGCCTTGTGCAAAACTCCTATTTTTGGTCGGGCATGCGTAGTGACATTGAAAAATTCGTGAAGACATGTCGGATTTGCCAACTTTCAAAAGGGACGTCTACCAACGCCGGTCTATACATGCCCCTCCCCGTTCCGACTCAACCAGGGCTAGATATAAGCATGGACTTCATGCTTGGTCTACCTCGGACCCAACGAGGATTCGATTCCATCTTCGTTGTGGTCGATCATTTTTCAAAAATGGCACATTTCCTTCCTTGTAAGCGTACTATGTTGTTGTCCATGTTGCTCTTTTGTTCTTCCGCGATGTTTATCGCCTTCATGGGTTACCACTTACCATCGTATCTGATCGAGACACGCGCTTGTTGAGTCATTTCTGGCGGTCCTTATGGCGAATGGTACACACTAAACTAAACTTTAGTAGTGCATATCATCCTCAATCGGATGGACAAACAGAAGTGGTGAATCGTTCCCTTGGCAATTTACTTCGCTGTCTCGTCGGTGATAACCCAAAGAGTTGGGATCAGAAGTTGAGCCAAGCTGAATTTGCGTATAATCATGCCACAAACCGCAACACTGGTTTTAGCCCCTTCCAAATCGTCTATTCGGTACAACCACGAGGGCCCTTAGATCTTGCGCTACACCCTCTAACTGACAAACCACCCACCAAGGTTTCCGACTTTGTGAACAGTCTACTTGATATACACAAAATTGTGCATGCTAACTCGACTGTAGCTAATGGCAAATATAAGGGATCGGTTGATCGACACTGCCGTCTGGTTCAATTTGACGTTGGGGATTTTGTGTGGGCAATTTTGACTAAGGATCGTTTTCCGGCTGGGGACTATAACAAACTTCCAGCACGCAAGATCGGCCCCCTCGAGGTTGTCGAGAAAATCAATCTGAATGCTTATCGTCTCAAACTCCCGAGCCATATTCACACCGCCGACGTATTCAACGTTAAACATCTTATTCCTTTCTTCGGCGATTCGTCTGACGACGACTCCGTTGGCCAGCCTTCGTGGTCGAATTCTTCCCACCCCCGCGGGAATGATGTGGCATTAAATGGTGATGAACATGCATTGGCATTCCATGAGTATTACGACCGCCACATGCAAAGATAAGATAATTCTTGAGTATTATGACCGTCACATGGTTTTTAGATTTTGTCTTTTAATTTTCCTAAGAAACACTTGGATTTTGAAGGGTTTCCAGTGGGTGTATTTATACCCCACTCGTGTACTTGTTTTTGGGAGACTATCATTAAGAAAATTATCTCCTTTATACTTTTCCCAGTTCGAATTCTCTTGTTCGATATTAGATGCCCTGAAGACGGTATTTATCTCGGCAAATCAGAGGATTTAGGAAGAGCTTGTAGATTGGGTATTCTTAGACTAAACACTCGAGAAGCTTTCATTTCATCGCTGCGTCAAGGCGAGTCAAAGATTTGAAGAGAAAGGGAGATAAAATCCACAATTTCAATTTTGCCCTAAAAAATGCTAAGAAGAGAGATCAATTTTTTTAATGATCGGAGTCCACCATTACTTCGCTATTAGGGCCAATTGGGACTTCTCATTAGTGGTGGATTTAAGATTAAAAATTAGGAGGAGAATCAACAATTTCAAGAGAATAGAAAGCAAAATCCGCAATTTAAGAGATAAAATAATATATTATTTTTTCAAACTATATAGAAACCCAGAGATCCTACATGGGCGGCCCCTACCCTCCCATGATTCTGAATTTTGACCATAACTACATGACAAGAACTTTTCTGACCTACGTATAGTAATTGTTTTCTTGGATATGCAAAAAGGGTACGGAAAGTGAGGATATTATAGTTATTTTTTTTTTTTTTATTCATGGAACCCGCAGCCGCTACCTTCGGCACCCTTAATGTGACAGAGTGCGCACTGGGTTGGGTGGTAGCAGTAGCTGCAACACCTAGCGGTTTTAGTGGGAATTGAACCCAGGACCTATCGGTCCTGGGCCACCCACCTTGACCGCTAGGCCATCCCATGGGGACAATATTATAGTTATTTTGATTATATAGCTAATGTTATTATTAAAATAGCTATTTAAAGGTTATGAATAAAAATGCCTTATTAATTAAAACAAGAGAAATCATGCATGAATAGGAAGTTAGGTTATACCTGAAGAGCAACAAACCGCATCCCAATATAAGACTGACCGTTGTACGAATGGCCGCCCTGAGGAATTAGGTTTCCGACGAGGCACCGGACCGTCCCGACAAGCACGTCGCGGAACCACCCGTTCGAGTATATCTCGATCATGACGGCGGAGGTGTCCTGCCGGAGGAACTCCTCCTCCACACGGAACACGAACTTGTCGTTCCACGTGGGGTTGTTCCGCCCCTCCTCGTCCACCCGCGACGACAGCTTCCGCCGTGGGTTCATCCATGCCGTCGCGTACGTCTTCATCGACTTCGACACCAGCTCCAAATCCTGCGCGGAGATGATGTTGATCTCCAGGAGCTGGTGGGTTTTCGACGGCAGGACCATTTTCGGTGTATTTTTTAAAAAATTAATTAAAAAATGCCCGCGATGGCCTTGCTCCCACCGGTGGTGGGCTGAGAGGCGGAGGAGGAGATTGAAATTTTGGCCTCTTTAGAACATGCGTGAATGAGGGGAGAAGGGAATTTTGTTTTTATCTTTTTACTATTTTGGTGATTCTTGAATGCTTGGTTGTGGATTCTCCTTTATTGTGGAGCCATTCATTTTTGTTTTAGGTAATTTTTTTTTACTATAATTTAGGGTGTATTTTAATTGTTGTCAAGTATTGATAAAACATGAAGGTTGTTAGATGGCTTTAATTATAAGTAGGTGTGAATCTAGAGAAAAAAATCCAATTTTGGTCCTGTAATATTCCCTTAAATTGATTTTGGCCTTGTAATTTTATAAGTTATCCATTTTTGGTTTTCTTGCCGGAGAGTGAGATACGCTATCCGTTTTCCGTCGCCGGAGATAATTCCGGCCATTTTCGTTTGCGAAGCAAAATCTAAGAAAATTGTTTTTTGTCTTATAATGTTCGCTAATAATCAATTTTGGTCTAGTAATGTTGCATAAAATTGATTTTGATCCTTTAATTGATTTTATAATCGAATTTGATCTTATAATATGCTAATAACCAATTTCAGTCGTGTAATGTGAGATTAGTTCATTTTGGTGATATAACGTTACATGTTTTCATTTTCGTGCTGTTAAGCTTGTAATTGAACAAAGAATTGTTGTATTAGTTTCACTAATAACATTTAAGGCACAATTTAAAAACTATGTTGCAGTGGCCTAAAATGGACCCAAAAAGGAAACATGTCACATTATAATAAAAAATGAACTCTCACATTACACGACCGAACTCAATTATAAGCATATTACAGGACCACAATCGATAATAAAACCACATTACAGGACCAAAATCGATTATTAGCCAACATTACATGACTAAAAACGATTTTCGTAGATTTTGTTTCACACGGGAAAGTGGCCGGAAATATCTCCGATGACGGAAACGGCGAGTGTATCTTACTCTCCAGCAGGAGGACCAAAATTATAGGATCAAAATTGATTGAGACATCATTACAGGACCAAAATCGATTTAGGACAATATTACAATATAAAAATAGATTTTTTCTCCGTGAATCTATGATTTAAAATAAAGGGGTGAAATAATAAGTTTGGAATTAAGGTATTTAATTACGTAAAATTTTAGGGGACTAAATGGTAGATTTTTAAAAATAAAGAAAATTCGAAATTAAAAATAAAATAAAATAAAAAAACACTCCGCCCCTAAGTCTGCCGATGCATATAACCATTATTTTCTTTGTTATTTTAGCATGTGTTTATTAGGGCTACTTACGTGATAATGTGAGCTTAGCTCATCAAATTTAGCTAAACGGAATCGTAACAATCGAAAGCACAACCGTTTGATTGCCCGGATAGTAATGTTGTCAGAGAAAATGATTTCTTGAAATATGATTTTGAGGAAAATTATTTAGGAAAGTAAAGTTGTTTAGGAATGCATGGAATATGTTTACAATGAAAATAGATTACTTGTCTTGTATTTGGCAAATATTAGGAAACTATCCGAAAGTGAAGTAATATTCAAATTATCATTAAAGAATAAACAATTGAAAAGATAAATTAATCTCATAAAACTGCATATATCTAAAAGAAACCTAGAAGCTCGAATAAATATTAAACACATGTCTATTACTCCCTCCGTCCAAAAGAATATGTCTTGCTTTCCTTATTGGGGTGTCCTATAGAATGTGTCATATTTCCGAAAATGGAAATTTTTACTATTTCATTAGATAAATAGGAACGCTAATTAGATTTGCTAATGACGGAAGTTGACTGACCCAAAGAGAGAGAAATTAACCCACATGCATTCATTTCATTTTCTTTGTATCTCGAAACCCTAAAACTCTCTCTCTATCTCTCTCCCGCCGCACCCTCATCTTCGCGAAAAATCATAGATCTTGAAGTCGCCTCTCCGCCGCGATGAAATTAGAAGCGTGCTCCTCACTTACCGTCGCAATTCCTCCTAGAGAAGCATCTTTAGTCGCGGTGAAGAAGGAGGATATCTCCGATCTGAGCGACAATCAACTTGCTCCCGACTACTCCGTCGTGATTAAAGAAGAACCTGCTCTTACCGCAATGGATTTCTACCATAAACCGGTGGATGCTGCGATTTCTCCACGAAAATTGTCGTGGATCACTATGAAGAAGGATGGTTTATTTGGTTTGATTGACGGCTATTGTGTCCTCGACCACCCCACCATGATGATCTCCGGTCGGATTCCCCCAGCAACCGATTGGCCGCCCCAAAAAAAACGTGCCTTGAACAAGGTACTACTACTATCATTGGTGGCCCCTTGTTGGAGAAACGCCCAGATCTGAGCTTGTCGGTGGTCGAGGAAGCCGACGATGAGCAGATTGTTCCACCAGGCCCCTTTTGGAAGTCAGCTGATGACTGACTCATTCAGTACTGCTCTTTTACACTAGGCGACAAAGTGATTGATGAATTGATGCGTATTTACCTACCCCACGCTTATACTCGGGTGTGAACATTCCTAACTTTACTTTCCATGAATTATTTTATGCTTCGGCTTTGGAGAACATGTATGCAAGAGCACGTTGACCATAGATGTTGGTCTAGGTAGCCTAAAATGATACGATTATGCTCGCACTTTATCAGTTTGTACATGCACATATGTGGCTTGATGCTTAAAACTGAGATGTGTTGTACTCATGGTTGTGTTTGTGCACTTGGTGTACTTGTGGAAGATAGTAATTCTTAGTTGATCTAGATACTTGGGCATTGTTGACATATTGTTCAAGCTGTTGATACAGTTGCTATGCTTTTGTGTTGTGATTCAATTGCTATGCTTTGATGTTGTGATACATGTGCTATGTTCTAGTATCATGAAAAAGATCTATGTGCAATGTGTTGTGACAGAACAGATAAGTTAACAAACCTTTTTTTTTTATAACAAAACAGATAAAAGTATCCTTTTGGATACTAGTAGCAAAATATTTATAACAAAAGATACTTACACCAATAATTCTATATGTAGATGAGTGGAGTCAGATGCTATTTTTTCAAGCTATCTACGACTAAGTAACAAAAACTACTGTTTTCAAGCTATCTACTACACTTACTCCAAACCTAAAACTGCATATATTCTACTTCAAAAGTCCAGCCTATTCTTCAATTCTTCTACCTTTGTAATGATCCAATTTTCAAGCATATAGGTGAAGCATTTCTGGTTGCAGCCCAGATCCTAGATATGGTCCTTGGAGTAACGTCGTACTTTTTTGTTGCTTCAAGGAACTTGCCTCTCTTTGGTTTGCCGAGCTTGCTGTCTTCGAGAAGGAATTGGAAGATCCCATTCTTTTCGTCAATGGTTAAATCTTTCCTACCAAGTTCTGGCATTGTTTTGGTTTGTACTAATAGTGTAGAAGTATTATTCTGTATTTAAAGTACAACAAGTGGTGGAAAATTCGAATTTAGTTTTGGTGGGGAAGTAATTTTTTGGATTTGGGGCCTTGTTTTCCACTTTTTCTTTCTGGATTGATTAGACAGAAAATGTATTTACATTGTTTTTTTTATTCTGGTTGTGATTTTGGTGGGGGCATCAATAGAAAATGGAATTGGACTCTTTAATTTATCTGAATGTGTTTATGATTTTCATACAATTGTTCAAATTCAGTGTTCATCTACATTGTCAGTATAATTTTTTTCTAATATGTACACGGAATTAATTGTCCAAGCAACAGTAAAAAAATATGGGAAAAAGTAAATATTTTAAAACAAAAAAGAAAAGCAAAACAAAGTCAACACTAGTTAATTGTGGAGAGAGAAATGTTTAACAATCTTGGCCCACTTAAACACCCTACTTAGCAACTCCTCTTTAACTCCGTGCCCAAAAGAAAGAGGACACAGTCTTTGGGACACGGAGGGAGTATCATTTTTCATGCGAGATATCAAGATTACAAAACTATGCAATGATCCTGCCTCATTCTTTGTGCCTCGGCTCCTGCATTTGACAATTTCTTCTTGCCAAAGGCTCGTCCAATTTCTTCATCACATCTGAAGATGACTCATCACAAGCAATACAAGGGAGAAAGACATTCGATATAAATCCACAACTATGCAATGCTTCTGCCTCATTCTCATCCTCACTCTTTTGAGGATCATCAGAGTTACCATGCATCACTTGGTTAGAAAACCTCGGTGTGACAACATTAGATAGTGATCTAACTTGAATGCTTGAGATACATCTGTAAGTTTTCAAGCCATAAAATGCATATATAAGAGAGGCATTCTTCATAGCATCACAAAATAAAAGTGCATCAACATATATTTTTGAATTGCCCAAGCACTAACCATCTTGGATGCAATAGAATTCATCTTCTCCGTTCGATTCAATCAATGCATCAAGATCAAATTATGCATCATTGCTTCCTATTCAAACAACATAAATTTCACAAATACCAAATTAATTGGGGGAAACCAAAAAAACAAAAACCTAAATTGCTAAACCATGTTATAATTTTCACATTTTTTTTTATCTAAAGAAACATCAATCATACAAAAAACTCAACCCTCAAAATAAATCTCAAAGTTCCCAGATTCCATCAAAACCCTACATTTACAATCGTAGCAACTAAATCTGAAAAACCAATCATCTCCCAACCAAAAAAAATAAATTGAAATTCAACACAAACTGCACATGAAAATGATTCAAGAAAATCAAAATCAGAGTCTCCCCCAAACACGACAGTACCCCGAGAACAACAAATCAGAACCTTGAAATGCAGGATTGCTGATAGAAACATCCTTCTGATTGGAGGGTTCGACGCGATTTCTATTATTTGCATAATACGCCTTCTTAACCCTGCTCGTCCGCTTCTGAAATGCAGGTTTTGGCCATGATGAGTTCTTTAGAAGAATAGTTGATGTAGTGAGTAATATGCGATAAAATCTGACAAAATGATGAGTTTTGTTTTTAAAAGGAATCGATGGTGAAGATATATTAAAATCCCCATACATGGAAAAAGATAAAAGGGGCCCCCCCCCCCCCCCCCCCGCCCCCCCCCCCCCCCCCCCCCCCCCCCCCCCGCCCCCCCCGCGCCCGCCCACCTATTTATTATATTGTTTGTGTTAGCTCCTCGCTCCCCCTCCCGCCCCGTCGCTCGGTGTTATTGGGGGTTCAAGTGGGTTCTCGGTGTTTTGGCCCCCCCCGGGGGAGGGATCCCGGAGGGGGGGGCCCCCAAAAAAGATTGCTTAGGTTTTAGTGGGCAAAAAGAATCCAGAAAAATCTATCCATGTTCCATGTTTTTAGGATTTTCTTTTACTTTCCTTGATTTCATTAAAAACAAATCAAACATGAGATTTTAATTTTTTGGAAAAAATTACTTTCCTCATTCTACCAAATAAAGGAATTTAATCATTCGGAATAAAAATTACTTTCCTAGTCCAGAATCCGAGCAAACCAAAAAAAACCTAAAAACAATGCCACACTAAATAAATAAGTATAACGGTTTTATATAGCCACACTAACATTGAAATCCTTTTAGCCTATAGGAGAAAAAACTCGTAATTGAACGAATTCTAATATTAAAAAACCAGCAATCCTAATAGAAAAAGATTTTCTAGTTAGGAAAAAAAAAATCCTAATACTACAAATTAAACACAAACTCAAAAACTATTTTACTCCAAAAGAGGTTTAAACAATTCTTATTTGAGGTTGTTTCACGACACTCCGTTTTCTATCGAATTTTCTTGGAACACTAGAGTCTCCAATGCTACATCACTTGTTGTACTAAGTCATATAGTCCTTAGACAGAGCTTACATTTGTTCAAACATGTTTAATAAGCTTATAAAACACAAAAATATATGATAATTTCCAATTAAAAGGAGGAGATAGATCTTGATAAAATATGGAAAACTAAATGTCAAATTCCCAAAGTAAGTTTCCCAAATATCTATCAAACTTCCACCCCAAGTAGGCTATGCAGACAATGCACAAAACCAAGATGCATAAATGCCTTATCATCATAGACAAATAAATCCAAGCATCTTTCCCTTCCTTGAGATGAAGCAAATTCTACCCTTTGAAAAATCTACGCCAATGCCACTCTTCCCTCTTCAACTCTTCCCTTGCGCGAGGCTAACACGCATCGCTCGCCCTTCAAGCTCCTAAAAACGAACGTAACAACAAAACACGATTCGTAAAAAAACAATCTACACCACCTAACATTAATCACCAAAGAGAGTAGTGTAGTACCACTCCATTGAGAGCTTCTAATGCAGCTTCGAGTTCAGCCCTCGTCGGATAGCAAACGAAGCCATACCCACGAGACTTTCCCGTCTCACCATCGTACAGAACTCTCGCTCCGACCACACTCCCATAAGCTTGAAACGCTTGTGTTAGAATCTCGGATGTAACGGACCATGATAGGTTACCTACAAAGAGTTTGTGCTCGGTTTCCGGATACAACGGCTCCTTAGGTTTAGGCTTGTCCGAGAAATTCACTCTCAGAGTTCTCCCACCGTATTCCTGCCGAAAGAGGAGGAGAGAAGCAAGAGTGAGATTTAAGGTAAGTTTGTTAGGACAAGTTGGATTAAGGATTGTTGATTTCTTACACTCCCATCAAGATTTTGGATGATTAGGTTGCATTCTTCGACGCTACTCATTGTAACAAACGCGAATCCTCTGCTTTTTCCCGTGTTTCTGTCGTAAAGAACCTAAAGAACTTTCAAGCATCAGTTCGTAGTTTCTTCTTAACAAACAAGCCATGATTAGAGGCAAGAAACTACTAGTAAGAGTGGCAAGAACAAAGGCTCCACTTTGTTAAGAACATCAAAATTATGTAGATTGTGATAAATTTAGGAATTACTCCATCCGTTCCATTTATATTGAGCCTTTTGCTTTCCGGTATGGGAATTTAGGAAATAAAGTAAGAGAGAGATGATAAGTGAAAAAGTGAGATATTAGATGATAAAGTAAGAAAGAGAAATGATAAAATAGGAGAATGACTCATTTCAAATGGGACGGATGCTCAATATAAATGGGACGGAGGAAGTATGACATTTATTCTTACTGGTTCAAGTTAATCTCATGTTTCGTAGTCTCTAATACACTTCGAGTGCATCATACATCACAAGTCAGAACTACAATCTCGCGGATTTTTGGATAAAAAGTTCCCTAAATCATCAAAAATCCTCATCTCGAGTTAAATCTCATGTTTCACTAGTAAACTTCAAGTGCAACATATATCATAAGTCATAACCATCGATGCACAAACTATACATCTTTCCGATTTTCGGATAAAAAGTTCCCTCAACCATCACAAAATCACCATCTCGTGTTAAATTTCATGATTCATTATCACTAATTCACTTCAAATGCATCATACATCATACGTTCATAACCATCAATGCACAAACTACAACTATCCGATTTTCGGATAGAAAGTTCCCCAAATCATCACAATTCACAAATTCTATTAAATCTCATATTCGTATTCAACTGAAACATGTATCATATCTCGTAAACATCAATGCACAAACTACATCTTTCCGATTTTCGGATTGAATCATAGAAAGCTCCCGAAATCATCACAACTCTCCATTCAATATACATAACACAAGCTATAATCTACAACACAAACTCAACAATATCGAAAAGAAAACTAAAAAAATTTCTCAAGCAATTTCAAGCATTCACTAATCAAGTTGGTCATTTTTTATGCATAGATAGAAATAAAATTGGACTTAAAATTAAAAAAAATAAAATATACCTCAACAAGCTCCGGACTTGCATACTCTTGAATAATACCAGCAAGCTGCGCACTATCACAAAGATACGGCAAATTCCCAAAGTAAAGCTTCGTATTTACTCCAGATTCCTCCTCCTCCACCGCCGCCGGAGAAGTCAAGGCCTCCGCCTCTTCCTGCGCCACCGCGGCGGAGATGCGTGGGGCCCACCGCTTGCTACTCAAGTCAATCCCTTGCAGAGTTTTGGGGCACGAAATCCTGATCGAGAGATGCTCGCTAGGCCAACTCTTCGAGGCGATGCATTTCAATCCGTGCATGGATGTGGAGAAAGATGAGGCGACTGCAGCCGCGGCGGTGGCGGCCATTTTTGGTTGATGATGGAGTACCTCTGTTTTTCTGATTTCTCTCTCTCAAGATTGTTAAAAGAGAAAAAGGAGTGGGAGGGGATGCTGACGTGGAGAGATTGTGGCCAATGAGGATGGATGTGAGATAAGGTGTCACGGTTTATGGTTACACTGTAAGATTTTCAGTTAACCTTAGTTCTTAGCCACAACTTAATTTTTCACCGTGTTTATTTTACTGAATGACTGATCGATCTTATATTGTTCAATTAATTAGAAAAAAAAATTAATTACTCCCTCCATACCACTTCATTAGTCCAATTTTTTTCGCCATTAAAATTAAAAAAATTGTTAGTTGTGTGTAAAGTAGTACTCCCTCCGTCCCATAAATAATAACCTATTGACTTTCCGACACGTGAATTAAGAAAGTAGAGTATATGATAAAATAAGAGAGAGAAGATAAGTGAAATGGTGAGAGAGTGGATGATAAAGTAGGTGAGGAAAATAATAAAATATGAGAGAATATGGTGTTTTTTTTTTTTTTTTGGAAAGGGACTATTTCGAATGGGACAAACCGAAAACGAAAATGGGTCATTATCAATGGGACGGAGGGAGTATGAAATAGTGGAATCTACTAAGGGGTGTTTGGAGTAGCTGAAGCTTATTAATAAGTGCTTAAAGCTGCTGAAAACAGCTTATTTGAAAATCAGTTAATGTTTGGAAATAAGTGCTGAAAGCTGCTGAAAGTGGGAAAAATAGTGTTTATGAATATTGTTGATAGAAGTAGCTTATTGTTACTTTTTAGAAGAAATGTTTGTTTTGTGCTTAGTGTTACTAAATAATTATTATTTATAATAAATAATAAAATTCAGAAATTATGGTTATTAATATTTATTTTTTTGTTTTATAATTTCAATCTAATACTATAAAATACTAAATATTATACTCCCTCCGTCCCATTATTTATGTCCCATTGGGACTGAGCACGGTAATTAAAATAGTGGATATAAAGGTGTAAAGTTGTGGTATAAAAGTATAAAGGGGTGGGGTCCACTTGCTTTGATTGATTGTGGTCCACTCATTTATTTCCTTATTTGGAATGAGACATAAATAATGGGACAATCAAAAAAGGCAAGTGGGACATTAATAATGGGACGGATGGAGTATATATTATAAAATTATATCATAATTTTACGGTTAGGAATATTTCTGGAATTAGATAAAACTATTAAGGGTAATTTGGTCCGGAAAAAACATAAGATATAAGCTGAAAGATAGAAGTTGGGGTGGAGCAGTTTCAGCTGTTTCTCTATTTTCGACCTAATTTTAGAGAATCTCAGCTTTAAGATGGGAGTCCTAAACACCCTCACACCAACTTAAAGCTGAAAGCAGCTTTCAATAAGCTGTTCCAAACACCTAATTATACTCCCTCTGTTCATTCTTAGTGGGTGTTTGGAACAGCTTTTTGTAAGCTGCTTCAGCTTTAAGCTGGTGTAGGAGTGTTTGGGACTGCCAGCTTAAAGCTGAGATTCTCTAAAATTAGGTCGAAAATAGAGAATCAGCTGAAGCTGCTCCACCCCAGCTTCTAGCTTTCAGCTTATAACTTATGCTTTTTTCGGATCAAACTACTCCTAATAATTTTATCTAATTTCAGAACTATCCATAACCCTAATACTTTGTGAGAATATATTTTTATCACATCCGCCCCGTCTCTTCTCTTCTCTCTCTCAATTCTTCATAAAATTTATATCTAAATAAAGTTTATTAATCTCTGTAGCCAAAAGAAAGCGGACATTAATAATGGAACGGATGTAGTACATTAAATTAAAGTAATATTTTAAGTTAAAAAAAGGGTATTAATAGAGTAAGACAACCCAAAACAAAAAGGTGGACTATTTGAGTGGGATGGAGAGAGTATGATTTTATTAGTACATATAATTAATTGGGGAGCATATCTGCTCTTCAATTTTTCCGTGTTTAAATTGATGTTCAATTTGTGTCACAAATGGAATAGTGACACATGTGCTTATTTAATAATTATATTCTCTCCGTCCCTATTTTATATGCACATTTGCTTTTTCACATAGATTAAGAAAAAAAATTAATGATATGAAAGTTAGATAAATGTTGGTATTGAAATTTGAGTAAATTAAAGTAAATTACTAAAAAGTTAATGTCATAATTATGTTTGCTATTATAAAAGTTGTATAAAATAGTCTTTTTCTATATTATCATACTCCCTCCGTCCCTATTTTATATGCCCATTTGCTTTTTCACATAGATTAAGAAAAAATTTAATGATACGAAAGTTAGATAAATGTTGGTATTGGAATTTGAGTAAGTTAAAGTAAATTACTAAAAAATTAATATCATAATTGTGTTTGCTATTATAAAAGTTGGATAAAATAGTTTTTTTCTATGTTATCATATTAATTAGATCTATTGAAGTTAGTGAAAGAATTAGTTAGATACAAAAAAAAAATTATAATAGGCATATAAATTTGGGACAGACGAAAAAGGAAAGTAGGTATATATATTAGGGACGGAGGGAGTATTAATTAGATCTATTAAAGTTGATGAAATATTTAGTTTGACACAAAAAAAATTATTAATAGGCATATAAATTTGGGACATATGAAAAAGTAAAGTAGGCATATATATTTGGAACGGAGGGAGTATATTATTGCTTACGAATAAGGGTTATTTAAGATGTTATGAACTAAATAGAAACACATATGGAACACAAATTAGGTATGAATAAGACATGAAAAAATTGGATTTCAAATCACAACAATCGTAATTTTATGAACTGGTGAAAGGAATAAAAATAAAAATAAGTTAATCAATTCTTTGCCAAATACAAATCCGAAGGTTATTCTATTGAATATTGTTTTCTTGTTTTCGAAAATTATACGAGAAAGGCTGGGGCCTAACTTAGGGCCCGAATTCTCGAATCCGGCCCAAATCGACACAAATTAGTGGGCCCGGCTCTAATTGCACTAATTCCTATCACAACCCGATTGAATGTAAACTTATCCCAACGGTTAATTCAAACTAGTAATGGAGTATGTCGTTTCGACTCAAACAAGCTTTCCGACTTGCCCGATTTTTCTTTGTAAAACCACATTTCAAGCACCGGAATCTGACGACACTGTTCAAATTGAAACCTTCAACTCAAAGATCTCGAACTTGATGAGAAACGGGCTTGTCGAGGATGCTCAAGTCATGTTCGACGAAATGCCTCACCGGAACACGGTCAAGTATAATGCGATGATCAGAGGGTATTTTCAGAATGGGTTCTACGAGAAGGCCATGATCTTGTATAAACAGATGCCAGTTCGTGATATTTTCTCGTTCAATACTATGATATCTGGTTTGATGAAGTATGGGGATGTTGAAGGGGCTGAATGTTTATTTAGGAGCATGACTCATAGGGATATTGTTACTTGGAATTCGATGATTTCGGGTTATGTTGATAACGGGTTAGTGAGTGAGGCGGCGAGGGTGTTCGGCGTAATGCCTTCGAAAGATGTGGTTTCTTGGAATTTGTTTGGGCGGGGGGGGATTGGTGAAAGTTGAAGAGTTTGATAGAGCAGAAGAGTTGTTCAGAGGAATGGTTGTGCGGGACGTTGCATCGTGGACTATAATGGTGAAGGCGTTACTCGGAGGTGGAAATATTTTGGAAGCACAGAATATGTTCGATGAAATGCCAATAGGGGATATTGAAGCTTGGAATACGATGATTAGCGGTTATGTGCAAAATGAATTTGTGGAGATTGCGGAAGGCTTGTTTGTCAAAATGCCTGACAAGGATATGAATTCGTGGAGTGTAATGATTGATGGTTTTTTGAGGATTGGAGATGCCTTGAGCCTTTTCCTTGAGATGCCTCACAAACACGACAAATCATGGAATTCAATCATCTTCGGATTTGTTAAGAACTGTTTGAAGAGAGAAGCTCATTGTAATAATCTGATATTTTTTTGTAAATGGGTGTACTGATAAGAACAAGAAATTCCACGATTTGTTGCTTCTGATCTTGCTACCTTTGTTTTGGGATATTTTCTAAATACTCAAGAAGATAAGAAATGCAGTAAAGAACAACAAGAAAATAGCTGGATAAGTTCTTCGATACCTCTCATCACAGAAACATAATTCTTAAATACAAACTAAGAAACGTTCTTTAATAACTAGCGCTTACTACTAAATAAGATAGATAAGTCGTGGGTTCATCTTGGCCGTCCACGTCCGCCCTTGATCCATAAATCTTGTCCATCAGCCACGAATAACATCAACGGTATCGAACTGGCCACTCGCATCCACAAAATCTTCTTCATCTGCCGTCATCGAATCTAACTCCTCATTTTCTATCTCATAAACGAAACACAGTAAACCCTTCTCCCCTTCGTCATCGACATTTTTTCCCTTTCCATCCTTCCTTTGCTTCTATTCCAAGTCGGTTTGTGACATTACCCCTCTCTTCTTGTGAGCCTTGACCCCAAGGCGGAATCTTCTGAATCATCTTCTTCAGGTACGTCTTTTCTACCCAGGTTCCTACCTTCGCTCCTCCATTATTACTCCATTCGATAAAAAACGAATGGATCTCTCTTCCCTTACGGTTGATCTGACTTCTCCTTCCCTTTACATGCGGTGTGAGAATGAGCTCTCCGGAGTCGTCCACTGCAGGTAGAATTGGAGATTGAAACACCCCTGGTTTAACAGATTGCTTGAGGAGGGAGACATGGAATACAGGCCAAATCTTGGCCCCAAGAGGAAGTTCCAACCGGTAAGTTACTTCGCCCATTTTCTCTAGGATTAGGTAAGGCCCGTAGTATTTAGGGGCCAGTTTCTGGTTCTTCCTCATAACTACTGAACTCTATCTAAAAGGTTTGAGTTTAAGATAGACATACTCTCCAACCTTAAAGTGCCTGGCCACTCTCTTTTGATTAGCATACTTCTCCATTCTAGATTGAGCATACCTGAGTTTCTGCTGCATCTCTTGCCGTTTAAGAATTAAGTCTTCACTGTCTATATGATCAGTATTAGGAAACGGAACCATGAATAGGATAGGGGGAGAATACCCATACATAGCCTCGAATGGGGACATTCTGAGGCTAGTGTGGTAGTTGGTGTTGTACCAGTGTTCAGCCAAAGGTAACCACGGGTACCACCTCCTCGGATTCTGCTTTACCATGCATCTCAAGTAAGTTTCTAAGCATTGAATCAATCTCTCCGTTTGACCATCTGTCTGAGGGTGGTAAGCAGAGGATAATTCCAGTTTAACCCCCATAATCTTAAATAATTCAGTCCAGAAGTGACTGGTAAATATAGGGTCTCTGTCAGTGACAATACTCACTGGTTGGCCATGTAGCTTAATGATATTGTCCATAAAAACTTGAGCAACTGTGAGGGCTGTGTAGGGGTGGCTTAAGCCAATGAAATGCCCCAGTTTTGTATACCTGTCAACCACCACTAGGATTACCTTTTTCCCCTGTGAACTAGGTAATCCTTCAATGAAGTCCATGCAAATATGTGTCCATGGCTGCTGAGGAATGGTTAGTGGTTGTAACAGGCCAGGGTAGCCCTTCCTTTCCACCTTACTTCTACTGCATATCTCACACTTATTTATCCACTCCATCACCTCAATCCTGAGACCTGGCCAGTAAAAATATCTCCTGATCCTCTGATATGTACCATCAATTCCAGAATGTCCCCCTGTGGCAGAGTCATGTAATTCCTTTATGATGTTATATCTCAGTTGTTTCTGATTTCCAACCACTATCCTGCCCTTATACCTTAGAATACCCCCTTGTAGTGTATAGTCAGGATACTCATCTCCTCCCATAGCCTTCATTGTCATGATTTTGGCTATTCCTTCATCTTGATAGTAACTGTCTACCACCTTTTGCACCCACTCTGGAACAACAGTGGTCATAGCCATACTTCCAAGTTCATAATCCTCTCTTCTGGACAAGGCATCAGCAGCCTTGTTCTCTCTCCCCTTCTTGTAGACTATAGAGTAGTCATAGCCTAGGAGTTTTGGGATCCATCTCTGCTGTAGTGGTGTGGTTATTCTTTGATACATAAGGTGTTTTATGGCCCGTTGATCTGTCTTAATAGTAAAGTGTCTACCCTGCAAGTACCCTCTCCACTTCCTCACAGCCAATAGTACTGCTAAAAATTCTTTTTCATAGGTTGATAACCCCAGGTGCTTCACCCCAAGAGCCTTACTCAAATAGGCAATAGGTCTCCCCCTTGAGTTAGGATAACCCCTATTCCCACCTCTGAAGCATCAGTCTCTACTGAGAACTCCTCCTTAAAGTTAGGTAAGGCTAATACTGGAGCTTTGGTCATAGCCTGTTTTAAAGATAGGAAGGCTCTCTCTGCATCCTCCTTCCATTAGAATTCACCTTTTTTCAATAGTGAAGCAGGGGTCTGCTGATCACCCCATAATCCTTAATGAATTTCCTGTAATACCCAGTTAACCTCAGGAAGCCTCTCAACCCTTTAACTTGGGTAGGGACAGGCCAATCCACCATACATTTAACCTTCTCTGGGTCAGTTGATACTCCCTCATGGGAGATGATATGGCCTAGATAGGCAGCATAGGTCTGTCCAAAACTGCATTTACTCAGTTTGGCAAACAGAGTTTGTGTCTTGAGAATTTCCAGAACTTCTCTCACATCTTTGATGTGGTCTGACCATGTAGGACTATAAATCAGTATGTTATCAAAGAAGACCAACACTGATTTCCTCAGCTTCTCTCTGAATATTTGGTTCATGAGGGACTGAAAGGTGGCTGGTGCATTGCACAACCCAAATGGCATAACCAAGTATTCATAGTGTCCATTGTGAGTCTTGAATGCTGTTAGGTATCTAGACTCAGAGGCCATCAGGATTTGGTGATACCCTGATCTGAGATCCACCTTAGAGTAGTATCTGGCTCCATATAACTCATCTAACAACTCATCAATCAATGGAATAGGATAGTCATGTTTAATAGTCAAATTATTCAAGTACCTATAATCAACACACATTCTCCAAGTTCCTTCTTTCTTTTTAACCAATAACACAGGAGATGAGAAAGGGCTCTTACTGGCTTGTATCTCCCCATTCTCTAAAAGTTCTGCCACATTCTTCTCTATCTCATTTTTCTGAGCATGGGAGACTCTATAGGGAGCCTGCAGCCTTGGTTGACTTCCATTTTTTAGAATAATTTGATGTTCCCTTAGGTAATCCCTTAGGTAATCCAAACACCCCCTCATACTGGGCTAACAGTGTGTCCATTTCAGCCCTTGTTCCTTCCTCATTATCCTTCAATAAACTATTAAACTCCAAATTCTGATTGTGCAGTAGTTGATACATGTCATGTGATGATATTTGTCTGCATTGATGCTCACTTCTATCAGCATATAGTTTGACCCTTTTTCCTAAATGTGTAATGGAGAAGGTCATCTCTTCATAATCCAACATAATGGGGCTCCCCACCTTCAACCAGTCACTACCAAGGATAATATCATATCCTTTGGTAGCTAAAACTCTAATATCATACTCAAAGTTCAATCCTTGCATCTGCCATTTAAACCCCAAAACCTTTTTATCACTAGTTAATTTACCCCCACTGGCCACCATTACCTGTAAGGGTCTTACCTTCTCCACAACCCCATCTAAATCCTTAGCTAAGTCCCAACTGAGGAAGCTAAGAGTACTTCCAGTATCCAATAGGATCCTCACCCTCTTGCCTGCTGCCATCCCCACTAACTTCATTACATTTCCTCCAGAATCTTCAACAAGAGAACCTAAGGTGATTATTGCCATACCCAGTTCTTCTTTAGCATCACCAAATTCTTCATCCTCTTCCACTTCCTCCAAACTATGTAGATATTCAGTTTGTTCCTCGGTAGACATAATCATGTAGTTGATTCTCTTTTTGCACTTATGTCCAGTGTGCAAACTGTTCATCACAATTGTAGCACAACCCTTTACTCCTTCTCTGGTCCATTTCTGTAGGGGTCAACAATCTGAACTCAAATTTGTGGGGTTTACTGGCTGCAGGCATTTTTTGACTTAGTGGCTTATGATATCCCCCACCTTCTGCCCTTTTTGTAAATCCTTTAGTAGATTCCTTCAGTTTCCTGGCCAAGGCATCATTGTTGGAACATTGTTGCCTAGCCAGGTGGATAGCAGTTTCTAAATTGGGAATGGGGAACATTCTCAATGCGGCATTTAGTCTCCTTATCCAACCCGCCGAGAAAACTGGCCACCCAATAGCTTTCCACAAACTGACCACATTGGGAGTGTATTAAGAATGACTTCAGTTGTTCAAATCTTTCAACATACTCTTCATAATTGCCCTCATAAATTAGCTTGTTGAAATCCTCAATGATTTATGATTCTCTTAGGCCTTCAAATTTAGCTGTGATCATAGACATAAACTGATCCCAACTCAGATGTTCCCCTTTCTCAGGGAGATTGTCATACCACTCAGCAGCCCTTCCCTCAAAGTGTAGGGAGGCATAAGAAACCATTTGCTCTTCTGGAATGCTATGAACCATTCCCCAAAAGGTCCTGCACCTTTGTATTCATCCCCTAGGGTTACTGCCGTCAAAGTGTGGAAAATCTATCTTAGCCCTAGAAGCCATAACCCCTGAGTTCCCAGAGCCACTTCCCTCTTTATTCCCCCTCTCCTGTTGAGATCCCTCCCTCTGATAAGGGCCTCTCCCCCCACCTCTTCCACCAGGGTATCCCCTACCATAGCCATAGCTATAGGGCATTCCAAATGGTGGGTTATTTTCCCCTGCAACTGACTATCCATCGTCCTCTCTCCCTTGACTCCCTCTGTACCCCCCTCCTAGCTCCAATTGGCTGGTTTCCCCCACTAGCCTAGCCCCAGTGTGATTTCCTTGATGAAGAGGTGCAATAGGTGATAATAGGGGGTTTGGTGGTATGGAGTAGTTAGCCTCCGTAGGGTAGGTTCGATGACTTTGAGGGTTAGGGTTAGGGTTAGGTTGGTGTTGTGATGGGGTATTGAAATTAAAGGCTTGTTGTCTGGTATATTCAGGTGAGTAGGGGTATGACTGCGTGTGGGGAGGGTTAGGGTTTTGAAAATAGGGGTTTTGATTCTGGATGTTAGGGTTTGGTAGATTTGAGCTTGGAATTTGGGCATTTTGAAAACCAGGGTTTGGGTAGTTCATGGAGGGTTGAGAATAAGGGGAATAAGGGTAAGATGGATAGGCCATATGGGTTGCCATAGTGTTTAGGGCATTTACCAATGATTGATATTGGTTTGTCATATTAGCAAATCCTTGTTGAATCCAGTCCGGCGGTTTTGCAGGTTGTTCCCCGGCGACTGATTCTTGGATGAGTGGTGTTTGTGCGGGAATTTCACCATCATTGACGGCGCTGCCCTCAAGGTCCGCCTCTTTGTGAGGTGGGTTCGACATAGCTCTGATACCACTGTAATAATCTGATATTTTTTTTGTAAATGGGTGTACTGATAAGAACAAGAAATTCCACGATTTGTTGCTTCTGATCTTGCTACCTTTGTTTTGGGATATTTTCTAAATACTCAAGAAGATAAGAAATGCAGTAAAGAACAACAAGAAAATAGATGGATAAGTTCTTCGATACCTCTCATCACAAAAACATAATTCTTAAATACAGACTAAGAAACGTTCTTTAATAACTAGCGCTTACTGCTAAATAAGATAGATAAGTCGTGGGTTCATCTTGGCCGTCCACATCCGCCCTTGATCCATGAATCTTGTCCATCAGCCACGAATAACATCAACGGTATCGAACTGGCCACTCGCATCCACAAAATCTTCTTCATTTGTCGTCATCGAATCTAACTCCTCATTTTCCATCTCATAAACGAAACACAGTAAACCCTTCTCCCCTTCGTCATCGACATTTTTCCCTTTCCATCCTTCCTTTGCTTATATTCCAAGTTGGTTTGTGACACTCATGCTATTTTAGAGAAGGTTCCATTTAGAGGCGTCGTGTCATGGACGAATGTCATGATTGGATACTTCAATATCGGGGAGGTTCAAAACACCATGAAGATATTTTTCTCGATGTGTATTCTTGATACGCCTGTGTGGAATGCTGCCATATTTGGGTTAGGGAAAATGATGAATTTGAGAACGGTGTAAAATTGTTCATCAAAATGAAGGAAAACGGTCTCTCCATGGACGAATCCACCTTCACAAGTTTTCTCACGATATGTTCGAACATTCCATCACTAAATCTCGGGCAACAAATTCATTCAGAAGCTATTAAGGTGGGAATTGATGGCTTTACTTCTTCTAGTAAGCATTAATCACTATGTACTCCAGATGTGGAAAGATGGACTCTTCATTACTCGTGTTCAACTCATTGACCTTCCATGATGCCATTTCTTGGAACTCTATAATATGCGGATTAGCTTACCACGAGCATGCTGAAAAAGCTATAGAGACATTTGAAAAGATGAAGTTATCGAGTGTGAAGCCGAATCAAATCACATTTATTGGTATCCTCTCTGCATGCAGCCATGCAGGGCTTGTGACACTTGGTAAACATTACTTCAATGTTATGAAGAATGAATACTCTATTCAGCCGACGAAAGAGCACTATACTTGTGTGGTTGATGTATTGGGAAGATTCGAACTTATCGATGAGGCAATGGATGTATTGAATGAAATGGATATAGACGGATTGGAGGTTGGTGCAAGTGTTTGGGGGGCGATTCTCGGAGCGTGTAGAATGCACAAGAACTTGTTGTTGGGCTGAGATTCGGGAGAGAAGATTTTGGAAGTAGAGCACTTGTAACTTCCGATGTGTATATGATTCTTCCCGAAATGTATCCGGCGACGGGGAAGAGAGAAAAAGCTTATAGCATGTGGACACAGATGAAGGAGAATGGTGTTAAGAAGCAACCTGGGTGTAGTTGGATCGAGTTGAGCATTGCTGGTAAAGTGTTTTTAGCCGGAGATCGGACACATCCCGAGTTTGAAAGCATTTAGTGTGCATTGAACTTGATTCATCAGGAGATGGACTTGAGAAATGTTGTAACACCCCGGATCTCTAATAGCCATGAAGGTACGAGGGGAGCTATGGAGTCGGAGATGAAGGGATCGGCGATGGGAGTGAGTGAGAAGATGAAAAGGGATTTTGACCAAGACGTTGAGGAAGAAGCCTATTTTGACGCCCTCAACACCATCTCCACCGTTGATCAAATGAGTGGCTAGGATGGCGTATAAAAGTGAAGGGCGCGCATGGACGACCCAACTGCATTCCACGTGTTATCTTAATTAAGGATTAGTTATATTATTAATCTGGTTTAATGCTAATGTTTAAGGTAATGTTTATGTAGCCTATATAAAGGCGGTGGTAGACTTTTATGAAACAACAATTAAGATCTATTTTCATGCGCCTCTTTTCTTCCTTCTCTCTCGATCTATTTATTCTCTCTTTTCCTCCCTTCTCTCTCGTGCACTGTTCCATTAAATTCTTTTGTTTTGTTACACAATTCTGGGAAATTTACAGCAATCCTAAGCTATTACAAAATTCATACAACACCGTGTGTTGCAGTGGTATCAGAGCAGCCGTTCCTATGGCTGCTTCCGGTTTTCCTCCTATCTTGGAAGATGGACAAATAGAGTCCGAAGATCTCGTGATTCAACCTGTAGAAATCGATGAAAAAACACAAGCATTAGTGGATCTATTGAATCACAACATGATGCAACATCTTGCCACGAATACAAGGACTCGCATGAACAATTTATCTGGTATGATAGGGAATCTATCCGATCAGTTAGATCTGGTAGAGTCTCAACTTCATGGAGGGCCTAGGCAAGGATTAGGGATGAATAGGCCATCAACTCCTCACTTTGCAAACCCTATATCGAGGGTAAATCCACACTCTCCACCGGGGTTTCGGCCGCATGGAAAGGGAATTGAGGAAGGTAGTGGGTCAGTATATATGGAAGTGCCCAAGGCTGTTGGTGCACTATGTAAGGATCTGCCTAAGTTCCATGAAGATGCTAGACCATCAATACTAGGCAGTGGGGGAAGATCTGGTAATAATAATCTGCAGAACAATTATGGTGTGATGGGGGAGGGGGGTTCAGTAAAGGTTATGGAACAAGGAACTTCTCCACTAATTTTGGAAATACTGTTGGAGTATTACCCACTGTAGCCGAAATCAGTTTTCCAAAATTTGATGGAAACAGGTCAAGATCTTGGCTAATGAGGTGTAATAGCTACTTTTCCATGGTAACTATTCCTGAAGAGCAGAAGGTGACTTTTGCCTCAATGCATTTTGAAGGGAAATGTTGGTCCCGAGAGTAGACGAATCTTCAGGTGTGGAATACACCTGAGTGAAAGTCTAGCAACGAGCACGACAGTCAGTACTGCTGAATCAGTACTGCTGAACGCATGGGTAGAGAATCCTTCTACTGGGTACGGTCTACTGAATTCAGTCAGTAGAACAGTAGTTCAGTATCAGGTTTCTAGTGCGGAAGAGTAGGCCCAAAAGAATATTCGTCTAAGTCTGAAAACACCGTTTTTAGGCTATTTGATTTAAAGTCAGTTTTATGCAAGTGAACAATTAAGCAGAGCGACAATAAATCAACACAATTTTTAAAGTGGTTCGGATATCAAACGATCCTACGTCCACTGTCCTGAAAAGATCAGGAGGCTATTTATTATACTGAGTTAGTCTCAGTCAGCTTGTACACAGGACAAACTGCGGCTTGGGGATTATATTGAGCAAGTCCCAGTTTACACAGTTATCAAACTAAAGTGTTTGACAAACTCTCCAACTATGAAGGAGTCCTTTTACAATAAGGAACAAGTTCAAATATGAACTCCTTCGTCTAAGCTATGGATATTACAATAAGATCAGCTTAGATAAGATAAGGAACGAGATAGAACTCTAGAGAGAAGAACTATAAGAATATATCTATGAAAGAGTAAGTTCTTCTCTGGATATGGCTTGTATCTTCTAGAGTGTTTGTTCGGTTGAGCTCGGTTCCTTGGATGTGTCCATCATCGTCATGATTGACCTCACATCTTACGCTTCTGCGTGAAGACTCTTCTCTATTTATAGAGGTGACCTAGGCATATGTCCGTTGGAGAGGACGATGCCAAGTGTCACTCTATGGGGTAGCAAACGGCTTTATTTGAATTACGTAGAGTCCACTAACTTTAATGAAAGTGGTTGGCTTGCGGCTTTATGTCGGAGACTCGCCCCGGTGGTCGCTTGTCATTGGTCGAGGTACGGAGAGTGGTTGAGACCTATTCGGACTTCAAGGTGATACTTGAAGCTAACTTCTCGGATGTACGACCTCGGAAAACTCTACCGAATTGTTCTTCGAAGTCCATGGTCGGTTAAAGTAACGGCCCGACCGTTCTTGAGTCGATCTTGATTCGGTAGATAACTTCTGCCTGAGTGCCGCTTTTCGAAGATCAACTACGAGTACGGTGAACTACTCTGTCGAGTTCGGTTCGATCGACTCCTTTCGATATCTTTGCTCTGCTTGAGTCCGGTATTTACTTGAGTCTTCTACTGAATGCACAAATTGTTGAACTTTAGCTAGTCTACTGAGTTCCTAACACGGTGAACTCAGTTAAGCTATAACAATATCGAAAGCTCATCATCCAGCTAGGGTTTTGGGATCTTCAAATCTATCATAGTGAACCTAATTCCCAACAGGAAAGCTCTAGAATGGTATGATAATTTACCTTTGAAAGGAGATGAGCATATTTGGGAGCAATTTGTGCGTATGATATCAAACAGATTTTAGGATTTGCAAGCTACCAAGGCTATAGGGGAGCTACACAAACTGAGACATAGTGGAACATATGATGAGTATGTGTCAAGGTTTGAAGAGTTAAATGCTTTTATTATGCATAGTAAATGTGGAGAGTTTGATGAGGATTCTTTGGATTCTTTGCATTTATCATTGGTTTAGATAAAGATATACAAGCTGGCCTAGAAATGTTGCATCCTAGTTCCCTGGATTCAGCTATACATTTGGGTAGGCAGCAAGTGCATTTAAATGAGTCACTCATGAGGAAACTCAAGGAGTATACTAAAGGAATGGCTCTTACAAATCAAAACATGAAAACTGAGGCAAAATCCTACCAGAAACCATCTCAGAAGTTGAATCAGAACCCTAAACCGGGGTTCAAATTGTTGACTCCACTGGAGATGGATTAGAGGAGGGCTAAGGGCCTTTGCTATAATTGTGATGAGCAATTTAACCCTGGCCATAAATGCAAGAATAAAATAAATTTTATGGTGATGTTTGTGGAGGAACAAGGGGAATTATTGAATAACATGTCGATAGGGTCTGAGGATGAGGAGTTTAGAGATGCCAAGGAGGAGTTAGGAATGACTATGGTCACTCTAGGATCCATGGAGGAGGAGTCAGGAAAAAGTATTATGAGGCTAGTGGGAAAGGCTGAAGGAAAGAGGATAAGGATTCTGGTAGACACTGGGAGCTCTCTTAGCTTCCTAAATTCAGATTTGGCTAAGCTGTTTGGAAGAGAATCTGAGTCAGTTAGGCCATTGAATGTGTTGGAGGTAAATGGAAGTTACATGGTCAGTAACAAAAAACTACAGCAGTTTAAGTGGCAGATGCAGGGGTATGAATTCACATATGATATCAAGTTACTACCTACTCTGGGGTATGATTTAATTTTGGGAAGTGATTGGTTAAAGAAAGGCTCTCCAATTATTCTGGATTATGAAGATAAATTCTTCTCCATCATGCATGAAGGGGAGAGAGTCTACATAAGTACAGCTAAAGGAAGTGGAGTTTCTCCACCCACTATTGTAGCAGCTGTCTATCAACTACTGCACATGAATTCTTCTACACCTGAAGGGTTTCTTCTAATGGCTATGGAAGATGGGAATAGTCAGAACAACCCACTTATGGAGCCATTATTGGATTTCTATCAAGATGTATATGAGACACCTGAAGGACTACCCCCTAGCAGATGGGTAGAGCACAAAATAGTGTTGCAACCAGGGAGCTTGCCTAAGCATCAATACCCTTACAGGGTCACTCATGCCCAGAAAGCTGAAATTGAGAAGACTGTTTCAGAATTATTAAAATCAGGAGAAATTCAACCTAGTAAAAGCCCATTTTCCTCACCTGTCTTGCTAGTGAAGAAAAAAGATGAAACATGGAGGATGTGTGTGGATTACAGGTATCTAAATAGCTTAACAGTTAAGCATGATTATCCTATTCCTATTATAGATGAGTTATTAGATGAATCACATGGAGCTAAGTTCTTTAGCAAGATAGATTTGAGGTCTGGGTATTTACAATTCTCATGGATCCAGCCTCAAGATATCTAACTGCCTTTAGGACTCATAATGGGCATTATGAGTACCTAGTCATGCCCTTTGGGCTATGTAATGCTCCTGCCACTTTTCAATCTTTGATGAATCAGGTGTTTGAAGGGAAGTTAAGGAGGAATGTCTTGGTATTTTTTTGATGATATATTGTTGGTCCGGAGACGAGTGTCAGGTGTAGAGGGGGGGGGGGGTGAATACACCTGAGTACAAGTTCTTTTTCTCAAACGCGAAGGACGGTGAGTACAGAGATTGCAAGCGATGAACAAGTGTCAAATAGTAACCTTCGATCGCGGGTCGAGTGAGTCAACTACTGAGTCTCTCCCTACCGACCTTTATGCAAAGTATGAGTTTGTAAGATGATTTTGAATGCGGTGCGAATAAAACAAGAAATGAGCGATGTGTCGATTTTATACCCCTCGAATTCACCCAGGTTCGACGCTCATCTTGTCCAAGTTGATCTTTGTTTTGTGCGCGAGAAATATCTATTTTCGGCGGGATTGTGGTCCCGAGAGATGAGGTGGCGATTCGGAGCTGATTTGGAGATATTTTGGTGAATTTTAGAGATAAAACGGGGTTGAGATCGAGAAGGAAAGATATGCTAAAGATTTGGAGCTTAAAGATATTTTAGGGCTGGAGTTATACAAGGAAAAGGAATCTTAAAGATCAAGATTTAGAAGATTCGCCCTAAGATATCTTTCCTTTTGAAGATCAAGTTCAAGATCTATATAAAGGGCTGGAGACGAACAACAATCAACACCATCATTCTCTTGTTGCTTCATTAGTTTAGTTTCGTCCCAGCTATCTCGTTCTTAGTTCCGTAGTTTAGATTTAATTTTCCGCACAAGAATTCAAATACTTTCTTTATCACTTTCTTAGTTTAGTTAACTTTCATATTCAGCACTTGAAGTTTATTCAGCAGTTTAAGACATTCAGCTTGTCCGTTCAGATTCAGTACTTACATTCAGCATTTTAATTTCGGTATTCAGTATTTAATTTCAGTTCTTAAATTCAGTTTATGTTTCTAGCTTTCTGCACTTTACTTTCTGTTCTTACTATGTTCGTTTCACTTAGCTTGTCCAAGTTAATAATGAGTAGCTAAACTTTTTAGGGCTTCGGCGAGGGTGACGAATATGAGATACAAACTTTGTGAGATCTAATTGTTCGTAGTAATTGAAGACTAGGGTTTCGACTTAATTCGGGACAGAAAGATTTAATTGGATTAACTTTAACCTGATCAATTTAGGTTATGAAGATTAGTGCCAGATTGTACAACAACTTAGGTGGCGAAGCTATCGTAACGGTAGTCGAATTAAGGAGGTTAATCATCTATGTCAGCTTGTCCAACAACGGTAGAGATTAAAATTGGGTTCCTTCCTCGTAATGCTATCTATCTAAACATTAAATCTAGGTTTGTTCAACAAGCTAGGTTGTGGTTAGATTAGGGAGTAGTGAAAATTTGTTCAACAAACCATTACCGACTAAGTAAGTAGGAATTGGGGTATGTACGTGTCCAACACTTTGTATCCTATAAGCTGGTTGATCTTAGGAATTAATTAAATCTATGCATCTATGATCGAAGTAGTTGTCTCATGCGAGTTACCCGAAGCCGAGTCCGCCTTTCTCTATTTGTTATTTATCTACTTTTCTTGCTATTTACTTTTCTTTGCCTAGGTAGTAAACCCCAAAATTTATGCGTGGTGGCATCACCAAAACTACGATCAAAAGGATAAATATTGTTGATTTTCACTGTTCCCTGAGTTCGACCTTGTTCTATACTAATTATAAAATTCTAAGTGTGTGCAGGAATTTTATTTGGTGTGAAAACAGCGATCACCAAATTGGCACCGTTGTCGGAGAACGGTGTTTCTAATTAACCATGTTTACCTTTTGATCTTTTGTGCTTTAACTAGTTTATGAGCAGGTCTTCCAACCCAAACCTCGTATTTGATTCTGAGATCGAAAGAACCGCAAGGAGGTTAAGGAAGGAGACAAAGCTGCAACAACAACAACTGCCGAAGTAGGACACTTCGTCTGGCCAAGCGAAGGCGACTCTGAAGACATTCTGCTTAGCCTAGCAGAATTGTTTTCTGAAGGAAAATTCGAGACTGAACTCGAGAAGATGGCCGACGATCCGAATAATCCGAGGCTAGATCAGTTTGGAAAGCATGGTGGTGAAGATCTTCCAACACCAATCCAAATTAACGGGCTCACTGAGCCGATTGAGATCAAGTATGGGCTTATCCAAGCTCTACCAAAGTTTCATGGAATGAAGAATGAAGATCCATTCCGCTTTCTGAATGAGTTCGTGAGATTCTGCAATGCTCAAAAGAATTCACATGGAACAAAGGAACAATTCAAACTATCTGCTTTTCCATTTGCTCTCGCGGACCATGTAGGAAACTGGTTCACAAGTCTACCCGCAAACTCAATCAGTACTTGGACAGAGATGAGACAATTGTTTCTGGATTGCTACTTTCCAGTTACAAAGACTAATGCCTTGTGCAAGGAGATCTCTGGAGTCCAGCAGGAGTTTGATGAAACACTAAATGGATATTGGACTCGATACAAAGCTCTCATCGAAAGCTATCCAAATCATAATTTTTCCAAGGGAGATTTGCTGACCTACTTTTATCAAGGAATGACAATCACTACAAAGAATCTTGTCAATTCATCAAGTGGAGGAAATTTCTCCAGTTGCAGAGTCAATGATGCCGAGAAGATTATTCAAGAATTGGCTAATGCAACTAAAGATTATGGAGAAGTTCGTATCATAAAAAAATCTGCAAATTCAGCTGATTTTGTAGATCTGGAGACCAAGCTGGATACTAGTATGGAAAGTATGGATAATCGTTTTGAGAAGCTGGAAAGGATGATAGACTCAAAGTTGGAGAAACTGATGCACTCTATGTTGGAAAAAACATCTTCGACCGGCTCGGTCGAACAAATATGTGGAGCGTGTGGACATTACGGACACACCTCGTTGCAATGTAACACCCGAAGCAAACCCCTTCGAAGATTGCAACGCGATTGGGAGCTGGAACAACAACCGGCGAGAAAGAGATCCTTACTCCAACACCTACAATCCTGGATGAAGGATCATCCAAGTCTGAAGTGGGATAATCATCCCTAGCCGCATTTTGCCCAGCATCAACCGCAGATGTTCCACCAACAACCACAACAAGTCTATCGCCCTCCAAATCAAAGGATTTACCCAACAAATCCCCCGCTTTTGCCTCTACCTGCCCAAGCAAAGCCTGGCAAGACTATTGAAGAAATTCTAACAGAGATGGCTATTTCACAACAAACCATGCAGCAGAGTATTCTGACTCATAATGAAGCTATCCACGAACATCCAAAATTCACGAAGGAGCGAGAAAATCGGACTAGACAACTTGGCCGGACGGATAGGGCAACTATGCGCCCCAATCAATGAGATTCGAGGGAACCAAGGAAAGCTACCTTCTCAAGTCCAGATTAATCCAAAGAATGTTAGCCATGTTACTCGAGAAGTAGAAGAGATCTCCCACGATCCGCCAAGCAAGGCATCGAAGAAGGTCGAAGAAAGTGACAACGATGCCATTGCCAACTTGCCCAAGCTAAATATCTACGAGTCATCCAACTCAAAGAAAGACAAGGAGAAAGTCGATGAAGAGGAAAAAGGAAAGAAGCGAGGTTGTCCAAGAAGAAATGCTTGATTGATCCACCGTTTCCACAAGCATTGGTGCGAGAAACCAAAGCCCATGGAGCGGTATTTGGATTACATGTCCATCTTTGGCAAGCTGGAAGTCAATCTGCCATTTCTTCATGCTATCAAGATCCCACATCTTGGGAAGTTTCTGAAAGAGTTCATTGATGGAAAGACAAGCAAAAATGGAAAAATTGTGGTAAACGAAAATGTCTCAGCATGCATTCGAAATATGCTTCTCGAGAAGTGCCACGATCCAGGTATGTTTACCTTGCCCTGTTTGATTGGAACTAAGATGATCCCAAAAGCCCTTTGTGATTTAGGAGCCTCAATCAATGTGATGCCTTTATCTGTGTTTAATAGCTTAGTTGGGGTTGAGTTAACCGATACTAAAGTTGTTATTCAATTAGCAGACCGATCATGCATATCCCCTAAAGGCCTTCTAGAAAATGTTCTTGTTAAAATCCATGATTTCGTATATCCTGCGGATTTTTATGTGATTAACACTTGTGAGGGAAAGAAGGGAACTTCGGGAGTTTTGCTAGGTCGACCTTTTCTTAAAACGGCTAAAGTATTAATTGATGTTTGTAAGGGTACTATCTGTTTGGATTATCATGGTGAGAAGTTTACTTATAGTATTGACGATGCTATGAAAAAACCCCTTGATTGTGAAAATGCTTATTCTATTGGCGTTATTGAGCCTCTTGTCCAAGAACATCTTGAGGCGACATTAATGCGGGGATAAGTTAGAGTTAGCATTGACACAAAGCCTCTCCGAGATTGATGTCCAAGGGATGCTTAGATGAAGAAATAAAGGAAGCAATCTTATCTCTATATGCAGTTCCAGAAGTCGTTACCTCCAGTAGCGACATCTGCTTGCCCAAGCGAGAATGTGGAAGACGGACCGGTGCCATCACATGTCGGGCCGCCCGTTACGGAACTTAAGAAGTTGCCAACCAACTTAAAGTATGTTTACCTTGGCCAAGATCGAGACTCTTCCTTGTGATTATCGGCAATGAATTATCAAAAGAACAAGAAGAGCAATTGGTCGAAATTACGAAGAAACATGCTCGAGCTATTGGTTGGACGTTGGGCGATATCACCGGAATCGGTCCGGATGTTTGCACGCACTACATCCTATTGGAGCCGGATAGTAAGCCAAGCCGAGATCCACAAAGGAAGTTAAATCCCAACATGCGAGAAGTTGTCTTGAAGGAGATTTTGAAGTTACTTGATTTGGGAAATTATCTACCCTATCTCGGACGGACAAATGGGTCGGCCCGGTACATGTTGTACCAAAGAAATCAGGTTTTCAAGTTGTTGAGAATGAAAAGAATGAGTTGGTACCAATGAGATTGGTAACCGGATGGAGAATGTGCATCGACTATAGGAAATTGAACATGGCAACAAGAAAGGATCATTTTCCTTTACCGTTCATTGATGAGATGCTTGAGAGACTTGCCGGTCAATCCTATTTTTGTTTTCTTGATGGATATAGTGGATACTTTCAAATTTATGTCAACAAGGATGATCAAGAGAAGACCACCTTCACATGTCCGTTTAGCACTTATGCTTATCGCCGTATGCCTTTTGGATTGTGCAACGCTCCCGGAACTTTCCAACGTTGCATGATGAGTATTTTCTCCGATCTCATTGAAAAATGTATCGAAGTATTTATGGACGATTTCACCGTCTATGGAGATTCTTTCGATCGATGTCTCAGAAATCTAGATGTGGTTCTAAGAAGATGCGTGGAGAAGAACTTGGTTCTTAATTACGAAAAGTGTCATTTCATGGTAAGGGAAGGAATTGTTCTTGGCCATATAATATCCGAAAGAGGTACCCAAGTTGATAAGGCGAAGGTTGATTTAATTGCCCAGCTGCCGTATCCAACAAATATCAAGGAGATTCGAGGATTTTTAGGCCATCTTTGGATTTTACCGGAGATTCATTCGGGACTTCGCCAAGATCGCTCAACCTTTAACAAGGTTACTTCAGCAAGACGTTCCGTTTGTCCTAGCTGATGACTGCAAGAAAGCTTTCGACATTCTCAAGGAAAAATTGGTCACAGCTCCTATTATGCAAGCTCCGAATTGGAATATTCCATTTGAGCTTATGTGTGATGCAAGTGACTACGTCTGTTGGAGCCGTCCCGGCCCCAAAAGAATGCAAAGGATAGTCATGCCATATACTATGCCTCAAAGACGCTCAATCCGGCCAATGCAATTACACCACTCCGAGAATAGGAGCTACTCGCTATTATTTTTGCCTTCGACAAGTTCCGCTCATATCTGCTTTGGGGTCAAAGGTGATCGTCTACACCGATCATCTTTGTAGTGAAGCATCTACTCGCAAAGAAGGAGACCAAACCACGTCTTATACGTTGGATTTTGCTATTGTAAGAATTTGATTGGGAAGTGCGAGATAAGAAAGGAGCTGAAAATAATGTAGCTGATCATTTGAGTCGTTTAGTTCATTCAGAAGATGCTGAACCAATCAAGGAACAATTTCCAGAAGAGCATCTCTATTATTCTGTCATCCCGATGCGACAACTTGGCCAAGCCATCGAAGAAAATTCTACTATCGGCTTGTCCAAGTGGAGAGTACGAGCCGAGGCGGGAATGTTATGCAATTGAAGGTGGTATGCCAACATTGTAAATTATCTCACTTCAAGGAGGCTGCCACCAGACTTTACCATGGCTCAAAAGAGGAAATTAATGAGTGAATGCAAGTATTATTTTTGGGATAATCCTACACTTTGGAAAGTTGATGAACAAATTATAATTCTCGCAAGTGCACGAATCGGTATAGTACCTAATCTAGCAACTCCCGAGGTCGATCTCACAAGGACTCAGCTGGGTTCTAATTATCCTAATTATTTCGCTATCTACTTGGTCCTAAACTGGGTTTGATTTATTTAAAAACTACTAAATTAAAATAACAAGAAACTAAGAAAACAAGTAAAAGCGAAGCAAAGTTGATTGATGGGTGTGGTTTCAAGTTTGATGAAGAGTGCGGAGGTTTAACAATCACTATGCCTAAGATGATCGATTCATTCCCATTCTCTAGCTAGCATTTATGAATTTATTTTGTTGGTTCATCCACTACGGCTCTAGGGATTCCGTATGATGGCGGGAGATCTCTAACTTATAATCCTAAGGGTCGATCAAGTGATCACATCATGAACTGGGGATCGTATCATGCTCAAGGATTTAAGAAACCATCTAAACTATCCCAAACCAATGGTGACAATCTAGACACTTAATTGCGGGTCTAAATAAATAACCTAGGGTATGATGCGCCGTATTATCAATTACCTATATTCTCTATAATTATCTAAGATGATGGCCAGTCACATTAAAGAATCATAGAGAAATCAAAAGCAGGCTCAACAATTAAGAAACAAAACAATTCATTCATTGAAAAACTAGGGCCTGAATCAATTCATCAAAAACATAGATCATGTTAAACCCCCACACAAGGGGATTTAGCCACTCATATTCGTAGGATAATAATCACAAAAGATGCAAAAATAATCCATAGAATTCAAGTATCAAAAACCCTAAACAAAACTGAGAAGGAATAATACAACCTAGAATCTAGCGGATTGATCCTCGCGCTTGGTTCTCGGGTTGTGGTCTTCAATCTTCTTCTTGAATCTTCAATGGAGGGATGCCTTGGGTGTTTCTCTGCCTTGGAGGATGGAAAAAGTCAGAAATATGGTGTGTGGTCGAAGGAAAGAAGTCCGGAAGGGTTTATATAGGTTTCGGGCCGAAAAAGTCTGGTTTTTGGGCTGTATACGACGCGGACCGCGGTCCAGCACAAATGCGGACCGCGGTCCGAGCCCACGGATTTTAAAATTTTTTTGAGTCAGAGCATACCGGACCGCGGTCCAGCACAAATGCGGACCGCGGTCCGACGTCTTCTGCCGAATAGTTTTTTTTTGCACTGTCGTATTTTGGGAAAAATGCGATATCTCCTTCGTTAGCTGTTGGATCGCCACGAAACTTTGCCACATTGTTCCTAACACATAGAACTACGATGTGGACGGTGGAGATCGGATTTTAAGATCGTTAGATCCGCCTGCCACGCGATTTTCCAACTGCCTCGTTACATGAGCTTCGAAACGCGATTTCTTCAACATCCGACTTCAAATCCTCTTCATTCCTCATCCAAACAACTCCATCTTTGCCAACAATGCATCAATGGTCATGGTTTCTTTCATTTTGGTGTCAAATACCACCAAATATGCTCAAAACGCGTGAGAAACCTACAAAACTAAAAACCATCGAAAGTATACGATTCCAAGCAAAACAAAAGCTAAAAATGAATAGAAAACGATGTAAACAAGCTTAAAAAGAACATGTTGAGATGTTATAAAAACCACTCATCAAATCCCCCCAAACCTAAGCATTTGCTTGTCCTCAAGCAAAGAAACAAGATAAAAGAAAGACTATGACTAAATATTAAAAAAGATGAGAATAACAATTCAAGCCTTATTCGGTTTTTAGAAGAACACATCATTAGCTTGTGAAAATCATTCAAGTTTGATGCCACCTTCAAAACAAAATAGAACATAGAAGTAGAGTAGTCCCTCTCCAGAAATCCGTATCACTTCAAACACTCAAGTGTATAAGGGTAAAATCATCACTCAAACTCAACCACTAGGAGAGCGTCTTCATAAGCTTGCGGATTGTCTAATTCTACTCATAATGAACACAATTCATGGCAAAGATCTCGAAGGTCTTACTTTGGTTGTAATGGGGCTAAGGCATGTAATAAAAAGGTAGGGAAGATATAAGAAAATTGACTCATAATGTACGAACAATCAAGGGATCTAGTAGAGCAACCAAATTATGATATATCAAAATAAACCTCTAAAACCAATCACATTTGAACCACTCATAATCAAACAAATCAAGTCACCTCGAGTTCTCACCTTTTTTTTTTCAAAATATACTCCCCTTTTCAATTTCCTCCCTTTTTCTTTTCACCTCTTTTTTCTTTTCTTCTCTTTTTTCTCTTTTTTTTTTCAACACCTCCCAACTCTAACATATGTCATCAATAAACCCCTTTCAATCGAAGTTAGGAGTACATGCACAAGTCTCCCATATTCTATCTAATTGTTTACCTGCCAACTCTCTACCAATAATTAGATAAAGATTTCAGTATAACACGGTGTCATCAAGTTCGGTACCAGGCTAGATAGAATCAAAATCAATTCACACCTATCTCATTTTTTTTTTTTTTTTTTTTTCAAAAATTTGTCCCTTGATCACTAAACCCTCACAAGCCTCCATTTCCTTCCACAACACTAATGACTCTACTAGATCCTCGGTTAAGGCTAGTTAGGTTAGGCAATTTAAGTGGAGGAACATGAATAAAAAGGATACATTAAGCTCAAAGGGGCTTACTAGGTTGATGTTCAAGGTAGGAATCATATTTGACTCTGGCTAAAGAACGAGATAGTGCCTAAGATCATATCAATGCCATATACGAAAAGTGTTCAATAAACTTCAAACAGACTCAAAGCAAGTTCTAAATGTTCTCCCTAAAGCGAGTATCACACATGAAAGAAATTGAGACCGACATAGGATTTCGTCAGTTCACAATAGGCTCAAATTCTCACCAAAGGCTTTGGACTACCATACTTTTACATCCTACATGTTCGAAAATTTTATCATGCCCAAATTTAATTCAACAATGCTTCAGTAAAGAAAAATTTTAAGGCAAGAAATGCATAAACATCAAATAACATAAATCATGGTAATTCAAATATCAAGTACATGGAGAATCATGAGAATCATAATTATACAGACCAAATCAATAGGGTTCAAGATTCGACATACCCCCCCAAACCTATATACGAGCTAGTCCCTAGCACGAAAATAGAGTGAAATAAAGAAAATTGGGTAAACGAATCTTCCCTGATGTCTAAGTGATGTCCGATTGATCTACATATGCGAAGTTTGATCTGCAGGCTCAGATCCAAAGTTAATCCCGACCGTATCAGCTCCCCTACTGCTCTGATATAACTTATTATGCATTAAAAATTAATAGATGAAGCATACATGTCAATTTCCCTCCTCAGTTTTTTTTAATGGAAAGCAATAAATCTAACTAAGAAAACTAGAAAAACTCACAAACGTGGGTTGCCTCCCATGAAGCGCTATTGGTTAGAGTCGTTGGCTCGACTTTGCTGAATCAGATTAGAAACTTGGGGACTTTGGACGCCCGACGCCTTGTCGAACGCCTCCTTCGATGATGCTCCACAGACATCCTTCACCTTGAAATGTTTTTTGGTTCGTGGATTCATCAACTTCACCACACCATGCGACAAAATGTCCACCACATGAAATGGTCCGGAGAATGTAGAAATTGGGTATCCTGGAAAAACTCTAGAACCATCGTCATATAAAAGAACTTTAAGACCAGGATAAAGTGTTTTACCCAACGTGCTCTTCCTACAAGCAGCTTTAGTGCGTCTGACATAGATGGTTTTCTTCGGGAACATGTCTTTTAGATCTTCAACACATTCATCCTAGTTCGGAACACCGACATCTGTTGACTCCTCATCGAATAATGAGTGTATTCCTAATCCATCTGTACCATCAGAATCCTTCACTACATCATATGTAGGCTGCACAAAGTTAACTTCAACAATTGAGGCATTAGTTCCCAATGTGGTTTGAGCTAGTGCTTTGAATTCTGTAACCTCCCCCAAGACTTCCATCCTCACGGTTCGTGATGATACATCAACACAAGTCCTAGTGGTTGCCATAAATGGCCTCCCTAGGAGGATAAGCTGGTCACTTAGCCCTCGAGAAGTATCATCTGCATCAAGAACAATAAAGTCAACAGGAACACTAAACTTGTCTACCTTTACCAACAAATCTTCTACAATCCCCATTGGGGTCTTCACCGAGTTATCAGCAAATTGAAGCCTCATAGGCGTAGACTTCAAATTGTTAACTCCCAACGTTTTGTAGACAAAGTAGGGCATGAGGTTGATACCAGCTCCAAGATCTAGCATTGCTCGTGTAAATCTATCCTTGCCCATCGAGATAGTAATGTCGAATCTTCCAGGATCTGCTAACTTGGGCGGTAGAGCCGATATATCAACTACAACACCCCCTGATTCAAGTGTAGGAAGATTTGTACTCTGCTCGTAATCCTTTTTGTTGGTAATGAGCTCCTTGAAGAACATGGATTGCCTTAGAATACTCTTGATAAGGTCTAAAAGGGGAAGATTGATGTTAACCTTAGAAAGTATATTGAAAAGGGTAGAGAATTGCTTATCTTGCTTGCTTCCTTTCAAACGCCCGGAAAATGGTAGATGAGGCTTGTATGGGTTACTCGCCTTGTGTAAAGTGGGTTTTCCTACATGATCCTTCTCTTTTCCTTTGGCTTGTTCAGTCAAGGCTTCTTCATCCTCTTCGACTACGCCATCCTTCTTGATTTTTTCCTCAAGGGATGAGTCTTCGAGGAATATAATCGGCTTCTCAATCTCCTTGTCATTCCTTAATACGTGGATAGCCTTTGCTTGCTGTGTTTGTCCAGGTAGTTCCCCTTGTTGCATTTTAAGCAAAGCGACTTCCCGTGCTAGTTGGCCAAGTTGAGTCCCCAAATTGTTGGAATTGGCTTCCACGTTCTCGACGGTAGTGGTAAGTGTCTCCATTTGCTCCTTAGAACTCTTCATAAAGGAGTTTAAGGTGTCTTGCAAGATGGCCATGGAATTCTTGTCGGTGTCCTCAATCTTTGGGCGAGGGCGAGAAGATGATGTGCCTCCAAAGTTTTTCTTTGCGGAATGGTATTCCTCCCTCCATAATCCCGGTAACTCTTGTAGTTAGGATTGTACCCTTCTTTGCTTATGGACAAAATTTTTGTTGCGGCCTCGATATTGTCTTCTCTCTTCCCATTCACGGTGTACGAGGCCTTGTCCCCGGTTAGCTTCTTCCTCTTGAAATTGATTGTGGATGATATTAAGCGGCACTTGGGTGGTTGAGTGTTGTGGATCATCACAAATGGTACATACCTCGCCCGATCTTTAGGGCTTGCACTTGTCTCTCGCTTGAGCTCCTTGATTTCTTGTCTAAGCGGTTGAAGCTCCTTAAGAGTATCATCCGCATAGGCAGCCCGCACATCCTGCGTTCCACGTTGTCTCACACTCGACTTCTTAATGCGAACGAGCCTTCAACGTCTCAAAAAGCTCATGCAATGCACTTGGGGTCGGTGCAAGAATGCCTCCGGGAGCCATGTTGTCAACCATAATCGACACGGTAAGAGCGAGTCCATTGTAGAAGAACTTCATTCGAGCATCGCAATCTGGTAATTATGATGTGGACATTGGATGAGGAGTCCCTTGAATCTATCCCAAGCTTCATGGTATGTCTCATTGTCAAATTGGGAGAAAGTAGCAATCTGTTGCCTCGACTCGTGACTCTTTGCTTCGGGAGTAGTATCGCTCCGTGAATGCTTTGAACACGTCCTCCATTGTCCTCAAAGAATTAGGAGGCAGTGTGTGCAACCAATTCTTGGCTTTATCTTTCAGAGTGTAGGGAAACAATCGTCTTCCCAATTGATCAGTAGTGAGCCCGCTGAGAGGAATAGCCCCAGTGTAGCATAGAACTCCCTCATATGAGCAAGAGGATCTTCAGTTGCTAGCCCGTAGAAAAATGGTAGCATATGGTAGTAGATGGGCTTCAAATCATAATTCCTTGCGGTCTCTTCTAGGACGATGCAGGTGGTATTGGCTCCAAGTATCGGCCTTGCGTAGTCTCCCTGCAACCTCTCTGGTTCAGGATTATTCTCAATTCGCTCCATTTCAATTTTGTCTTCCTGTTCTTCCTTCGTAACGCGAGTCCTCACTCTGTGTATGTTATCGATAAAAGGCGCAAGTTCTGGATTTTGCGACCTTCTACCGTGCATAAACCTACAGAAAACTCAAAGAGTAAGACTCGATACAGTAAAGAAAAAAAAAAAGAAATAGTAACCAACGTAAAAATAAAATCTAAACAAGTAAACAGCTAGTAAAAAGAATAAGCAAAACGACTGAGTCCCCGGCAACGGCGCCAAAAACTTGATGAACAAATTATAATTCTCGCAAGTGCACGAATCGGTATAGTACGTAATCTAGCAACTCCCGAGGTCGATCTCACAAGGACTCAGCTGGGTTCTAATTATCCTAATTATTTCGCTATCTACTTGGTCCTAAACTGGGTTTGATTTATTTAAAAACTACTAAATTAAAATAACAAGAAACTAAGAAAACAAGTAAAAGCGAAGCAAAGTTGATTGATGGGTGTGGTTTCAAGTTTGATGAAGAGTGCGGAGGTTTAACAATCACTATGCCTAAGATGATCGATTCATTCCCATTCTCTAGCTAGCATTTATGAATTTATTTTGTTGGTTCATCCACTAAGGCTCTAGGGATTCCGTATGATGGCGGGAGATCTCTAACTTATAATCCTAAGGGTCAATCAAGTGATCACATCATGAACCTGAGGATCGTATCATGCTCAAGGATTTAAGGAACCATCTAAACTATCCCAAACCAATGGTGACATTCTAGACACTTAATTGCGGGTCTAAATAAATAACCTAGGGTATGATGCGCCGTATTATCAATTACCTATATTCTCTATAATTATCTAAGATGATGGCCGGTCACATTAAAGAATCATAGAGAAATCAAAAGCGAGCTCAACAATTAAGAAACAAAACAATTCATTCAATGAAAAACTAGGGCTGAATCAATTCATCAAAAACATAGATCTCGCTAAACCCCCACACAAGGGGATTTAGCCACTCATATTCGTAGGAAAATAATCATAAAAGATGCAAAAATAATCCATAGGAATTCAAGTATCAAAAACCCTAAACAAAGCGAGAAGGAATAATACAACCTAGAATCTAGCGGATTGATCCTCGCGCTTGGTTCTCGGGTTGTGGTCTTCAATCTTCGTCTTGAATCTTCAACGGAGGGATGCCTTGGGTGTTTCTCTGCCTTGGAGGATGGAAAAAGTAGGAAATATGGTGTGTGGTCGAAGGAAAGAAGTCGGGAAGGGTTTATATAGGTTTCGGGCCGAAAAAATCGCGGTTTTGGGGCTTGTATACGACGTGGACCGCGGTCCAGCACAAATGCGGACCGCGGTCCGAGCCCACGGATTTTAAAATTTTTTTTGAGTCAGAGCATACCGGACCCGCGGTCCAGCACAAATGCGGACCCGCGGTCCGACGTCTTCTTGCCGAATAGTTTTTTTTTTGACCTTTGTCGTATTTTGGGAAAAACGCGATATCTCCTTCGTTAGCCGTTGGATCGCCACAAAAATTTGCCACATTGTTCCTAACACATAGAACTACGATGTGGACGGTGGAGATCGGATTTTAAGATCGTTAGATCCGCCTGCCACGCGATTTTCCAACTGCCTCGTTACATGAGCTTCGAAACGCGATTTCTTCAACATCCGACTTCAAATCCTCTTCATTCTTCATCCAAACAACTCCATATTTGCCAACAATGCATCAATGGTCATGGTTTCTTTCATTTTGGTGTCAAATACCACCAAATATGCTCAAAACGCGTGAGAAACCTACAAAACCAAAAACCATCGAAAGTATACGATTCCAAGCAAAAAAAAAGCTAAAAATGAATTGAAAACGATGTAAACAAGCTTAAAAAGAACATGTTGAGATGGTATAAAAACCACTCATCAATCCTCAAACAAACGGCCAAGCTGAAGTATCCAATAGGGAGATCAAGCATGTTTTGGAAAAGACGGTTAATCCGTCTCGAAATGATTGGAGTACACGCTTGGAGGATGCTCTTTGGGCGTACAGAACCGCATACAAAACCCCTATTGGTATGTCCCCTTATCATTTGATTTTCGGAAAGATGTGTCACTTACCGGTTGAGCTCGAACATAAGGCATTTGGGCCGTGAAAACAATGAATATGAACTTGTTCAAGTGTGAGGAGGAACACAAGTATCGATTGCAAGAATTAGAAGAGCTTCAACTTGAAGCTTATGATGCCTCTATGTGGTACAAGAATCGAACCAAGGCTTTGCATGATCGTAATCTGAGATCTAAACAATTTAAAGTTGGACAATTGGTACTCTTATACCAATCTAAAATTCGACTCATACCCGGGAAGCTTCGTTCAAGATGGATAGGGCCATTTGTTATCAAGTCCGTTCGGCCAAGTGGAGTGATCGATTTAGAGGATCCCGCAACGAAGTCTACTTTCATGGTGAATGATCATCGGCTAAAGCTCTATCATCACTTGCACCAAATAAAAATAGTGGATGAGATTCCATTGTACCTCCCAACATACACTTGATCAGCTTGGAAGAGTCGAGCATGCGACTCAACTCAAGGCGCTTATGGGAGGCACCCCACATGTATCCTTTATTTTCCGCATTTTATTTCATAGTCTAGGTTCATTTTATGTTTTTCATATTTGGTTTTTAGTGTTGGATTCTTGTGCTAATTATTTTTATGCAGGAGATCTAGATAATTGTGGAAGAAATTCGTCACATTAGGAAATAAACTTCAAGAATTAAGGAAGGAGTTTGAAGGAGGAAATATGCCCAAGTATAGGTCGAGGACCTAATTGCAAAATACTTCAAACTTTTGTGCTCAAATTGACACAAAAGTTGAAGTGTGAGGAGGTTGAAGCGAGCGGGGGTGTATTTGTTCACTAAAAGAAATTGAAGAACTCAATCGCAAACCCTCATAAATTGGATGCTTTAAGATTGAATCGAGAAAGAGGGGGACCTCATAACTGTTCCCGCGCTCCATGTTTTTCCTCTCTCTGCAAAACTTCGTCTTCAACCAAGCTACTCGTCATCTCCTCCTTTCTACATCATTTTCTACAACAATCCATGGCTCCCAAGAAGAAAAAGACTACTTCCTCTGCCGCAAAGAAGAAGACCATCCCTGTTTCTTCTCCATCTGAGCCGACAGCTCGCCATCTAAGAGCAAGCCACCGAAAGCAACCCACTCCACCACAAGTCCAATAAGAGGTGCCTACGCACGCTGAAGTTCCGCCGGCTGCGGCGGAGGAGCCCATTGAAGAGGTGGTTGTTGCCAGTGCGATTCCCGAGGTACTGCCGGTACCCCATGCAGAACCCACTTCACCGGAAGTACAGAAATCTCCACCCCCATCTCCATCTGAAGTGCCGGAGGAAACCCCTGTTTCTACTACTCTTATTGTTACGCCACAAGCGTCGCCGGTTAGGGTTTTCGCTCCACCGCCAGAGAAGTCTGCCTCTCCTGCAGATCAGCCTATTCTTCCGTCACCTCCACTTCCAAAATCTTCAGAACCTTCCACCGACGCTGCCAGACAAGCACTTCAAGCCCGCGCTGCCTCTGTGGGAGGTACTGTTAGGAAAGATGGGTTTATACATATTCCATGGGAGAGATTGATAATGGATGGCGTGTACCTTGAGGACGAGGACGATGAAGATTATGTTCCGGATCTTGATTGCCCAACCAATATGTTACTAGATCTCAAAGACCAAACCCTATTTCAAAAATATGCCAAAGCCGAGGAGGATATCTCTGACTCCGAGCCAGCCGAAGATGGTTACGCCAACATGTTTGTTATCCGCATCTTGAATGAAGAAGATCATCTCCGCATTCGCCATTTTGAAGAAGAGGAGTTGGCCACGAAGTGTGAGAAGCGGCAGTTTTGGGCATGTAAGTCAGGTATGTTTGTTGATTCTAAGGTGTTGGTTAGTTTGGGTATCCGTGATCAATTTTTTGCCTACTTCCGTGCTATTGGTTGGAGTTGGTTACTTGTTCCACATCATTTCTCTTTACCGCAAGATATTGCTCTTGACTTCTTCACTTCATTTCACTTTGTTGATGTTGGTAATATGGATAATGACTGCATTGCTTTCCGGTCGGGTGGGCATGAATTTCATACTTCCTTGCTGGATTGGAACATAAGATTGGGTGTGTTAGATTATGCTGATTATTGTGATGATGTGTTTGATTCTTATTTACGTGGTTTGCCTGAGTCGAATGCAGCTTATATAGGTCCTAGGGATGCATGGAAGTTGCTTGCTCCGTCTGATCCAAATGAATTTTATGCCTCACGTTCTCATGTTTATCATGTTGAGAGCCTTGTTCTTAGGATGTGTCATTACTACATTGCTTATAATTTGACTGGAACTACCACGGGTTTTTCTAAAGTGAGTGCTTCGGAGTTGTACTTTTTATGGTGCATGCATACAGGAACCAAGCTAGATTTAGGGTATTGGATAGCGTATTGTTTGGATAGCATAGCTGCTAGGCCGAACCGGCACCATACTCTTTGTCATTTGCTTGCCACATTCTTTGTTCGCAATTTTGCTTTAATATCCCATGTACCACTGTCTATGTGTGATCCACCTGCCACTATGAGCCTCAGTCGGTTGAGGTCAGCCAAGCTGACCTATGTTGGTACTGACGGTCTGGACAAGTTCTTTAGGTTTGGGACACGGTGTCCCGAGTCAATCTTGTGGGTGCGGGGGCGGGAGGAGGAGCGGGACGAGGCTCGGCCGGATAGAAGCCGGGTTGGAGAAGATTGCTTTGAGCAATTTGGAAGAATTTCGGAAGGAAGTGATAGCTCGCTTGGACGAGTCGAAGAACCGGTGAACCATTCCCCTTAGTCGGACGAGTTTTTTTTATTCTCGTCTTATTTGTTTTCGATCTTTGTGTGTCTATGTTTGTTTCCTCTCGCATGCTTCTATATTTTCTACATTACTTGCTCGAGGGCGAGCAAGGTTGAAGTGTGAGGAGGTTATTTTAGGTTTGTGTCCTTCGTCCTAGGTCGAAGCATGCTAGGTTTACATGATTTGTTATGTGATTTTAGGATAAATCGCCTTGGTCTGCGTGTTTTCCTTGGTGAGATTCGCATGATTGTAGTGTATTTTCTCTTTCTATGGAGGATTTTGTATGTGGCTTGGGATGAGGAAATTTAAGCATGCTAAAAGCTGAATTTTAAACCCCATCACTAAAGAGAGATTTGAGCCTTTAAAAGTGGGACACTTCCCACTATTTTCTTGAGAGTGATGTGTTGCAAAGTCTCCATAGCTTGTGATCATGTGTGACGGATGATAGGAGGCAAATTAGGGTTAACCAATTTGAGCTTTTAATTCTTTCAATTCCTACCTTCGCTCGGCTCCCTAGTTAGCCACTTTGAAGCCTTGACCGTGTTCTTTCATGAGTTATTTAAAGAAGCCAAGCCTTTCAAAGCCTTTCTCTTGACCTTATGCATGCATGTGTTTGCTTTGTGGATATTCATAATTTGAGGCAATTTTTATTGAAGAGATTTTATGATTAGTTGGAGATAGTGTTTGAATTGATACCCCCCACAGGTTGTCTTTGTTTTACATTCGAACTCTGTTGGCGATCCGGTTTGGTCGGGCGAGTGTTGTATGCGAAAAGAAATAAATATTGAAGGGGGGCTAAAAAAAAAAAAAAAGAAAGAGTTGAAGGTGCAGAAAAAAGAAAAGGAAAAAGAAAAAAAAAGAGAGCACCCGTTGAAAAAATAAAGGGAATGATGAAATCTGAATGTTTATATTCTGCCTTGCCCAAGTCTGTATGCGAAAATAAATCTCCATCAGTGTTGAACTATATATCTCTTATGCTTATTATCTGCTTGCCTAATCAAATGCCTCAGTGAATAGCATGTTGCATACTTGTACTTAATTTGCAGAAGCTTAGGACCCCTAGGATTCCCTACCATGTCATATATTTGAATGAGTCCTTAAGCCCCATTACATCCAAGTTGGAAAGACCTCTTTGAGTTGCTAGATTGACCACTTGCTATTGTAACTGAGTGACTATGTTGTTTTTATGAGCGGCTTACCCGGACTAGATTAGAGAGAGATGAGTGAATCGGTGAGCTAGTTCAGTTATGCTTATGTTTTGACCAAGCTGATATCTGAATCCATGGTTTGAGAATTATGCTGCTTGACTTGTTTGATGAAGGTTTTGATTGCATTGCATGTTTGGGCAGAGATTGAGAATCATGGACATTTCATGGCTGCTTGGTATGTTTCAATGTTTAGTCTATTATTTTTGAGTCTTTTGATTTATTTCTCTTCTTTGAATCTGAGTCTCGTGTCTTAGTGTTTTTTATTTTCGTTCCTTGAGTCTGTTTTGAGTCTTGGGGAATGGTGATTCGAGTGGGAGTATTCTTTTGTTCATCCCATACTTGAGGGCAAGTATGATTCAAGTGTGAGGATATTTGATGTGTCGATTTTATATCCCTCGAATTCACCCAGTTCTGACGCTCATCTTGTCCAAGTTGATGCTGTTTTGTGCGCAGAAATATCTATTTTCGGCAGGATTATGGTCCGGAGATGAGGTGGCGATTCGGAGCTGATTTGGAGATATTTTGGTGAATTTTGGAGATAAAACGGGGTTGAGATCGAGAAGGAAAGATATGCTAAAGATTTGGAGCTTAAAGATATTTTAGGGCTGGAGTTATACAAGGAAAAGGAATCTTAAAGATCAAGATTTAGAAGATTTGCCCTAAGATATCTTTCCTTTTGAAGATCAAGCTCAAGATCTATATAAAGGGCTGGAGACGAACAACAATCAACACCATCATTCTCTCGCTGCTTCATTAGTTTAGTTTCGTCCCAGCCATCTCGTTCTTAGTTCCGTAGTTTAGATTTAATTTTCCGCACAAGAATTCAAATACTTTTTTATCGCTTTCTTAGTTTAGTTAACTTTCAGATTCAGCACTTTTATTCAGCAGTTTAAGACATTCAGCTTGTCCGTTCAGATTCAGTACTTACATTCAGCATTTTAATTTCGGTATTCAGTATTTAATTTCAGTTCTTAAATTCAGTTTATGTTTCTAGCTTTCTGCACTTTACTTTCTGTTCTTACTATGTTCGTTTCACTTAGCTTGTCCAAGTTAATAATGAGTAGCTAAACTTTTTAGGGCTTCGGCGAGGGTGACGAATATGAGATACAAACTTTGTGAGATCTAATTGTTCGTAGTAATTGAAGACTAGGGTTTCGACTTAATTCGGGACAGAAAGATTTAATTGAATTAACTTAAACCTGATCAATTTAGGTTATGAAGATTAGTGCCAGATTGTTCAACAACTTAGGTGGCGAAGCTATCGTAATGGTAGTCGAATTAAGGAGGTTAATCATCTATGTCAGCTTGTCCAACAACGGTAGAGATTAAAATTGGGTTCCTTCCTCGTAATGCTATCTAAACATTAAATCTAGGTTTGTTCACAAGCTAGGTTGTGGTTAGATTAGGGAGTAGTGGAAATTTGTTCAACAAGCCATTACCGACTAAGTAAGTAGGAATTGGGGTATGTACGTGTCCAACAACTTTGTATCCTATAACCTGGTTGATCTTAGGAATTAATTAAATCTATGCATCTATGATCGAAGTAGTTGTCTCATACGAGTTACCCGAGCCGAGTCCGCCTTTCTCTATTTGTTTTTTATCTACTTTTCTTTCTATTTACTTTTCTTTGCCTAGGTAGTAAACCCCAAAATTTATGCGTGGTTGCATCACCAAAACTCTGATCAAAAGGATAAATATTGTTGATTTTCACTGTTCCCTGAGTTTGACCCTGTTCTATACTAATTATAAAATTCTAAGTGTGTGCAGAAATTTTATTTGGTGTGAAAACAACGATCACCAATGACACAGTGCGATTTTTAACGTGGTTCGGATACGCAAGATCCTACGTCCACGGTCCTGCTGAACAGGAGGTCTTGTTAATTAATCTGAGCAAGCCTCAGCAAGGTATCTGTGCACTGGACATACCCTTCTACATTATAGTCCTTAGCGACTTTACAAATCAAACTAGAGTTTGAAGGGAAGGGGATGTTCTCCAACTATGAAGGAGTTCTTACAATAAGAACAGTCACGAAATGTGAACTCCTTCGAAGGTTCTAAGCTATGGATATAAACGATTGAACTTAGATAGAGAAGAAGGATCTAAAGAATAAAACTCTAGAGAGAAGAACTAGAAATATTCTAATAAAGCAAGTTCTTCGCTGGATTTTCGTGAAATGCGCTAGAGTGTTTCGAAATCTTGAGCGTGTAATCCCTTTTGATATCTCGTGCGTGAAGCTCGGAAAGACTTCTCTATTTATAGTTGTGACCCAGGAATTTGTCTGTTGGAGAGGACGAAGCCACGTGTTACAAACGTCCAAGGAAAACGGCTATATGTTCGAAATGATGTCGCAGAGTAGTTGGTTACTGTGCATGAGAGCAGCTTTAGTTGGTCAGAGTAGGTAGAGCTTAGACTGCTTCTCATTGGTCGAGGTTTGTGGTAGGTGAGACTTGTCAGACATCGGTCTTCATCAGAGTTGACTCTCACTCATCCTCGTATGATCTTCTGCTGACTTTCGAATGATGTTAAAAGATGGGTCGTTTCTCGTCGGATACGGATGGGGCGATAAGATCTCTGTCTTCTTCGTCACGAGTCTGCTGATAATGGATCTTCTGCTGAGCGAAGTCAGCTGATGACTTTGAAGGTACGGAGCTTTGATATTGTGTTCTTCTACTGAGGTGGGTCAGCTGAAGAGAGATCTTCTACTGTTGAAAACAGCTGATGACCTTGAACACAAGCTCTTACAAAGATGACATTGGGTTCTGGAAAGTAACTTCCTACTGAAAATCAGTCCAACACTTACCCCTTACAGGACTTAGACGAAAATGATAGTAGAAAATACAATCAGTCTAGCCTATTACATCATCTGGATACTACACAAAAGGATACAGGACGGGTTTTGGGATCTTCAATTCCATAGCATTAAATTACTATGATTTCCCCCGTTACCGATAAACAGATAAGTCCTATTAGAAGAAATACTGATAAAATAATACTAAGTACCCTCTAAGTGGTTATAAAGATCAACCACTGACTCATAACCCAACAATTTCCCCCTAATTGATGATGCCAAAACCATTATAAATTCTAAGAACATTAAGTTCCAAACTACTGACCCAAAGAGACTTCTGTAAAACTGAGCAAATAAAGCAAGGCAGTTAGTAGCTAAAAGATAGGCATATCAGAGAAAAGGTTAAGTGTGTGTGTGTCAGATCACTTCAGTGATCAGTTGTGATAAAGTAAATAAGCATAGTCGTAAGACAATGAGTAGTTGTTTGGCCATAAGAAAGGTACTGATATATATATGAGAGAGATGATTACAATCAGTCCTAGCTTCTATACAAAAATAGAGAATCTACGCTATCGTCTGAACTTCTTAATCTTGTCTTTGAATTCAGCAGACTTGACAGCAGGAGGATCCAACCCATAAGATCTGTAGATTCTGGCTCGGAGGGTTTGGATATCCTTGAGATCACTTGGCTGCAAAGGATCAAGATCATGATGGCGTGCAGCAACGTCGACCTCATCTTCAATCTCTTTCGTGCATAGAACTCCTCGAGAGGTCATGGGTGGAGTCAGCTGTCTGTAGGCAGAGGCAACGAGTGGCAGCTTTTCCTTGAATAAAATAAGCTGAATTTTTGCTCTGAGGTTGGCGTTGTACTGATGAATGAACTTGTCGAAGAGATCAGCAGCCGGTACCTCAGTAGGATAGCACTGCCATACGTAGTATGCCTTTATGAAATTAATCTTCAGCTCCTCCCATTCCTCGTTCAGGTTCCAGAGAATCCACTTGTCAACATGGCGATGCGGAGATTTCTTCAGATAAGCAGCTTTCTGTGTACCTCACCTGAAGTACTTGGAAGTCTTGAGCACCTGTTTACTTCTGTCGAGGATTAGCTCCTTGGCAATTTTGTCAGTCAGCTCTATTATTTTCGCCAAGTCTTCCAACCTCATCTTCTCCCTAAGGACCGCATCTCTTCTATCTCCTCTCCAGAGATTCAGCCCTTGCTGCGTTGCCTCCAAGGTTGCCTTATCCTCTGCCTCCTGCTCAGGTGTTAGAGTAGAGACCTTCTTCATTCTCTGAGCGAGGGGCAGATTGTCAGTATCAGAGCCAGCCTGCTCATCCTGAGCCTTCTTTTTCTTCTGCTCTTCCAAGAGTTTCTTGGCTTGGCTCTTGTACATCTTGGCCATTGACTTTCTCTTCTTCTTGGCCTTCTGTACTTCTTCTTCAAGCTGTCTCTCATAGTCCAGCTCATCCTGGAGTTTCTGAGCAACCATTTTATCAAACTCCTCCTGCTCTGCTCGGGTTTTGAACTTAGGCATCGGGGAAGGAGGTGGAGTAAATTCAGTCGCTTTCTCCTCCCGGGCCTTTTAGGTGGCAGGGGCTCGTCTTCTTGGTCCTCTTGGTCCACAAACCGTGCGACCTCTTCTATGTGTTGCGCCTGAGCCGAGGATCCTTCTCCTGATCCTCCAAGCGCTCGGGCGGTGAGTTGTTTGGATTTGCTAGGATTTGGACTATGGGAGGGGTGCTTGAACCGGTTCCGGCACTGGGCGGTGAACTTTCCCCCTTGACAACCTTCCCTTGCCTCGGCCTCCACACCCACTTTGAGTAATTTTCGCCCTATCTTCCCTATCTTCCCCCCTTTTTGGCATCATCAGCAGCCGGGGTCAAAAGAGTATGGATAGCTACAACTTCCTTTTCGAGTTTGAAAAGAGCATCCTTAATGGAAGTGGTGGTGGTGTTGAAGTCGCCGACCGCATCGCAATAGTGCTCCTAGTCAGCCTCTTGATCCTTGCGGATTTGGCGAATTTGGGATGTTGTTTCTTGTCATTGCTTTAGGAGCGATGCGTCGAGTGAGGCAGTCATCTCTGACTGGATGAGCTTTAAGGTAGCCGCCTGATTCTCCAATGCCTTCTGCACGCTGGAGGTGGCCATCTTATTACGCTCGTCCATAATCTTTTGGACTGTGGCTAAGCTCTTCGTCAGCTGCTCAGAAAATGATTTTTGTTGAGCTTCGAGCAGCAGCTGACTTTGAGCAGCCAAGTCCGCCTTCTGAGCGGCCAGCGCAGTCTAGACGATCTCCTGAATATTTGGAGTTGGAGTGTCCGAGACCTTCTTGACTGCGCTTGCCAGTCTGTCAATAGTCTCCGTCTGAGACTTTGTATACTGCGTCTACTTCAGATGGACGTCCTTAGCTAGGAGACGGTTTTTATCTCCTTACTTCCTGATAGCGCGGTTGACAGAATTTGAGGACACGGAACCTATAGGTTTGGTCTGATAGGATGAGGTTCCGAGCCTCTGCTCTGAGGCTGCAAGCTGTTGCTTCCGACTGGGCTTCGAAGCAACAGGGGCGTCACCTGATGTAGGAGGTGGAGGTGGTGACTCGCCCTTCTCGGTGGGAGATTTACAAGCAGATTCTCCCTGATCTGCATCCTTGGGTGGTGCCTGATCCTCATCATTATTGTCATCATGATGGGAGGGCTGTGATGGGCTGCTGGCGGTCTGTTGGGAGGACCTCAGGTTCAGTAGATATAGCATGGCTGATCTTAAGTCCTCGAAGGATGCAATGTCAGCGGGCTCCCCAAACCCTATCTCTGACTGCAGATGTTGCTCCTCTGCCAGAAGGGACAGTGCAGAGTGCTGCTGAATCAGCTCTGCAAGAATATCCCAATTCAGGAATCTCAGCAACATCTGAGTCCTTTCCCTGATTGTCGACCAGATCCTGATGAGATGAAATTTTAGGGATCTGTGCAGCAACTTCTCCTGTGGCTCGGAGACGAGTCATCTGCAACATCGACCACTCGGATGAGACTTCACCAGCCGGTTCCTCAACTTCCTCCGGCTGAGTCTCTTCCGAACTGATCCGCTATACCTTATCCTTGAGGGTGGCACCCTCTATCCCGGTATCAACATCCAGTATGTCCTCCTTCTGAAGCAGTGGAGGAGAAGCTGGCTTTGCGGGAACCTCAGAAGCTCCAGCCTTGGAGAGCTTCTTCCGCTTCGGCGGGTCGGCCCGTGGAGGCAGATCAGTAGAAGGCCTCTTGACCTCAGTGGCTCCACATCCGACTGACTTCTCAGTCGTTGCTCTAGTCTTGAACTTAATAAGCTTCTTATCGAAATATTTCAAATCAGAGAATGACGCAGATTCATGACTGAGTCTTCGATCAGTATGGACACCTTGGTCCCATACAGCAGTTTGCCCACACTAATTAGTCTCCTCTCTCCTGACTGTGTAGCGACAAACTTTTGCGCCTGAGCCTTCAGCTCGGTCACAAAGAACTTCGTCCGGTTCACTCGGACTCAGTCGAATAATAGCCATCATCGGTACGAGTGCGGGCTTGGACAGCTGGTCAAAAGAACCTGCGGTGCTCGTCAGGATATGTATAACTACGTACGTGAGGCCTCTGTACTCCGGTTGGAGTTGGTTCTTTGGCAGCACGGACTTGAAGGAGATGTCGTCCCTTCCACAGAAGCGGTGGACATAGGCATTCAGTTCCTTCTCCTTGTTGCCCACTGGAGAGATTCCGTAAGCCGGAAGATCAAAGGATGATTTCGGCGCTACCACGATGTTGATATCGGCATGGTCGGATTCCCACTTACGAGGGGCCACTTCCCTCGTGTAGGAGATCCGTGACATCTCTCCATTGGTATCTTCTACGGAACACCGGTTATAATACACCTCTGCCACTGTGGCGGGAAGATATGAGCGGGGATGCTTCGTCACGAGAAGCATTAGGCGAGAGTCCTCAAGAGCCAAGAATATAGGCTCAAGATATGGAAGGTCTTCCTGGTGGAGGACCATCGTCGGTTCGAAAAGAACCCTTGACTTGATGATCTCCTCAATGTTGGGCGGGGTCTGAACAATCGCCATAGTTATCTGCAAGAAACTCATTAGCACTTGAAAATAGAGTAAGTTAGATTCGAGTTATGCAGAAGTCTAAGAAATTACCGTAGACAGAGAGCTTAAGTTGAAAAACAGAGACAGTTTTGGTAGAAAGCGAGAGGAACCAGAGGAAAACTGAATGCTTGGAGAAAGCTCTAAGTGCGATAATGGCGAAAATAGATAGGATTAGAGGAAAAAGGAGAGTTTTTATAAGATTTGAAGATCAACCGGTTTTAATCGGATGGCTGGGATAAAAACTCGCTTTATAAGATTACATTAGCCACCTCTAACCTAGACCCACGTAAGATATGTGCAGATAAAGTAAGGTGAGAAGACATGCATTAAATGCGTTGCAGGCAGCATTAAAGGCTAAGCTTTTTAAATGAAAACTATTTCTACTGACTTAAACCTTAAAAATTAATAGCGGGAAATAAATGCTCATTATGTTACTGAATGCAAACGAATGATTTAATAAATGCGAGCATGCTTCTGAGAATATTAAGTATTTAAACTACGCAAACCTCTTCAGCTGAACTTTTACGATCAGCTGGTTACCGTAATGACTCTGGAGGATCTTTGTGGCACTGATAGTCATGTTCCCCCTTACTGTGTATTGTATGATTCACCAGCCTGAATCAAAGTACTGAGTCTTCTGACCAATCATATTGACTCTTCTTACTGACAAGAGTCAGTAGGATCCAGTAGACCTAGCTCAACTGATAATTCTCTGAAACTGTTCTCAGCTAGTGGTTTGGTCAGTATGTATGCCCTCAGCTAGTTGTTTGGTCAGTATGTTTGCCCTTTGTTTATCAGTATGGATCTTTTCCATCCTAATATCCTTCTTCTCGACATGGTCTCTGATGAAGTGGTGTCGAATGTCCACGTGCTTGCATCTCGTATGAAGAACTGGGTTCTGAGTTATAGTAATTGCACTGGTGGAGTCGCAGTAGATGGGCTCTTCATCTTGAGTAATTCCATAGTCTCGCAGTTGTTGTCGAAGCCAAAGGATCTGGGCAAAGCAAACTTCCAGCAGCCATATACTCAGCTTCAGTAGTGGACGTCGCTACTGAGTGTTGTTTCTTTGAAAACCATGATATCAGCTTGCTGCCTAGGAACTGACATGTTCCAGAAGTTGACTTTCGATCTATCCTGCATCCTGCATAATCAGCATCTGAATAACCTATTAGCATCAGATTGTCATCAGCAGGATACCATAACCCTGCATCAGGTGTTCCCTTCAGGTATCGCAGAATCTTTTTTGCTGAGTCCAGATGACTTCGCTTGGGATTCGCCTGAAATCTTGCACATACACCTTACATAAGTTATGTCGTGTCGCATGCTTTGTTAAATATAGTAAGGAACCAATAATAGCTCTATAATCAGTAGAGTTAACAGAAGCTCCCTCTTTGTCTAGATCGATTTTAAAATTTGTGTTCATGGGAATCTTGACTGGCTTGCTTGAGTCGCAGCCGAATCTTTTCAAGAGGTCTCGAGTGTATTTAGCCTGGTTGATGAATATTCCTTCAGTTAATTGCTTCACTTGGAATCCAAGGAAATAGTTCATCTCCCCCATCATGGACATCTCGAACTTCTCCTTCATCATTTTCTCGAATTGTTGACATAGAGTCACGTTCCTGCAACCAAAAATGATGTCGTCCACGTAGATTTGCACCAGTAGGATGTCATCTCCTGACTTGATGTTGAACAGGGTGCGATCTACTGTCCCCTTCTGAAAACCTTTCCGAAGCAGAAAATTTGATAGGGTATCGTACCAAGCCACAGGTGCTTGTTTTAACCCATACGAGCTTTCCGAAGTCTCGTACACTCGATGTCCCCGCTTTGAAAGTCGGGCGGTTGTTCCACATAGACTTCTTCCTTCGTACGCCCGTTCGAAACGTTGACTTTACATCCATTTGATAAACTTTAAATCTTTGATGCATTGCATAGGCTAGGAACAGACGAATAGCTTCCAATCTGGCGACTGGCGTAAATGTTTCATCAAAGTCTATTCCTTCTGCTTGACAGTATCCCTTGGCAACAAGTCGAGCTTTGTTTCTGACAATGACGTTGTTTTCATCTCGTTTGTTTTTGAAGACCCACTTAGTGCCGATCATGTGTTGATGTCTAGGTCTGTCAACAAGCTCCTAAACTTCGTTTCGGACAAACTGGTTTAGCTCCTCTTGCATGGCAAAGATCCAGTCAGCATTGTTAAGAGCATCCTCTATCGTTTGAGGTTCTTCAGTAGACAAGAAGCATGAGTAGAGAGAACTTTCACCTTGGCTTAATCTGGATCTTGTCCTTATTGCTGCTCATGGATCTCTTATGATAAGATCAGAAGAGTTAGCGTCAAGCCATGAACGTCTGAGTTTGGCTTCTTCTTCTGAGATTACTTCTGTACAGTCAACAGGAGTGTTAGGCATTTCAGTAGTGTTATTCTATGACTGAAGCAATTCAGTAAGAAGGTTAGGATCTACTGAGTTTCCAGGTTCAGGGGCATTTAGCTCAGGAACATTACTCGTTCCCCCTGAGTTTATATTCTCAGTAGAGGTCTCAGTTACCACTGGGGCTTCCTCATCGACCGTTGTTACCTGATGTTGATTATGTTTGGTAGAATCAACCAGGTTAGCTACAGTGCCTGCGGGATGGGTCTGGATTTCTTCATCATCTGACTCATCATCCCAACAATGCTGGATCTTTTCGGCTTTGTCGTTCAGTGCGAGATCATGTAGCTTGCTGTTGACATCTTCAGGAATTGTCTTCTTTGATTTCCTGTTCTCAGTAACAAACTCATCAAAGACAACATGAGGGCTTTCCTCCACGCAAAGAGTCCGATAGTTAAAGACTCTGAAAGCTTTACTGACTCGAGAGTATCCTAAGAATACTCCTTGATTAGATTTGCTATCAAAGACCTTCAACTGATCTTTCCCATTATTGTGAATAAAGCAAGGACAGCCAAAAATATGGAAATGAGAAATAGAAGGAATTCTCCCTTTCCACAGTTCGTAAGGTATCTTCATGTGTTGCTGTGTAAGCAGTGAGCGATTCTGAGTGTAACAAGTAGTGTCAGTAGCATCAGCCCAGAACTTCAAGGGTGGTCCAGAGTCTGCTAGGACCGTTCTTACTGCTTCTTTGAGTGTTCTGTTCTTACGTTCAGCAAGTCCGTTCTGCTGAGGGGTGCGAGCTGCTGATGTCTCGTGCTTGATTCCCTCTTTATCGCAGTACTCTTTAACTATTGAGTTAAGAAATTTTGTTCCTCAGTCTGAGCGAATTCTCTGTATCTTGATGTCTTTCTCCACACTGAGTTTCTTCAGTAGTTTTGGCAACTCAGTCTTGACATCAGATTTGTTGGCTATGAAGATGACCCACGTATATCGAGAATAATCATCAACAACGATGAGGGCATACTTCTTGCCTCTTATAGTCACTGGAGAAACTGGCCAAAACAAATCCATGTGTAGCAGTTGAAGGATTCCATCAGTGGAAGGTGACGGAATTGGTGGATTGCTTTTCTTTGTCTGCTTTCCCTTCAAGCACGCTTCACAATTTCTGTCTTTGATAAACGCTTCATTGGCAGTCCTCTGACTCTAGAGTTCTTGGCTAGCTTGTTCATAGTCTTGAAATTCGGGTGATCGAGTCTCTTATGCCACGGCCGTCCCTTTTTTATCACCTGGATTTCGTCTAAGCAAGTAAGCAAGCCTCGGGTTACTGCAGTTTTCCAGTTGCAACATAGATGTTCTTCCTCCGCGAACTCGATAACACTTGTTTTCCCCTGTAGATTTGTCGACAATATCACGAAACCGAATACAAAGATAACTCTATTCGATTATCACGAAATTGGTCGACGAAAGGAGATTATGTTGAAGTCCTTCAACATATGTTACTCTTGAGGCCGAAGCGATCCGAATGTTCGGTGTTCCATATCCCCTTGTATAGCCTTTAGAGGTGTCACCAAACTCAATTCGGGGGACCATCTTCTTGTACGTAATTGGTCGACAAGCTCTTTTGATATGTCATGTATCTCGAGCGGCCGTCCACAATGCAAGGGTCCTTATGCACACGCAAAACATAAACGAGTTTTAGGTATATACTTGGGATATACTGACTTTTCGCGAGTTTTGGGTTCGGGAGCTTTCTTCTTCGAGGCTTTGTGCTCCTCCCCGACCCTAGGCTCATAGAAGTACGAACCATACTTGTGTTGGATGTTCATACGGTGGTTCGATGTACTTGCTTCCGCCCACCTGACCTTCTTGGTTCCCCCTGAATTTGATTGTGGTGTCCTGGGGCTAGAACCTTTGGTCATTTGATTCTTGTTGCTCAGCTGAGGTGCAATCATCTTCTGTTTGTTTTTTGTCTTAGTTGTTAGTTCAACAATCTGAACTTTCCCTCTGACGAACCTATCAGCCAGCATTTCTGAGTTTTTAGATGTTGAAGTGGAAGCTTCATGAGTGTAGCCAAGTCCTTCTTTCATGGCTAGTGGCCTTTGAGCTCTAAGCATGCTTTCTAACTTCTCTTTAGCTCCTAAGTAATGTTCAGTCATCAGTCCTCGCCAGACCTCATCACTTTTCCGAAGTGATTCATAATCCTTTTCAACTTCTGCGAGTTTCTGACTGAGTCGGGCTATTTCAGTATCTTTCTCATAATTGTCCTTGGTCATAACTGATAACTGAGTTTCTTGAAGCTGAGACTTAGTCATAAGAGATTCGATCTCTACCTTAAGTCTCGCGACCAGATTCTTTGAATCAATAGAGACCTGACAATCAGAAGAAATTCTCTGATTCTCAGCCTTTACCTGTTCCAATTCCTGAATAGTTCTGTTGAACTCTCTGCTTAGCTGAATCTGCTCCTCTAGTAGATCATCATATGCTTGTACCACGTCTAGAGGTTCATCTGTGACCGAGCATGTGTCGTGTGTGCTTTGTGTAGAGGAGGTTATATTAAGTTTCGAGTTTACCTCAGCCTCTTTTTCGGCCATCAAACAATATTCAGCTGTTGATTCAGGATCTGTTTCTCCGACCTCAATGGCGACAAATGTAGTTTCATCTTCAGAAGAATACATAAATGTATCTTCCTCGATTGATTCATCGGATATCTCTCCGGCGATATAGGCCTGCCCTCTTCGGGCAAATTTTTCGCGTCTGGCCTGCCGTTCTGCTCGTTGGGCAGCTGAGAGTTCGGGACAGTCGTACTCATAATATCCCTCCTTCTTGCAGTTGTAACACTCAGAGGTTCTGCCGCCTTTTCCAGCTGAGTCGTTGGATGGACTAGCAGCAGGTTCTGCGTTCCTGCAATCAGTAGAAGTTTTAGATTCTTCCCTTTTTCGATAATCCTTTTTACCTGAGGGAGTATCTCTGTGATATTTCTTCAGCTTCCTGACTCATTCCTTTTCTCTTTGATATTTGAGAGCCATGAGTGCAACCTGATCAGTAGCGGGAGTCTCTGAGGACTTAGCATCTGACACAACTGTTGTCTTGCTGGAAGAAATGGGGTTGGCTCCAGTTTTGCTGAATGTTGCTTTGTAAGCGTGATCTATCTGGGTGTCAGCTGGAGTACTTGAACATCGTTGGGGTAGGTTGTGCTCGAATTCCTCCGTCTTTAATTCTGAAAATATAACATCAGGAGTTAGAGTATTTAGATCTGAGCGACGTAAGTAAGTAGCAAAAGGAAGCCACTTCAGTCGAGGCAATGCTCTCAAGATCTTGGTGTTCATCTCTTTGTTGGTAAACGTCCTCCCCAGCCCGTTGATCATATTGATCTGGTTTGTAAATCTGACGCTAAGCTCGTCAATGGTCTCGTTGGGCTCCATGGCAAAAGTGTCGAACTTTTGAGGGGGGGTGAATACACCAGTACAAGTTCTTTTTCTCAAACGCGAAGGACAGTGGAGAGTCAGATTAGCGGATGAACAGTGCCAAATAGTAACCTTCTGATCGCGGGTCAGAGTGAATCAACTACTGAGTCTTTCATACTGACCTTTGTCAGTATTTGATTCTCAGTCGGAGACTTAGTGCAGATAAGTGTGTAGGGCCCGATAGTCCTTAGCGACTTTACTAATCAAACCGGAGTTTGAAGGGGAGGGGATGTTCTCTAACTATGAAAGAGTTCTTACAATAAGAACAGTCACGAAATGTGAACTCCTTCGAAGGTTCTAAGCTATGGATATAAACGATTGAGCTTAGATAGAGAAGAGGGATCTAAAGAAGAAAACTCTAGAGAGAAGAACTAGAAATATTCTAATAAAGCAAGTTCTTCACTGGATCTTCGTGAAAGGTGCTAGAGTGTTTCGAAATCTTGAGCGTGTAATCCCTTTTGATATCCCGTGCGTGAAGCTCGGAAATACTTCTCTATTTATAGTTGTGACCCAGGCATTTGTCCGTTAGAGAGGACGAAGCCACGTGTCACAAACGTCCAAGGAAAACGGTCATATGTTCGAAATGATATCGCAGAGTAGTTGGTTAATGTGCATGAGAGCAGCTTTAGTTGGTCAAAGTAGGTAGAGCTTAGACTGCTTCTCATTGGTCGAGGTTTGTGGTAGGTGAGACTTGTCAGACATCGGTCTTCATCAGAGTTGACTCTCACTCATCCTCATATGATCTTCTGCTGACTTTCGAATGATGTTAAAAGATGGGTCGTTTCCTGTCGGATACAGTAGACCTGATAAGATCTATGTCTTCTTCGTCTGAGTCTGCTGATAATGGATCTTCTGCTGAGCGAAGTCAGCTGATGACTCTGAAGGTACTGAGCTTTGATACTTTGTTCTTCTACTGAGGTGGGTCAGCTAAAGAGAGATCTTCTACTGTTGAAAACAACTGATAACCTTGAACACAAGCTCTTACAAAGATGACGTGGGGTTCTGGAAAGTAACTTCCTACTGAAAATCAGTCCAACACTTATCCCTTACAGGACTTAGACGAAAATGATAGTAGAAAATACAATCAGTCTAGCCTATTACATCATCTAGACACTACACTAAAGGATACAGGACGGGTTTTGGGATCTTTAATTCCATAGCATTAAATCACTATGATTTCCCCCGTTACCCATAAACAGATAAGTCCTATTACAAGAACTACTAATAAAATAATACTAAGTACCCTCTAAGTGGTTATAAAGATCAACCACTGACTCATAACCCAACATATATTGGTTTATAGTACAAACCGGGAGCTGCACCTTCAACATGTGAAGGAAGTCTTGGAAATCCTAAGAGGACATAAGCTATATGCTAAAATGAATAAATGTGAATTTGGGAAAAGGTCTGTATCCTATCTGGGACACATCATATCTCAAAATGGTGTGGCTACTGACCCTGAGAAGGTTACAGCAATGCTTAAATGGAAGGTTCCTAACAATGTGAAGGGGCTGAGGAGATTTTTGGGTTTGACTGGTTATTATAGGAAATTCATCAAGGGGTATGGAGTACTCAGCAAACCACTGACTAGTTTATTAAAAAAGGGAGCATTTGAGTGGAATGAGGAAGCTGAAGTAGCCTTCCAGAGGCTTAAAGAGGCTATGATTACAGCCCCTGTTTTGGCATTGCCTGACTTTACTAAGGATTTTGTTTTGGAGACAGATGCTTGTGGAACAGGAATTGGGGCTGTACTTATGCAGGAGGGAAGACCTATTGCTTATCTTAGCAAGGTGCTAAACTAGAAAAATCAATCTTTATCAATTTATGAGAAGGAGTTCTTAGCTATCTTAATGGCAGTGCAAAAGTGGAGAACTTATCTACAGGGAAACCACTTCATCATCAAGACTGATCAACAAGCTTTAAAACACTTGTTGGATCAGAAAATCACTACTCCCCTACAACAGAAATGGATTCCTAATTTGCTGGGATTTGACTATTCTATACAGTACAAGAAGGGAAAAGAAAATGTTGCAGCAGATGCCTTATCTAGAAGAGATACTAACCAGTGTATGGCTCTTACCGGTGCGGTACCACTTATGGGTAAAGAGGTTGACGTGAAAGTTATGTTAATGATGCTCATCTGAATAAGATTATCACGACCAAGGCCGTGGAATCCAATGCCTATCCGAATACTCATATTATGGAGATTTATTAAGGAAGCAAGGAAAAATAGTAGTGGGAAATCAGGAAGGGCTGAGAAAAGACATTATCAAAGAGTTCCATAATTCAACAATAGGAGGACATTCTGGGGAAGATGGAACTTATCAAAGAATCAGAAGGTATTTCTCCTGGAAAGGATTGAAACAAGAGGTGATAGATTGGGTCAAAACTTGTCAGATTTGTTCAAAGAGCAAATCTGAAAGATGCCCAAGCCCAGACTTGTTACAACCCCTATCCATTCCTACACAAGCATGGACTTATATCTCTATGGATTTCGTGGAGGGATTACCAAAATCACAAGGTGCATGGTAAGAAACAGTTTGAGGCAATGGCATAAATGGTTATCTTTGGCTGAGTATTGGTACAATACCAACTTCCACTCAAGCCTAAAGATGTTGCCTTTTGAGGCCTTATATGGATACAACCCTCCTATGTTCGCTACAGGGTCGTATCCAAACACAGATTCTCAAGATAGTCTGCAATTCGCAGAAGAAAGATTGCGAATCCAACAGACCCTCAAATAGAACCTTTTGAAAGCTCAAGAAAGAATGGTAAAATATGCAAACCAGAGGAGAATTGACAGACAGTTCAGTGTGGGAGAAAGGGTATACCTAAAGCTACAACCATTTAGGCAAGGCAGTGTGGTATTGAGAAAAAATCAGAAATTGTCACCACGTTACTACGGACCCTATACTATTACAGAGAAGGTAGGTGAGGTGACTTACCGTTTGGATCTACCTCCGGGCTCAAAAATCTGGCCCATCTTCCATGTCTCCTTGTTGAAGCGTTTTGTCGATCCGAAGCGGTTCCACTCCGTCGATCCTCCAAACTTATTAGACGATGGCGGAGTAGCTTTCACTCCTACAGTCAAGAGAAAGAGAAGTAAGACAACGAGGAAAGGACGAGTCATTCAAACTTTTCTTATAGAGTGGGATTACCAAGGACAAAAAATTGAATCTTGGGTGGAGGGCGATTACCTGAAGAAAAACCATCCTACCATACAACCTTGGGGACAAGGTTGTCTTGAAGGGGGGGTAATGTAACACCCCGGATCTCTAATAGCCATGAAGGTACGAGGGGAGTTATGGAGTCGGAGATGAAGGGATCGGCGATGGTAGTGAGTGAGAAGATGAAAAGGGATTTTGACCAAGATGTTGAGAAAGAAGCCTATTTTGACGCCCTCAACACCATCTCCACCGTTGATCAGATGAGTGGCTAGGATGGCGTATAAAAGTGAAGAACGCGCGTGGATGACCCAGCTGCATTCCACGTGTTATCTTAATTAAGGATTAGTTATATTATTAATCTGTTTTAATGCTAATGTTATAGGTAATGTTTATGTAGCCTATATAAAGGCGGTGGTAGACTTTTATGAAACAACAATTAAGATCTATTTTTTTGCGCCTCTTTTCTTCCTTCTCTCTCGATCTATTTCTTCTCTCTTTTCCTCCCTTCTCTCTCGTGCACTGTTCCATTAAATTCTTCTGTTTGTTACACAATTCTGGGAAATTTACAGCAATCCTAAGCTATTACAAAGTTCATACAACACCGTGTGTTGCAAATGTCATTCTCTATTTTTCAGTGTAATTCTTGGAGGAAAATTAAAATATTTGGCCCCACCTCTCGAATATGGAGTTTTCGCTCGCCCCCAAACCTCTTAATTTTGTATCCGTACTCTCATCTGAACATCACCTTGGTAAATGCTATAGTCTTGGTCTCATTTTCATGTCAAGAGCATACACTCGGTGTTTAACACGTTTATATCGATATTTAAATTACCTGCAGGTATGGTAATGGTTCTAACTAATCTGCATTTGGTAATGTGGGTTGTGAATTAGACTTTCAATTTTGGTTGTTTTAGCATCAATAGAAGAAAAAAAAACCATCATCGTTGAGTATTAGTATATCATATGAACAAAGAGAATGGCTCAATGCCCTCCTAAACTTGTGTACAAAATAAATATTATTTGCAACTAATGCACGACCCAACTTATGACAACAGTGGGTTGATTTCGGACATTTTGTTCAGTAAAGAAACAACAAGAACTGATTGGAATTTTGTTCACCCAAAGATAAAAACAATACGACTTAAACATATTACGGACTTTACTACTAAATTCAAGAGGTATCACAATTTTCGTCGTTCCCTTGCATAAGCAATACAACTGTATGTCTCATCACTAGGTGTCTTTCTCATAAAGATATCATCGCATAGTCCAATTTTCCTCCTTTGAACAATCAATATGCATCATCAAACTCAAAAGAACAACCTTCCGAAGAGCAAATGATCAGGATATATGAACTAAAGAAAGATTTGTACAAGCATCTCATCAAACTCAATAACACCATTGAAATCAAATGAAACAAGACTCAATACCCTCGCATCAGTTATCACTCAATTCACTCAGTTTCTTTTAAGAAGACTCACTGCCCTTGGATAAGATATCACTCATTTCGCTCACAGTTAAGTAGATATCACTCATTTCGCTCACATTTAAGTAGGGTAGTGTTTACACTCAAATCAAGACATAGCACGACATTACCATAGGCTTGCTCTTATATCAAATCTCCACCACTTAAAAGTATGAATTCGATCTAGAATCAAGGGGTCTTTTTTTGGTTGTAATGAGGCTTTTGGTCAAGGGTAGGAAATACAAAAGGAAATTACAAAGGTTAATATCCTGACAAGTAAATGGAATAAATAATTCATGACACTGATCTTCACTTATCCTTGCTTTTATTTACAATCTCTACACAGCATCAGCAGACACGCTTTTTTTTCCTTCACTTTTTTTTTCTTTTTTCCTTCTCATGTGTGCCTCTTTCTTTCATTCTCAACCTTCATCCTTCTTTTTTTTCTTCATAGCATTAACAGGCCTTACTTTTTGTTTTCCTTCAATTTTTCTTTTTCAACTTTTTCCTTTTCTTTTTTCCTTCTCAAATTCTTTTCTCCTTCTCACGTGTGCCTCTTCCTTTCATTGTCCTTGCTTTTATTCTTTCCAGCATCAACAGCCCTTGCTTTTTATTTTCCTTCACTTTTTTTCTTTTCTTTTTCCTTCTCAGGTGGGCCTCTTTCTTTCACTCTCAACCTTCATCCTTCTTTTCCCCACAATAAAATCATATCCTTCAAATCAAGAGAATATATTTTCTCTTTTTTCCAATATTTTTCTTTTCTTTCTCCAGAATCACACTTTGAACATTAATGCCTTTCTTCGTACTCTTTCTTTTTGTCACAACATTTATCCTTCTCTTCCAAGCACAGTAAAATCCATCCTCTAGTCATGTATCTCATTCAACATTTACTTGAGCAGAAGGGTTCAAAAACATGGCTGCCGGAAACTTTTTATTTTATTTTAAGAATATGGTAAAAAATAAGTAAATTAAAACATGATATAAGAGATTCAATCCTAGTTGGTTTAGTCTATCACCTATACCTTTTAGGATTAGGGATCTTTAGATAATGATTTCTAGGCCTATAAATACCCCTTAGTCGCTCATAATATAGCATCCCATAAAATTTTCGAAAAACTGCCAGCATATCAGCGAACTGTTTCAAGAATTATTTCCATATCTTCCCCTCGTCATATCGTCGTGAAAATTTAGTATCATCTTTCTAGGTATGTCTAGTATACTTAATAATTTTTGTATAATTTTACAAGCATGATAAATATTTTTTTAAAATTGTTCTTCGTAACCCTTGAGTTTTGATAGCATTTTCATGAGCTTGATAGGAAAATTATTTTTCATGTTTTCTTTATGTTATTTTCGACCATGCTGAATTTTAATAGGATATAATATATGTTAGGTCATTCATGTTAAAAATATAGAATTTTTAGGATACGTGTACTATATATTTGTTAATTTATTTCTTGATGTGTTCGATTCTATTATGTCAATACTTTGGTTGTTAAAATGTTTAAGTTTCATGAGAACATAAATCTGTCCAGCAATTTTACCTTTTCCGCCGAGAAGTTCCAAGGACAAATACATGATCTTAAGCTACTTGAAAAATTCAAGAACAATTATAGAGATACAATTTAGGATGTCTTTAAGATATCTGTAAATTTTGGAAATTTTTAAACAAGTCTTTATATTTTTAATGAATTTTTACTTTTACACTATCGAGAAACCATGCTCTCTGGATAGGGCTTAGTAAAATGTTTATATCTCACTCCACAAAACTGGTTTTCACTTGATTCTTTTTCCTAAATCACAACAAGAAATTCTCGGATTACCGATGGAAAATTCCGTCGGTAATCATCAAAATTCCGTCGGTAAATTGATTACCGACGGATTAGTGACGAAATTTTTTCGTCACCTAAGAGCTTGTCGGTAAATATTACCGACGGAATTTTTCCGTCGGTAAAATTTACCGACGGATTAGTGATGAAATTTTTCGTTAGAAAACCGTCAGCGGTCGATTTGTCGGCAAACATTTAACGACGAAATTACTAGCGGAATATTCCGTCACTAATTTACTGACGGAAAATTCCGTCGGTAAATTTACTGACGGAATATTCCGTTACTGATATGCCTTAAATAGTACATGATTACCGACGGAATATCCGTCGGTAATCCGTCACTAATGTTTTTTTTTAATATTTTTTTTACCCAATTCTCGACAACCTGCATCAATTAATCCAATCCAATATGTATCAAGAAACCAATCTATTTCAGAATCCAAATAGAAATATAGAAATATTAATTCAAATCCATATCAAAATACAACTAAATCCACATAAACTTCGAGTACAAATCTTAATATTCAATCAACATTGTTTTTAAATCATGCAGAGGAAGGAGGCGGAGAATGATTGTTGTCAGAAGTATCAACATTGTTTTTAAATCAATCATCTGTGCCATGAACTCCCTCATCTGGGCCACCTCCTCCTCGAGCTTCCTCGTACGTTCATTCCCGTCCTATACTTGCCGCCGAAGCTCGTCGACATCGCAAAGTGATCCCCCAACAGAAGTAGAACCACGGGTGACACTGTTCAATAAGCTACTTCCGCCTCCCCAAGACCGTACAAACGCCTCTTCATATCACGAGCCATGTCCAAGTTCAAGTAAATGACGTTTTTATCGGCGTTAGGACATTGTTCTGCAGCAGTTGCCTCAACCTCATTCTAAAATACATAAAAAATTGTTTGGAGGACACAACGAGTTCCTATCAAGAGTGGAATGTTGATACCGAAAAAATTGAGCAAAAATTAGGCATAGAGTTCATCTTCTAGACATGATGCTAAAGTCAAAAGTGAATGGGGTCTCCCTATAAGTTGAAATATGCTCAACAAACCATATGTTTAACCGAAAATGTACTAAAGACAAACTATACCTGTTGAAAGGGATTTATGTTGCTCATAACATAAACAGATTAAGACAAGAAAAGAAAAAAAGCAGTTATACATACGATGCTCAGAAACAACAGGTTGAGCGACATATACCCTTTTTTCCATGGCCAATATCAACACTGCATCCCGAGATACAGCCTACGGCATAAAGTGATAATATTGTTTGCTCGGATGCAAAAAAGCCTGAGATGTTGAACTTTTCAAACATCAATTGCACCAATTGCTCCCTAGCTGCCTGTTCACAGTATACGACATTGTTTAAAATCAGAAGAGGCTAAACAATTAAAACTTCATATTGCTAGTGGATCTGTAAACAATATTTGCTCTTCATTGCTAATCCCCCCACATAGCTTAATAAATCTTCCGTGGCATTCTCAATCTCGGTCAACTGGATCAATAACCGCATTTTCAAGCAAGGAAGCCTCAACAGAGGACTCATCTTCAGGTACACGTTTCATTTGTGTTGGAATAATTTAAAATAAAGATAGAACATTGTAAATAAGAACAGAGGAGAAGGATGTAAATGAAAGAAATTTTCATGGTAGATTATAGACAAGTGCTAAAATGGCATTTAACAGTGAAGATAGAAAATGGCATAACTATAATAACAGTCAATATGTTGAGACACAACACTAAGAAAAGTAGGAGAAAACAGAATCATACTTGTTGAATGATAATGTAGGAACTCCACTCCACAATCCTCCTAAAAAGAAAATTACTCAGATTGTACTTCAGAAAGACTCAAGGCAGATGTGAAACGTACACGTGACAGAAAATTATCAAAACAAACTAAGTTAACCAAAAACATCCAGACTAAGAAATTTAGAACTATATAAAAAGGAATTAATATTGGGCGGCATTCAACATATTAGCCCCATATAAGAAAGTCTTTGAGTTCTTCCTACCATTAGCCCCAGAGCAAGAAAGAAGTTTTAATGTAATTGTTCCTACCATAAAAACCCATTAAAATTAAATCAGAGAGCAAATCAGATCACTGAATTCCTAAGACTGCACAAAGAGTATCATTGAGTATCTACCGAGGCCACCAGACATGGATTTACGAAGCAATCGATTTAATAAGTTCAGCAAAATCAAACCAGGTTTGATAAACCGAAGTAATTGTAGAGAAATAACCAAAACCAAGTAAACACTCTTACTACTACAATCGTCTGATCTCTCGAAGAAGGGTCTTTCTCGTGGAGGGCTTTCTCGTTTTTTCTCACTTCTACAATCCATAGAGAGGAGACGGGGAAGAAAGGAGAAGGGGAAGAAGGGAAGAGAGGAGACAGGGAAGAAAGGAGATGGGGAAGAAGGGAAGAAAAGAGACGGGGAAGAAAGGAGACGGGGAAGAAGGGAAGAAAAGAGACGGGGAAGAAAGGAGACGGGGAAGGGTTTCGAATTGGGAAAGATATTATTGACGGATTCAAAAGGAACCTACCTCGATTCCAGCCTATCTTCAGCGAAATTCTTTCAGTGCTGCAATTTCTTCAGACGGGGAAGGGTTTCTACACCTACAATATGTGTTCACCCAAAAATCTCAGTACTGCAATTTCTTCAGACAGGGAAGGTTTCTGCACATATATTTTGATAATTACATTTAAGGGAAAATGTCTAATAAAATATGACGCTTTTTTACCTCAACACAATATTAAACAATTAGTTAATAACTTAAATCGAATAAAAATTTTTGGACTTTAAAATTATTAACACGCGAAAAGGACTTGTGTGTTACAACTTTATTAACCAGGTCTGTTCGATTTTGTGTTAGTCATTTCTTGAACTATAATTTTATTTTAATTTCATTTTTAATTTTTATTTGACACGTGGTAGTTGCCGTTGACTTTTTATTATACTTTCTCGAATTCGAGAGTCGACCACACAACAGTTGTCGGATTCGAAGTTCGAGGCTTCGGCATCGAAATTATCCAAATATATCATGATTTAAGGATAATATCATGAAATACTTTATAATATAACTATACCTTTAAAAATAAGATATGAATCCTTCATGAAACATGGAAGTAGAGATCTCTTTTCCTGAAAAACGAACTCATTTTTCGGAAAACATGAAGAGGTCATATTTTCTTTTTTCTTTAATTATATGTCTCTATTATTATATTTTAATGTTTTTCATGATACATTCGATTCCACCTTCGTAGCGAACTTCTCGTGTCCTGTTTCCGATGTTTTAGGGTCTCGATGAATAGTGTTTGGGGTTTAGAGTTTTACCGACGGATTTTTCCGTAGGTAATTCCGTAAGTAAAGCTTAAATATATTAATAAAAAATTCAAACTAAAATAAAAAATAATAATTCAAAATATTAATTTAATAACACTGACGGAATATTCCGTCAGTAAAATTAATTTAATTTTTTTATTAAATTTATTAAGTTTTACTGACGGAATTATTCCGTCAGTAAAATTAGTTTAAATTTTTTATTAAGTTTTACTGACGGAATAATTCCGTCAGTAAATTACCGACGGATTTTTCCGTACCGACGCAAAATTCCGTCGGTAATTTCGAAAAATAATATCCGTCGATATTCCGTCGGTAATAGCCGACCCGTGTTTTATTCCGTCGGTAATCCGTCGGTAATTTTAGGATTTCTTGTAGTGAATACTCTAAACACGTAGGGATTTGTAAGAATATTTATTTACTATTTTTAGCATATGTGTATGAAAGCGAGTTTAATACAAATGCCCTAGGTAGTCGATCGGAGCATGCATTTTCGTATTCGAGTTTTGGTGGAAACTATTCTGTATTTTATGAAGTCGTTACTTATCTATAGAGATTGAAATTTTGACATGATATTTCTACGTATGTCCCCTAGATGTGTGTTAAATCTTAGAATTTTTAAGATATGTTTAGTTTCCGAAGCTTATAGTTAAAGGTCAGTAGGTCAGAAATCGCCTCTGTCTATGCAATAGGTACTATTTTGGTTATAACTCTTAGAGGACTTATTATTTTTATATGAAATCAAATCTGGAATGATTTAGACTCATTAAAGAATGTATATATAGAAAATTAGGATTTATGGAATGAATTCATGTTCTATGGAACTCTTTTAAAATAGGTATTCTGTACGAGTTAAAATAGAACATAGAAACTTAGTATATAGATATGATATTGTTTCATGCATATCACGACATTAAGATTTGAATTATTTCATGTTAGGATTGGCGCGCAAGACTTAATCCATTGATATATATTTTTTTCATTCACTCAAAAAGGTTAAGGTGGTATTTTTCTTTATCCTTATTATACACTATATAGTTTTTCTCATGCGTTATTCAGTACAGGCAGAGCCTTCGGACAATTCACAGCAGTAAAACCTTCGGGTTAGCCTTCGGGCAATTCACAGCAGTAAACCCGAAGCCTTCGGGCAATTCACAGCAGTAAAACCTTCGGGTTAAGCCTCCAGGCTTGCATGTCTAATTTCTCGTGTTAAATCCTTTATAGTTTATAGTTTGGATAATGTTTGACCCCACTAAGTAGTCGTACTCACCCCTTATATTTTCACCTTTTTCAGATCATGATCCGACAGATGCTTGAAGTGGCGGATGTTGATGGTCACACATGTGAAAGGATCTAAAACACTTTTTAACGCATTAATTTAGTTTTCATATTGAATTATGCATTTTGTCTCTATTTAATTCACTGAACTTGAAGTTGCATATGTTTTTTTTGACTCAAGACTTCTGTTTTTATGAAATGCATTAAAACCTTATTGTCTTTATAAATCTATTATTTTTGAAAATTAAATTAAAAAGATTAAATTTATGCATGAGGTAACGTTCCTTAAAAGTTATGAAAATTGGGACGTTACACTTTCTCTCCTCCATCTTTCTAAATAGCAACGGAATTTTGAATTTTCAAACTCAAATTTATACATATGATTATGAAGGTGTATAATCAATCAAAAAGAAACGATAACTTAAATACAAATTTTTTTCTCTTTATTTTTAATTTCTTTTTACGTTTTATTTTGGTGCTTTTCTCTGAAGTAAATAGCAACGGTATTTTGTATTTTCAAAAATTAAACTTTTTGGCCAATCCCTCTCTTTCGCTTCCCTCCCCCTCTCCCTCTCTCTCTCCCTCTCCCTCTCTCTCTCTCTCTCTCTCAATGGCACCGAAACTGAGCGTGGTGCTGGCAACGACATGAGGCTGCGCGGCTGACCATCCCTTCCCGGGAGATTTCATATTAATTAATTCCTACGTCCTAATTTCAAAGAATTGAACTTATTCTAGTATTAAGCGTATAACGTGACATATACAACAATACCTCATAGTCATTAGGGTACAAACAATATCATATATATATATATATATATATATATATATATATATATATATATATATATATATATATATATATATATATATATATACTCATTAGTGTAATTAGGTTTCAACGTTCTATATTGACTTGTGCAGAATGCCTATTTTAAAATAATTCCACATAACATGAATTCATTCCATAAATTTTAATTTTCTATATATAGATTCCTTAATGTGTCTAAATCATACCGGATTTTTTTTCATATCAAAATAATAAGTCCTCTAAGAGTTATAACCAAAACAGTACCTACTGCATCAACAAAAGCGGTTTTTGACCTACTGACCTTTAACTATAACCTTCAGGAACTAAACATACCTTAAAAATTCTAAGATTTAACACAAATCTAGGGGACATACGTAGAAATATCATATCAAAATTTCAATCTCTATAGATAAGTAACGACTTCATAAAATACAAAATAGTTTCCACCCAAAATCCGAATACGAAAATGCATGCTCCGACTGACTACCCGGACATTTGTATTAAACTGCTTTCATACACATAAGTTAAAAATACTAAATAAATATTTTTACAAATACCTACGTGTTTAGAGTATTTAGGAAAAAGAATCAAGGCAAAACCATTTTTGTGGAGTGAGATATAACATTTTACTAAGACCTATCCCGGATGCATGGTTTTTCGGCAGTATAAAAGTGAAAATTCATTAAAAATATAAGGACATGTTTAAAAATTTCCAAAATTTACGAAATTCTTAACGACATCCTAGAGTTTGTCTCTATAATTTTTCTGGAATTTTTCAAGTAACATAAGATTGTGTATTTGTCCTTGGAACTCTCGGCAGAAAAGGTAAATGGCAGGACAAATTTATGTTCTCATGAAACTTAAACATCTTTAAAAACTATTTCTCATGCTTGGAAAATTCTAAGAATATAATATAGTATACTATACATATCTATGAAGACGACCATAAATTTTCACGACGATATGATAACGGGAAGATGTGTAAATATTGTTGAAACAGTTCGCAGATATGCTGGCAGATTTTCGAAAATTTTATGGGATGCTATATTATGAGAGACTAAGGGTATTTATAGGCCTAGAAATCATTATCTAAAGATCCCTAATCATATAAGTATCAAATATATTTTATTCATATTTATTTTCGTACTTATATAATTTAGATAGAATTTAGTCTATCACTTACCATATAAGAGATTAAATTATAGATAAATTAGGATATGTATAAATAAAACTAGATTTTTTTCCCTAAAACATGTATATCACAAATATAAGATCTATTTTATTCATAAAATATAATTTCAAATTATCTCCTAATAAATAATTATTATATCTTTTTATGAATCCTAGTTGGTTTAGGAAATCCAAAATAAATAAATATTATTTTTGCCTAATAATTTTAACATGATTTCTAAATAATTAAATAAAAAAATTTAATCATAATATGATATAAATAAATACATTCAAAGTTCAAAATAAATTTACATGATAAAAATGATTAATAACAAATAAGATAGATGCTTTAATTTTCATTTAAATTTCTAGGGCGCGACTTATAGAACTAAAAACACTTGATAACATGTATGAATAAATATGCAATGCATTTTATATTGAAAATTTTGGGGCGTTACATATCATGTGTTTTATTTAGTATTATTATTTATTTTAAATTACGAAATCAAATAGGCTTTACATGAATCAACCTAGAGATTTGCATAAACATGAGGAAAAATATGCATGAATAAGTATTGATGCATCAATATAGAGTTAATGCGTCAAGTTATGCATGACAACATGCACATTTATATGCAAATTGCGGTATGAGGTTATGAATAATCGAAAGCAACGACATATAATGGACAAACTAGTAACCAAAAGATAACTCTTTATGCATAAGAAGCAACTAAGTTATGCATAATACACTAGTCCTTTATGTATAATATTAAGTTACAACAAGAAATTAGGTAATTATTATATCTAAAATAGGTATGCATAAACAATACTAGGTTTATGCATAAACATGAGGAAACATATGCATGAATAACTATTGATGCATCCATATAGAGTAAATGCTTCCAAGAAGTTATGCATGACAATATACGCATTTATGCATATTTCAGTATAAAGTTATACATAAACGAAAGGCAAAGACACATAATGGACAGACTAGTAAACGAAAAGTCAAAGACTAGAAATAATTAAAAGTCAATACAATTATAATATATCCAAGAAACTCGAAAACTGAAACATAACTAAGTGGGATAAAGCTAATTACAAGAACAAAGTTTGAGCACATTTCGAATAATATAAAAAACTAAGGAAACATTCATGACTTTATAAAAGTTTTCCGCTTCATCCAAACTTAAAAACTTCCTTCCAACATATGGTTTTAATTCATTGTGGCATTCGGGAATGAAAATAAAATCAGTAGAATCATATGAAACCCTTTCATCCAGTGAGACTCTCATTCTTGCTCTGTCATTCATGAAAGTATAACGAATTCAGCACAAATAGATAATTAGAATATGCATGAACCCATCATCAAAAATATGGAAGCAAAAAAAATGTACAAATTACAATGGAAATATGAAATATTCAGTAGAAAAACAAAAAAAATCCATGTATAAATCATATGAAATAGGAGAACGATTGAAAATCAATTCGAGAACAAATTGCCGTATAATCTAATTCAATGACGAAATGAAAACCCTAAATTGAGAACAAATTGGCGAAGAACAATAAACCCAGCAAGATTATCGAAAATAAACATGTCATAATTGAATGATCTCCAAAATCAAAGAAAAAATGATACGACATTGTCGAGAACAAAAAAAACCAAAGACAAATATGAAATCAACTTATACTTTGAGCTGGGAGAGATGCGTTGCAAGGGAGAGAGACTTATGAAAATGGTTGCTGGGGAGAAAAAGATGGCAAATTTGAGATGGGAGAGAGGGGAATCGCGAATTGCAGCTGGGAGAGGGAAAAACGCAGCTTCAACCTGTGAGAGAGGGAGATGAACGATTGTCTTGTTTTACAGTGAAGTTACCACAATACCCTTAGGTCCCGTTTGGTTGGCGAGGATTCTGCCCTGGGAAAGTCCTAATTATTAAAATTCATTGTTTGGTACATTAAGGAAAGTAAAATAATTCCAAATTTTTAAATTCCAATGTTTGGTAAATTTTAATGAATTAATGGAAAGTAATAAGATTCATATAAAGAAGGAAAATAGCGGATAAACAACGAATTCTTTTTCCCTTTTTATCAACTAGGTAATCTTTTTCTTAAGTAAGGGAATTTTAATCTATCGCATAACCGTCTACGTAAAAGACGCAATACCATCTTTCCAAAGTTCACACAAGCCATTGTTTCTTCTCGTAGAGTTCATCTCAATTTGCTCTCCAAGTCGGCAGACGAAATTATTACTCAATGTATCTAAATTTTGTGTATATAATCTCTTTTGTTTGGAGAAATGCAGGTCAAATATTTGTCCTTGACGGTGCATCCATGTAGTCATGGTAATTTTATAATTAGTAAATTCGAATTGTAAATTGTAATGTATTGAATTAAGAGGTGGAATTGAATAAATGAACAAATCATTAAAGTTGAATTAAGAGGTGCATCCATGTAGTCGTGTATTGAAACATGAGGTGGAATTGAATTAGCATATGTTGAGTCATTATATGTATATGTAAAAGATGTGGACATGAGAGTTAGTATTGAGGTCAATATGCTTCCCCTTAGTTGGGCAACGTGTCATAAAGGTTAAATTTTTTTGGTTTGCTCTATTAACTTTTGATATTGCAATTTTAAATGCAATTTTATTTCTTGTTTACCGAATGAATTGAAGGCCTTTGATTGGAATTAACATACTAGTGTTAATTTCTCAACTTATTTTCTCTCTTTTTGCCGACGTAGTACTTATTGTTGGTGATAAATTAATTGTGTTAGATGATGTCAAAATGCGTTCAGTATATATGTATGTATATCTAGTTTAGTTAATTTATATATTAAATTTTATTTAGGTGATCTTTCTTAAAGGATGGCAAGTCTGAATTCAATTCAAAGGAGAAAACTTTTATATATAACACCAATGCATATGAACAAAAGAAACTTGATGATGAGATTAATAATATTTGTGATTACAAAAATCACAATATATTATCATAGGAGAGATTGTTTGAAGGATTCATATTCTCCGAATGATTACAATCGATTGCGCTACATTAATAATTGATCTACGATAGTGACTGGTCATCACTGTATTGCACCAAATAAATATTGCAAAATGTTGTGATTTAACTTCAGTATAGTAAATTTACTGAATTTAAACACATGGTATCGAACACAGAGAACGGAGTTTAGTCATAATAATTCTACTTATCTTTGGATTTTGATTAGCAAACACGCAAGTTTTGGGATTTTACTAAACTAATAATTAACAACAAAAATCTGTATTAAATGGGCAATTAAGAGACGGGTCCAACATAATATTCCACACACACATAATTCTGATCCTCGGCTCAAATTATTAATTAATCCTAAGAATCAACTAGTTATAGACCGCCGTAATTAAATTGACCCGACCTTTATTCCCACTTACTTAGTCGATAACCGCCATGATGGGCATTGAAACGACTACTTCTCTAATCTAGTAACAACCTACGTTGATGGGAAAACAATTGATTTAGCAATTAGACAGCTTTGTGTGCTAAGGGAACCTAGTTTAGGAGTCTACTCGTATGATGTGCATCGAATAGTCTCCTACCGATTTAATCAAATTATTATAAGAATTATTTTGCTACTTACCTAGACTTATTACATGAGAAACGATAGAAGTACTAAGTTAGCTACAGACTGCGCACCCTAGGGTGGCCAATCCTAAATTATTAGTCAGATTAAATGAACCAAAATTAACCCGAAATCCCTTAGATTAATTTTAAGCCCTAAAGCCTCACGTACTATTAACGTGTGTGTTTTACATCCTGCTGGACCACTAAAAATTTTAGCTACTCATGAAAACGTCCCGATCAAGCAGCAAGACACTTTGCAAAACGGAACAGTAAACATTCGTAACCCTAATTCTAGCATGCACGGAAATTAAGAATAAAATAGTAAACTCAAAACTTCATCTTTAAAACGCAGTACTTAACTGAATTAGATCATAAAACAAGCTAAGAACGAGAGTACCGATTTGAGTCTTCAATCTCTCAACACCAACGTAAACTTAAAAGCAACGAACTGAATTTAAAGTGTATCAACTAACGAACTTGAAAACTAAATCTAGTGTTTGTTTCTTCCTCTCTTCTCTCGTTTGCATGAAAAACGTAAATGGAAAACGGATCTTCTGATGGATTCTTCTTCTCGACGAAAACTAAGACGAAAGGCGCACTGAAATTGTGAAGTTGTAGGCGTGAATACGTATGAGAAGGGTGCGATTTCCTGCGCCTATAACCCCTTTATATAGCTGCCAATTCGACCAAGATAGAATCTAGAGGTTTCTTTTTGGATAAGGAAAGATTAATAAGATTAGGAAAATATCTTATCTTTCCTTATATATCCACCTTCCTTCCTTCTTCTCCTATTTCTGGTCAAATTCGATCATAAACACGCCAATACAAATTTGGAAAACACGTTATCACCTCATTTCCACGTCACAAGTCAAATCGGCCTTAAGTCTTGTAAAGCGCCAATAAAAGTGATTCGCCTACGCAGTTAAGTGACGTTTTGGGCCGAATGTATCTGGCTAATGGGGAGAGAGAAAAATCTTATAGCATGTGGACGCGGATGAAGGAGAATGGTGTTAAGAAGCAACCCGGGTGTAGTTGGATCGAGTCGAGCATTCTTTGGGAAAGTGTTTTTAGCCGGAGATCGGACACATCCCGAGTTTGAAAGCGTTTCATGCGCATTGAACTTGATTCATCAGGAGATGGACTTGAGAAATGTCATTCTCGATTTTTTAGTGTAATTCTTGAAGGAAATAATTGGATTAATGATTATGCCTGACTTTTATTAATAGTCATTATAGAAAAACTCAACTTAATTATTATTAATGATAATAATATGGTTATTAATCTCAATTACATTTAGTAAAAGAAAAGTAATCTTAGCTATTAATGGTGGGAGTTAATGTCATTTCTAAAATGTTGTCATTATTATCGTATTTTGACAAAGTAAGGCAATAATCATGGTATACATGCGACTTTTGAAGGAAGCCAATTAAGCATATCTCGCACAAACCTTTGGTTATAATGTTATATGTGAACATATCAGGAATAACTCCTCCGTCTTCCATCTTGCGTAGGAATGATAATGCTTTACCAATCTGATGAGACTCTACCAAGCCGTCCAACAAAATATTATAGTTCACTAAATCCAGACTTACTTGTTTAGCTTCCATATAATTAAAAAGCTTCCAACTTTCAGTAAACCTACCTTTATCAAATAATCCTTTAATCGTGACACTATATATGTATGTACGGTAGGTTGTATACCTTTAGACCAGACCATGCTCGCACATACCAACTGTATGTGACAACATCGGGCTGAATGCCCTCGTCAATCATTTTAAGGAGGAGCTCGAGAGCATCGGGTTCATAGCCGAGCTTGAAGGAGCAGCCGAAGATTGCAAACCCTAAATCCACCCGATTCAAAAGGCAATAGCAACGGATGGCGATAGTCATCATGCACACATCTACTGTAGGTGTACCTGACTGACGCATTTCGTCGAACATTGATAGGGCAGCCATGTATTGTTCCATCTTCACAACAGAATCCAGAAGCTTGGCGAATAAATAAACAGAGGGTGTTGGCCTAACCCTCATCATAACTTGCAAAATTCATGTCATTTAAACCATCGAAATCGATTCTGAGTAAATTTGGATAACTTCTCGTACCTGGGCGGTGCAAATGAGTACTGAATCGAGAAAATTGATTGGTTACAGAACCCAAATATCCTGCAATTCCTCTGCGAATAATAGAAGCTCTCATCTTTTTCAACAACATTTTTGATTCGTAAACAAATACTCCCTTTCCTTTGATTCATTAATCTAAGTCATTTCTATTTCGGAATGTCTCATTAAACAAGTCTTATTTCATAAATAAAAAGAAATGAATGAACTACAACCACTCTAAAAAAATGGACCGTACCAAAAAAAAATGAATTCTATCACTTTATACTTTTACATAATATATATATATTTTTTACCTATTTTTTAAATTTTCGTGCCCAAAAATAATGAGACTTGATTAATGAAACGGATGGAATATGTTGTTTATGAGAGCGTGGGGGCAAGATCAAAGATAGTTTAGTTTGGGACGATGTGTCTTAATCCAGAAGCACCAACTCTTTTTCAGATGGACGGATGAGATGCTTTGGAGTTGTTTACGTTTAAATGCAAAAAATAGATCCACAAGAACCGGTCCATAAGTAAATATTCCAACTCTAGATTCGGAGTATAACTAACCAAAAAAAATTGAGTTTCAAAAATCTTTTTAAAATAAAATATTTATTAAATAACAATATTGGGGTTATTTATTAAATTAGATGGCCTGTTTTGCAATATATTTTTAGCCCAATTAGATGATGTACAAGTGTGGATTTCACGACCTATCAATAAATAATATGATTGTATTAAGTTATACATGATCAAAAGTTTAATAAAATCGAATTTAATATCATCGAAAATTTATAATCTTATAATTATTACAAATACAAATACCTGATTTTTATTTTATAAAATAAAATATCATTATTTTTCCGTCACACGTTAAACAAGATTCACCCAAAAATTAAAAAATAAAATAAAATAAAAAATTGAGGGTGTTGTCATTATTTTTTCTGACAATTAACAATTGATTTATCTTTTAAGCGAGCATTGCGTCTAAACTTCAGAAATATAGGGGTCGAAAATGAATTTAACCAGAATCAATTTAGGGGCTGGAGCATGAAGGCCACGTCCAGGTCAATGCTCTCTCTCTCCTCTCTCTCTCACGCACACACTCAGATAGAAGCCTGTGGATTTGCAGCAGTCAGTGGAAGTAATTGCAAGTTAGAAGTGAGAAAGCAGGTAAGACAGCGCCGTCTCCATCATATGATGGCCCCATCCTATTCCACCCAAATATACAAAAGTTGCGGCTGCGATTAGTCTCATCTAATCTCTCTTCGATTGATCGATGCTGGTTTCGACTACACCACCACCATATCCGTCCTCTTTCTCCTTCGGTAATTCTCCCATAGATCAATGCCTTTTTGTGTGTTGTTGTTTGTATTAAATGTCCGATTCTCTCTGTTTGTTTTTCATGGAATAATTTCTTACTTACTTTTTTGCTTCTGCTTCAGTCTAATCTTCCCCAATCTAGCTATGTTTCTTCTTTTGAGAAATCAATAAATTCTGATCGGACGTATTCTTGAACATTCAATTGAACCTGAATTTGTAATCATAATCAATCTCTTCTTATTTAATTGCATTGTTAATAGATATTTCAGTTTTGTGGTGATGGTTTTAATGAATAGAAATCTCAGATTTTTTTTGTTGCTTATTTGTCTGTGTTCTTACTGAGCATTTTTAATAGAGCTATGCCTTTCTAGTTTTACTACTATAATTAGAGTCAAATGGAGGAAATAATATATAAAGAAATAATCTTATATGCATTACTTTCCTTTTGTCTGAAGATGAAAGGATTTGAGAACTGTTTTTTAGGATGTCATTATCATGTTGGTGGTTTTGTCATGTAATTTATAGGTTATGATACTGATGCTGGCACAGACACATTTGGCATGGAACCCCTTGTGTTCTTAAATGTAGATTTGAGATTTCTACGACTTCGTTGTGAATAAGTGGATCTGAATTGTCGTCACTGTTGTATTATATTGGCTCTTACTGCATTTCCTCTTCATTGTGGCTCAGGATGTTCCTACTGCCTGAGATGTCATGTTGAACCCATGATTTGCTCAACATCAAATGGATTCTCCGGCAGTTCGATTAAGGCACCGTTTGAGCTGCAAAGAGTTCCTCAGAGCTCAGGCTTGAGGTGCAGCCTTGCTATATTTGTTTATTTGGCGCCATATTCACCTCTATGTTGTGTTCTCTCTGCACACAATTGTGCCTCGCTGTTTAAATTTTTTTTTTTTTTTTTTTTTCTGTTTTCTCCATGTTAAGTTAACAAAAAAAGAATTTGACTCTCCCTCCTCAACCGCCCCCACAGAGACAAAGACAAAGCACACAAAGAAAGATAGGTGGGTTGGAGGAATAAGAGGGTTCAAAATATTAAATTTTTAAGTCACATGAATATGCCATATTATGTCTCTCTCTACTTTGTGAGAGTAGAGAAGGCTAGTTTGTGGTTCTTGCATACAATATGTTTTAACATTTTTTGTAATGCCATGTTTCCTTATGCTGCTTATCTTTCACTTTCCGAATTAGTTATGATGAAGCAATAAATATTGCAGTTTCAGAAGGGAAAACTTGTTCTTTGGGACTGCACAGTTTCAATGGTTGCTTCAGGGGCGAGATATTTGTGTTTCACAAGTTTCTGTAGCTGCTGATTATTCAGATTCAGTTCCTGATTCATCTAGTTATGCTTCTAGTAAGGGTTATCATCCACTTGAAGAATTAAAAGATCATGGACGTGCTCGGGATACAATGCCTACATCTGCTGAGATATCAAGGAGTGTTGTCGAGGTTTTCTATAAAATATGATACATATTAAGCCACAAATCAAATATTTTGTCTTGTAATAGTCATAACTATTTTAGATACTATGGTACGTCTAGCATGTATTATCTAATTTCTGTTTTTTTGCTTAGGCAAATAGCAGGGCATTGGTGATATTCCCTAATAGTGTTCACTCTGAGCCGCATGAACAAATCTCATGGGCTGAATTTGAGTATGTTATTGATACCTTTGGAGGTTCGATTCTACATTCAGTAATCTCTGACAGAAATTTCTCTTGACACCAATTTTCATATGTTTATAAGTTTATTCATGTTTCGATACTTACATTTGTTTCCTTATTGTGATTCTCACTTATCTTCAGATATATTTTTTGAGGTTTACGATGATCACAACATCTTGCAAGATCATGGAGCCAGTAACCCTGTGGTGAGATTTTATTCTAGTGTGCTCTGCACTTGTCTTAACTCTTTTCTCGTACTTTTCTTATTTGCGAACTTTAGAAAAAATTTATTTTCAGGTTGAAGTTGCAGTTACTATTTTTAGTTAAAATATTTTTTGCTAAACATAACTAAGTCGGATGACGAGAGGACTTACTGGAAGTTCAGTGAGAAACACTTTTCAGTATTACCCTAACATTACTGAGTATTCTATCATTCTTTATATTCTAATTGACTTGATCCTTGTTTTCAATTTCTAAGAATGGTAAGGATTCATCAATTTATATTTATCATGTTTGGTGATTACCCCATTATACCGTTCTCCAAGCTTTCTTTTTCCCCCTTTTTATGCAATGTAACACATTGGAACTTAACTTCCGCTGTGCAAGCTAATGACTGAAGACCTTTGAACAAGTTCTACTTGCATGTCGTTGCTAGCCAAAACATTTTCCTTGTAGGTTTTTTATTTTTCGGGAACTGTATATTTGTTTTGTTAACTATAGCAGTCCATCTATCCTAAATTTATAGATTGCATATCTATTTTTCTAAATGGTCTTGTTCCAAAAGATTCTGTTCCCATAGATGAAAATCTTTCTCCATCCCTGAAAGTTGCAAATTGACAGCATGAAATATAATGAAGGACAAAATAGAAAAGAGATTTACTTTTCAACCTTCATAAAAAAGCATGAGCTAATTCAAATGGGATACTTTATTTTGGCAGAGATACACATGCATATTGTACTAAATGCACACAACAAAGCACACACATTCGTATTATTTGGCGACACGATATATTATATGTTGGATACTTTTAGTTGTTGAATTTTGTTTATGTGGTTACAATTTGTCGATTTTCCTGTCCTTAGACTGCTTTGATTGGAATGGACATCTCATATTACGAGAGCAAGAAAATGGATCTTTATGATGACAACATCTTGGACTTTGATGCCGCAGATGATGATTTATTTCTTGATGAATTCTTTGAAGTGAGAAAATTCCCATTTTTCTCCATCAAATAATCGTCATTAAGTTCAATAAAAGTGATGTCTTTTAAACAATATATGTATTGTCTTTGCCAGGTTGAGGAAACTAGCAAGATAGACATTTGGACGGATTGGGGGATGCCTGGGACTTCCAGCTGGACCCATCCAGTGTACTTTGCCAAGTGCTTGACAAAGGTATTTCTCATTATGGTTATTGTGTAAATAATCTTTTGGATCCACGTGGTCCTCCAAATTAAATAAATTCCTTGGTGGATATATCAATATTTAATCTAAGACCTATACTTCCTTTTATTATTCACTTTATATCCCTTTCTGCAATTTGAAAGGCCTATAAAGTTGTATATTTAGAACTTATATGACATACAAACTTATTATATTTGGCTAGAATATTTCCTATAAAAAGGGAGAAATTTAACTGACACTTTAAAAAAATCATTTTTCTTTAAATAGAAGTAGAAACGAATTGTAATTTTATAATTAAATATATTTGAAACTCCACGTATTAGACTAGTAGGACTCTAAACATTAAAATCTATAACAATTACATACTTGTTTTCAAGACTTCACATTTGAATGCAAAAAATATGTATCAAATAAGCTTATAATTTATTTGTAGATGTTAAAAGTTGGAGCTATATGCTGTTCTAAAACAGAATTTGGAGCTTTTTTGTCCTTTTAGAACTGAAACTTGCTTTTGATGTATTCTATCAATAATATCATGTCTGCGTTATTTATGATTGTTGCAACCCATTTCCAAGCACCAGTGACATTTTAGAAACACTTTAATTCTTTCTTTGTAAAGTGATGAAGATCACAAATATATTCCAATGGATTTTAATGCCAATTAATTTCTTAGCTGAAGCATGAACAACTGAGGCTTCCGTGATGGCCTTTATGAAGTGCTTGGATTTAAGTAAGACGAGTATCTAAGGTTTCTTCGAGCAAAAGTTTTCTTGGATGGATAGTAAAGGAGTGAAGAAAGTATTGGGAATACTATAGAACATGAAATGCTCTACCTCCTAAAATATGTGGGTTGTATGTTAATCATTTTGGAATTTGTTCTTCACCTTTTATAGGCTATTGATGTGGAGCATGCTAAAATCATGAATCACCCATCAAATGGTGTTGCTCTCTGGGGGTTCTTAAAGCCTACTTTCATAGACGATGAGTTTTACCTCCGACGGCTCTTCAATGATGAAGAAAGTGATAGTGACACCACAGATAGTAAAGGTATGTGTTGTGTTCATAATTCAATTGACCTCTTATGCTAGTTGAGATTTATGCCTCGAGTCCCCATTATATTTCTCAAGTATCATATGTAATTCCTCGTACAAAATAAGAATAAATTACATTAAAAATTGATCGTGGGCTAAGTGTTAGGCACCCGTGTGTTTCACCGGATTATTTACGAAAATCATGTTGCAAACCACAAGTGCACTTTATATTTATAGCTTGTTTCCCTTTTATGTTAAATTTAAAGTTTAGTTTTTCTCAGATGGAGATAATGAGAGCTACAATAGGAAAGATGATGGAAGATGTGGAAGTTCAACTATTTATAGATTGGATGTCACAAAGATAGAGCTATTCTCAGTCTATGGTGTTCAGGCACGTACAATCATGTTTCGAGCGGTAGATTTTTCACGAGTAATATTGATATCCGGTATGGTGCTTTTGCAGTCAATGGTTGGCGTTCAGGATTTCCAATGTGCTGAGCCTGATATTCTTGTCCACTCAAAGTCATCAATTATGGAGCGCTTCGGTCAGACGGGAACGAGGTGCAGCGTTGCTCTTAAAGCTCTTTGCAAAAAGAAAGGGCTTCATGTTGAGGTTAGCCTATGCCTATTATAACCTTTTAAGTGCAGTTACGGGACTCGTAAAGGAGAGAGATACAGCGGTTTCTATTTGATTTTTAGGATTTCTTGGCTTTCGTGATAACATGTTTAATTGTCCATAAAAATAATTTAAGAACCCGAGAAAAACATGCCTATATATGCAGTGGCGGAGCCAAAGGGGATGAAAGCAGTGCTATGTTACTCATCAGGTTTTATGTATTCCTTATAGTTCTGTAGAAAATACAAGAAAAAATCTTGGCCAAATGGAATTAGTACTCGTGGTATAATGTAATGTCTCGGTTCGAATATCCCTCTGCCACCGTCTATACCATTGGCGGGTGGGTGCCCTGCCCCGCCTAAATCTTGCCGAACTACAATTATTAAGTGTATTTTTGAAAAAATGTTATTTTCGGTCTTAGAGATTGTTGATTTCACCCTCTATCTCGATTAATCCCTCTTCCCTTAATTACTTCATATTTTTGGATATGTTCCTGATTACGTTTTGCCCTTCAGCTCCTGTGTATATGATGAATTCAACAACTCGGATTGTTTGATCTTTTATAGGGTGCAAATCTAATTGGAGTGGACAGCCTTGGCATGGACGTAAGAGTTTATTCAGGAACAGAAGTACGAACGCATCGTTTCCCCTTCAAAACCCGGGTTAGTAAAGCTTTTCTTTCTATTTTACGTTTGTATTTTGCTGAGGATATAGGTGTTCAACTAACACCTTCTGTGTGTTTTGTAGGCTAATTCGGAGGGTGCTGCCGATAAGCAGATTCAGCAGCTTTTGTTCCCGAGATCGAGGCGGAAAAAGTTGAAGACTCTTGATCAATCTAGAGATGACTCATATTGATGCATACTATATCTCCTTTGGTTATTTACAATTTTGAGGCTGGAATAAGTTCAGGAACAAAGCTAAACTTGAGAACTTCCTCATGACATATTTCCATTCCAATAGTTTACTGCTACTCCTTTTTCCTAATGAAGTTATTACCTAAGAGTGAAGTTTTATACAGTTCATACCTTAGGTTAGCAATAAATTTTCAAAATAAAATATACATAAAAATGTGAATATTTAGAATTTGGGAGTGTGGTCACTCTTCAAAAAAATACACAGAGAAACTTACCACAACTATAATTTATTTTGTTGCTATTATGAGTTTTCCTCAATTGTTACTCCTTCCATTCCACTTCATTAGTTAAATTTCTTTTCGATAAGAAAATTAAAAAAGTTGTTAATTACGTATAAAATAATACTTATAAGATAATAGAATTCACTCGAATATATTAAAATTTTTAATTAGAAAATGAAACAGTTTGAAAATGAGAACTATGACTAATTGAATGGGATGGAGGGAGTACAAAACTATAAAGAGAAACTTACAATTTATATAGAAAGAAGCAACATATTCAATCATTTGAGACGAACAATTATTATACATTTCCAATAATCTATACTTTCCTATCATGCTTTTTCCATCAATAAAAGCCATGCTTCAATCTTGATCACCTTTACCTTACATTTATGGAACAGTCATTCCCTACCTCCTATATCACAATCTCTTCCCTTCCAATCATTTCACACTCCCCTACTTCTCGACTCCGCGCCGCCTTCTCCGGCGGCAGAACTCGAACTAACATCCAGCTTTTCTTTATCTGGGCGACTCTCACCGGCCTCCACGTCAAATCGCTTGCTCTGCTCGATCTCCTCGTCCACCACCTCAACAGGACTCTGATCGCCTTTATCACCCCTGTAATCAATTCCGCAATACCAATTAGTGTTGTGAAAGCAATCGAAAAAGAACATTTTTCTGTCTGGCAGATGACCTAGTAGAGAGAGTAGGTTGCAAACATCAACATTCTTACAGTCGTTGCCTATCAATGTTCGATCGAGCCCATTTTGGCGGATCTCGGGAGTGCATGAGAGCCACCGCCCCTCTCCACCCGAAATAGTGAAATTTACTTTTTAATCCCAATTTTTCATTGTATTTTTTGAAATTCACAACTAAGTCGGAGTATGTAAAATACGCCATGGGAAAGCTTTCTATTTTTTTCACTCCGGCTAATATATGAGAAGATGCAGAGCAGAAGAGATAACTACAAGTGTTAAAAAAGATTTGCATACCTTGAATAGACAGTAATTCCGAGGGCAACAGCAGCAAAGGCTACGAAATACATCCAATCAACCTGTAGAGCAACAAAAATCAAATTCACAGAACTTATGATCATAGGGAAAACAATGTAAATAACCATAGTTTTCGTTTCGGCTGCTTTGTCCTTCCATGGACAGAGTATTTTAAATTATGGGGACGAAATAGCGAAGTTTCAAAAAATATAACAAAAATTCGGGTTAAGACACCCCATAGATCCACCCATGCTTCCATACCTTTTCATGGTAAGCAAAGATCCGAATTAGAACGGCCCACATATCCGAGGTTAGGAGTGACAAATTGAGCATTGTTGATCCACTTATCTGCATATGGAATTTGATTCCTCAAAATATTGGATCCAATGAAATTAACCATACAAAATTAGCTATAAATAAAACATACTTACCTTAAGTAATATGGGGACTCCAGAGTAAAACAGAAACATAGCAACAGAAAATCCAACAAAAGGAAACGTCTGCAACAGAAAACAAGCGATGTTATCAGTTCAAGTTTTAGTGCAAATTAGAACTTACTGTTTCAGTAGCATAGATAGGGGGGGCAGTACCGCGCCTGCGGTCCAGTGAATAGATTTGAGTTCATCACGCTCGAGTATGATTCTGTGGCACAAGGTTAAAGAATTGCACTTAGAACTAGTAATTTTACGTGCCATTAGAACGAAGTGTTTAAACCAGTAAAAAGAACTGCAAGGCATGAAAAAAAGATACATTTGGCAAGCGCTGATAATTGCACCAAACAACCCCAAGAAAGCCATAAGCTCAACCCTATCTGCACTTTTAACAAAATATTCCTGCAAGAATTTTACTTTCAGACTCAGAAGCAAATGAAAAATAGTCAGCTGAATTTAAAAAGGCAAATTGGATTTTTTAGTCCCCAAACTATGCTTGTTTGGCCAATTTGGTCCTTTATTTATTTTTTTAATTAATTGGTCCCCAAACTATAGAATTTTGGATGAATTGATCCTTCTGTTAATTTTTTGGTAAGTCAACTGTTAGTCAACGATTTTTAAAGGGTATTTTCGGTATAATATTATTGAGGACCAAAACGTCCAAATAATAAAAAATTGAGGACCAATTTGGCCAATTTTTTTTTTTACTGATTTTTTTTTAATTTTACAAAATCGAAAAGTATTTAGTCGTTTTTTATTTTTTTAAGGACCAACGACGCTATTTTTAAATAAGTTGAAGACCAATCCCTATATTTTGGGATCATAATCTTCAAATTTTATAGCTCTGTTATCAAAATTTTCGAATATATTATTATGATAAAGAGAGATAAAAACGTAGAATATTTGATAATCAATGAATAAAACTATAGTAGATTTCCATTCAAAACATGTTTTCATTCTAATATGATTTATTCATTAATTTTTCATATATTTTATGTTTTAATTCCCTGTTTTCATAGCAATATTCGGAAAAAAATTATTTACGGAGTAATATATTTTATGTTTTAATCCATCGTTTTCATAGTAATATGATCCCCAAATATATTATAATTAACTGGAATGGTCCTCAACCTATTTAAAATTGGCATAATTGCTCCTTAAAAAAAAGCAAAATTATTAAAATATTTTTCGATTTTTGAAAAACTTAAAAAAATTAAAGAAAAAAAATTGGTCAAATTGGTCCTCAATCTTTCAATATTTGGACGTTTTGGTCCTCAATAATATTATACCGAAAATACCCTTTAAAATCGTTGACTAACAGTTGACTAACAAACAAATTAACAGAATGACCAATTCGTCCAAAATTCTATAGTTTGGGGACCAATTAACTAAAATAAATAAATAAGGGACCAAATTGGCTAAACACGCATAGTTTGGGGACTAAAAAATCCAATTTGCCATTTAAAAATGTGTTGAGTTGCAGAATCAACATTTGTGCCTAAAAAGCAATGAAATAGTGGAAGATAATGTATAGCACAAAAAGTACGGATAATTCAACGGAGTTGCAATACGTGTATAGCACAAAAAATCAGAAGAAGGAGCATTGTGAAAGATATTGATGAAGAAAAAACTTTCTGAATTCAGACATATCATTTATAAGAGATGTGAAGTCAAACAACGAAATAGTTGGCGCAAGCTAGCTACCTCGCTGACATTACTAACACCATAAAGTGTGGCACCAGCAATAACAAGCAAATCACCTTTGATGGGGTTGCTACCACCTGAAACAACAATAAGTATAAGATCACGGTTAGAAAGAATTAAAATAAGATGAGAGGAAAACAAACTAGGAAACAAGAAGATACCAACGGAAACTCTAATTCATGTTAGTTTCACTATTTTTTCTCTTTTCTACCACCAAAAAAGTGAGTGATACTAGAAAAGAAGTCGAGGTGGATTAACAGGGTTATGCTACTTATCTTCCCGAACTTGTAATTTCACTTTATGCATGCTACTTACTTGATCTATCGCCAGAATGGACATCTGAAAAAACAACCATTACGATACCAGCAACACAAATTACCACACCAACCAACTTCATGAATCTGTATTTCGTTTTCAAAAAGAACCATGTGAGGAATAGGACGCACGGTATTGTCCAACAGTCCAGCAGCATGACACTGGTAATTGATGTATACTGATATGCCTTCACAACTGTCATGTCAAAAGGCGCTCGGGTTTTATTCAACAAGCATGAAGAAGGATTATGCACTTCCACTCTAGTTCGTATAATCCCTAGTCTCAAAACACACCCCAAACAAGGAGAATATACCGGTAGGTACTTACCGAGAAAATTGGCTTCCACATCGACCGCTCCAAGCAAGATGTAGTAGTACCATCTTGCCTGCTTATAAGAAAGTTTATTCAGAACAAGCATATGGTTGTGAAATCATTATCTAGTATAAGATGCATGAATACAAGCTTCACTTCCGAAGTATATCCATAAAGGTACAGGTGAACATGCTCAACTGTTCAAATTTAGATTAAAATCTCCTAAAAAAACTCCTTTATCATTTAATACCTTTGCAAGTCATTCAGATTTATCTAGTTTGCTTCGGAGTGGTTACCATATTAAACGCATCACACGAACAAGTTCATATCAGCTTAGTTACATAGGTAGTATAAACACAAATGGAAATTATTCTCCATAAAATTATCTCTGCCGACATTTTCCTTTGGTAAAGGCTAACCATAAATATTTAGAGCAATTACATTAGCCAAGCAAGAATAACAAAAATATCATGAGTCACAAGCAGCTTCAACTGAAAGAGCAACTGATATACAATTTTAACTTGAAAAAGAATGTGTAAAGCCGAATAATAGCTGACCTTGAGAGGTTGCCTTCTATAGAGCATAATGCTTCCATACACCAATGCCAAGAGTACATAGTTCAAGAAAGACTGAGAAGTTGGTGCACTAATTCCTACACGAAAATTAGAATCTAAATCAAGCTAAAGGAACCAAGTTTTCTTCGTCGATACCAACATATACTGATTTCCAACACCCACTAAAATGTACAAAAGAAATGCTCAATCCTGATGTTATATATCCAACAAATGTAGTATCTACAACAATGGATCAAACTTGAGCCCACAACAAGACCAAGAAATCTAATAAAAATTACTCCCTCCGTCCCATTATTAATGTCCCACTTGCCTTTTTTGATTGTCCCATTATTTATGTCCTATACCAAATAAAGAAATAAATGAGTGGACCATAATCAATCTAAGCAAGTGAACCCCATCCATTTATACTTTTACACCACAACTTTACACCTTTACCTCCACTATCTTAATTACCGTGCTCAGTCTCAATGGGACATAAATAATGGGACGGAGGGAGTACTAAATTTGATCAAGATGACAGAATAATGACGTTATCATCACATAAAAATGGAAAAGAAAAAAAGGCAAAAAAACAACCTTTTTTTGAGAGTTCGGAAGATGAGAATCCAGTGGAAGTCACCAAAAGAGAAAGCAACTGTCCTAACCCAAGTCCCACCACTGTATTCTTTGCCCAAACCTCATCCAAATTCACCATGAAATTTAGGATTTTTTTTTTTTTTTTTGCTTCAAGAAACCATTAGAACTCACGAACTTAACTCAACGTATTCAGCTAAAAGAGGTAAAATTTTCCGAGTGAGTGAAACGAAATTATCGCCTGATTGATGAGAAAAGTGAAGTAGAAAAACTGAACGAGCTGTCACAAATTCCCAGATTTTTCCATTTTATTTCTACAATCACGAGTAAAGCTATTAAACTGTAGCTGGCTGGAATATAAATTGAAAATTAGCTCCAACGATTCTTGTTTCGATCGTTCGAACTTTACAGCAACCGAGCCCTAAATAAAGAATATAGTGGAAAAAGCATAAGAATCGGAAGAAAAAGAGGAGGCCTTACGATCACGAATTCACTCTCTTCAGCAATTAAACTTCCAAAATCGGGAAATCAAAATTTTCCACCAATCGAGTCAAAAAGAGGGAGAGAGGGCTTCCACCAGCTGCATAATGTGGAACTTTACGCCTTTTTAGTTGACATTTAGTTGCCATTTTTTTAATTATACGAGCAAGGAAAATCAAATGCTTTTTTTTTTATTTGTTTTTATTTACTTTAACATTATGTAAGCTTTCGTGTTCATCACTAATTACGCTTTATCCAAATTTCATTCATCTTTGACTTCACTATAAGCACATCGAGAGAGAGAGAGAGAGAGAGAGATCTGACCTCTTTTAGCCAATTCAGAAGAGGAGAATCCAGTTGAAGTGATGAGAAGAGAGAGAAGCTGGCCCAATCCGAGTGCCAGTAGCGTCTTCTTCTTCAAAATCTTGTCCAGATTCTCCTTTACGCTTCTCATTCTTCCCTTGCTATTCTTCTCACTTCTCTTATTCTCATTGGCTGAAAGAAACAACACCGCCAGCGATCATAGTAATCTTCAGCTTCCACGCCTCTTAACTTCCTGTCTTACATATAAAACATTGCGTACGAAACAATAATTTCGACACAAACAATCTTAGAACTCAAATAATTTGAGAGAGAAAGAGAGAGAGAGAGTAAGATATCAGTATTCACATACAAAACGTCTCTTAGAGATTGTAATATGCAAACATATATAGACAAATTATTATGTTAATTCACATTATTGTCAATTATAGTGGTGAAATCCATTTATTTAATAAACGGCAACAATAATAGAATAGCTTGAAGGACAATAATGAGACGCAGTGAGTATAATTTTAATTAAAAAAGAAAATTTGATTGGTTGAAAGTGATTGGGAAGTTGACCATGTAAAATCAAATCGGCCAAACTAGGAAATCAGAGTAAACGGAATGTCTTATAGATGGAATAAGAGAATAATTCATATAAAGACGGGATCTAATGTACGAATGAGGAATCATTTGAAAGTTTTCATTAATCGTTGAATTTTTTTACAGTAAGAGGAATTCAATGTATACGAAATATAGCTAGTCTTAGGACTTTACTCATATGTTTATGCACAAATTTAGACAGGTACGGGTCCAATATTAGATAGAGTTAAAAGATGACTAAATCTACAAATTTGCAACTTGAAAGAAAAGTCGTGTTTTGCAAATTTAGAGGTGCAAATCCACTAAATTCTCAAAGCATATACTCCCACCGTCCCACTCATCTTGTAATATTTGGGATTGAACGCGGAATTTAAAATAGTGGGATAAATGTGTAAAGTATTGGCGTAAAGTAAAAGATAACGGAGTCCACTTGTTTAGGATGATTGTGGTCCAATCATTTTTTTCTATTTTAGAAAATATTGCAAGATGAGTAAAATGTCCCAAAAAAGAAAATGTTGCAAGATGAGTGGGACGGAAATAGTAATTAAGATTCGGGTCAATAACATCTGTAGAAGCAGAATAAAGGGGGAAAAGAAAAATACAAACCTCATTGAAATAAAATAATATCTTGATTACAAAAAATGAATCAATACATAACTGAGCTACAACTCATCAATTTACATAATATCGTGTTTTAAGAATATATTGGGAATAAAGGCCTGCAGACAAACATGCGGCAGTAATCTCTCTATTATACTACCATCCATTGGTTGAGTTCCAAAACTATGCCAATGAAGAAGCACCAGTATAGAAACAGGAAGAAGAATAACAGCTAACCGTATTCCGTTGATGCTAATCGCGTTTTATTTTTCTAACAAGCATCGCATTATCTTCTGATCCGTGCTCTCCGATGGTCGTGCCAGAAGCACCAAAGAAGCAACCTGCAAGGAGATGTCGTTGAAAATTATATGAGTTTGGAAGGAGAAAGGAATGCATTTGTAGTTTGTCGAAACAGATATGGGAATATGGAAGGGAAACACAACTTCAGTAACAGAAAGCCAGTTTTCTCACTTTATAAAACAAAGTAGGATATTTTTTTCATATTTATCAACGTGACAAGTTAGACAATAAATCAAGATATGTATTTGCATGAGTTGGATTCAGTTATATAAAACATGTTTTCAACTGATCAACTGGCTACGAGAGCACGGACCCAACATATCAATGTAGATACACAGATCGAAATGTGGACAAGCATGATGTAATGCTATTTTGTCAACATACCGATGTATTAGCTTCAAGTGGGAAGAAGAGGTTGTCTTTCATCGGATCCCACACGGTGGGTAGACTGGAGAAAGCATGCGGAATTATGAGGAAACGTATGCTTTAGAAGAAAAGGTTAAGACGTGCAATTGTGCATAGAATAACAAAATGTACCTCTTCATTAGCTCCCACAGCCATATTAACGAACGATGACTCCCTTGACCTGAAGGATGAAGAATGTGATTAATCCGTCAAGAGGAAAAAAAGAAAAAAAAGCCAAAAAAATTAAGGGCAGAAAAATGTAACCTTCATAGCTAATAGAAATTAAGTAAACTAAGATTTAACAGCCAAGGCTGTTGTACCATTAAGGATTCATAACAGATCTATAAAACGGACAGTACATAACAAAACAGAATCTTCAAAAATTGCATGGATGTAAAATGCCCTCTGGAATTATATGTTTGAAGCATGCGAGTATCATTGAAGTAGAATTAATACCTATGATTATCTTGTACATCCATTCTTTCGACCACCCCATTTTGTGGTTCATCCTTGACTTTTGCAAGAGGTGAAAAGAACTGAGCAAAATAGTGCAAGAGATGAGTCTCAAAACATAAACATGAGCTAAAAAATGCACTTCAGTTAGTTAAGTACCTGATGCATTGAAATGAACACCACTGAAATCCCTAACATAAAGTTTATGGTCAAAGTATGGCCAAAAAGAGCAGCAGATGCAAATCCTGTAAATATCGTTGCAACAGTTGACGAATACTTCTTCAAAATTGTGTCTGCGAAAATGAAGATACACTTGCATCAGCATTTAGCAGAAGTTATTTAATACACTATCTATCATGTGAGAGGAGATAATCTGTTAAAATAAGCATAAAAAATATCTCACCAGCATACTTGAAGAAAAAGGAGGATAAAATTCCTTGAGCAGCGTTGTTACATATCAAAAGAATGGTAGCTTTTGAATGTCCTTCCAATATATTAAAACTGCTTGGACCTGAAACATTTATTGCAATAATATCTTAAAACACGGTCAATAAAATTTATCCCATCAACATCAAGCACAGTTTTCCTATGGATGATGTGATGAGAATAAAAAAATAAGGAACGCCTAAAATCAAATTATCATGTTCCAAACTATTTGAATAAGTCTTTTCTAAACAGGTTAGAGCTACTCTGAGTACTGATGCTGGGGAAGCTAGATTTTCACTGGTACCTTTATAAATGACAGTCCCAAGAATCCCAAGAAAGTTGAATATAGCTCCATATCCATATAAAAACAAATTCTGCAAATTCCATATAGTAATAGGCAGAGAAAAGAATTAGTCGGTAGAACCTCTATTGAAATCTCATTTGCATATGAGACATGAAAGTATAAACTAGCATACAGATACTACCACCAACGCTGTTATTAGCTAGTTAGATTTCATATAAATTATGAAAGTTGGAAACCAAAATAATTTCAATTATATAATCATGGAACGAAATAAAACCAACTTTATATTATTCTAGGACCAGTCATAAACATCTTAACTTGGAGAAGAATATTCTAACAATCCTAATGTGTCTCACCAGCCAAATAACCTCTGCCATAACAATTGTGGTACAACTTAGGCAGTAGATAATCAATATTTTCCACTTCAGAACCACTACTCTATTTGTCAGCTTGCATATGAATATTATGGAACTAGAATGTGGCTGAATACATGATAAAAGCAACACAAGTACGGTCCAGTTAGAAACAAACACTTAAATGACATGGAATACTATATCACCTGAAGATAAATGCTGGTGTCATATTGACTTTTCAGGGCATATTCATTGAAGACAGAGGCCATAGAAGGAATAGTCACCTGCATTCAAAAATCAAATGTGATTTATGCCTGCAGCAAATCAATAAAAAGTTTGGAAATGAAAAATGAAAAAAAAAAAAAGAAGAAGAAGAAGCAAGCAGAATAAGAATAAGAATAAGCCTGTTCTGTACATTCATACAACTCATAGATATTATCATCAACAAATACCCTGAATAACTTACAAATATCAGTGTGTACACATATGCACCAGTTGTGACGGTAAGACCCAAAGCAGTAGTACTGTCTGGCATGGATTTAAGTTGATTTATACTAATCCCGATCAGCAGCAAAGCAAGAGCCTCCCACTGTGCATTACAAGTTATTACCAAATGTTTGAGAAATAGGTTGTATTGGATCCTTGACTTACAACAAATTCATTAAATTATTGTTCCATGCATGTTCCATTAAATAGAAAACACTTTATTTTTCATAAACAAGATAATAATCTATTTGATTTATCTTAAAAGTGACTGAAAGTCTAAAACAAACCTGAATTATTGAAAAACGGCGTTTCATGACGATCTTTAGAAGTACAGCAATGACCAAAACCTTTAGATTGCTCAACATTTTCACTGTGGCGGGATTGAAGTATAGCTGAAAGAATAAGAAGAGAAAAATAAGAGCAATAGAAGCGTAGAGAAAGAAGCTTCAGCTACTACATCTTAGATCAACGAAGCAGTCATATGTATTATAAGTGCCCCCAAACAAGGACTTGACAAAATTATAATTTCATAAGAGTATCATTAAAGCTTTCCATCAATACTAAGACCTTGCATATGATATAAATGATATCTGCAGAAATGATGTGATATCAGCAGTAACGTGTTGAAAAATAACCTTGCCTTAAGAGAACATTAGATGATTAATCTCCCCTGCAGTGGGAGAGAACTAAAAGGCATAACAGCTGAAAACTAGATACCACCACATATTGCATATGGAGGGTACAGATATTTCAGACTAACATGTCCAGAGAAAGCATAAATACATGTGTGTGTGTGTGTGTGATACATGTCAGTCATTATGTTAGCAAATTACATGGGCATTCCCTTCAAGATTTCCTTAATAAAAAAATTAAAGAAAGCGATGGAAACCACTTCCTTAGCATTTTGTTGTATTAAGAATATAAGATCCTATACAATATTGGAGTTTCTCCAGAAACTAAGCACATTATGATACTTGTACACAATCTTCTTGATAATGAAACCTACTCTTAGAATTCTAACAGATGCGCAGAAGAAATATACAGGAAAGAGAGACTCAGTATACCATATAGTGGGCATGCAGACATACTTTAGAAAAATATTTTTACCATTCTAATGTAAACACGTCAAATGGAATTAAAAAATACTATTAAAAAGGTGGGCATTGAGAAGACAGCATCATTTTGGCCCCCAAACAAAACTAAGTTTACCTGCATGATAAACTTCAGGTAGTTATTTATAGCATAAAGTAGGGCTGGAACTGCAAGAAGTGTATTGCTACGAGCAGCCTGCAAATAACATCAGTGATAAACTTTTTAATGAGGATATTATGCGATGGAACTTTGACTTGCAGGTATAAAGAAGAGGTATAACTTTTCAGGAAGGTGAATAGAAACCTCATGATAATATAGGATGAAACGAAGAAAATGTATATGCCTTGTAAGCCAAGCCTCGTAAGGAAAAGAATGCTTAAAACTAATTAGAGAATGAGCCACGAAACATCTTGCTGAGAAAGAGATAAACTCTCGAGAAACAGAAGCATGACTAGCTGCTAGAGAATATTATAACAACTTGATAACAGTCAAGACATAAAGAACATTTCTGAGGGACCAAAATCAAAGTATTTATTGCTCTGAAAACTACTGTGTTGCAACAAGTAAGAGAATACATCCCTGGAATATTGCTGCACTTCATAAAAATTTCAAGCGTCTCAACAACAATGAAGATCATGAAAAAGACAAATACTGAAAGATATAAAATTATGAGGCAGACCGAAGACTAAAGCAACCCCAGTGACATGCTGAATAAGAAGAATACAACAATTAAAGAACATAACTTTTATAGTCATAAGAATTCTATTGTGAATAGTGCACCTGCATGAACGTTGAAAATGAGAGAAGCGGCTTTTCACCAACTTTTTGTCGCCTAGCCTGCAAGAAAAGATCCCAATCATAAATCTCGCAAGGCATAGATGGGATTTGGTTTTGGATGTTCACTGATGTATACACCCCTATAGATACTTTAGCAACTAAACAGCACAGTATATAAAGCTCATAGACTTTTCCATTAAATTCCAATTTTCTGTCCTTATCAGAAAAAAGTTCCATTTATCCATGTGCTAATACAATGCATAAAATCACATGCATGCAATCAAAAATTCAAAAGATGAAATCAATCGCATACATCAGTTCCAAGTGCATTCAATTTAAAATCTTCCAAATTTGTTATGGCATGCAAGCATACAGTACCCTATTTTAGTTGACTAGACAGCCTAATGTTCCTACCATATTCCACGCTTACAAGTGAAAACTGCTGGAACTCTAGCGACTCATTATGTTATATTTCAAAGATTTCCACACCTACGCCATAATAGATGATATCCCAGAAACATGAAACTCTTTGTTTTTCCCGTTTCTTTACTTTTCTAAGAGGTTTAGAGAATAATACCTGGAATAAAAGCATCGTAATCGCAAAAATAACTTTTGCAATCTCTGTCAAAAAGTTAACACTTATAGGGCTAAAATTGAAGTGGCCATCCACCTTCGACATATAAACCAAAATAGGCTGGAAAAGGAAAACAGACAAGACTCAGCAGAAATTATGAGAATCAGTGTAAGTGATATGTACCAAATCTACTGACTGAGCACAACTGCAATGTGCAGGTATTCTTTACAGTTTATTGCACATTTGCAAGTTAACCAAGAAGAAGAAGAACATATACAAGCATGTGTGCATTATGTAAGAGTATCTACATTGACCTAGTTACAGAATGGATGTGATCAGGGAATCAACAGAATTCAATCAAGCAGAACCCAAAATGAAATGAATCAATATACAAAATCTACTCTACACTTTAGAATTTTCATTTCCCTACAAGAATTGCCCCTAGCTAGATCAACTAAACCATGGAATTAGCTATACACTGAAAAATGACTAATGCTTCAGTGGAAAATCAATTTGGTAAAACTGCAAATGCATACCTGTAAACCAACAAGGACACAACCACCACCAACTAATAAGAAGTTAAGTGCTCGTAAAACTGCAAATGCATACCTGTAAACCAACAAGGACACAATCACCACCAACTAATAAGAAGTTAAGTGCCCGCTGCTTTGATGATAACTTGCTCCTGTGACGATCATAAGCTCGTGAAACAGCTTTAGTGGATGGATTAACTATTTTGGAATGACAGACACTGCATTCTATCATCCCGTTCTTCATTAGCCAACCTTCCAAGGCCGGCTATGATAGTTTAACCTGAATTACAAACCCATCAATCATTTCTGTGGTAAAAAAAAATCAGTATATCCCACACAATCAAACTTCTAATTGAACTCCAAATCCACAAAAGGTACACATCACCATAAAAGTATGCTACCCAATTCGAAGAATACATCAATAGAAACTCAAAGCAACATCAAAACCGCATTGGTCAAGCTCAACCACCTGGATACACACTAAGTAGAATTGCATACAACCAGATCTTATCATATAGAGTAAAAGTCCAAAATTCTTATCCGAAGGTAATACTTGCATTGACCTACATGATAAGGCACGTGATCTTACGCACGGAGATAGCGGATAACACCCTATAACTCATTAATAAAACAGGAGCAAATTCTATTACAAATTTGCAATCCAGTTTTTTCTGATTCAAATCAAACAGAAGTCCAACAGCATTGATGTAGGTTACGCGCGCTTGATCCATCAAAAGTGAGCTTTAGATCACGAAACTAATCATAATTAAAACACATAAAACACGTACCTGCGGTTACAACTACACGCCGATTCCGATTCGGCTGGAGATCAAATGATTGGCTGCTGCTAGATCTGACCGAGGCTCCGCCGACAGATCTAAACGCCGGAGAGGGGAAAAAAACCGCCGTATACGCCGAATTGCAGAGGATTGGATTTGCTGTCCTTTTGTGGAGATTCGTTGAAACAATAAGGAAAGGTGAAGAATGTTGCCGAAGAGGTTTTGATTCAAAGGTTTTCGGAGAAAGTCTGCCTTGCTTTTGGATCTACGTATGCGCAATTTTGTCACATTTAACTTAGGTGGTGGAAAGATGAAACTAGCAATTTAGTGCTAAAATTTGTTAACTAATTCAATTAGTTTACGGTTAATATATTTAATATACCGATAGTATATTAATTTATTCAACCAAATTCATATCTGTAAAAATATTAACTTGTATATTAATAGGGGTGCAAATTTGGTTAGGTCAAACAAAATTAAAAATTTGGTTTCTTATTTTGCAAAATCAAATACCAAATTAGGAACTTTATGTTACGTTCAGTTTTTAACTCAAAATATTCATTTTGGATTGGTTCGCTTTGGATTTAATCAAAATTATACGTGAAATGCAGTATACTATTGTCATTCTAAAAATCAAAGAACAACGATAAGCAAAGAAAACAAGTTATCACTGTAATTGAGCCGATGAAGTTCAATTTGTCCCACATTTTGGTAGAAGAAGTTAATAACTCAATACAAATTCGTTTGGTGCTGAATTAAGTTAGAGAGATTATTTGAAACTTAGATCCAATTACATGTATAATAAAATAAAATACCTAAGATTGTAGTCCAAGTTGTTATTATTATTATTTTTTTAATATCAATGTCAATACAATACTAGTTAAGATTTTAAATATATATATATATATATATATATATATATATATATATATATTCGGTTCGGTTATTCAATGGCTGAATTGAAAACAACCAATAAATTGAAATTTTATACCAAATTGAATTTTTTTGATTCTGTTTAAAAAACATGATCCGGTTGAATTTGGATAGTTAGCCGGTCCGGTACTAATATATGTCATTGTTTTTTATAGAAACAAACTGTATTAAAATCTGCATTTAGTAAATTCTACTAATATAATATAAAAAAAAAGTCCAGCGGAGATTGATTGTACATTTACCTGAATTTTCTTTAAATTAATTATTAAGAATTTGTTATTTATCTGTCATATAATTATAAATTCGCCTCCTAAATTACAAATTTCACTCTTCTCAAGTTGTTAATATACAGTTTGAAATTATATATCTCACCCTCTAATTCTGGTCTCTCATAGTAATATTGTTGGGTGATGATTCAGTCCTCAGCACGGTTTTACATAGTGGGAAATGATTCTATCTTCCGTACTGAAATGCACTGAGTAGGCTTAAACCCTGAGTGATCCCATGAAGATTTGAAGATCCCAAAACCCTATCTGATTGGTGAACCATTCCTTTGTAATTGTTTTTTTCTCTGAGGATTCAGACTCAGTAGACACTCTGCACTGGTTCAAAGGGTCGAGAGATTATCGCCCTCGGCACCGGATGTAGAAGACTCAGTATGTACTGGACTCAGCAGGAGCAAGATATCGAAAGACTCGGTGGGCCGAACTCGCCAGAGTAGTTCATCGAACTAAGAGCCGACCTTCGAGAGAGTAAATTCGGTACTCTCTACGGATCGGACTCGATGCCGGCAGCGCCTTTCGAACCGTCGATCTTTTGAACAACAATTAGCATAGTCAAATACGAGGAAGAGAGAAGTCGGCCTTCATTATGCCTCGAAGTCCGTTCTCGTCTCAACTACTCCGCAAAACCTCGGCAAATGACAAGCCAACACCTGTCCTTACCTGCTAAAGCTGCAAGTCAACAACTTTCCGAAAAAGGAGGGAAAGGACAATGTCACCTTTTTCAAAAGAGCCGTTAGCTACCAAAAGAGTGAGATAAAGGGATCATCGTCTCCAACGGATCTTTCCTAATCTCTTCTCTATAAATAGAGGGATGATTCAAGTTTTTTCAAGCATGCAGAGAGCCAAAAAGCAACGAACGAGCCAACACACTCTCGAGCAAGAAAACGGAAAAACGAGCAAAAACAGAATATCGCATAAGTCTTCCGCAAGAACTTAAAGAACATTCTCCGGCGAAAGACTTACCTTCTAGCTCTTAGGGAACCAAGCTAAACAGATATAAAAGCCTCTAGTATCCAAATCGACGATACACGAACTCAAAGCTACAACTCAGCTGTTCGTCGATCTAGAAGCCACTTTCTCGTTCCCTATCACTCTAACCCTAAGCTCAACTGAATTTATCCATAGCTTAGACGAAGGGGTTCACCTTTGAACCTTATCCTTATTGTAAAAGGACCCCTTCATAGTTGGAGAAGTTTGTCAAACACTTTAGTTTGATACCCGTTGTAACCGAGACTTGCTCAAGATAAATTCCAAGACGCGGCTTTGTCCCGTGTACAAGCCGACCGAGACTAACTCAGGATAATAAATAGCCTCCCGACCTTTCGGGACAGGTGGACGTAGGATCCCGTGCATCCGAACCACTTTAAAAATCTCCGTGTCTCTTATTTACCGTTGCATTGATTTTAACCGTTCATACCGAATATCATATCTTTAAAATCATTCAACTAAGTTTCAAAGATACTTATCTCGATTCACTCTTCCGAACCGAAACCGTTTTTAAGAAAACATTTTTCCACTCAACCGATTTGGGCCTACACATTTCCGCACCACCGAACTCCATCCGAAGATACCGAATTCCGACTTAGTCGGCCCAGCGCGATCTCAAAAGAGTCAATACCTCTTTGCCTTAACGCGATTCGGAAACGCCTATTTGGTCTGCCGAACTCTGTCAGACGGCACACTCCCCGAACCGGACTGTTCGTGTTACAAGTTGAGACCTAGGTTTTAGGTGTATTCACCCCCCCTCTACACCTAAACGTGCTCTCGGGACCAACAATTGGTATCAGAGCAGGAGTTCTATAAGACTCTTGTTATCTTGAAACTGGTCTACTTGAACGGATCCGGAAAATCGTTTTCACTGCATATCACTCTTCATTCATATCATTATTTAACATGTCTGATATGTCAGGAATAAGAATGGTACCTATGTTCTCAGTAGAGAACTATGGTGTATGGCGAGTCAGAATGGAGGCTCATCTGACTTCCCTCCACGACAGCTTGACCGAAGTACTTGAGGAAGGACCTATCGTTCCTATGATCGATAGTGTCGTGACTCGGGATCCAAAGAATGGAGGAGGAATGGTGACCGGGAAGAAGATTCCCAAGGACATAAGTCTCTTCATTCCTGAGGAGAAGAAACTTCACAATTTAGACCGAGTTGCCAGGAATGCCATACTAACCACTCTTAGTGATTCTTATCTCGGCAGGGTTCAGGAATGCAAGACAACAAAAGAGCTCTGGGATGCTCTAGCGCTACTGAGTCGGGGGACTCAGAAGATCAAAGCTAACAAACTTGCACTGGAACTCCAAAAACTGGAGAGTTTGTCTCTCATGCCTGGTGACAAAATAGAAGATCTAAATGTCAGATTTACGAATCTGATGAACTCCATCAACGGGCTGGGAAAGACATTCTCCAACCGAGAAATGAATCTCAAGATACTGAGGGCACTGCCAAATGGACATTGGACTCCTTTTGCCACCTTATTACGCCATTCTGATCTAGATATTGCTACTCCTGACCATATCTTTTCAGAACTTCAGGCAGAGGAATTCGAGTTTGACAGACCTCAACGGAAGCAGTGAGCTGAAGCTGACACCAAAATTGACCATGCTTTCAAAGCACCAGTCAGCACAGCATTTCCCGCGTCAAGCAAAACTGAACCTTCACTAACTGACATACAAGAAGGAAGTTTAGCTCAGAAGTACGCGTTACACGCTGTAAAATATCAGAAGGAGAAGGAGAGGCGCAGAAAAGTGACTAAAGCCTATCGAGAAACAAAAGGTAAGTCCGAATATACACCAAAACGCGCTCCTGACTCGAACACTTCTGAATACATGAAAAGAGATGACTTAGCACCTTCAAAAGAAAGCGAAAACAAAGAAGAAAGATTCATCGCTTGCTACAATCGCAAGAAGCCGTGACACTATCGCATGATTGTCCCGAGCTCGAAGTGCTGAACGGGCAAAGACGCAAAGCAAGGAGAGAGAAGTTTGCCAAGAAGAGACAAGCTTACATTGCTGGCAAACTCTCAGACGACTCAGAAGAAGTCGACTCCTTCATGGATTCATCAGATGATGAAACTGCTTTCATGGCTTTGGAGCTTGAAGCTGAAGGAAGTACTGAAAAGTGTCTGATGGCAGGAGAAGAAGATGAGGTGCACAAAGACCCATGGTACGTGGATAGCGGATGTTCAAGACACATGCCATACCAAAAGAGTCTACTGAAGAATTATATCCCTGAAGAAGGACCCAGAATCGAGTTTGGAGACAACGCTAAAGGCTACACAAGAGGATTTGGAACACTCAGCATTGGAACTGCCACAGTCCCTAGAGTATCATATGTTGAAGGACTTTAGCATAATCTTCTCTCTGTTAGTCAATTTTGAAATAACTCGAATAGAGTGATATTTGACGCTGGTTTCTATGATGTTATTGATAAATCCACAGGGAAAACAGTGTTATCAGGTTCGCGCAAGAAGAACATATATGTAGCTGACTGGAACTCAGCTGAACCTGAAGCTTGTCTGTTGGCGAAAAACGACAACCGAACGGGGTGGCTATGGCACGTAAGACTCGACCATCTCAACTTTAAGACGCTCAACAAACTTGCAAGAGACACTCTAGCAAGAGGACTGCCGAATGAAGTATTCAGCAAAGACACTCAGTGTGAAGCATGCTTGAAGGGAAAGCAAACAAGGAATCAAAATCCTCCTGTTCCATCTCCTTCCACTGATGGAATCCTTCAGCTGCTACATATGGATTTGTTCGGTCCAGTCTCTCCAGTGACGATCAGAGGCAAGAAATATGCTTTAGTGGTCATCGATGACTACTCGCGCTATACTTGGGTCATATTCATTGCTAACAAGTCTGACGTCAAAACAGAGTTACCAAGGCTTCTGAAAAGGCTCAGTGTCGAGAAGAACACCAAGATTATCAAAATCCGTTCCGACAGAGGAACCGAGTTCCTCAATTTTATGGTGGAGGAGTTCTTGCAAAACTGAAGGAATAAAGCATGAGACTTCACTGCACGCACACCTCAAAGAAATGGAGTTGCTTGAACGAAAGAACGTAACTCTAAAAGAGGCAGCCGTAACTCTACTCGCAGACTCAAGACTCCCAACCAAATTCTGGGCAGAAGCTACTGACACTGCATGTTACACTCAGAACCGATCTCTACTGACAAAGCAACAGAAGAAGACACCATATGAACTATGGAACGGCAGGAAACCTTCTCTATCCTATTTCCATATTTTTGGTTGTACGTGCTTTATCCACAATAATGGGAAAGATCAGCTGAAAACCTTTGATGGCAAGTCGATCGTGGAGTGTTCTTAGGATACTCCCTGTCGAGAAAAGCTTTCAGGGTATTCAACTATCGAACCATTTGCGTGGAGGAAAGCCCTCATATTGTTTTTAATGAGTTTGCTACTGAAGACAGGAGCAATAACTCTAATTCTGAATCTGAGGACACCAGTAGACAGCTACAGGATCTAAGCCTAAAAGATAAAGTCGAAAAGATCCAACTTTGTTGGGATGATGATTCGGATGAGGAAACCGAAGACAAGTTTATCGAATCTCAACCAGCCAGAAAACGTAGGCGAACAGTTGACTCTCACGAACGCAGTCAATCCCATGTAACTCAGGTCGATGAAGAAACCCTAGGAGGTAACCGAGACCACTACCGAGAATAACGACTCAGGGGGAACATCTAGTAATGTTCCTGAGCTGAATGCCCCTGAACCTGGTGACTCGGTAGATCATGCTCTCACTACCGAATTGCTTCAATTTCGTAATAGTACAACCGAAATGCCTAACTCACCTACTATCTCGTGTTGAACAAATTTCGGATGAAGAGTCGAAACATCGTAGATCGTGGCTAGACGCTCACACCGCCGATCTAATTATTGGAGATCCCTCGAGCAAGTGTAAAGACAAGATCCGGATTCTCACAAGGAGAAAGCGCATTATTTTCTTGCTTCTTGTCTACCGACGAACCTCGGACGATTGAGGATGCACTAAAAGATGCTGACTAGATCATAGCCATGCAGGAGGAGCTGAATCAGTTCACGAGAAACGAAGTTTGGGAGCTTGTTGATAAACCCCGGCATCAACATGTTATTGGAACTAAATGGGTCTTCAAGAACAAGCGAGATGAAAACAACGTCATAGTAAGGAACAAAGCAAGACTCGTGACAAAAGGCTACTGTCAAGCTGAGGGAATAGACTTCGATGAGACTTTCGCTCCAGTTGCAAGATTGGAGGCAATTAGACTATTCCTGGCCTACGCAACACATCAAAGATTCGATCTATCAAATAGATGTGAAGTCTCGCGTTCCCGAATGGCGTGCCGAAAGAAGAAGTCTATGTGGAACAACCGCCCGGCTTTCAAGGGGACATTAGGTTTATGGACTCGAAAGGCTCCGTATGGGTTAAAACAAGCACCCAAGGCTTGGTACGATACCCTATCTCGAGTTTCTTCTTCGTAAAGGTTTTCGAAAGGCACAAGAGACCGCACTCGCTCAAAGATTCGACCGGAAGACGATCTACTACTTGTGCAGATCTATGTGGATGACATCATCTTTGGATCAAAGAATGTTATCATGTGCCAACAATTTGAGAAAATGATGAAGGACAAGTTCGAGATGTCAATGATGGGAGAAATGAACTATTTCCTCGGTTTTCAAGTTAAGCAATCGAAAAGGGAACGTTCATCAACCAAGGCGTATACACTCGACCTCATCAAAAAATTCATTGCACATCCGAGCAAACCTATCAAGATCCCAATGAACACGAACATGAAAATCGATCTTGATAAGGAGGGAGTATCGGAGATCAAACCGAATTTCACGCTATAATTGGTTCTTTATTATATCTAACAGCCTACTCGCCCCGACATAACTTATGTTGTAGGTGTCTCGGCTCGATTTCAGGGCGAATCCCAAGCGTAGTCATATGGACTCAAAGAAAGAAGATTCTCTCGCTATCTCGGAGGAACACCCGACATGGGTTTATGGTATCCAATGATGATAATATAGAACTAACCGGTTATTCCGATGCCGACTATGCAGGATGTAGAATTAACCGAAAGTCAACTTCGGAACGTGTCGGTTCCTTGGCGAGCAAGCTAATTTCATGGTTCTCAAAGAAACAAAGACTCGCAGCCACGTCAACTACCGAACCCGAATACATGGTTGCCTGAAGTTGCCGCACCCAAATCCTTTGGCCGAGACAAGAAGCCTACGCGACTATGACGTCATTCGTAATGAAGTGCCGATTTTCTCGCGACGGCACGGTGCCATTGCAATCACTCGTAACCCCGTACTTCACACGAGATGCAAGCACGTGGACATCGACATCACTTCATTCGGGACCATGTCGAAAAGAAGGACATCGGGATGGAAAAGATCCATATTGATCGACAAAGGGCTGACATACTGACCAAGCCTCTAGCTGAAGCAAGATTCAGAGAACTTTCAGTAGAGCTAGGTCTGCTGGACCCTACCGACCCCGCCGGTAAGAAGAGGTTTCAGGAGAGGATCATTCAAGAAGGGGGAATGTTCGCTCTCGCATCGAATAGTTTCGCACATAGAGACTCAAAGAACCATCTACACGAGGTATCACCGACTACGATGTTCACCGACGAGGTTTGCGTTTCTCTACTCGGTAGTAACCAATAAAACAAGAATATGCATTTATTGTTCGTATTCAAAGATCGTATTAAATATCTTATGAATTGTCATTTAATATTAATGGCTTACATTTAATGCATGACATTCCATACATAAATTTGCTGAACTCTGCCACGCATTTAATGCATGTCGTATCATAGTTACTACTTAGGTATATTACAACTGGCTTTTGACTTAGGCGGCTATTTGATCATTACCTATATATGTCATCCTATCTTAACCGCACATCTCATACAAAGCAAATTTAAATTCAACCATAGATCGATAACTGTCCATCTTCTTCTTAGATATAAATATTCGATCGTATCTTTAAAACCGCCATTAGCATACTTAAATCTTTTCAACTTCGAAAAATCCGAGATCTCTCTAGCAACCCTACTTGCAAATCCTTTTATAAACACTCAGATTTTTCATTGGTATGATTGTATATCTGTTATAGTTTTATTCTATTATTTGTTCAGCATCGTCGTAATAACTACTTTATCAAACTCGATACCGACAACGTTTCTTGTAACGAATATAATGGCGGATACAGCCTCTCTCGTAATTGTCCCTAAAGACATGCAAGAGATCCTTGACAAAGACCGTGTTTGTGCGAACCGGCCATGGAATTTGATGCATGCGAGCCGGAGTATATGGAAGAGATATTCGCGGCCCTTCGTGAATCCGGATTGGAGGCGTTTCTCTCCAAGAAGCCCACCTTTTTCCTCCCAAGGCAAGTCGCCGAACTTTACCTCAACTCGACTCGCAGCGGGCGATATCATCGGAACATTCACCGTTCACATAATCGGTGAGGCTTCCATGAGGATAAAGAAGATGTCAGTGAGGGAAGCACTGAAGAGGAACTTCAACCTACCCTCGAAAGGAGTCAGCACCGTCGGGTATCCGGACGATCGGGTGGATGACTACCTTTCGCCTTCTCGCGGGAAGCCTACGGCCTTCGTAGCGGCCTTCCCAAACAACGCCATGCTTTGCCTCGGTCACAGGCACCGGCTTACATAGTCACTCAACTGCCGACGAGCCAAGCCGGCTCTTTCGATCGTGATCTAGGCCAAAGATTCAGCCGATGATGGTGATACATGATTGTGCCCGTATTAACCGGATCGAATTCTTCCTCCGAGAATTCATGGTTCAGGCTGCCAAGTTTGACAAAGCCTCATTCATACTGAGCGCTAAAGGAAAATTACTGTATGGGCTCAAGCTCTCGCAATAATTGAAGATTTCGCGGCGATGACCAGATCACCTTCCACGACAAGACTTATTTCAATGTGAAAAAGGTCGGGTTCCGTAACCGCACCGCAAAGACTTCAAAGAATAGGGTCGAACCCTCGCTCGCGAGACACCGCCTCGTAAGGCCACGCCCATGAAGAAGCGGTCTCCTCAAGCAAAATCTCCTAAGGCACCGACCAAACGTCCGAAGAAAACATTCACCGACGTGCCTACCGAATCGAGGCGACCGCCGAAGTTCCCGAGATCCCTATCGAACGCACACAACCACCGTAGGCCGGTTGATAAATCTGAGTCCTCTGAAAAGACTCACTCAGTGGAGAAGGCCGTCTCCACTGAACAAGCACAAGAAGTGGACCAAGGGGTTCAGACTGAAGAGGTCCAGAGTGGTGATTTGGAGACTATGGATGCCTCCCCTTGACATCCCTCCACTCGCCAGTTTGCTATCTGCTGAGAAACAGACGTCCGCCATAGACATTGAAGATTCAGAAACGGCGTCTGAGCAGGAATCGATCGGAATGGAAGCTTCAGCTCTCCGATCTCAAGCATTCCGAGAGATTACTGAACTCATACCGGAGATTACTGGCCATCCTGATCTGGTATCTCTTGCCAAGCAAGCCAGGCTCCACATGCTCCTAAGGTTTCGGGAGTGGCATCCTCGGCTCCGCCTCATCCTACACTACTCCCGCGACCGGCCACATAAGGAGGAGCAGTTCTTAAGGCAGCAAATAGGCTACTCCCAGCCTGCTGACCTTGGAACCTTCGACGATCTGAGGGCTGCAATATTGGCCCTACTGAATGATAGACAACAGGCAACTGGCTCTGCCCCCTGAGATGGGTCTGACCACGACGGTCAGGACCCACCCCATGATTCAGGCCCTGAGAAGCCGGATGAGGAAACTCACCAGGACGAGGATACAACTACTCAACCAGACCTACCACTGCGTATCCTTGCTCCTGTGAAGTCGGCGGCTGGTACTTAGTCCTCAGCAGAGTCTGCTCAGCTCTTGCTGGAGTCGACCTACGAAGTAGCGCCCAGCCCCAGAGGCCGACGCTCAAAGTCAGTGGTAAAGGCTCTCCGAAGCCAAGGCACTCAGAATCGTGCCTTTGCCAAGGCTGTCCACAAGACATGGAAGCACACTGCTCAGGCCACTAGTGCAGAGCTTCAGGGGCTGAAGAAATAATTGTCAAAATCAGTCGCCCCTGATGTCTCCTCCATCGTATCAAACGCACTGGCCCAGCAGAAAGCTGACTTTGCTCAGACTATTCCAGATTGGACAGGCTAAACTACTTGCTGAATTCAAGGCCTCTCAGTCCCTTCATACGGAGTCAGTCTCCACCTTATCTTAGGCCAATGAGCTCCGTCTCACATCTATTCAGAAGGCTCTGGAGAATTCGGTCAGTCTGAAGCTGAATGAGTTCAAGGCTGCAGCAGACACTTCTCACCAGAAATACAAAGATGAACTGATTAATGAGAAGAATGAGCTGCACGAGGAGCTGAACAAGATCCACACTCGACTTGATGAGTTGTCAGCATCCTACAAAAGCCTAAACACTAAGGTAACTGTTCCTAACCCGGCTCAATTTGCTGATGCCAAAAAGGGGGAAAAGAATAAGAAGCCTGAAAAGGAAAAGACACCTGAAAAGCACCATCAAGCAAGGGGGGAAGAGAAAACCCGTAAGGCTCGGAACAGGCACCAAAGTCTTCAAAGAAGACAAGGTCAGTGGCTGGAGCAAGCACTGAACCGACTGGTGAGGCCCAGGGTGTCTCTGTTGGAATCCCAGCAGGGACTGGCCCAAGTGGCTCAGGAACCGTAACACAAGCAACTCGTGCAACTCGGCACTCGTTGGATATGGTCAAAGAAATTGCTAAGTATGCTGAGGAGGATGAGTCTGAAGAGGAAGAGACACCTCTCCCACCTCCAGTAGAAGGCAAAGGCAAGAAAGCCTTGAAACTCCCGACTGAAGGAATAAAAGTGAAGGAATATGAAAGGAAGAAATCGATACCTCCTCCTTCGTATGTTGTCGTAGCTCTGATTGTTGCTCCCGTGTCAGATCTTCTGATCTGTGTCCCGGCCTTTTTCTTCCTCTGGGTGGTCAGAGAACTGAAGAAAATAAAAATATGTCTCTCTCAAAACTCGCGTGCGTGAGTTATGATTTTTTTTTGTATTCTGTTCTGAACAGAATACTAATATATATAGGCTTCAAAAGCCAATATAATATTAATATATTTGTAGCCCATTAATTTAATTATATTCCAATGGACTTCCACATAATTAGCCCATAATATAATTAATTAATTTACTGGGCTACTAATATTTATCAATTAATTGGCCCAACCAATTAATTCCAGATAAATAACATTATTAAATAATGTGAAAATACATTAATCCATTAATAATGATTTCTGAGAGACAATAAATTACTAGGCAACTAATTGGGCCAGATCAGGGATCCAATACAAGAAATAAAGCAGGGCCTCCAATTAATTAATTATCCATGCTCACCCGTGAGCAAAATTAATTAATTAACACGCATTCATTCCACTAGAGAATTCGTGCTGACTTACCCCTTTATCCCAATTTGAGCAAGGGCTTGTATTTTAGACTTAATCAATCTCCGTATTTAAGATAGAAATATCCGTTAATTAATTAAGCTCACTGACAGCTTAAATTAATTAATATCTTATATTCCTGAGTAGTACCACTCGATCTTATTAACACACCTGAACTTAATCAACCGGTCGGGTTTAGTGTGCTAATCCTTTCGAGTTCCTCAGGGGATATTATCAACTCATTTTACTAGGATACGGATGCAAGATATAGACAACCAGCCCGAGCCACAAATAACTACTAACACCCAAGATACGTAGATCCCGCCGCTCATTTGACGTTCACCATAGTAGGTCAAAGTGATAGATAGCCAAATGCACTCAGCTGAAGTCTTACCAAGCTTAAGATCAGCTAAGTCACCGAGATCTTGGTTCTCCACTAAGGTCAGTTAGGAGAACACATCTGTTGGATATGAGTCGGTAGATTGATACTCACTGCTTCTAGGGTTAAAAGAAATTGGGGAAATCATAGTAGTACTATGGAATTGAAGATCCCAAAACCGAGCCGATATCGGTAGATTAGTGTGTCGATAGGATTAGGCGATGTATAGGTTAGACTTGATGTAATGCTTATTATTTTGTCTAAGTCCTCGGACGGGGTAGTTGTTGAACCGATCTTCCGCCGAAGATACTTTTCGAACCCCACGTCATCGTGTAATCGCTTGCATTCTTCGTCGGCAGCCGATATCAAACTCGGTTGAAGATCCCGCATCAGCGACCGGACCTCGCAGAAGCATTCTCTACAAGCCGATGGTCATCGGTAGAAGAACCAAGGCAAGCAGTATACCTTCGCAATCGACCAACCGACTATCGAAGCTCACTTTATCGGTCGACGACTCACCGAAGAAGACAGACTTTCGAGCACCGTATCCGACGTAAAAGCGACCCAAAGACTTAAAGTCCCTTCAAATGTTCAGCGAAGACATACGAGGTAGTTTGAACGGTCAACTCGACACTCACCAACTACAAACCTCGACCAATGAGAAGCCGACAATGCTTACCTACTCTACACAAGAAAGTTGCTCTCATGAACAGCCGCATTAATCGCCCCGCCGCAACAAAGTTGAATAGTGGCCGTTTTCTTTGGACGCTTGTGACACGTGGCATCATCGTCTCCAACGGACATATGCCATAACTCACAACTATAAATAGAGAAGGATTTGAAGATTTCAAAAAGAGGAATATACGCGAAATCAAGGGAAATCATTCAAGCTCACAACGCTCTAGAACCTTCAAGCTTATCCAGAGACGAACTAGTTTTCATAGAACACTTCTTGTAGTTCATCTCTCTAGAGCACTTTGATCCCTTTCTTCTCTAGACTAAGCTCATTGCTAGATTCATAGCTTAGATCCGAAGGAGTTCACATTTAGTGAATTGTTCTTGTTGTAAGAACTCCTTCTCAGTTGGAGAATATTCCCTCCCTTCTAAACTTAGGTTTGGATTGTAAAGTCGCTAAGGACTATAACTTAGAGGGAACCGTCCAAAGGCACAGTATCCCCGCCGAGGCTTGCTCGGAATAATCAACAAGTTCTCCTCGCCTTGTTCGGGACCGTAGACGTAGGATCTTGCGTATCCGAACCACGTTAAATCGCTTGTGTTCATTTACCGTTTTATTGCATAGCATTCATCCGACTTGAAAATCATAAGCTTGCATAAAACGTATTTTATAAAGTGCACACCAAAAGATTTAACTTGCAAAAACGCATTTTCAAAAGAGACGACTCCGGGCCTAACACTTATCCGCACTACGCCTCCGACCGAGTTTCGTAACACCGACATCGGTCCGCAGAAGAGCTCGAAGCCGACTCACTTTGACCCCAAGTGATCGAAGGCTTACTTGGCACTCGTTCATCGATTGCAAACATCGCCTTCAGTGACCTTCACCGAGAAAAAGAAACGAGCTCGTGTGTATTCACCCCCCCCCCTCTACCCCCGACTTTTCGTCTCCGGACCAACAATTGGTATCGAGCACACGGTGTTCAACCGATCGCCGGTTACAAATACCGGTCCTCTCGAACCGATCCCGAAAACCGTTTTCACTGCATAAGCATCTTTTCAGCATCCTTATACTCTTACTCTTACAATGTCTGATATGTCAGGTATTAGGATGGTACCGATGTTCTCAATAGAGAACTACACGGTATGTCGCGTACGTATGGAGGCACACCTAACGTCACTCCACGACAGCATGTCAGATGTCCTAGAGTCAGGACCGATCATTCCCATGATCGACAGCGTAGTATTTGCTGCTGGAGGAGGCGTGGGAGCACAAACTGGTGCTTAGGTTCCCAAAGACAAATCTGCCTTCACGCCTGAAGAAAAGAAGTTGCACAACCTTGACCGAGTTGCACGTAATGCCATACTGACTACGCTTAGTGACTCACATCTCGGAAGGGTACAAGATTGCAAAACGGCGAAAGAGCTATGGGATGCCTTGGCTGTACTGAGCCATGGAACCCCTCAGATCAAAGAAAACAAGCTCGAGCTAGAGCTTCAGAAGTTCGACGCCTTTGCAATGGAGCTTCATCGAAACCATTGACGAGCTGAGTGTCAGATTCACCAATCAAGTCAATGTCATCAATGGGCTGGGGAGGTCGTTCACCAACAAGGAGATGAACACCAAGATCTTGAGAGCGTTGCCCCGACAGAAGTGGCTTCCATTTGCTACTTATTTACGTCGCTCTGATCTAAATGCTCTAACTCCTGATGTTATATTTTCAGAATTAAAATCGGAGGAATTCGAGCATAGCCTACCCCAAAAGTGCTTAAGCGCTCCAGCTGACACACAGTTCGACCACGCCTTCAAGGCAACAGTCAGCAATACCGGAGCCAAGCCTATTTCCTCGAGCAAAGCCGTGGCCACATCGCAGCAAAGTCTTCCGAGACTTCGGCCCCGACCGCCTAGCACCGATGGCTCTCAAATATCGAGGGAAAAGGAGAGAGTCGAAAAGCCGAGGAAATACAACCGAGATTCTTCCTCGTGTAAGAAAGACTATCATAAGAAAGAAGAATCTAATCCTTCTACCGAATGCGGGAAATCGGAGTCTCTGCCGGCATCCGTCTAAAGACTCACCGGTAAGAGCAGCAGTAACATCCACCTCGCTACAACCGCAAGAAGGAGGGACACTATCGCACGATTTTCCCCGAACTCTCACTGCTCAAAGAGCGTAACGGCAGCCAGGAGAAAGAAATTCGCCGAGAGACGGCGGGCCTATATAGCCGGAGAGATATCCGACAACTCAATTGAGGAGGATACATTCATGTATTCTTCTAAAGACGAAGCCGCGTTCGTCGCAGCTTGAGGTCGCAAAGACAGCTTCTCGATGAGTCGGCCAAATACATCGTCGATGGCCGGAGAAGAGGCCGAGGTAAATTCTAAACGCATTATTACCTCTTCTTCACACAAAGACACAAGACACGTGCTCTGGTCACGTATGATCCTCTAGATGTGGTACAAGCCTACGACGATCCGCTAGAGGAACAGTATTCAAATGAGCGAGAGTTCAAGCAGAACCATCCAGGAACTTGAACAGTAAAGGCCGAGAATCGAGACTTTCTTCGATTGTCGGGTCTCTACTCGAGTCAAGGGATCTAGTTGCGAGACTCAAGGAAGAGATTGAATCTCTTATGACTAAGTCTCGGCTTCAAGAGACTCGAGATCTCGGTCCGACCAAGGACAATTCCGAGAAAGAGACCGAAATAGCCAAGCTCGCCGAAGCTCACGGGACGTGCGGAACGACTATGACTCACTCGGAAGGAGTGACGAGGTCCGGAGAGGTTTGATGACCGAACAATACCCGGGAGCGAAGGAGAAGCTTGAAAGCATGCTTAGAGCACAACGGTCAACTTCCGTGAAAGAAGGCCTTGGCTATACCCACGAAGCTTCCACCTCCAAAAGCTCAAAGAACCCCGGGCCGATAGGTTCGTCGAGGAAAGGTGCAAGCCGCCGACACCACACCTCGGGCGAAAAACAAACAGAAAAATGATTACACCTCGGCCGAGTAGCAACAAGCAATGACCAAATGTTCCAGCCCCAGGACACCGCGATCAAATTCGGGGGGGAACCAAGAAGGTCGAGATGGGCGAACAGATACAAGGAGCCACCGTATGAGCACCCGGCTCGAGACGGCTCGTACTACTATGAGCCCGTGGGTCGGGAGAAGCGCTAAGACTCGAGAAGAAGAAAGCGCCCGAACCCAAAATTATCAGCCAAAAGTCGGTATCTCCAAGTCCCGTGGAGAAGAAAGCCGATAAGGTTCGAAGAAGAAGTCTGGAACTTCTAAGGTCCCGAGACAGATCCGGGTTTCAAATCACCCACTAACCCGTAAGGACCCAATCGAACCAAAGGGTACCTAAAAATGCCTCCGTTTTGCGGGTGCATAAGGACCCGTGGATAGTGGACGGCGGCCGCTCGAGACACATGACTTACCGTAAGAGCCCGGTGACCAACTACGTACAAGAAGATGGTCCCGCAATGAATTCGGTGACAACTCCAAAGGCTACACAAGGGGATACGGAACGCCGAACATTGGGACCGCCACGCCTTCAAGAGTAACATATGTTGAAGGACTTCAACATAATCTCCTTTCGATCGATCCAATTCTCGTGATAATCTTAACGAGTAATCTTTGACGCCGGTTTCGTGATATTGTTGACAAATCTACAGGGAAAACGAGTGTTATCAAGTTCGCGGAGGAAGAACATCTATGTTGCAAAATGGAATACCGCAGTAACCCGAGGCTTGCTTGCTCGCACGTGACTAAATCGGTGACAAGTCAGTCGGCTATGGCACAAGAGACTCACCACCTTGAACTTCAAGACCATGAACAAGCTTGTCAAGAACTCTAAAGTCGAGGGACTCGCCCAACGAATCGTTTATCAAAGACAAAAATTGTGAAGCGTGCACGAAGGGAAAGCAAACAAAGAGTAGCAATCCACCTATTCCGTCACCTTCCACCGATGGAATCCTTCACCGCTTCACATTGACTTATTCGGGCCGGTCTCTCCAGTGGACTATAAGCGGCAAGAAGTATGCCCTCGTCGTCATAGACGACTACTCGAGATATACTTGGGTCATCTTCATCGCCAACAAATCGATGTTCGGACCGAGTTACCTAATCTACCGAAGAAACTCGGTGTGGAAAAGAACATCAAGATTAAGAAGATACGCTCGGACGAGAGGAACATAGTTTCTAAACTCGGTAGTTAAGACATACTGCGATAAAGAGGGAATTCAAGCACGAGACATCAGGCGCGCACCCCTCGCCAGAACGGACTTGCCGAACGTAAGAACGGAACACTCAAAGAAGCGAGCAAGAACGCTCCTCGCAGATTCTCGGACTACCCTCAAAGTTTTGGGCCGATGCTACCGACACCGCCCGTTACACTCGAATCGCTCACTACCGACACAAAGAACACATGAAGACGCCTTACGAACCGTGGAAAGGGAGAATTCCTTCTATTTCTCATTTTCATGTTTTCGGCTGTCCTTGCTTTATCCACAACAATGGGAAAGATCAGTTGAAGGTCTTTGATAGCAAATCCGATCAAGGAGTATTCTTAGGATACTCCCGAGTCAAGAAAGCCTTCGGAGTTTTTAACTATCGAACTCTTTGCGTGGAGGAAAGCCCTCATGTTGTTTTTGATGAATTTGTTACTGAGAACAGGGAAAGTTACAAAGTCAAACACCGAGGATGTCGCAGCAAAGCTACAGGATCTCGGACTAAATGACAAAGCCGAAAAGATCCAAAGATTGTTGGGATGATGAGTCGAAGATGAAGAAATTCGGACTCAGCCAACATGCAATGTAGCTAACCTAGTTGATTCTATCGAACGGAATCAACAACAGGTAACTTCGGTCGATGAGGAAGCCCCCGTAGTAACCGAGACCTCTACCGAGAATATAAACTCGGGGGGAACGATTAATGTTCCCGAGCTAAATGCCCCCGAACCCGGAAACTCGGTAGATCCTAACCTTCTTACTGAATTACTACGGTCACAAAAACAAGATTACCGAAATGCCTAATACACCTACTGACCGTGCGAAGTAGTATCGAAGAAGAAGCCCGACTCAGGCGTTCGTGGCTCGATGCTCATTCTTCGATCTTATCATTGGAGATCCATCAAGCAACTATAAGGACGAGATCAAGATTAAGTCAAGGAGAAAGCTCACTTTACTCTTGTTTTCTCGTCTACGTAAGAACCTCGGTCGATAGAGGACGCACTTAAAGATGCTTGATCGGGTCATTGCTATGCAAGAAGAGCTCAACCAGTTCGTCGAAATGAAGTTTGGGGAGCTTGTCGACGGACCTGAGACATCAGCACGTGATTGGAACTAAGTGGGTCTTCAAGAACAAGCGAGATGAAAACAACGTCATTGTCGAAATAAAGCTCGACTAGTTGCTAAAGGATACAATCGGTAGAGGGAATTGACTTTGATGAAACATTTGCTCCGGGGCCGCGATTGGAAGCCATTCGTCTTTTCCTAGCTTATGCAACACATCGTGGGATTTAAGGTATATCGAGATGGATGTGAAGTCAGCTTTTCCGAACGGCGCATCAAGGAAGAAGTCTACGTGGAACAACCCCGGCTTTCGGCAGGGACATCGGTGTACATACTTAGGAAAGCTCAGTATGGGTTAAAACAAGCACCCGTGGCTTGGTATGATACCCTATCGACTTTCTACTTCGAAAGGTTTTCAAAAGGGGACGGTAGATCGCACCCTATTCAAGCATAAAGTCGAAGATGACATTCTACCGGTGCAAATCTACGTGGACGACATCATTTTCGGTACAGAAACGAAGTCATATGTCGGCAGCTTCGAGAAGATGATGAAGGAGAAATTCGAGATGTCCATGATGGGAGAGATGAATTATTTCCTTGGATTTCAAGTAAAACAATCGGCTAAAGGAATCTTCATCAATCAAGCCAAATACACTCGAGATCTTCTCAAAAGATTCGGCCGTGATTCCAAAGAAACCAGCTCAAGATCCCCATGAACACGAACTTTAAAATCGATCTAGACAAAGAGGGAGCTTCGTTAACTCTACCGATTATAGAGCTATTATTAGTTATTTACTTTATTTAACAACTAGCCGACTCCGACATAACTTATGCTGTAGGTGTATGCGCAAGATTTCAGGCAATTCCAAATAAGTCATCTAGACTCGGCCAAGAAGATTCTCGCGATATCTAAGAGGAACACCCGATGTCGTGGGTTATGGTATCCTGCCGATGATAATCTAATACCGACGAAGTTATTCTCGATGCCGATTATGCACGATGCAGGATAGATTGAAAATCAACTTCCGGAACATGTCGGTTCCTAGGCGGCAAAGTCGATATCGTGGTTTTCAAAGAAACATCACTCGAGTAGCTACGTCCACTACCGAAGCCGAGTACATGGCTGCAGGAAGTTGCTTGTGCCCGAATCCTTTGGCTTCGACAACAACCGAGAGATTATGGTATAACTCGGGATGAAGTGCCCATCTACCGTGACTCCACCAAGGTCAATAGCTATAACTCGTAACCCGGTTCTACATACCGTATGCAAGCACGTGGATATCCGACACCACTTCATCAGAGACCATGTCGAAAAGAAGGACATCAGGATGGAGAAAATCCATACTGACAAGCAAAGGGCATATATACAGACCAAACCACTAGCTGAGAACAAGTTTCGAGAACTATCGGTTGAGCTAGGTCCGCTAGATCCTACCGAGACAAGTCGAGAGAAGCCGACTACCGATAATGATATACTTAGCAACAATTGGTATCGGTATGGAATCGCACGACAGTCGAAAACTTAGTGCGATGACTCGGTTGGGAGATGCACACTGTACAAGCAAGGGGGAACATGGTCATCAGCACAACCATCCTCCTGATAAATGATGGTAACCAGCTGATAAGTTCAGCTGAAGAGGTTTGCGTAGTATCGTTACTTAATTTGTTCAGAAGCATGCCGCATTTAATGCATCAGTCACTTACATTCAGTTGCTAAGGAGCATTTATTCCTTGCCATTTATTATGTTTAAGGTTTGAGGAAAGGTCAGCAGGACTCCTCGCCTGCGTAATTAATGCTCTCTGTCGCGCATTTAATGCATGTCTTCTCCATTAGCTTTATTACGTATATCTATATTTTTGGCGGCTATTGTAATCATTCCTTTATAACATTTAATCTTAGCCGCCCCTTGATTTTGAAAGATTAAATTTGAACCGTGCGATTCAAACTGAAGATCAAACTTAATATACAAAATCTTTCATCTTCTATCAACTCCTCACTTTTCGCCATTTTTCATATTCTCAAGAGCTTATCTCGCAACTTTGTTTTCTTATCCAAATCTCTTAAACAACTTTGCTTTCGCATCTCTTAAAGCTCTTATACACGGTAATGTCAGATATCTGCTAGCAACTACTAACTTACTCTATTTTCAAGTGCTAATATGTTGTTTTGCAGATTTCAATGGCGAACGTTCAAACACCAGACAACATTGAGGAGATTGTAGCCTCCAGGATTCTGTTTGAACCTACTTTGGCCTTCCGCCAAGTGGAGATCTCTTTCCTTGAACCCGTGTTTGACGCTTTGGAGCGTTCGGGGTTGGAGATGCTTGGTTTCGAAGCACCCCGTGCTTATCTCCCTCGGCAATTCGCCGAAGTTTATTTCAACTGGAAATCTCTAGCGTCGGGAGGAGAGGAATCGTCCTTCTCTTATCAGAAGGAAGTCGATCAAGATGAGTGGGAGTCAGCTGTTCTTACCTTCGATATTCAAGATGCTCTAGCTCTTTCATTCGATCTTCCCAACTCCGGCATTTCTCCGATTGGATACAAGGAGAAGGAGATCAACGCATATGTGCAGAAATTTTGTGGATGCAAGGATGTGGCGTTCAAAACAGCTCTACCGAGGAATATGTTGCTACCTCAGTACAGAGGTCTAGCTTACGTGGTATCGCACATTCTGACAAGTTCAGCTGGATCATATGATCAACTGTCCAAACCAAGGATTCAGTGATGATGGCAATAGACGATGGGGTTGAAGTGAACTCGGGCCGAGTATTATACTACTCGAGATGAAGGCACGGGCTCGATAAGTTCACCACATTACCCACTGGCGAGAGGAGGATAGCTAGTGTGGGTAAACTTCTATTCGGAACAAAGATGTCTGTTCTGATAGAATGCATGGTTCAGAGGAACTCAGCTGTTGAGAACTCAGCCTTTGAGGACTCCAAGTACTTTGACAAGAAATCTATCAAATTCCGGGACGAAGGCCGGAGCCGAGAAATCCATAGGCAAGGGGCCGCCCGAGCCTAAGAGAGCGACGCGGCCCCTGCCCCCATCGGTACAAGTGCCAAAGAAGAGGAGATTGGCCAAGACTCGACCCGCCGAGGTCATCGTTGCTCGCCCGCCGGCCATACTAGCGTCAACTCCTGCTTCACCTCCTCCTGAGCAGATCCAGGATTCAGATACTGGAATAGAAGGAGCTACTCTGAAGGTAAAGTTCCAGATAATCAGCTCCGAGGAAACCCAGTCGGCAGCCAGAATGCCGACCGAGGAGCCATCTCGCCGAGTGGAACACCACCGATTCCACTCGTGCCCGTGCTACGGTCTGAAATTCACGAGCCGATACCCAAAATCGCCGGGCACGCGGACTTGATAGAGATTGCCATCGTGGCACGCGCTCATATGCTACCGAGATTCTCGCACCGGGACATTCTCATAGACTTTTCAAAGAATCGCTCGGGAACCGAGTTGTTGGCCGAGGAGCAAGAACTCGCAGAATGCCATAGGCTTTGGCGAGCCCGCCGATCCGGGTTGTTTTGAAGATTTACGAGCTGCTATGCTCTACTTGCTAAGCCGAGAGGAATCGGCTCCGTGCAACACTCCCACGCCCCCTTCTCCTCCTGCTGATAAGGGAGATGATGATGATCAGGAGAAGGACGAGGCATCCAAGGATGCAGAAATGGGAGATTCTGCTGAGGGACAAACTTCCCGTGAGAAGAGCCCATCACCACCACCTGCTACATCTGGTGAGGCTCCTAATGCCCCTAAGTACTCAAGGGAGCAACTTCTCACGTTCTCTGAAAAGAAGCTCGGAACAAGTTCCTATCAGATACAACCAATAGGTTCCGTGTCCTCAAAAGGCAGTCAACAAGGCGATCAGACGCCAAGGAGAGAAAAATCGCCTTCTCGCCAAAGATGTACACATTAAATGGGAGAAGTATACAAAGGCGCAGACTGAACGCCTGAACAAACTTTCTCCCGACATCTTCAAACCACAAGAGGCTCCTTCTCAGCCTGATCCGAAGAAGATGATCGAGCAGGCTCTAGCTGCCCAAAAAATTGATTTGCAAGCTCAGAGTCAGCAGCTTCTTGAAGCTCAGCGCCTATCTTTCTCACAAGAGCTGACTCTGGCCCTCGCAAGCATTCAAGCTCAGATGGATGAGCGTAATAAGCTGGCTACCACCTCTCTCCAAACAGCCATTAAACAACAAGCTGAGGCTCTCAAGACGATTCAGAAAGAGATGAGCGAATCCCATGATGCAGCTCTGCTGCACCTTCGCAAAGAATCAGCCGCTCAGCTACTGAAATTCAGGCAAGAACAAGAATTGGACTGGCATGGCTACACCAGTGTGGTGTCTGACTTCGATACGACTGTTCATGAAGTCAAAGTTTCTATTGCCAAAGTGGCTGAAGAAGTGAAAGCACTCCGTACCTCCCTTGGACTTATTGCTGATGCCAAAAAGGGGGAAGGTAGTAAGGGGGAAGGTAGTAAGGGAGAAGGAAGTGAGAGAGTGATGGGGACGGTGATGTACCGCTTCTTAGCGTAAAGGTACGTAAGGAAGGACCCTCACGGACTCAAAGGGAAAAAGCACAAGGAGGAAGGACCCTCTACTCGAACCGAAGAAGTCTCGGTCGCTCGGGCAAAAGACAATACCGACGAGGTACTTCTCCTTGAATTTCCATTACAAGCCACCCCCATCTCCTCTTCTCGCCGCACATATACAAGAGATCGCTCGGTTCTTAGATGAGCCAAGAGAAGAAGAAGAGTCACAACAGCGCCGCAGAGGCCGGGAAGGAGATCGCATCGAATCTCCTCCTTCCTCCCCGGTCCGAAAATTTAAATCAAAAGCGGAGCAGGAGGCATTCGACCTCGAGTCGCCCAACAAATGCAGGACAAACTTGATCATGAGCGAAGATTAGAAGAAGCAATCGAGGCGACCAAAAAAGCCTAAGGGCAAGGCTATAAGAGGCGAGAGGTAAGAAGAAGGCAATCGGGACAGCTTGAAGAGCGAAGAAGAAAGCTCAAGAAGAATTCGCCAAGGCTTCTTCAATCGATACCCCGCCATCGCGCAGAGTCAACCCTCCACGACTCATACGCCCGCGCGGATAGCGTAAGATCAAACAATGTGGGAGGCGGTGCTCGCCGGACTATCTAGCGACATGGAGACAAGAGAGCAGCCGCGCTCCGAGAAAAGAAAAGGATGGCCGATCCGGAGAAAGTGCGAAGATTATCCTTTAAACCAAGAATGATCCGAGAAGGCGGATCCCGAGAGGATCTAAGTTCATCGGGGCCCCCACATCAAGCAACAACCGATTCAAAGATGTGGATAAGTGGGTGCCGGCTGATATGAATGAACATTGGGAGAGATTGAAAGAAGTTTTTATCAAAGGCTACTACGTATGGCGCATTTACCCACTCGACGGCTCAGCCGATCAGCTCTTTGAGGAGTTGATTACGAGATTTGATGTTGAATTCGGTGAACGGCTGAAGCAAGTCATGGAATCACGAATATAACCTTCCGTGCCCCGCCTTTCCGACGTATTCCACCGCCGAGACTTGCTAATGGACTGCTGAGCACTAAGGACATAGAAAGAGAAGTGGAGGAAGCCGCCTACAGTTTGAGCCTGCTCCCTGAAAGGCCAGATGATAACTTGGAGATCCAGGAGATTCGAGCTAGAGTGTATAAATACTATTACATGGATCGTCCCGAGGAGAAATCCACTGACTTCAAGAAGAAGACGCAGAAGTGCAAGAAGCAGCATCAGTGATTTTCTCCTTCTCATCTTTTGTAATAGCATTAGGAACTCGTAATTCTTGATATATATATCGGTTCCTCCGCTTGCTAGACAATTACTCATTGTCTTTCAGCCTTTTTACTTTGTGTTTACACAACCGATCACTAAGTGATCCGACACACACTCACATCGGTTTCTCGATCTTGCCATTCTCTCGCCCGCCGAAGTTCGTTTATGATTATCGGTTTTCCTCGACGTTTGAAGGGGGAAATTGTTGTCGATAGGACAAGATCTTTGATAGATGTTAGAGTATAGAGGTTTTGGCATCATCAATTAGGGGGAAATTGTTGGATATGAGTCGGTAGATTGATACTCGGTTGTTCTAGGGTTAAAAGAAATTGGGGGAAATCATAGTAGTACTATGGAATTGAAGATCCCAAAACCGAGCCGATATCGGTAGATTAGTGTGTCGATAGGATTAGCCGATGTATAGGTTAGACTTGATGTAATGCTTATTATTTTGTCTAAGTCCCGTACGGGGTAGTTGTTGAACCGATCTTCTGCCGAAGATACTTTTCGAACCCCACGTCATCGGTGTAATCGCTTGCATTCTTCGTCGCCACCGATATCAAACTCGGTTGAAGATCCCGCATCAGTGACCGGACCTCGTAGAAGCATTCTCTACAAGCCGATGGTCATCGGTAGAAGAACCAAGGTGCAAGCGGTATACCTTCGCAGCCGACCAACCGACTATCGAAGCTCACTTTATCGGCCGACGACTCACCGAAGAAGACAGAACTTTCGAGTACAGTATCCGACGTAAAGCGCCCCAAAGACTTAAAGTCCCTTCAAATGTTCGGCGAAGACATACGAGGTAGTTTGAACGGTCAACTCGACACTCACCAACTACAAACCTCGACCAATGAGAAGCCGACAACGCTTACCTACTCTACACAAAAAGTTGCTCTCATGAACAGAGCATTAATCGCCCCGCCGCAACAAAGTTGAATAGTTGCCATTTTCTTTGGACGCTTGTGACACGTGGCATCGTCGTCTCCAACGGACATATGCCACAACTCACAACTATAAATAGAGAAGGATTTGAAGATTTCAAAAAGAGGAATATACGCGAAATCAAGGGAAATCATTCAAGCTCACAACGCTCTAGAACCTTCAAGCTTATCCGGAGACGAACTAGTTTTCATAGAACACTTCTTGTAGTTCATCTCTCTAGAGCACTTTGATCCCTTTCTTCTCTAGACTAAGCTCATTGCTAGATTCATAGCTTAGATCCGAAGGAGTTCACATTTAGTGAATTGTTCTTGTTGTAAGAACTCCTTCTCAGTTGGAGAATATTCCCTCCCTTCTAAACTTAGGTTTGGATTGTAAAGTCGCTAAGGACTATAACTTAGAGGGAACCGTCCAGGTGCACAAGATCCCCGCCGAGGCTTGCTCGGAATAATCAACAAGTTCTCTCGCCTTGTTCAGGACCGTGGACGTAGGATCTTGCGTATCCGAACCACGTTAAATCGCTTGTGTTCATTTACTGTTTTATTGCATAGCATTCAACTGACTTGAAAATCATAAGCTTGCATAAAACGTATTTTATAAAGTGCACAGCCAAAAGATTTAACTTGCAAAAACGCGTTTTCAAAAGAGACGACTCCGGGCCTAACACTTATCCGCACTACAGTCTCCGACTGAGTTTCATAATACTGACATCAGTCAGTAGAAGAGCTCAGAAGCTGACTCACTTTGACCCCAGTGATCGAAGGCTTACTTGGCACTGTTCATCAGTTGCAAACATCAGCTTCAGCTGACCTTCACTGAGAAAAAGAAACAGAGCTCAGGTGTATTCACCCCCCCCCCCTCTACACCTGACTTTTCGTCTCCGGACCAACAACATCTCACTGTGATCCTTCAATACACCACCTTAAGTGTACCAGTAAAGACAAGCAGCTAAGACAAGCCACTTCTTATCTAAACTGCAGCTTAAACCGACAACTTCATCCTTAAGTTGTCTCAGCTGTGTTAACTGTTTATATCTTGTCAGTTCAACCAATTTGTGTTGTCTTCTGTGATACCCGACACACCACACAAATCTAACTTTTATACAAGATAAAGGATAACATGTGCAAATATACATATTTATCAGATAGGAGAATAAAACAGTGGTAAGGACAAAAACACATTGTATACAAGCATAAAAGTGCTTCCAGTATACAAAATCCCAACACCGACCCCTCCCTCCAAGAAACTGAAGAGATATATAAGTAAGGAGGAGGAGGCTCAGATCGCAGCTAATGAAAAGCTAGCCAGGGAGATAGCAGAAGCTGAAGCAGCGAATAAGCCTAAGGCCAAAACCACAACCGCCAAAACTAAGGCTCCGCTCGTGGAGGAAAGAAGAAAGCTCTGCTAGGTGCCTCCCGTAAAACCGGTACTTCAGGATGATGAAGACAGGGAGCAAAGAACAACAACGAAAAGTATCGAGAAGCGTGGTACATCTAAAGACAAATCTAGTACCCTGCCGACTCGAAGAACAGTCATCTCAGAAGCTCTCATACACAAGATCAAAAGAACAAGATGCCGAGATCGAGGCCATCTTTGCTCAGAGGATCGGTATCTTTACCAGAGGAGAAGAGGCGAGACAAATAGAAGCTGCCAGACATAGGATTCATATGGCCGACTTAGAGGCACTCAGAATCCGCACTGAACAAGAGGTCAGACCGAGAGTACCTTCCAAAGCCGATATTCCATACAAATACGTAGGTTCGGGAAGCCAACGAACATGAAGATTCGGAGATGGGCTAGGACGGATGAGTGGATTCCTCGCTCGGTTCACTCGTGAGATGGGAATCACGTAAAAATAGAATTCATCAAGAGGAATTATTTTTGGAATTTTTGGTCAGATAAGACAAAGGCTGATGCCTACGTGGAATGGATGATGATCACTGAACCGGACTTATATCCCGACATGGAAAATGCTGTAAGAGCAAACATTGAAGTCAAGGTTCCCGAACCTGCACTCGCCACCACCAAGAAGACTTGATGATTCTATTCACTTTGGAGTGATAGAGAAGGAAGTGAAGGATGCTGCTGCACTCAAAGGACTTGAAGAAGATGAGCCAGCAGACTTCACTGAGTATCTGAAGCTGAGGAAGTACACCTACAGAATGTATGGACTGCCCCTTCCCGAGACTCAATCGCAAAATTTCATGGACATGATCAAGCAGTACAAGCGTTCATAGTTCTTAGACTTTTCTTGTACTTTCCTAGCTTAGCAAGAGATGTATCTGTACTGAACTTTCTTTATCTGATATACATATCTCTTTCTTTGGCTTTGACAATACCTTATTGTCTCTATAAGCCATGTTCTGTTTTTATGCTTAACACTCAGAATCACTGAAGTAATTACTGACACACACTCACTTGTTGATCTTTTATCAATAGCTGCTGAGATTCTGTTAGACTAGCTGATATGTTATAGAGGGAAATTGTTTCCTTGTAATAAGGGAAATTGTTAAGACAGGGTTATGCTTAATCTTTTTATTCTGACTCCCTGCTCTGCTCCCTTCAGTAGTCTAGAACTTGCAGAACAACTCCACTGATTCTTCTTGTAATATTGTAAGGAGCTCTGTTTCTGTATAAGTTTAGTGCTTTGATAGCATAGATAGTGTTAGATTTTTTTTAGATAGTGTTAGGTTTTGGCATCATCAAATAGGGGGAAATTGTTGGGTGATGATTCAGTCCTCAGCACGGTTTTACATAGTGGGAAATGATTCTATCTTCCGTACTGAAATGCACTGAGTAGGCTTATACCCTGAGTGATCCCATGAAGATTTGAAGATCCCAAAACCCTATCTGATTGGTGAACCATTCCTTTGTAATTGTTTTTGTCTCTGAGGATTCAGACTCAGTGACACTCTGCACTGGTTCAGGCGGTCAGTAGATTATCAGCCTCAGCACCGGATGTAGAAGACTCAGTATGTACTGGACTCAGCAGGAGCAAGATATCGAAAGACTCAGTGAACCGAACTCGGCAGAGTAGTTCATCGAACTAAGAGCCGACCTTCGCAGAGTAAATTCAGTACTCTCTACAGGATCAGACTCAGTAACGGCAGACAGTCTTCTGAACTGCCAGATCTTTTGAACAACAATTAGCATAGTCAAATACGAGGAAGAGAGAAGTTAGCTTCATTATGCCTCGAAGTCTGTTCTGTCTCAACTACTCTGCAAAACCTTGGCAAATGACAAGCCAACACCTGTCCTTACCTGCTAAAGCTGCAAGTCAACAACTTTCCGGAAAAGGAGGGAAAGGACAATGTCACCTTTTTCAAAAGAGTCGTTAGCTACCAAAAGAGTGAGATAAAGGGATCATCGTCTCCAACGGATCATTCCTAATCTCTTCTCTATAAATAGAGGGATGATTCAAGTTTTTTCAAGCATGCAGAGAGCCAAAAAGCAACGAACGAGCCAACACACTCTCGAGCAAGAAAACGGAAAAACGAGCAAAAACAGAATATCGCATAAGTCTTCCGCAAGAACTTAAAGAACATTCTCCGGCGAAAGACTACCTTCTAGCTCTTAGGGAACCAAGCTAAACAGATATAAAAGCCTCTAGTATCCAAATCGACGATACACGGACTCAAAGCTACAACTCAGCTGTTCGTCGATCTCGAAGCCACTTTCTCGTTCCCTATCCCTCTAACCCTAAGCTCAACTGAATTTATCCATAGCTTAGACGAAGGGGTTCACCTTTGAACCTTATCCTTATTGTAAAAGGACCCCTTCATAGTTGGAGAAGTTTGTCAAACACTTTAGTTTGATACCCGTTGTAAACTGAGACTTGCTCAGTATAAATTCCAAGACGCGGCTTTGTCCTGTGTACAAGCTAACTGAGACTAACTCAGGATAATAAATAGCCTCCTGACCTTTCGGGACAGTGGACGTAGGATCCTGTGCATCCGAACCACTTTAAAAATCTTTGTGTCTCTTATTTACTGTTGCATTGATTTTAACTGTTCATACTGAATATCATATCTTTAAAATCATTCAACTAAGTTTTAGCATACTTATCTGATTCACTCTTCTGAACTGAAACTGTTTTTAAGAAAACGTTTTTCCACTCAACTGATTTGGGCCTACACATTTCCGCACCACTGAACTCCATCTGAAGATACTGAATTCTGACTTAGTCAGCTAGCAGATCTCAAAAGAGTCAGTACCTCTTTGCCTTAACGCGATTCAGAACAGCTATTTGATCTGCTGAACTCTTTCAGTACGGCACACTCCTGAACGGGACTGTTCGTGTTACAAGTTGAGAAATAGATTTTAGGTGTATTCACCCCCCCTCTACACCTAAACGTGCTCTCGGGACCAACAAATATGATTTATTGCTTTATACCAAAGACATTCATAATAGTATGATTTATGGTATGTCATGTAAGTGGAGTTTGTTTTACGTATGAATTTTTTATATTATTCGATTTGGTAGCTTTTTGGTTGGAACGTGGCCATCGCTAACTTACGTAAGACAGTATATTCCATTAACAAGCATATTCCACTAAATATAATGTTAATGAAACATTTTTTTAAAAATGTAACTATAAAGAAAAACATTTTTCTCAGGAAAAAAATAAAGCAAAGTTGTCTGAAATTACAATTTTATGAAACTTCCTATAATTAAAAATGTGAAGAATACATCTGGAAATAATAATAGCAATTTTTTCTTTGTCATAATCCTAAATATAAATATTAAAGCAAAACAACACCAGAAATATAGTAATAAGTATATTTATGTTATATTATATTATATCTATACATAAAATATTGCTCCCTCCGTCTCATTAAAAGTCACGCCTTTATTTTCGAGATGGGATTTAAGAAAATAATGTTATGTAATATATATATATTATTTAACTTTTGATAGTTAAATATATTATACATAATTTTTATCATTTTAGAAAATATGTCATTTATATTAACATGTTCTGACAAAGAAACATGTTGCTTTAAAGAGGACGAAGGGAGTACAATTCTACATTTATGGATGAAAAGTATATTTTAGTCATCATTTTGTTTATGATTAAGTTCTATTATCAAATCACAATCACGTGGATGCCAACAACTATAATATAGAATTACTACAAGTAAAGTTTAAGTAATAATCAGCCTGCCATAGTGCCATGTCAGCATGGTTGTCGGCCCTCAGACTACAAATAACGCAGCAGAAAACCCACCAGGTGGGCTTAGGTGGAAAAAAAAATCAATTAATGTTGTGAGAGAGAGACCAACCCAGGTGGGTTTTGGGGTAAAATGCCACCACCCGGTTGATATTCGTAGGCCAATGGGATGATGCCAAAAAAAAATTAAGAGCCAATGGGATGATGCCAAGTGGCAACATCCCATTGGCTCTTAATTTTTTTTTATAAATATAAAAATAAATTTTTTTTAATAATATATATTATAAAAATAAATAAAAATTATACCAAAATTTATGATTTTTCATTCTCTATAAATAGAGCCCAATATTGCTATACTTTTCACATCTTAAAAAACCTTCATTTTCTCTCATTTCATTATTTACTACAAATCTCAATCTCTCTTATAATTATCATGGATCCATATAATAACAACTTCTCCCATTCCCCAAATTTTCCTTACTCTCAAGATTATTATCCCAGTTACTAAAATTTCCAAAATCCCGATGAATTCGCATCCCCGATGTTTCAATTCAATTCGCAATTTTCACAAAATTCCACCCAAAATACCCCTCCAACCTCTGTTGAAAATCCTAATGAAAAATCGGCCAACACTTCGAACAATCCTCAAGGTTGGAAAGAGATAGAAGACATGATTCTAATGTCTTCTTATTGTCACGTTAGTGGAAATCCGATTGTTGGCACCAACCAAAGTAATGCCACGTTATGGAAGAAGGTGAAAAAGATGTATGATACCACTTGAGCTGAAAACCCGCTAATGTCCGAAGAGAGGTCAATAGAGTCACTGAGAGGACGTTACAAACGCATCAATGCGAACGTTATGAAGTGGATCGGTGCATATAAGGCGGCGTATGCTCGTAGAGGGAGCGGGATGTCAAACGAGGATATTGAGAGGGAAGCACAGACGATTTACGGTAAAAAGTTTGCTCATCGCGAGGTCTTTGAAAAAGTCATGAGAGGTAATCCAAGATGGGAGTTGAATTTAGAGATAACAGGTCGTACTTCCAAAAATCTTAACAATGATATCAATACTGATGAAAGTCTTTGTAGTTCCAAAAGAACACGGACTAATGAAGATGACACTCCAGAAACTCCTACAAGTGGTGCTTCTGCATCAATACCTCGTCCTACAGGGAGAGACACCGCTAAAGCTGCTGCTAAAAAGAAAGGAAAAGGAGTTGCAGCTGTATGTTCTATAATCCCAGATGAAAATGAGTTGCAGCAGCAGACTTGCATGATGAATATTTACGGATGAGCGGCCAACTCATAAGGAAATCACTCAATAAATTTGTTGATGGTGTAATTTCCAACTTCGGCGACGAATACCTTAGAAAGTCATCTCCCCAAGATATGGCGTACCTACTCCATTTAGGAGAACGACGCGGTTTTCCAGGCATGTTGGGCAGTATTGACTGCATGCATTGGGAATGGAAAAATTATCCTACTGGCTGGGCCGGGCAATTCTCTGGAAGAAGCGGCAAGCCCACAATTATTCTAGAAGCAGTTGCATCTCAGGATTTGTGGATTTGGCATGCATTTTTTGGAACACCAGGTTCGAGAAATGATATCAATGTACTTGATCAATCTCCTCTTTTTAATGATGTCTTGCAAGGTCAAGCACCGAAGGTTAGTTATGTCGTAAATGGTCAGCAGAAGAATATGTAATATTATCTCACTGATGGTATATATCCTGAATGGACAGCATTTATCAAATCTATTAAAGCTCCTCTCATCAGAAAGCATAAATTATTTGCACTACATCAAGAGGCCGCAAGAAAAGACGTTGAGCGAGCATTTGGCGTTCTACAAGCTCGATTCGCTTTTATCAAACATCCATGTCTTATTTGGGATCGTAATGTTATGGGGAAAATAATGAGAGCTTGCATCATCATGCATAATATGATTGTGGAAGATGAAAGAAGCACTTACTTAAACTACCAAGATCCCACATAATTTATACAAGATCAAGTTAGTCGGAATGATCATCAGACTGGAGATGGAGCGGAAAATAATAATTTTGCTTACTCTACAGAAAGGATAGCAAGTCTAGCTAGTCATATGACAACCAAGTCACAACTTGAGAATAGAGAAGCACACAGAGATCTTCGAGACAACTTGATCGAGCATATTTGGCGTAAATTCGGCGATGATAACTGAATTTTATTTACTTTGTTGTTTGTAATTTTAGTTTTTCGTTGTTTTAATTTCATCTTTCAATTAATGTCCTATGTTCCCTATATTTTAGTTTGTACGATTTCGAGCTTTATAATTTTTCTACAATTTCAATTAATTTTACGCCTTTAAATTTAAATAATTATTATTAATATATAATAATATTAATATTAAATAATTAGAATATATAAAAAATATAGTTGGTGGGGCCTTGTTGGGTGGTTAGGGATAAATGATAAAAAGTAGAGATGGTTGGGTTGAAAGTAAAATGAAGTATAAAGATGAGAGATAAATTAATTAAATATTAGAATGATTGGGTTGGTTGGGTATTTAGGTGGTCAGGGATATTCGTAGTCTCAACAAGTCTGCCTTAAATTTCCATAACTGTCATCATATTTAATAAAATTATATTTTGGTAAGTAGGTGGTTGTGATTTCAGCATGAATATTTTGGTGAGTATGCATTTATGTGTAGATGAGTAGGTGATTGTGTGTAGAAAGTGAAAGTTTCTTAAGTAATTATTTTCTTTTTTAGAAAATAAGACAAGTCGGGTGGGAGGGTTCGAAAAGGAATATAAGATAAGTCGGGCGGGACGGAGGGAGTATTTTTATTGGTTTATCTCATCATCTAGTTCATGAACGCGTGTAATAGGTTGGATTGTGTTGCTTGAAATAATGTCCAACCACCATAAATTCAGATTCAATATCGGATCAATAATGTACTCCCTCCGTCCCTAATATATATGCCTACTTTCCTTTTTCGTTTGTCCCAAATTTATATGCATATTAACAATTTTTTATGTCTAACTAAATCTTTCACTAACTTTAATACATCTAATTAATGTGAGAATTTAGAAAAAGACTACTTTATCCAACTTTTCTAATAACAAACACAATTATGTCTTTAACTTTTTAGTAATTTACTTTAATTTACTCAAATTTCAATACCAATATTTATCTAACTTTTATATCATTAAATATTTTCTTAATATGTGTGTAAAGTCAAATAGGCATATAAAATAGGGACGGAGGGAGTAGTTCGATAGAATAATGTAGCTCCAATGCGGGTTTAATGTTAGGGTCAATATTAGAACATGAATAATCGCAAGGACAAATTAATGTTAGGACCTCAAATTGTTTACTTACCTGAATAGTATGTATATTTTCTTAAAACATTATTTATATTTTTAGAAAATTTCACTAATCGTCCTCTAAATGTGTGATCTGTAAATTGTCATATTTTTTAAAATTATAAATTTACACTCCCTAAATTGCATATATGCTACTTCTAATTGCATCATCTACCCTTATTTGGAGAGCAAAATTATTTTTGCATATTTATATTGATCGACCATTGGACCTTGGTATAAGGGTGGTTGCAAGAATTTATATTAAGTATTTATCTGTTTTTTTAATTGCATATGTAGATTTTTAAAATTTAAACAACTAAACTATTTAAATTTATAAATACCTATTGAGATACCATAATTTTTGAATTCACCAACAATATATTTTTTCTTTTTTTATTTTAATCCCGAAAACTGCATGATTTTGCTTAAAAACAATAATTATCAACTTTAAGTAAAAGCAAAAGCAAATACAATATTGATTAAAATAAATACTCAATCCTTCTCATTATTAATGTTTTATTTACTACTTCGAGTTGTCCCATTTTAAAAAAAGACATAAATGTATGGACAACAATCATCTAACTAAATATACCGCACCACTTTATACTTTAATACCACTACTTTAAATAACTCTACACAAACTGTTTTAATCTCTTTACCCAATTCCGGGATATAAAGGGGGAGGTATTACTGACATCCATGTGAAATTAAAATGAAGGTTGCAACTTAATACTCCCTCCGTCCCGCTAATTCTGTCACAGTGGACTTCGGCACGAAGATTAAGAAATTTTAGTTTAGTGTGTTATGAGTTTTAATTGTATAAAGAAAATGATACAGTTTTCGAGGAGTAGTTGGTGGAAAGAAATGAGAATTATCCAAATTTTTGCAACGCTAGTAAAATGCAATCGATTTTTATTTTTTTTATTTTTTTTATATTGTATTTGAAGAAATAATCTAAAGTTTTCAAAAAGATAAAAATCATAATTTTCTGAGTTCGGAGCGGAACATAATCGAGTGGGAGATAAATTTTTGAAGAGAGAGAGTATAAGAATGTGGAGGTTGAGTAGTGAGTAAGGGGGACCCACTTCATTTTATGTTTAAAGTAATTTTTACTATTTTAGGAAAGAGGACAGTAATAGCGGGACAGCCCGATTAGGCAAGTAGGACAGTAATAGCGGGACGGATGGAATATATTCTTTGTAAACTGAATTACACGTCAAATCATCATAAATTAGTGAACATTTGTTCCAAAACATGGTGTCTTTTACAAGTTATTTTAAAATTTTGGGAAAGAGAGTTTACCCGAAGCAGATCTTCCTCATCATATAAAAACTAAGAAAAAATCAATCAATGTTGTAAATATATTTATATATATTTACCATATATATGATGATCATGTATCCATTAGCCCATTTTTAACTATATAAGTAGAGCCCTCATAATAATATACATCTCATTCATATTCTCTCTATTATTCTCTATATTCTTCTTAATTTATAATATGTTATCAGCACGAAAGTTCTTCCCCAAAAGAAAATATCCACATCCAAGGTATAATTCTTTTTCTCGACATCCATTTGTGTTTTTGACTTTTTGTATAGATTGATAAAGAAGATTGATTGGTTCAATAATCAAACGTGTTTTTAAAATTATAATCATGATTTGGAAATCAATAAACAAGCATGTGCGACTCCATTCCTTTATAACTCACGAAGTTTTTTTTTTATTAATATTGAATGAAGTATTATCAATGCTTTTATTTTGTGCGACGACACTAACATCAATTGGAGATCATATATGTTTAACTACAATTCAATTTCGGATTGATTACTCTTATTATATTATTATTATTGCTTCTGAAGTAGTACGATATGAATATTACATGCTCTTGAAGAGCAACTGAAAAACATATTTTCAACTTAACTTGGTACCACAGAAGTAGCATAATCAATATTCCTATAGAATATTATTACATGCTCTTGAAAATCATTTACAATTCATATTCTATATATACACATTTTTACTTCTTTATTTAATGTTTTGATCTAAATTATTGCTCCTGAAGTAGCACAATTGATATTCCTCAAAAATATCACATGCTCTTAAAGAGCAATTCAAACTTACTTATTGAAATAATTTAATTATTGCTCCACAAGTAGCACAATTTAAATTCTTGAAGAATATTACATGCTACTGTAGAGCAATTTATGATTTAAGTGATATATGTTTATCCCTGAAGGAAAAACATAAGTCTTTATAGACACTGATAAAACTTTTTCCCTTGTCATGAAGAATAACAACCACCAATTTCCGTAAGCATGTAAAAATCACATGAGCAATCAAATATACCTATATAAATTACACCAAGCACAGAACATAACAAATTAAACTAATAGATCTTTATAGTGTAGTATAATTAATCAATCTTTCTAAGGAACTAAGATCAATTAAAGTAAGCAATCTTTCCAAATCCCAATGAACTAAACCAAAATCCAGTACATGAAAATGACCATAAAAACATCGGAGAAACGATAACAGTAGGCAAAACCGTTGTCAAAATATTAGAAAGTTAAGTACAACAACAGCGAAACAACAACGGTTATTAAAACCGTTGTCTATGAACGCGTTTTTAACTAAGACAACAAATAAACGACAACGGTTATATAGACTGTTGTCTATGAGTGCACTTTTGGTCTTTTCACAACAGGTAAACGACAACGGCGCAAAGAAATCGTTGTCTATGAGCGCACTTTTTGACTTACGACAACGTTTTTATTTACGACAACGTTTTCTTAAGATACGACAACGGTTATTCATCAAAAACGTTGTCTATTAAGCGTTGTTGAAGGCCATTTTTCTTGTAGTGATCTGATCTTAAGGGGTCTAGGAAAGACTATACAAGAAGAAAACAACGCATCCCTGCAGGATCGCGCTAAGACACTAATTTTCCTTCATCACCATCTTCATGGTGATAAAAAAATGAGTATTTCACCGTCAAAAATCCATATGAATTGTGAAACCAACCTCAAATAGAGGTTTGATCACCAAAGGATTGTTATCATTCCTGTACTGATTTTGGACTCGTACAAGGATATTGAGTAGACGGTTGATGTATCAGACTCGACCCTATCTTTCGTATTGCTTGAAGCCAATGCAATGAATGGATATGGTCGTGGAAACCAACGTGGGCGAGGTCGTGGTTGCCGATGTAGTAATCCCAACAACACAACCTCGAGCAACAAAAGGTCTAAGATATTCAAATATCACAATTCATCAAAAAAAGAGGATAAATGTCATTGATGGGACATGAATGGGCATTGGTCGTGTGCCTGTCGCACGGCGAAGAACCTTGCGGATCTGTATTAGAGTTCGATCAAGGGAAAACTAACGAATGAGGCCAATGTCCTTGACTATGACGGTTCGACTGATACTACAACTCAATTAGATGTCTCTAATTTCTTTAAAGACCCAAATGGCGATATTGCTGGCTTGATTGATGTCTTGATTGATGGTGGTGTGTTATAAGACAATTAATGCAGCTTTTTTTATATTTAGCTTTTATTATTTATCTTTGTTAAGAAGTTCATTTACTTCTAAAACTCTAGTGTTGTTATTGTTTTCAAAACATTGTTTTTGACTATTGTTGATTGTTTTTAAGTGATTACAAATTTATTTTATTGAAAAACAATGTCTCATAAAATGTAAATGAATTCTCGTGATTTCTGTTTTGCTGATAGTGCCACCACACACACCATTCTCCAAGATAAAAAATATTTTCAAACATTAGCATTAGCTAAAGATAATGTTAATACTATAACTGGTGCATCGAACATCATTGAAGGCTCCGGAAGCGCTTGTATTACTCTGTCAAATGATACTAAATTAACAGTTGAGCAAGCCATTTACTCTAGTAAGTCCAGAAGAAACTTACTAAGTTTTAAGGATATTCGTTGCAATGGCTACCACATTAAAACAATGTCAGAAGGTAGTAATGAATATCTATACATAAATTCTTTTGTATCTGGCCAAAAGCAGATCAAAAAAAAATTATCAACACTACCATCTGGAATGTATTACACATTCATAAAAGCAATTGAGATAAACCATGTCATGAACCCGAAGTTCAATGACTCAAAAAACTTTTTGCTTTGACATGATATGTTTGGACATCAAGGAGCAACTTTGATGCGCCACATTATTAAAAACCCATGTGCACACAATATAAAGAACCAGAAGATTCTAATAACAAATGAGTTCACATGTGATGCTTGTGCGCTAGGCAAGTTAGTCATTAGATCATCCTACACGAAGTTCAATATCAAACCTCCATCTTTCTTGGAAAGAATTCAAGGAGATATTTGTGGACCTATACGTCCACCATGTGGACCATTTCAATAATTTATGATATTGATTGATGTTTCTTGTAGATGGTCCCATGTATGCTTGCTTTCTAGTAGAAATGCAGCTTTTGCTAGACTACTTGCTCAAATAATAAAATTGAGAGTTCAATTCCCAGACAATCAAATCAAGAGGATTCACCTTGACAATGCTAGTGAGTTTCAGTCTCAAGCATTTCATAGTTATTGTATGACTATTGAGATTGAGATTGAGATTAAACACTCGGTTGCTCATGTCCATACACAAAATGGTCTAGCCGAAGTGTTTATTAAACGTCTTCAACTTATTACTAGACATTTACTTATGAAATCAAAACTCCCAATTTCGACTTGGGGTCATGGCATATTGCATGCTTCATCATTAGTTCGGATTCGGCCAAATAGCCAACCAACAACACTCCCACTGCAAATTATGTTTGGTAGAGAACCTGATGTTTCTCACTTACAAATTTTTGATTGTGCTGTCCAAGTCCCAATTGCACCCCCACAACGTACGAAATTGGGCCCCAACGAAGGCTTGAGATATATATTGATTTTGATTCGCCCCCGATCATAATATATCTTGAACCTTTAACGGACGATTTATTTACTGCACGTTTTGTAGATTGTCACTTTGATGAAATAACATTTCCAACATTAGGTGGAACGAACCTAAATCTAGAAAACCAAAAAGAAATCTCTTGGAATGAAAAACCTGTCACATTTAATTCCAGAAGTAATCAATGTGAACAAGAAGTTGAAGAAATAATTCATTTGCAAAAGATTGCAAATCAAATTCCTAATCCTTTGATATGTATAAGAAAAGTGACAATATCTCATATACATGCTCTCAATACACATGCTAGAATTAGTGTCCCTGAATGACAAACATCAATGGCAACAAATGAATCTAAAATCCGTAAAAACGTAGTCAATCAATTAGTTTCAAAGATTCTGTGCCCGGGAAAAGAAAGGCATAAGACACGAACCAAACAATGACGAGAATAATTGATCCAAATCATGTAGTTCCTGAAGAACCACAAGCGTCCGAAAATCATGAGATCTCAATCTATTACTTATCTTCTAATAAGATATTGGAGAGAGAAAATATCGTCGTGGATGCTAAATTCGCCTTTAATATGGCTCTTGAGGTTCTAAATGAGGATCCTGAACTGCGGTCTATTAAAGACTGTCAAAATAGACATGATTGACCAACGTGAAAAGAAGTCATACAAGGTGAATTAAATTCCCTAGAAAGTCGGAAAACATTTGGACCTGTAGTCCAAACTCCGAAAAATGTTATCCCTATATGATACAAATTGGTCTTTGTTAGAAAGAGAAATGAAAACCATGAAATTACGAGATACAAAGCAAGACTCGTAGCACAAGGTTTCTCTCAAAGACCGAGAATTGATTATGAAGAAACATACTCTCCAGTAATGAATGCGATTACATTCAGATTTTTGATTACCCTAGTTGTGTCACAAAGACTCGATATGCGCCTAATGGATGTTGTAACTGCCTATCTATATGGTTCACTAGATAGTGACATATACATAAAAATTCCCGAAGGATTTAAATTTCCTGAAGTATATAAATCAAAACCTAGAAGCATGTTTTCAATTAAACTGCAAAAGTCGTCGTACGGGTTGAAGCAGTCTGGACGTATGTGGTATAATAGACTCAACGAGTATCTCTTGAAAGAAGGATACAAAAATGATGATGTTTGCTCTTGTGTTTTCATTAAGAAAATTTACAATGGATTTGCAATCATAGCAGTTCATGTAGATGATTTGAATCTAATTAGGACTCCTGAAAAGCTCAATAAAACTGCTGAATACTTGAAAAATGAATTTGAGATGAAGAATTTAGGAAAAACAAAATCCGGTCTTGGTTTGCAAATTGAACGTGTCCCTGAAGGACTATTTGTTCATCAATTCTCATACACATAAAAAGTCTTAAAGTCACCAATGGTCATTAGAACACTTGATGTGCATAAAGATCCATTTCGACCTATTGAAGATGGCGAAATGATACTTGGTCCTGAAGTACCATATCTTAGTGCAATCGGAGCATTGACTTATTTAGCTAATTGCACAAGACCAGATATAGTTTTTCCTGTAAGTATTCTCGCAAGATATAACTATCCACCCACTTTAAGGCATTGGAATGGTGTTAAGCACATTATACGTTATCTAAAGGGTACTATTGACCTTGAATTACACTACCCAAAAGGTTCTGATCATTCTATAGTGGGGTATGCAGATGCCGATTATTTATTCGATCCACATAAAGTCAAGTCCCAAATGGCTATGTTTTTACATGTGGAGGAACTGTTATATCTTGGAAATCCGCTAAGCAAACATTGACTGCAACATCCTCAAATCATTCTGAAATAATTGCAATCCATGAAGCAAGTCGAGAATGTGTATGGTTACGGAATATGACGAGTCATATCCAAGAGTCGTGCGGATATGACACTTCAAAGGACAACCCAACAGTGTTATATGAAGACAATGACGCTTGTAACACGCAATTAAAGGGAGGCTACATCAAAGGCGATCGAACAAAGCATATTTCTCCCAAGTTTTTCTTCACACATGAACTTCAAAAGAATAGCGACATCGACGTCCAAGAGATACGTTCGAGTGATAATCTAGCAGACTTATTCACAAAGACATTATTGACGTCAACATTCAAGAAGTTGGTACACAAGATCGGCATGCACCGACTCAAAAATCTACAATGATTATTTTGAGGGGAGCAACTGTACTTTTATTCCTTCGATCATTTTTTATCTCACTGAATTTTTCTGACAAAGTTTTAGCGATACATCATTTTCTTTTAGGAATAGTCAATCAAAGAAAAATGTTGTATTTATATATATTTACGATATATACAATGACCATGTGTAAACCCTAAAAGCAAATAGAAATTTTCAACTTCATAGTAATATACATCTCATTTTTATTATCTCTATTACTCTCTACATTCTTCTTAGTTTATAACAATCAATATAATACAATATCGAATTCACATAAAGGGCCGGGCTACCGATTCAGCGGCTACCCATTTTCCTCAATCATACAAGACACGCCATACAAATTGATCAAATAGAAATAATACATTGAAACGCACTTTATTTAAAATAGACAATCTACCTCATTCAATCGTCTACAACAAAGGTTCTCTCTCATTCGACACACTCCCTCTCGCCCTCTCCTTCCACATCGCATCCACCTCCTCAAACGACAGTCCCTTCGTCTCCGGAACGAAAACAGCCACAAACACAAACGCCACAATAGCAACACCAGCAAGGATCAAGAAAGTCGAGCCGGCCCCGGCGGCCTCAGCTATCGACAGAAAGCTCTGCGCCACGATGAGGTTCGATATCCAGTTCACGGTGGCCGACATCCCACCGCAGAGCCCGCGGTAGGCCTCCGGGTATATCTCTGAGTTCACAGTCCACGGGACGGGCCCCATCCCGGGGGCGAAGAACGCGATGTAGAGAGCCAGACCGAGCACTGCCATCCAGCCGTAGAGCCCGGTTGCGGAGCCGGACGGTTGGAAGAGGAACGCAACGGCGAGGATGACAAGGGAGATGGTCACGCCGGATAGGCTGCTGAGCGCGAGCTTCTTGCGGCCGAAGTGGTCGATGAGGTAAATCCCGAGGATGGTGCCAAGGGCGTTCATGAGGGCGACGATGAGGGAGAGGAGGAGGGCGAGCTGGTTGGAGCGGAATCCAGCCATTTGGACGATGGTTGGGCTGTAGTACATCACCGTGTTGATGCCGGTGAACTGTTGGAACGCCTGCAGAAATGGAGTTTCAGAAACCGGTAAACTTTGAGTCTATAGAAGACCGATCATCATGAATGAAGATTAGTGAAGAAGAATTAACAAGATGAATCATTCATTCAAGAAATCATATTGAGATTCAAACAGCATGAAGCCTAGTAAACAAACAAAAAGATTAATTCTTGATTGCTCAACTAGGGACTAACTTTCTTTGTATTTTTTGAAACTCTGGATTTTCTAACTTTGGAAAACTCTGGATTTTCTAACTTTGGATTTTCTAACTCGTGCAAAACTCTGAAGATTTTCTAACTTTCTTTGTTGAGCAATCAAGAATTACTCTGAAGATTTAAGGCGGTCGCCTTAAATCGTGCAAAACTCTGGATTTTCTAACTTTCTTTGTATTTTTTGAAAATTTGGTATTTCACCACCCCCTTCTCAAACAAACCAATTTTAATTTCACCAATTTCCATTATGACAGTATTTCTGCAGCAATGCCTACATTATGATGAGAATAATATACAAGTATTTCAGGCCAAGTTAGAATGACGAGTGATAACATGGTTGGTTTAACAGTATAACAGTATTTATTTATATTACCTGCATTCCAGCTCCAGCAAGAAAGGCGAGCCTTAGCTCTTTTATTCTGAAGACATCCAAGTAACTGACTTTAGTCTTACGTTGGTCGTCTTCTTCAAGCGCGGTAGCAAGTTGATCGATCTCCTCTTCCAGACGAAATGGATCGTAAATTTTGGATAGCACCACAATGGCTTCAGATTTGTCTTTCTGTGTGAATGTTTTAGATGTTAAATAAATGAACTACAAAAGTGCAATAAACATCAAGGAAATAGAAATATGATAGAATCAAAGAATCGTCACCTTCATGTAAAGCCAGCGAGGAGACTCCGGTAAATATAGCATGAGAAAGAATTGGATAATAGCAGGCACTCCAGATACCCCAAACATCCAACGCCACGTACCAGGAACCTATTTTACCATGAAGACAAAAATTAGCATATTACAAAGTATATACACGAGCAGATAAAAACATATGCACAGAATAATTCGGCATGGAACAATTTTAAAAAGAACTTCTCAACCAATTCAGCAGTTTGTACACCAGCAAAGTAACATGTTACTGCAGAAAAGTTGAAATGCACAACAAAATACGAGTGACCTCAAAATATTCCTGCAGAAAAGTTGACAAGGAGGAGAACTATATTAACAAGCAGCAAGTTGGGAAAGATTTATGTTTTCGACCCAATAGCTAATTCAAAGCTGACTCACATTCTCCAAAAGCTAATAAAGTAATTTGATGAAAGGAGAACATATAATGCATGAAAAACACTTCATGAGTTGGCCGATGAGATATCACACACAGAGCATACAGAAAGCATGAAGGTATTAAAATTTGCAAAAGAGACATTGAGTTACCAACATGAATTAGGACAAATAGAACAAGGACCGCAGAGAAACTAAAATTTCGTCCTTTGAAATTACTCATAGAGGAAACTTAAATGCAGGTCCGGAGTTCTATCTTGGACGTGAAACTTCAGATCAGCAAGATCGCACCTTTCAGAACAACAAAACAGATAAGTATGACCAAGATATAATCTCATCATCACAATCAAACAGATGCAGAAGGTTTAAACTAATTCGAAAAGAGCAACGGCGGTAGAAATGCTTTAAAATGGAGACATTTGGGCTATTCTATTCTTAAAAAAAAAAAATCAAATACTTTTTTTACTTTAATGCAGCTGTTATAATTTCAATAGGCATGTATATGATACTCCTACCAAGAGGGTAACAGAAAGATTATCGAGCGAAGTAGGAGTTGATAAATGACGAAGGCAATAGATCTTACCTCAGTAAAAGCAAGGTTGACAAGGTAAGAGACAAATTGTCCACCAGTAATCATAAGAACATTTGTGCTGACTAGGCCACCCCTAATTTCTGACGGAGAAGCCTCTGCAATATACACGGGCGCAGTGATTGATGCTATACCTACGCCAAGGCCAACCAAGAACCGCCCAACAATAAGAATGTAAGGATTTGGAGCTGCTGCCATGACAACGGCTCCTAATGTGAATACAACATCGGCTGACAGAGTAGCTTTTTTACGCCCGAAAGCATCGCTGAACCACCCCCCTACTGCAGCTCCTATCATGGCACCAACCAAAGCCATGCTAACGATTGTTTCCTGCAAATTTCTTGATTTACAACATTTAGAAACTCCTATCTGAAAATCCTTATGGAATATAAGCTCATTGATGATAACCACTACACTGAATAATTAAGCTGTTCTAGACTGATTTGAAGTTTTTTTTATTGCTTTCTTCAATTCCGCAACTGTCACAAACTGGATTAGATTCACTCTGAAGTTTGAACTTCTCTAATGATCACAATCACACTATAGTGTTGAAATGTAGTCGATCTGTATGTCGCCTCCAGAGTTAGATTTTCTCTCCATATGCAACATATATTTGCCACACAAGGGACTGAGTTTCATACCTGCAAAAAGCTACTCTGGTCGACTTCCTCGAATTCATCACGGATATACAGAAGGGCTCCTGATATAACTCCTGTTACCAAAACATATACTACTTCATAAGATTTTCGAAAAATATGCTGACACTCAGATATTCTACATCAAATCCACATTTTAAAACTACCGAACCAAGTATTTCTAAATTCCCCTTATTACTATGCAAATGTAAAAATGATCTTTACTATTATTATTTCTAAAATTTTGCAACACATTGCGAATTGTGATAGACAAATGCCAAAAGAGTTCTACGCATCATTGTTCTATATGTGACCTTATTCAATTGTAATTTAGTTGTTGCATTGATTTCATGATCTGATTCTTTGCTTTTATTTTTACTAACTATTTTATCACACTTAAACAAACCAACAACAGGGAAAGCTTGATTTTGCTGTGAACTTTGCGGTGCAGCATATTCCAAATAAAATTAAAGCGCGAATCAAACCAAATTATGAATACCGAATAAAAAATAAACTAGGGAAAAAGTAGTCGTTAGTTCATAATGAAGCCATATCATCCACAAAAAAAAACAAATCTTTACGTACGAAACCATCTTTCAAAGAAAACCGAAAAAACAGCAATTATTAATCGAAAGAGAATCTCTGCAACACTCAATTCCAAATAGCATACAGAAAATCACAATTTAATGAACGGGAAATAGGCAAGAGAAGAAAACGCAGCAAAAAATGCATTTCCAGTAACTAAAGTTGCGAGAGAGAGAGAGAGAGAGAGAGAGAGAGAGAGAGAGAGAGAGAGAGAGTAAATACCGGTATTATATCCGAAGAGCAGACCGCCAATACCAGCAACGACAGTCAATCCCAGCACGTAAGAATTGCTGAAATACGTGATCTTTTGCCGACTACCACTCAAATAACCAGAGCTCTCTGCAGGCGACTGTATCGTCATCTTCCCCTCGACAAATTCAGCAAATAATACGCAAATTTACAGAAGAAAAAATCAGACGCAAGCGCAGAAAAAAGCCAAGCGAATGGGCTGATTTAAGTGATTTCACTTAGGTCTTGACACAGCGATACAAATTTGAACACGATATTCAAAAAAAAAAAGTCCAAAAAAACTTGGCCGATGAAATTGGAGCTGCAAAATTTGGGGATTTTAGGACAATGGAAGGAAAATGGGTACGAATACCATAAAGAGAAAGTTGATCTTAGTTGTCGTCGTTATATAACCATTTTTTTCAGTTTGGATAAGTCTCCGTAATAACATTATTAATTTTATCAATTACATTAAATAATTTTGGATTTATTGAACTTGTAATTTATCGTATAGTGGCCCATTCCTATTTTATGGATATGAGGGAATATTTTGAAAATGAAAATGTTTTTGTGATAAGATATTGTTAGAATAGACTATAGACTATAGGTGGTTATTTAAATTTATATTGGATATGATTCGGTAGGAATCACATTTATATATAAATTAGAATTATGTACAAATTTTATATTTTTTATGTATAATTTTCTTTCCAATTTATTTGAAACCTCTTGTTTCTATAAAAAGATAAGAATGCGTAAACAATATTTATCTACTCAAAATTCAAATAATATATACACCTCAAAATATTTCTTTTTTAAATTTTGGTATTAAAATAAATAAGACGTTTCTAATTGGACAGAGGGGTATTTTTTATACAAAAATCTATAATTTTATATTATACATATTCCTTTTTATGTAGAATGATAAGGATATAAAATTATATATTTTTTATTAAAAATAAATATGAATAAAATATATAAGAATTATACATGATTCTTAATTTCTATATTAGTGGTGGGCTCTTTTAATTCAATGTTCACCTTGAATTTATATATATCAATATTAAGTATACCCGAATAGACAATTGAAGGGCGTCTAGGTTCGATTTTTCTTCTAAATTGTGTAACTATTCAAACTTTTTATGTATTTTTAAAAAAAAATTGTTTGCATTTGCTTTAATGTGTAGGATATGATCGTCAATTTTTATACATGAACCAAAGAAATTATATATATGGATCAAACATATTAGTAAGGGTTGTGAAGAATGAGAAGATGGGTTTAAGTCGTGCCAATTTCATTTGTGAAATACTCTTTTGTCGTAATAAAAATTATATTAAGGTTGTGAATAATGCATGTGGTGTTATCAAACGTGAGATATACTAAGTGGGTATTTGGAGTAGTTGAAGCTTATTGATAAGTGTTGAAAGCTACTGAAAACGGCTGAAAGCTACTGATTTGAGAATTTTTAGGTGTTTGGAAAGAAGTGTTGAAAGTTACTGAAAGTGGGGAAAATAGTGTTTAGAAAACTGCTGATATCAATAGCTTATTTTAACTTTTTAAATAAAATGTCTCTCTTACCCTCAATGTTATTTAACAATTATAATTTATGATAAATAAATAAATAAAATTGAGATTTTCTTGCATTATAATTTTGATTTCAGCATTACAAAATATTAAATTAAATTAATTTTATATTATATTAATTTAAGTATATCATATTAGCATAAACATATCATACTATTATATTTTAAATATTACTACTTATTTGCATAAATTCATAGTAATAATAATATTTTTATAAAATTTTAATGATTACGTAGCTAAAAAAATAATAATTATTAAATTAAAATAGAAAAATATTAATTTAAAAGTCAAAATTCTTAAAACCTACTATTTTAAATAATTTATATTTAATTATATATAATTTTAATAATTATTATTTCATTAAAATTGAAGAATTTATAAATAATAAATACAAAATAATTTTTATAAAATTACTAACTAATATAGTAAAATATAATTATAATTAAATTTATAACTAATAAAAATATTAGTTTTAAAATTAATGATTTTTTGAGAATCATAGAAATATTTAATGGATAAACTTGTCCAATAAATTATATAAGTTGTAAGTTGCAGTTGAAAGTTGAGTCATAGCAGCTTAAACAACTTCTCTATTTTGGCTATATTTGGTAGTGAATTTCTATTGAAAGTTGAGTTTTTCAAATATTCTAACTGCAGCTGAAAACCGTTCCAAACACCACCTAAAACTTATGACGGAAGTGTGTGGGATAAAATAATGGAGTTACTCAACGTGGCATTACTTAAATGCAATATACAAACGTTTTTCTGATTGAGACAACATATTTGGTTGTGTCCAAATTGTTTGCTGCCTTTGCTGTCAAACCTTCAATATGTTACTAGTACGTTAACTATTAAAATGATCAGATGACAGATTAACATATTACTATTAGTAAATAAGTTGGTAGAGTTAGTTGTCATATCATTTAGAAAAATCATACTCTATCCCATTATTATTGTCTTAGTTTTTTTTAGTTATTTTACTATTTTTATTTTCGTCTGAAAAGAAAATAATTTATAAACCATAATCAATCTAAAGATTTGATCTCCGGTTACTTTAACACACATTCACTAACTTTTTATACTCTGCATTAAACACAACTAAAACAATAATAATGAGACGAATGGAATATATAAAAGAAGTTGAGACAGAGAAAATAACTAGACATGTAGTTTAAGTATAGACACACACATATATATAGCTCAATGAGTGGCTTGGTTGTTGGAACGACGACTATTAATACATTTGGATCTCAACTACTTGGATAAAATATGTACTTTGATAAATCCCGTTCACATGTAATATTTTATATTAAAAATGAATTGCAAGCCGATTTTCGAATTTGATTAATTACCAATTTTTCATCTATAATTATTGAATTTTGTGAATCTATATCTATATTTTTTTGTGAAAGCAAAAGAACAAACATTTAAAATATATATTTTTTTTCTATGAAGGAATTTTACATAGATAAATAAATCTAAAACTGAAAAGAGTTAATTTCGTATCACACCAAACGTTTTTCCATTAAGTTTGTTGCACATAGTTAATCTTTTGTGATGTGATGAGAGCGTGATTTAATATATATTATATTATTATTATACATAATGAATTTCAACACTTCCCAAATAAAGCAGCGCGTTCACTAATCACTAGTGATTTATTTATTTTTTATTTAATTAAGGAACTTTTCCCACTTTTTGTTACTAAAATTTTGGTATAGGAATGGCGTGGGAAATCACTGCGGCGACAATTTAATTATTAAATAAATATATAACGAATAAGAAATAAGAAACGTTGCAGTATGTAGACCACAAGTTGAATCGACCTACCAATATTTATCACCAAAAAATGTTTGATTGGTGGGTGGATCAAAGTGTGTGGAAGAAATTTAATACATTTATATTTTCAATTGCTCACTTTGAACAATAATTTAATTAAAAAACCCGTGTTTATGATATAAATATTTTTTTAAGTAAAAGATTATTACTAATAATTAGTAAAAATAATCAAAAAAATTATTAAGAATTTATAAATTATTTAGATGAACTCTTTCAAACACGCCCATGCCACTATTGTTTTAACATCTCTCATCACATCTACACTATAAATGGGCTTTGTCCCATTGAATAGGGTAAAAGGGCCTACTCGTAAATCATAACCAAATGAAATTGAATATTTTTGGGCCTAAAGAGGAGGGAAGCATTGTTATGGAAAATTTCATTTTACAATTCCTAATTTTCTATTCATAACCTCCAATAATAATTATAAAATAAAATAAAATTGAAAGTAGCTTCTCCCAGATCCATAGATCTTGTTTCATTTGTTTTAGGTTGTCACATATATACTGTCCATTTTCTTAAAAAGATAAAATCATGTGGCTAAAAATTATCCATAATTTGAGAGACCTACTATTCTACACACAATTAATAATTTTTCTAAATAAATATTTGAGGATTAAGATTTTTTGTAACAACTTCCTGCACTTATTTGTTTATATAAAAATATTTATTTTTGAAACATAGAATAGTAGTATTATTTTTTTTTTTGATACGTGGAACCCGCAGCCGCTACCTTCGGTGTGCACTGGGTAAACCCCGCTCCTTGTGCAGTAGCCTGCAAACCACACAGGAGAGTTCAACCACCCTAGGCTAACCATAGGTGACAGGCTCCACAAAGTTGCTTCCAGTGGGATTCGAACCCAGTACCTTTCGGTCCCGGACCAACCACTTTCACCAACTTTGTCATCCTAAGGGGACAGAATAGTAGTATTATTGTTAAATACTATAAGTGTCGGTGGGGAGGAACATACACAGAGTGGGTCCCAGTTCCAAGTACTTGCTTATTCTCACTCCAGCCTGTTTCCACTAACTCCCAATATTTTCCTACTTACAAACTAATCTCCGCCGTCCATTTTCCTGTTGGTCCCATCTTATTGAGTCGTTTTGTCCGAAAAATATACTACTCCATTAATTTGTCATTTGACTCATAACTAAAATAAAATTTTTAATGTTTTTAAAATTTAAACATCACTCATTCACTCGGAATGTATGATTTTACATGTATATTTTGATAATATATGACAGAACAGTTTCTTTTTGATACAAAAATTAAAAAAAAATTGTTTAATTATTTATTTTATGAGTTCTAATTATATTTAAGAAATGGCCATGATTGCCGAGTAATGGTGATAGAAAGAAAAGAGAATCCATTCAAATTCTATTAAAGCATAGTTGAGATAATTATTTATTTTTTATTTAGTAATTGAAAAAATAATATAAATTTTTTAAAAATTAAATTTTTTTGAGTTTTGAATGGAATTACATATGAAAGAGTTTTGGAAAGAGAGTAAAAGTATGATCATGGAGGGTACTATTTTTGTAATTATGAACCAAAACAATAATAGGGCAGAGATGAAATATTAATTAATTATTTGAATAAAGACTTGATCCGCAGTTGAAAATTGAATTCTTATTATTGATTCAATAATTTAAATGTAGAATTCAGATTATTTATTTGAGATATTGAAAATTTTGTAAGAAATAGCCCCATGTAATTTCATTTTTCATTTAAGCAGGAAATTAAGAGCGTGAATCGACAGCTGATCTAACAGTCTTGTCGTCGGTGGACTCCTCTGCTTTGTTTCTCTTCACATTTCACCCACATAAAATCCGAATCTCCTCCAGGAACTCAGATTCTTTCTCCCATTCCCATTTTCGGAGGAAAGAGGAATTTAATCAGAGAGGAAAAACTATCGAAATCACACTGGTGTCAGTAAGTAGTTAACCCTTCTCTTTCTTTCCCTTTCTTCGATCTTAAATGCATTCCATGTTTCCAGTTTTCATGTCCAATCACAAATACAATCTATTTTGATCAAAATCGAATAAGATTCCTCGATTTTGTTTCGTGATTGCAGCAAAAAAAATTTAAAATCTCTTATTTTGTTTGCGCGGTTGAGCAGAAAATGGAGTGCGGCAGCAGAGGATTCGCGAAGATCGGCTTAGCGATCTGTGTCGTAGCAATGGCGGCGTGTTTGGCCGGCGCGGCCGACAAAGAGATTAAAGTGAAGACGGTGAAGGGGCAGAAGGTGTGCGACCAAGGATGGGAGTGCAAGGGTTTCTCCAAATACTGCTGCAATCTCACCATCTCCGATTTCTTCCAGACCTACCAATTCGAGAATCTCTTCTCCAAGAGGAACTCTCCGGTGGCTAACGCCGTCGGGTTCTGGGATTACCGGTCGTTCATCCTCGCCGCCTCCATGTTCGAGCACCTCGGATTCGGTACCACCGGCGGCAAGACTATGCAGATGAAGGAGGTCGCCGCATTCCTCGGCCACGTCGGCTGCAAAACTTCTTGTGAGTTTTTTCTTTTTTCACAACTTTTTCCGGCTGAATCTATACAACTATGTAGATTTGTTGATAATTGCTTGTGTTTTGGATCTAGATACATAGGTTTTGATTGTGATTATGGTTGCAGAATTTAGTATCCTACTCTTATTTGTTTGATTCTTTTGAATTTTCTTTCTACTTCTGAAAGCAATTGTGGGGAGAATTATTTTTAGTTGCCCAATTGATGTTAACTTCGTATTTGTCTAAATTAAATTGATTTTCAAGTCATTGTTACTCATTACCTGCTGTAATTATCTAAGCTGTAGTGCACATATGTTATTCTAGTTTGCTATATATACGGTTTAACCAAAATGTGACTTTTGATTGGTTAAATCACTTTGTGAAAGCTGTTCTTAGGGTTCTTATTTCGTTATTCTGGTAATTAATTGCTGTTCATGTCAATAGTTTATGTAAATTTGGTTGCTTGCTATCAAATAATGCCTCTAAGATGTCGAAACTTGATTTGCTGTGGCTGCTTTCCTCGCTGTGGTGACATATAAGTTAGTTGTATTGTGGAATAAGATGGTAAGATTGGTATGTATGTTGGAGTTCTGGAAAATAGTCAGTACTGGCTCCTGCTTTCTGTCCTTGACTGGAGCCCTGATGTTAAATTGCTGAGCATAATTCAACGCCCTTATTTCGAAAAAATTTAAGCTCTATGTTGCAACTGTTGCAGTGGACTCTAATTTAAAACAGTTGGAGAGCTTGCGAAATAGATAGTTGCAAAATAGAAGCAGAATTTTGGTTGAGCTGGTTAATCCGGTTATTGAATTGGTCGAGAAACAATGTGATAGATAAGAGAGAGATTCTTTTATCTTCCGTCTTGTCTAAACATTTATTGGAGAATTGTTTGTCTCCCTTCCTTCTCTCTTGGTCTCGCACAGTAATGAATGTGGGAATCATTCAGGTGGTTATGGAGTGGCCACGGGTGGACCGCTGGCATGGGGTCTATGCTTCAACAAGGAAATGAGTCCCAGCCAAAAGTATTGTGATGAGACCTACAAATACGACTACCCATGTGCTCCCGGAGCAGATTACTATGGCCGTGGTGCTATTCCAATCTATTGGTACTTGATCTACTCCTTAAAACTTTTTTGTCTGTACTCATAGTGTATCCCTGCTTACCTACCTTGCTGTTGGAAACTATGATCATAAATATTTTGACTTGATATTGTGGTAGCAAATCGACCAATGCTAGTCTCTGCAGGTTAAGTGTGTACTTTCTTACTGCCTACTTACTAATTCACCTTTACTTTTGGAATTTGGAAGATAGTAAGTTTATGAATTATATTTAGTACTAGCAATCATGTTATGCATGCTTTTATAAGCCACAACTAAGTATTAGAACAGTTTTCTTCTTCTCTAGTCATTTATTTAAGGTACCAAGTCTTTTTAATTCTATTTCATTCATCTTGTTTGCACCATCCCGTAATTCATTTAAACTTGTGGTGTATCTTTTTAATTTTACTAAAATAATCGAAACAACACAAATATATGTGGACATTTGGACGATGTGGTATACTCACTGTGGTGAAACTGTACACTACAAATTGGAGGGGATGGAGAGAACAAACACTATTTTGAGGGCTAAAGCAACCAATTTAAATGTATTCATGCGATATGCATTAATCTTTATTTGTCGTCCCTTGGGTTTCTACATCATACGCTATGGATTTAAAAGATGTCCTTTCTTGTTGTAATATGTTTAGGAACTACAACTATGGAGCTATTGGTGAAGGCATCAAGCAAGATCTACTGAACCATCCCGAATACGTTGAACAAAACGCCACCATTGCCTTCCAAACCGCAATTTGGAGGTGGATGACACCATTGAAAAAGGGACAGCCATCCGCTCACCAAGCTTTCGTTGGGGACTGGAAACCCACTAAAAACGACACACTATCCAAACGTGTTCCTGGATTTGGAGCCACGATGAATATCTTGTACGGGGATTACACTTGTGGCCAGGGCGACATTGATCCGATGAACAACATCATCTCCCACTACCTCTACTACCTCGATTTATTGGGCGTTGGTCGCGAGGAGGCGGGCCCGCATGAAGTACTCTCATGTGCTGAACAGGTTCCATTCAATCCCACTACCAAATCATCATCTTGAGAAACCTCTCTGTTGTAATAAGACTTGCCTTGGGGACTATCCCCTTCATTTGTGTGGTTATTATCTGTTGGAGTGGATTTGGCATGCGTCTGCTGGTATTTATCGGGTTTGTTATGCTACACAGATTGCTAGTGTATTGTTAAGGTGTAATATTTCATACATACTTTGTTGGTTTGTATCTGTGGACCCATTATATTTGATTAATTTATTATTTTCTTTTTTATGAGGTGCATTGTTACCATTATTATGTCTGTTTTGCGTGGTTAGAATTTAGGACCATCAATTTGATCATTTGTGGCAGATTTTTTACTCTCAGATAGTGCAAACAAACCTTAGAATATGAGTTTATTTTAAAGCTCAAGTGATGTCCAAAATAGCTATATTTCACTCGCATCATTGCAGTTTTTTTAGCAAAAAATAGGAGAAAATAATGTGGTAATATATGTTCCAAGCCGTTTGGTATTAAAATAATGCAAATTTTCACTCTTACTAAAATATTTATTGTATAGCCAAGTTTAATTTAACTACTGATTTACCCCCAAAAAGTCTGAAAAGAAAATATTTATTGTGACTTATTTTCAATAACTGCTTTTTCTAGACATGCAAAACCAGTAAAATATGTAACGAAATTCAATCATTTGAACTATTTAATCAATGTTACCATGAAAATAACTATATTATCTCAAGTGGATATTTAAGAAGACGTGCATATAAAGAGAGCTCGTTTAACCTCGATATATAAAAGGCGAGTGCCTTTTTCAATCAATTTGATTTTTTCATGTATTTATCAATTTGCCATTGATTTCAATAACAATTGATCATTTATTTACTAATATACCATGTTTTTTGCCAATTGCGGCTGTCACGAAGTCAATTCAACTTCAATCATTATTGACAATTTTGCCATTTAATTCCAATTTGATTCTTATTTACAACTAGGGTAGCACCCGTGCTACGCAAGGGAAAAATGCGACCGTAAAAAATAAAATTATTAATTGTCAAATTAAAAATTCTTCCAACAATAAAAAAATTCACAAACTTTCAAATATTCTCCTTTAAAAACAAAACAATAATAAAAATTAAAAAAATAAATTGCACAATCTCGTAAGTATAAAAAATAAGTATTTGGGAGGCTAAAATCGAAAGCCCTAAAAAGGGAATAAAAAATAAGAAAACTTACCATCGATGCAACAAAGGGGGCGAATGAAAGATCTTGTGCACTAACCAGAAGAACAAATTTATGTCGAGCTGGTGTTGCATATTAAAAACTTTACAGCTTTATTGAGATTTATAGTCAAGTTTGGAACAAAAATAAGAGTTGTTGTGGAGAACTTACTTGGTCACCATTTTGTCTTTGAATGAGTTTATTAAGTTTTCTATACATATAGTAGTTTAATTAGTTTTTCAGTAAATATGTCTATTTTACTTCTTTATTATTTGTTCTAATTTAAAAAAAATGATGGAAATGACTTGATTCATGGTAACTCTTATTTTACATTTCAAAAATGTTTTATTAAAGACGATCAAATAAAATATTGTCAAAAATAAATAAACCGAATCTAAGAACCACATGTAAAACTTCTTTAACCTTAAAATTAAGATAGATGAAGGTCATCAAAGTCAATACACTTAGGAGGTGTTTGAAATAACTTTTGTTTCACAGCTTATAGCTTAAAGTTGTAGTTTTGGTGTTTGGAAACTTAGATTTAAGCTGCAACTTCTTTATTTTGTACCAATTTTAGAGCTTTTTGATAAGTTGTTAATTGACAGCTTCAGTAGCTTTTGCTTACAACTTATGACATATTAATTTTTTTGGAAAATTTTATCCTTAATAAATTTATTTAATTCTAAAAATAACTTTTAACCCTAAAGTATATTTAAATTAAAATTTCTTCTTTCCGTAAAATTTTTATTTTCTTCAACCAAAAATATCATATCAGTAAATTTATACTAATATATATAATATAAATATACATATAATATAGATTAATTTAATATTTTATACTATTGAGATCGAAATTATAGAGTAAAAAATAAATATAAATAAGATTAATTTGTCAATGTTATTTATTTATTATAAATCACAATTGTTTTATAGTTTTAGGGGCAAGACATACATTTTATTTAAAAAGTATAAATAAGCTACTCCTATCAGCAATATTTTAGAACATTATTTTTTCCAATTTTAACAGCTTTCGACACTTATTTCCAAACACCTACAGATTATCAAATCAGTAGCATAAAGCAGCTTTAAGCACTTATCAATAAGCTTCAGCTATTCCAAACAGAACCATAATAAATTTCCCTATCTTCTTTTTCTTCTCACATTTCTCCTCTTTATTACACTTCTTCTACCTTGCCATCCAATACTGTTTTGGAAGCTTGCTCTTCTTGGCCAAGATTTCAAAATGGATCTTTTTCATAGCTTGAAAACGACATCCAAAGTCAAATAGAAAACAATCAAATCAGCCCGGAACATCATAAGTGTATTAACATACTTCGAAAACTCATTCACGTAACACATATAACTTTTGTTTGCTGGATGTTTTTACTCTGGATAATACATGCACCAGGATAACTAAGTCAAATATTTAACTACTTAATAATAGCATAATTGATAGTTATAATTTTTTTCTTTACAAACATTTACATACTATATATATATTGTGCTGTCATTTTTTTGTGATTAAATAGTGTAAAATGTTTCATTATCTTTTTATCTTTATTATTGATTGCATAGAGGAGTTTCTATATTGTTGTCTAACATTAATATTGACTGCATGTATGTTGTTCGTCTTGCAGATCAGACAGTGTTTACTAATATATTTATGAAAAACTTAATGTATTTCTCAAAAACTTTTATGTTCAATGTTGAGAGGAAAAATAGACGAAACTTTCTAAAATGCTGGTTAGTTTGTGAGAAAAAATAGACGAAATTTTCTAAAACGTGGGTTAATTTGTGGTGACGTCTCTTATGTTGCTGGGATGATTTCAATACCGTGCATTTTACACTTCATGCTCTCTAATTTCGTTTTTACTCTCTATATAATACATTTTAGAATTTGACCAAAATATATTTTCAATAATTTATTGCAAGCAATGTTGCTATGAATCACTACAATTGAATCTAGAGTGATGAAACCAAATATTTTATCCGTACACTATTCTGGTGTAATCAACGATAAATTGTTGATCATTCCTCGTACAAAACACCAACAAATTTGATTTAGTAGTAGTAGATATAAGTTCAAAACTGTGAAAATTATGCATCATTCACTTTCACATGATAAGATGAAGAAGCACAACATGAAAGAAAAAAACACAATTAAATTACATTAGATACGTTGTTAATCTGCAAAAGTAAACCGACAGAAAACAAAAAAAATAAGACAACAATGAAATCTGATAAAAACAATACAACATAATAAATCAAGAAAATTAATGTTTAATGGGCAGACAACAACAAAAATGGAAGAAAATGATTCGAGAAAAATAGATCGGCCTGCGTAGCTGAGTTCGAATAAAAAGAGAGTCGGGCGGTAAGACGAAGAGGAAGACGAATGATCTAATGGAGGAATCTGAGAGAGAGAAATGGAAGGCGGTTAGGAAAGGTCGGGGTACTTGCTACGAAAAGACAGTGACAGATTCGTAAATATGTTTTGATGGCAAATGAGTAAATATTGATTGGATCTTCGAAATTACCTCTTCAATCAACAAGAAAAAAAGCAATGACATATCTATAAATAGGATACTAATTTCAATTAAATCGAATGACGAATGAGAATATGTGTTGAGTTCAGTTTATAATATTAATAACGAAGGTGGTGGAAATTGTGGCTGATTCAATTGGATTCGATGGAAAATTGGTAAATAAAACTCAAACTACAATTAAAATTCAATGGCAAATTGGTAAATAGATGAAAAATGCAAATTGATTGAAAAAGGCGATTGAAACTTGAGTGGCAAATTCGTAAACCGTGAAAAAATTGAAATTGAATTAAGTGGCAAATTCGCAAATAGAGGAAAATTGAAATTGTTTTAAGGCCAATTTAAATGGCAAAATCGTAAATAGTTAAAAAAAATGAAATTGATGGCAAAATCGTAAATAATGAGAAAATTGAAATTGATTGGAAAAAGGCTGCAAGCTGCAGGAAGTGAACCATCTGCAGAAGTGTGGAAGTAAAAGCATGTAAGCATTTGTCAACGTGATTTCATTCAAGAAGTACCAAAGGTGAAAGTATTACTAATAAAATTAGTGGTTGTAGTAGACTTTGAAGCCAACGTATTATATATATCCATTAAAGATAATTATATGATAATTATATGATATATTTTTGTATTAATATATTTTTATTCTCATTTAATAATATTATAATGGGAATTAACAAATATTATTAAAATGATTTATATAGTTATAACTATATTTATAACTATATATGATCTTTTATTAACATATTTTTATAGTAGCTATCATATTAATATATTTATATATATTAACATATAGGTTAAACATATGTCCATTATATATAACATAATATGTTAATAAAATGAACATATAATTATCTTCAGTAAATCATATTACAAATAAAATCATTAAAATAATATATTTATAATTATATATAAAACTAATATTCTATAGTAGTAGATTAGTTGTTATTTAACAAAATGATAATTTCTCAGTGGATTTAGTTTCAGAAAATTATATGAATTAAAATAACTTATTATGGGTATTTAATAACACTATTTAAATATCTTTAAATAGTGGAAAATTGATTTTTTTTTTGGGAAAATACAAATTTGAGTAGCAAATTCGTAAATAGTGGAAATTTGAAATTTGTGGCAAATTTATAAATAGTGAAAAATTTGAAATTGGTGGCAATTCGCAAATAGTGGAAAATTGAATTATTATTTTTTTGGAAAAAGGGTAATTTGAGTGACAAATTCATAAATAGTGGAAAATTAAAATTGGCGGTGAATTTGTAAGTAGTGAGTAAATTGAAATTGGTGGCAAAATAGTAAATAGTGAAAAATTGAAATTGATTGCAAAATCGTAAATAGTGGAAAAATTGAAATTGATGGCAAAATCGTAAATAGCGGAAATTTTGCAATTGATTGCAAAAAAAGCCACTTTGCTTTTATATATATAATAGATAATAGATAATAGATATATATTAATATATATAGGTTAAACATATGTTCATTATATATAAAATAATATGTTAATAAAATGAACATATAATTATCTTTAGTAAACCATATTACAAATAAAATCATTACAATAATATATTTATAATTATATATAAAACTAATATTCTATAGTAGTAGATTAGTTGTTATTTAACAAAATGATAATTTCTCAGTGGATTTAATTTCGGAAAATTATATGAATTAAAATAACTTATTATGGGTATTTAATAACACTATTTAAATATCTTTAAATAGTGGAAATTTGATTTTTTTTTGGGAAAATGCAAATTTGGGTAGCAAAATCGTAAATAGTGGAAATTTGAAATTTGTGGCAAATTTATAAATAGTGAAAAATTTGAAATTGGTGGCAAATTCGCAAATAGTGAAAAATTGAATTATTATTTTTTTGGAAAAAGGGTAATTTGAGTGACAAATTCATAAATAGTGAAAAATTGAAATTGGCGGTGAATTTGTAAGTAGTGGGTAAATTGAAATTGGTGGCAAAATAGTAAATAGTGAAAAATTGAGATTGATGGCAAAATCGTAGATAGTGGAAAATTGAAATTGATGGCAAAATTATAAATAGTTAAAAAATTAAAATTGATGGCAAAATCGTAAATAATGAGAAATTTACAATTGATTGCAAAAAAGGCAACTCGTCTTTTATATATACTAGGGTAGCACCCGTGCTACGCACGAGAAAAAATGCGACCGTAAAAAATAAAATTACTAATTGTTAGATTGAAAATTTTTCCAACTACAAAAAATTCACAAACTTTCAAATATTATCCTTTAAAAACAAAACAATAATGAAAAATAAAAATATAAATTGCACAATCTCGTAAGTATACAAAATAAGTGTTTGGGAGGCTAAAATCGAAAGCCCTAAAAAGGGAATGAAAAATAAGAGAACTTACCACCGACACAACAAAGGGGGCGAATGAAAGATCTTGTGCACTAACCTGAAGAACAAATTTATGTCGAGTTGGTATTGCATATTAAAAACTTTACAGCCTCATTGGGATTTATAGTCAAGTTTGGAACAAAAATAAGAGTTGTTGTGGAGAACTTACTTGGTCACCATTTTGTTTTTGAATGAGTTTATTAAGTTTTCTATACATCCCCAATTAGACTGTAATATGTACATATAGTAGTTTAATTAGTTTTTCGGTAAATATGTCTATTTTACTTCTTTATTATTTGTTCTAATTTTTTTTAAAAAATGCTGGAAATGACTTGATTCGTGGTAACTCTTATTTTACATTTCAAAAATATTTTATTAAAGATGATCAAATAAAATATTGTCAAAAACAAATAAACTGAATCTAAGAACCACATGTAAAACTTCTTAACCTTAAAATTAAGATAGATGAATGTCATCAAAGTCAATACACTTCGGAGGTGTTTGAAATAGCTTATGTTTCACAGTTGCAACTTCTCTATTTTGTACCAATTTTAGAGCTTTTTGATAAGTTGCTAATTGACAGCTTCAGTAGCTTCTACTTACAACTTATGACATATTAATTTTTTTGGACAAATTTATCCTTAATAAATTTATTTAATTCTAAAAATAACATTTAACCCTAAACTATATTTAATTCCAAATTTCTTCTTTCCGTAAAATTTTTATTTTCTTCAACAACCAAAAATATCATATCAGTAAATTTATACTAATACATATAATATAAATTTACATATAATATAGATTAATTTAATATTTTATAATATTAAGATCGAAATTATAACGTAAAAAATAAATATAAATAAGATTAATTTGTCAATGCTATTTATTTATTATAAATCACAATTGTTTTATAATTTTAGGGGCAAGATAGACATTTTATTTAAAAAGTTTAAATAAGCTACTCCTATCAGCAACATTTCCAAACACTATTTTTTCCATCAACAGTTTTCGGCACTTATTTCCAAACACCTACAGATTATCAATTCGGTAGCTTAAAGCATCTTTAAGCACTTATCAATAAGCTTCAACTATTCCAAACACAACCATAATAAATTTTCCTATCTTCTTTTTCTTCTCACATTTCTCCTCTTTATTACACTTCTTCTACCTTGCCATCCTATACTCTTTTGGAAGGCTGCTTTTCTTGGCCAAGCTTTCAAAATGGATATTTTTCATAGCTTGAAAACGACATCTAAAGTTAAATAGAAAACAATCCAATCAGCCCGGAACATCATAAGTGTATTAACATACTTTCAAAATGGATATTTTTCATAGCTTGAAAACGACATCTAAAGTTAAATAGAAAACAATCCAATCAGCCCGGAACATCATAAGTGTATTAACATACTTCAAAAACTCATTCACGTAACACATGATAACTTTTGCTTGCTGGATGTTTTTACTCTGGATAATACATGCACCAGGATAACTAAGTCAAATATCTAACAACTTAATAATAACATAATTGATAGTTATAATTTTTTTTCTTTACAAACATTTACATACTATATATATTGTGCTGTCAATTTTTTGTGATTAAATAGTGTAAAATGTTTCATTCTCTTTTTATCTTTATTATTGGTTACATAGAGGAGTTTCTATATTGTTGTCTAACATTAATATTGACTGCATGTATGTTGTCCGTCTTACAGATCAAACAGTGTTTACTAATATATTTATGAAAAACTTAATGTATTTCTCAAAAACTTTTATGTTCAATGTTGAGAGGAAAAATAGACGAAACTTTCTAAAATGTTGGTTAGTTTGTGAGAAAAAATAGACGAAATTTTCTAAAACGTTGGTTAATTTGTGTTGACGTCTCTTATGTTGCTGGGATGATTTCAATACCGTGCATTTTACACTTCATGCTCTCTAATTTCATTTTTACTCTATATAATACATTTTATAATTTGACCAAAATATATTTTCAATAATTTATTGCAACCAATGTTGCTATGAATCACTACAATTGAATATAGAGTGATGAAACCGAATATTTTATCCGTGTACTATTCTAGTGTAATCAACGATAAATTGTTGATCCTTCCTCGTACAAAATACCAACAAATTTGATTTAGGAGTAGTAGATATAAGTTCAAAACTGTAAAAATTATGCATCATTCACTTTCACATGATAAGATGAAGAAGCACAACATGAAAGCAAAAAACACAATTAAATTACATTAGATACGTTGTTAATCTGCAAATGTAAACCGATAGAAAACAAAAATAAGATAACAAAGAAATTTGATAAAAATAATACTACCTCCGTCCCGCTATTTCCGGCATACGTCATTTGGGCACGAAAATTAAGAAAGTAGATGATTAAGAATGAGATATGAGTAGATGATAAAGTAAGAGAGAGAATATGGTAAAGTAAGAGAGAGAAGATGATAAAATAAGAAAAAGTAGGAGAGATATGGTAAAGTAGAGTGATGATAGTTATTTCCAAATTAGAAAGTGTGCCAGAAATAACGGGACATCTGTTGGATATGAGTCAGTAGATGATACTCAGCTGTTCGTGGTTAAAAGAAAATTGGGGGAAATCATAGTAGTACTATGGAATTGAAGATCCCAAAACCGAGCTGATATCAGTAGTTCAGTGTGTCGTTAGGATTAGCTGATGTATAGGTTAGACTTGTTGTAATCGTTTTTATACTCTTGTCTAAGTCCTGTACGGGGTAATTGTTGAACCGATCTTCCGTCGAAGATACTTTTCGAACCCCACGTCATCGTGTAATCGCTTGCGTTCTTCGATCATCCGAGTAGACCTCGGTAGAAGCCAATCCAAGGACCGATAAGTCATCGCCAGAAGAACTCATGCAAGCCCAAGACCTTCGCGAGCCGCCAACCGACTTACTCGAAGGTTACATTCCTTGTCGGCCGACTCGGTCGAAGAAGACAGAGACTTTGCGGTCATCCGTATCCGACGTAAAAGCGACCCAACTACTTAAGTCTTTTCGAAAGTTCGGCGGAAGATCATACGAGGTTGTTTGAACGGTCAACTCGACATTCTCACCAACCACAAACCTCGACCAATGAGAAGCCGACAACGCCTTACCCGCTCCAAACAAGAAAAGCTGCTCTCATGTACGGTAATTAACCGCCCCGCTTGCAACAAGTTCGAATTAATGGCCGTTTTCTTTGGAAGCATGTGACACGTGGCATCGTCGTCTCCAACGGACATATGTCATAGCTCACAGCTATAAATAGAGAAGATTTCGAAGCTCCACTAGCGCGAAGCACGAAATTAAAAAAAGGGAAATTGCTCAAGCTCTCAAACACTCTAGCAACTCAATCGTAACATCCAAATAAGAATCCGCATTTACTAGAATATTTTTGTGGTTCTTCTCTCTAGAGTCTTTAGATCCCTTTCTTCTCTACCTAAGCTCATTGTCAGATTTATAGCTTAGATTCGAAGGAGTTCATGTTTAGTGAACTGTTCTTATTGTAAGAACTCCTTCATTAGTTGGAGAACTGTTTTCGCTCCCTTTCGAACTTAGGTTTGAATTGTAAAGTCGCTAAGGACTATAACTTAGAAGGATCTGTCCTGTGAACAGTTTCCTTGCTGAGACTTGCTCAGACTAATCAACAAGTTATCCTGCTCTGTTCAGGACCGTGGACGTAGGATCTTGCGTATCCGAACCACGTTAAACTGCTTGTGTTCTTTACTGTTTTATTGCATACAAACCTTTGAAAATCATAAGTTTGCATAAAACGTATTTCTAAAATCGCACAGCCAAAAGAATTTAATCTGCGAAAACACGTTTTCAAAAAGAGACAAACTTCGGGCCCCACACTTATCCGCACACTTAAGTCTCCGACTGAGTTTTGAAGTACTGACAAAAGTCAGTAGGAGAGCTCAGTAATTGACTCACTTTGTCCCGTGATCGAAGGTTTATTTGGCACTGTTCATCAGTTGCAACCAACAACTTCAGCTGACTTTCACCAAGAAAAAGAAACGGTACTCAGATGTATTCACCCCCCCCTCTACACCTGATATTTTTCTCCGGACCAACAATTGGTATCAGAGCGACCGGTGTTCAACTGACCACCTGTTCTGAAATACTGGTCTTCTCGAACTGATCCTTGAAAACGTTTTCTCTGCACAAGCATCTCTTCATTCATCCTTATACTCGTACACATAATGTCTGACATGTCAGGTATCAGGATGGTGCCGATGTTCTCAATAGAGAACTTCACGGTATGGCGTGTAAGAATGAAGGCACACCTTACGTCGCTGCACGACAGCATGACTGACGTACTGGAGACCGGACCCATCATTGCAATGATAGACAACGTTCAGTTCGCTGAAGTGGAAGGTGAAGGTGCTCGTATCGGTCCGAAGGTTCCCAAGGACAAATCCGCCTTCACGCCCGAAGAGAAAAAGCCGCATAACCTCGACCGAGTCGTACGAAATGCTATATCGACAACGCTCGGTGACTCACACCTCGGGAGGGTGCGGGATCGCAAAACGGCGAAAGAACTTTGGGATGCCCCCGGCCGTACCGAGCCAAGGAACTCCTCGATTAAAGAAAACAAGCTCGAATAAGAGCTTCAAAAGTTTGAAGCCTTTGCGATGGAGCCCAATGAAACCATTGACGAGCCGAGCGTCGATTTACGAATCAACTCAATGTGATAAACGGGTCGGGAAAGGTGTTCTCAAACAAAGAGATGAACACAAAGATCATAAGAGCGCTACCCCGACGTAAGTGGCTTCCTTTTTGCTACTTATTTACGCCCGCTCCGATCTTAATGCTCTAACTCCCGATGTTATATTTTCGGAATTAAAGACGGAGAAATTTGAGCATAGTCTACCTCGTAAGTGTTCCAGTGCTCCACCGACACTCAAATCGATCATGCCTTCAAGGCAACAACGAAAAACCGGAGGCAAAAAGATTTCTTCCGGCAAGGCGTGAGGCTGCTGCAGATACAAAGACATCCGAAATGTGCAGTGCCGACCAGCTCGCACCGATGGCTCTCAAATACCAAAGAGAAAAGGAGAGAGTCGAAAGTCGAAGAAATATCACGAGAGATTCTCCCCACAGTAAGAAAGAATATTCAAAAAGGGAAGAATCTAACACTTCTATCGAATGCGGGAACACGGAGCTCGTTGCTAGTCCACCAAAAGCTTCACTGGAAAAAGCAACGAGAACATCCACGTGTTACAACTACAAGAAGGAGGGACACTATCGCACGATCGTCCCGAACTCTCACCGCTCAAAGAGCGAACGGCAGCCGTAAGAGATAAATTCGCCCAGAAGAGACAGGCCTACATAGCCGGAGAGATATCCGACAACTCAATTGAAGAGGATACATTCATGTACTCTTCTGAGGATGAAGCTGCATTCGTAGCTGTTGAAGTCGGAGAGAAGGTTCCTGAGGAATCAGCTGAACAGTGTCTGATGGCCAGAGAAGAGTCTGAGGTAAATTATAAACTTAATATAACCTCCTCTTCACACAACACACACGACACTTGCTCGGTCTCGGATGACCCTATGGACATAGTACAAGCATATGAGGACCTGCTAGAGGAACAAATTCAGCTGAGCAGAGAGTTCAGCAGAACCATCCAGGAACTAAAACAGGTAAAGGCTGAGAATCAGAGACTTTCTTCTGATTGTCAGGTCTCTACTGAGTCAGTGGATCTAGTTGCGAGACTCAAGGAAGAGATCGAATCTCTTATGACTAAGTCTCAGCTTGAAGAGACTCAGATCTCAGTCCTGACCAAGGACAATTTGGAGAAAGAGACTGAAATAGCCCAACTCAGTCAGAAACTCTCAGACGTACAGAAGGACTATGATTCTCTCAGGAGAAGTGATGAGGTCTGGAGAGAACTGATGACTGAACAATACCTGGGAGCAAAGGAGAAACTAGAAAGCATGCTCAGAGCACAACGGCCAACTGCTATGAAAGAAGGCCTTGGCTACACCCATGAAGCTTCTACCTCCAAAAGCTCAGAAGCACTGGCTGATAGGTTCGTCAGAGGAAAGGTGCAAGCTGCTGACACCACACCTCAGGCGAAGAACAAACAGAAAGTAATCACACCTCAGCCGAGCAGCAACAAACAACTGACCAAAGGTTCCAGCCCCAGGACACCGAGATCGAACTCAGGGGGAACCAAGAAGGTCAGATGGGCAGAACAGTATAAGGAGCCACTGTTTGAGCATCCGGCTCAGTACGGTTCGTACTACTATGAGCCCAGGGTCAGGAGAAGCGCTAAGACTCAGAAGAAGAAAGCGCCTGAACCCAAAATCATCAGCAGAAAGTCAGTATCTCCAAGTCCTGTGGAGAACAAAGCTGACAAGGTTCAGAAGAAGAAGTCTCAGACTTCTAAGGTCCCGAGACAGATTTGGGTTCCGAAATCACCTACTAACCAGTAAGGACCCAACTGAACCAAAGGGTACCTAAAGATGCTTCTGTTTTGCAGGTGCATAAGGACCCATAGATAGTGGACAGCGGCTGCTCAAGACACATGACATATCAGAAGAGCCTGCTAACCAACTATGTATAAGAAGATGGTCCCAGAATTGAGTTTGGAGACAACTCTAAAGGCTACACAAGGGGATACGGAACGCTGAACATTGGGACTCGCCTCGGTTCCTAAGAGTAACATATGTTGAAGGACTTCAACATAATCTCCTTTCTGTCAGTCAATTCTGTGATAATCTTAACAGAGTTATCTTTGACGCTGGTTTCTGTGATGTTGTTGATAAATCTACAGGGAAAATAGTGTTATCAGGATCACGGAGGAAAAACATCTATGTTGCAGACTGGAAAACCGCAGAACCTGAGGCTTGCTTATTAGCACAGACAAAATCTGGTGACAAGTCAGGATGGCTATGGCACAAGAGACTCAGCCACCTGAACTTCAAGACCATGAACAAGCTAGCCAAGAACTCCAAAGTCAGAGGACTGCCCAACGAATCGTTCGTTAAAGACATAAATTGTGAAGCATGTCTGAAGGGAAAGCAAACAAAGAGTAGCAATCCACCTATTCCGTCACCTTCCACTGATGGAATCCTTCAGCTGCTGCACATGGACCTATTCGGGCCAGTCTCTCCAGTGACTATATGAGGCAAGAAGTATGCCCTCGTTGTTATTGACGACTACTCGAGATATACTTGGGTCATCTTCATCGCCAATAAATCTCGATGTTCAAACCGAGTTGCCCAATCTGGCGAAGAAGCTCGGTGTGGAAAAGGACATCAAGATTCAAAGAATTCGCTCGGACGAGGAACGAGTTTCTAAACTCGGTAGTTAAGACATACTTGCGATAAAGAGGGAATTAAACACGAGACATCATTGCTCGCACCCCTCGGCAGAACGGACTTGCTGAACGAAAGAACAAAACACTCAAAGAAGCAGCAAGAACGCTCCTCGTAGATTCTGGACTACCCTCGAAGTTCTGGGCTGATGCTACTGACACCGCCTGCTACACTCAGAATCGCTCACTACTCACTCAGCAACACATGAAGACACCATATGAACTATGGAAAGGGAGAATTCCTTCTATTTCTCATTTTCATATTTTTGGCTGTCCTTGCTTTATCCACAATAATTGGAAAGATCAGCTGAAGGTTTTTGATAGCAAATCTGATCAAGGAGTTTTCTTAGGATACTCTCGAGTCAGTAAAGCCTTCAGAGTCTTTAACTATCGGACTCTTTGTGTGGAGGAAAGCCCTCATGTTGTTTTTGATGAATTTGTTACTGAGAACAGGGAAGATACACAGTTAAATAATGATGATGTTGCTGAACGAAAGAACAAAACACTCAAAGAAGCAGCAAGAACGCTCCTCGCAGATTCTGGACTACCCTCGAAGTTACGGGCCGATGCTACGACACCGCCCTGCTACACTCGAGAATCGCTCACTACTCACTCAAAGAACACATGAAGACACCATATGAACTATGGAAAGGGATAATTCCTTCTATTTCTCATTTTCATATTTTTGGCTGTCCTTGCTTTATCCACAATAATTGGAAAGATCAGCTGAAGGTTTTTGATAGCAAATCTGATCAAGGAGTTTTCTTAGGATACTCTCGAGTCAGTAAAGCCTTCAGAGTCTTTAACTATCGGACTCTTTGTGTGGAGGAAAGCCCTCATGTTGTTTTTGATGAATTTGTTACTGAGAACAGGGAAGATACACAGTTAAATAATGATGATGTCAGCAGCAAGCTACAGGATCTCGGACTTACTGATAAAGCTGAAAAGATCAGCATTGTTGGGATGATGAGTCAGACAATGAACAAACTCAGACTCAACCAACAATCGACGTAGCTGACCTAGTTGATTCTCCTGAACGTAATCAACAACAGGTAACATCGGTCGATGAGGAAGCCCCAAGTGGTAATCGAGACCTCTACCGAGAATATAAACTCGGGGGAACGATTAATGTTCCCGAGCTAAATGCCCCCGAACACGGAAACTCAGGTGGATCGTAACCTTCTTACTCGAAATATTGCAATCTCGAAACGCACTACCGAAATGCCTAACACTCCTATTGATTCTGCAGAAGTTGTATCAGAAGAAGAAGCCAGACTCAGACGATCATGGCTAGATGCTCATTCTTCAGATCTTATCATTGGAGATCCATCAACAACAATAAGAACAAGATCTAGATTTAATCAAGGCGAAAGCTCACTATATTCTTGTTTCTTGTCTACAGAAGAACCTCAGTCGATAGAGGACGCACTTAATGATGCTGACTGGATCATCGCCATGCAAGAAGAGCTGAACCAGTTCATTCGAAACGAAGTTTGGGAGCTTGTAGACATACCTAAACATCAGCATGTCATTGGTACCAAGTGGGTCTTCAAAAACAAGCGAGATGAAAACAACGTCATTGTCAGAAATAAAGCACGACTAGTTGCAAAGGGATACAGTCAGGCAGAAGGAATTGACTTTGATGAAACATTCGCTCCAGTCGCTAGATTGGAAGCCATTTGTCTCTTCCTAGCTTATGCAACACATCAAGGCTTCAAAGTCTATCAGATGGATGTAAAGTCAGTTTTTCTGAACGGCGTACTGAAGGAAGAAGTCTACGTGGAACAACCGCCCGGCTTTCAAGCCAGGGACATCAGTGTACGAGACTTAGGAAAGCTCAGTATGGGTTAAAACAAGCACCCGTGGCTTGGTATGATACCCTATCGGACTTTCTACTTCGTAAAGGTTTTCGAAAGGGGACGGTAGATCGCACCCTATTCAACATGAAGTCGGAGATGACATCCTACTAGTGCAAATCTACGTGGACGACATCATTTTTGGGCCGCAGAAACGAGATCATATGTCGCCAGCTTCGAGAAGATGATGAAAGAGAAATTCGAGATGTCCATGATGGGAGAGATGAATTATTTCCTTGGATTTCAAGTGAAGCAATCACCCGAAGGAATCTTCATCAATCAAGCCAAATACACTCGAGACCTTCTCAAGAGATTCGGCTGCGACTCCAAGCAAGCCACCAAAATCCCCATGAATACGAATTTTAAAATCGATCTAGAGAAAGAGGGAGCTTACGTTAACTCTACCGATTATAGAGCTATTATTGGTTCTTTATTATATTTAACAACTAGCCGACCGACATAACTTATGCCGTAGGTGTATGCGCAAGATTTCAAGCGGATCCCAAGCGAAGTCATCTCGACTCAACTAAAAAAGATTCTCGCGCTATCCGAGAGGAACACCCGATGCCTTGGGTTATGGTATCCCGCCGATGATAATCTAATGCCGACGGAGTTATTCTCGATGCCGATTATGCAGGATGCGGGATAGATCGTAAATCAACTTTCGGAACGTGTCGGTTCCTAGGCAAAGCAAGTCGATATCTTGGTTCTCAAAGAAACAAGACTCGAGTAGCAACGTCCACTACCGAAGCCGAGTACATGGCCGCCGGAAGTTGTTGTGCCCGGATCCTTTGGCTTCGACAACAACCGAGAGATTATAGTATCATTCAAAATGAAGTGCCCATCTACTGTGACTCCACCAAAGGTCTATTGCCATAACTCAGAACCCAGTTCTACATACGAGATGCAAGCACGTGGATATCCGACACCACTTCATCAGAGACCATGTCGAAAAGAAGGGTATCAGAATGGAGAAGATCCATACTGACAAACAAAGGGCAGACATACTGACCAAACCACTAGCCGAGAACGAATTCGGAGAATTATCGGTTGAGCTAGGTCATCTGGATCCTACTGAAATGCATCAGTAGAAGACAACTACTGATAGCAGTCCGTGGAGACAATTGCAAATATCTGGTATCAGTAGATGGAACCAGTACTACAAGTCAGTAGACTCCGTACAGTGATTCAGTGGGAAGAATCACACTGTACACAACAAGGGGGAACGTGCTTATCAGTACATCAATCATCCTCCTGCGATATAACGGTAACCAGCTGATCGAAAGTTCAGCTGAAGAGGTTTGCGTAGTATCATATACTTAATTTCTTTTCAGAAGCATGTCTACATTTATTATATCAGTCGCACGCAGTCAGTAGTTAATGTGCATTTATTTCCCGCCTTAATAAGCTTAAGGAAAGGTCAGTAGGAAACCTTTTCATTCACATAAACTAAGTAATTAATGCTATCTGTCGCGCATTTAATGCATGTCTTCTCACTTACCTTTATTACGTAAGTCTATGTTTGAGGCGGCTTTTGTAATCATTCCTTTTATAACATTTAATCTCACTGCCTATAGATTTGAAAGATTAAAAATAGGATCGTTGGATCTAAACTTATAATTAGTCAGATATATAAATCTTTCATCTTCTATCTTCCTCCTCACTTTTCGCCATTTTCAACTTAAGAGCTATTTTCAAGCGTTCAGTTTCTTTCTCAAAAATCATCTTAACTGTCTCGCTTTTGCATCTCTCAAAGCTCTTTAGTACTCGGTAATGTATTGAAACCTGCTGAATACTTACTAACTTACTCTATTTTCAAGTGCTAACAAGTTATTTTGCAGATTTCAATGGCGACATCTCAAGTCCCTGAGAATATAGAGGAGATAATGGCATCCAGGATTCAGTTTGAACCAACTATGGCCTTCCGACAAGTTGATATCTCTTTCTTGGAACCCATGTTTGATGCTCTGGAGCGTTCTGGTCTTCAGGAGCTGGTGACGAAGCACCCGAGATCTTATCTACCTAGGCAAGTGGTAGAAGTTCATTACAACTGGAGGTCACTCGCGTCTGGAGGCGAGGAATCTTCCTTCGTCTATATGAAGGAAGTAGATCAGAACTGTTGGGATACTACTCAGAGAATCTTCAACGTCAGAGACACGCTGATGCTGACGTTTGATCTTCCAGACTCTGGTATTTCTCCTATCGGATACAAGGAGAAGGAGATAAACGCATATGTTCATAAGTTCTGCGGACGCTCTGACATATCATTCAAGTCGGCTCTGCGAAAGAACCTTCTCGCTCCCCCAATACGGAGGACTAGCCTACATAGTCTCTCATATCCTAACGAGCTCACTGGATCATATGATCAATTATCCAAGCCAAGGATTCAGTGATGATGGCGATAGATGATGGAGTTGAAGTGAACTCGGGCCGACTATTATGTCTCGGAGATGAAGGCCCAAGCCCAGAAGTTCACTACCCTACCCACTGGAGAGAGGAAGTTAGCCAGTGTAGGGAAGTTACTCTATGGGACTAAGATGTTAGTCCTCATAGAAAACTCTGTTCAGAGGCACTCGTCGTTTGCTGATTCTAAGTTCTTCGATGTAAAACTGATTAAGTTCAAGACTAAAGCAGCGACTGAGAAGTCTATCGGTAAGGGGCCACCTGAGCCGAAGAGAGCAGCATCCGCTCTGCCCCCGCATACCGAAGTGCCTAAGAAGAGGCGGCTGACTAAGACCAGACCAGCTGAGGTCTCAGCTGCTCAGCCCCTCTCTGTTATTGAACCCACTCCTCCTCCTACTCAAGAAGAGCAGATTTTAGATTCTGATACTGGCATTGAGGGTGCGACCCTCAAAGATAAAGTCCAGGTAATTAGCTCTGAGGAGACACAGTCGGACGTCAGGGAACCGACTGAGGAGACTGCAACTGAGTGGACAGCTATTCTCACCACTCGTCTCCGTGCCGCAGCTGACGTACACGATCATATTCCTGAGATCGCTGGGCACTCAGACTTAGTCGACATAGCCATCAGGGCTAGGGTTCAAATGCTTCTTAGATTTCTGAGTTGGGATATTGTAGAAGACATAATCAAAACCCACTCAGTCATCTACCTGCTCGATGAGGAGCGAAGCTACAAGAAGTAATAGGGTACGGAGAACCAGTGGACTTAGCTACTCTTGAAGATCTCGGAGCCGCAATGCTTTACCTTCTAAGCTTGCGAGAGTCGGTCCCTCGGTAACACTCCTCCACCCCCATCTCCTCCTCGCCGATGATAAGAAAGATGATGATGATAACAATCGAGGGAAGGATCGACACCCAAGGATACAGAGTTGGGAGGCTCTGCGAGGGTTCAACTCCCCGTGAGAAGAGCAAATCACCACTTCCCGATACATCGGGTGATACTCAAGGTGCTCCGGGCACAAGTAGGGAGCAGCTCCTCACGTTTTCTCGAGCGAGAGGCTCGGAACCAGCTCGTACTCGATAGAACCTATCGGTTCCGTGTCCTCAAAGTCTCGTAAATAAAGCCATTCGACGCCAAGGAGAGAAAACAGACTTTTAGCTAAGGACGTCCATCTCGAAGTGGACAAAGTATACTAAGGCTCGGACACGTAGCTTAGACGGAATAGCCGCCGGCATCTCAAAGACTCCAGCACCTACTCCTCAACCCAACTTTCGGGAGATTATTGAGGCGACCTTAGCGGCTCGTAAAACCAATCTAGAAGCTCGAGTCGGCGGTTGCTCCGAATCGGCGAAAGATATTTTCGAGAGCGGTGACTCAAGCTCTTGTAATCTGTTAAGCTCGAAATCGATGAAAGGAATAAGATTGCCACCTCTAGCCTTCAGAAAGTTATTACCCAACAGGCAGAGGCTCTGAAGCTTATTCAGAAAGAATTGACAGAATCGCAGGATCAGGCTCTGCTGAAACTCCGTCAGGAGTCAGCTGCACAGCTTAAAACATCAAGAGCTGATCAAAAAAATGACTGGGAATTATATTGCGATCTCGTCAAGGATTTCGAATCCACAGCGACTCAGATTAAGGATTTAGTCCACGATGTGGAAAGAGACATTCAAGCCATCTGTACCTAACTCTCTAAGGCAGATGATGCCAAAAAGGGGGAAGGTGTTATGAACGAAGAACCTGACACGGATATGGCTGATGTCCAAATAATAGAGGGTGGTCAGGAGGAAGGACCCTCTAATGCTCGGACTCGGGGGGGAAGGTATTCGAGGCGTAACAACCCTCAACCGCTAATGCTCAAGATACTTCGGGGGGTTCTGCTACTTGAATTTCCTCTAGAACCTACCCCCATCTCATCTTCTGCTGCCCACATAGAAGATGTTGCTCACTTCATTGAGCAAGAGTCTGAAGAAGAACAGGCTCCTCCTCAGAGGTCGGGGAAGGAGACTGCTACTGCTACTTCTCCTCTTTCCTCCCCGGTCCGAAAATTCAAATCTAAAGCGGAACAAGAGGCCTTCGACCTCCGCGTAGCCCAACAACTACAAGACAAGCTGGACCATGAGTGACAGCTGGAAGAAGCTCAACTTGCTAAAAAGCCTAAGGGCAAAGTTGTTAAGGGCAGAGGAAAGAAGAAGCAAGAGTCTGTGGACGAAGAAAAGAAAAAGGCTCAGGAGGAGTTCGCAAAAACTCTTTCTACTACAGGTCAAGCTACTGCTCAGAGTCACTATCAGACTCATCTTACACCTGAGCAAGAAGCTGAAGATAGAGCCACGTGGGAAGCCACGCTGCGAGGCCTTAACCTGAGGAAAGGAGATTGTAGGGCAGCGGCTCTTCGAGAGAAGAAGAGAATGGCTGATATGGCTAAGATGATGAGCCTATCTCAAAAGCCAGCAGCTGATCCCAAAAGACAAATCCCACGAGGATCAAGGAAAAGAGCGCCTTATGTCAAAAAGGACCCTGTGCTTCATGTTGATAAATGGGTTCCTGCTCTGGTTAATGATCAATGGGAAGAGCTCAAAGAGGAATTTATCAAAGGCTACTACGTATGGAAATTCTATCCAAGTGAGCAAACTATCGAACAAGCCTTTGACGAGTTTTTGTTCAATTATAACTCTGAGCTGAGGGAACAACTTCTGGAGATTATGAAGAGAGAGAACATTCCTTTCAGAGCTCCGACTTTCAGGCGCATCCCACCTCCTAGAACTGCGCGCGGAGTTCTGTGTACAAAGGAAATAGAGGATGAGGTCAGAGCTGCAGCTTATCGCTTCGACCTGAGTGTCGACTTAGCTGAAGACGACGAGGATGTCCAGACACTGAGGAAGAGAATCTACCTATACTATGGTCTGTAGCCTCCTGTCGATAGATCTGCTGATTTCAAGAAGCGCACTCAAGGCTTCAGGCGTCAGTAGTGTTTTCTCTTCTCTACTCTTTTGTAATAGTGATAGGAACCTGTAATTTCTTGATCATATATGTTATCGTTCCTATTGCTTGATAGACAATTACTCATTGTCTTACAGCATTTTGCTTTGTGTTTTCACAACTGATCACTAAGTGATCTGACACACACTCACAATCAGTTTCTCTGATTTTGCCTATCTCTCACATGCTGATGTTTTGAAGTCATCATATCAGTTTGTTTTCCTCAGATAGATTAAGGGGGAAATTGTTGTCAGTAGGTTAACATTTCTTATAAGATGTTTAGAGTTTAGAAGTAGAGGTTTTGGCATCGTCAATTAGGGGGATATTGTTGGATATGAGTCAGTAGATGATACTCAGCTGTTCGTGGTTAAAAGAAAATTGGGGGAAATCATAGTAGTACTATGGAATTGAAGATCCCAAAACTGAGCTGATATCAATAGTTCAGTGTTTTATACTCAGAAGTTACATTCCTTGTCAGCCGACTCAGTCGAAGAAGACAGAGACTTTGCAGTCTACTGTATCCGACAGAAAGCGACCCAACTACTTAAGTCTTTTTGAAAGTTCAGCAGAAGATCATACGAGGTTGTTTGAACGGTCAACTCTGACATTCTCACCAACCATAAACCTCGACCAATGAGAAGCCGACAACGCCTTACCTGCTCCAAACAAGAAAGCTGCTCTCATGTACGTAATTAACCGCCCGCCGCAACAAGTTCGAATTAATGGCCGTTTTCTTTGGAAGCATGTGACACGTGGCATCGTCGTCTCCAACGGACATATGTCATAGCTCACAGCTATAAATAGAGAAGATTTCGAAGCTCCACTAGCGCGAAGCACGAAATTAAAAAAAGGGAAATTGCTCAAGCTCTCAAACACTCTAGCAACTCAATCAGAACATCCAGCGAAGAATCTGCATTTACTAGAATATTTTTGTGGTTCTTCTCTCTAGAGTCTTTAGATCCCTTTCTTCTCTACCTAAGCTCATTGTCAGATTTATAGCTTAGATTCAAAGGAGTTCATTTTTAGTGAACTGTTCTTATTGTAAGAACTCCTTCATTAGTTGGAGAACTGTTTTCGCTCCCTTTCGAACTTAGGTTTGAATTGTAAAGTCGCTAAGGACTATAACTTAGAAGGATACGTCCCGTGCACAGCTTCCTTGCTGAGACTTGCTCGACTAATCAACAAGTTATCTCGCTCTCGTTCGGGACCGTGGACGTAGGATCTTGCGTATCCGAACCACGTTAAACCGCTTGTGTTCTTTTCTTGTTTTATTGCATACAAACCTTTGAAAATCATAAGTTTGCATAAAACGTATTTCTAAAATCGCACAGCCAAAAGAATTTAATCTGCGAAAACACGTTTTCAAAAAGAGACAAACTCCGGGCCCCACACTTATCTGCACACTTAAGTCTCCGACCGAGTTTGCAAGTACCGACAAAAGTCGGTAGGGAGAGCTCGAGGCCGACTCACTCGTCCCGTGATCGAAGGTTTATTTGGCACTCGTTCATCAGTTGCAACCAACAGCTTTAGCTGACCTTCACCGAGAAAAAGAAACGGTACTCAGGTGTATTCACCCCCCCCCCTCTACACCTGATATTTGTCTCCGGACCAACAACATCCATTTCGGGAAAGTGTACCGGAAATAGCGGGACAGAGGTAGTATAGCATAATAAATCAAGAAAATTAATGCTTAATGGGAAGACAACAACAAAAAGGGAAGAAAATGATTCGAGGAAAATAGACCGACCTGCGTAGATGAGTTCGAAGAAAAAGATAGTCGGGCGGTAAGACGAAGAGGAAGACGAATGATCTGATGGAGGAATCTGAGAGAGAAATGGAAGGCGGTTAGGAAAGGTCGGGAAAATTGCTACGAAATGACAGTGGCAGATTCGTAAATATGAGTTGATGGCAAATGCGTAAATATTGATTGGATCTTCGAAATTACCTCTTCAATCGGCAAGAAAAAAGAAGCAATGACATATTTGTAAATAGGATATTAATTTCAATTGAATCGAATGGCGAATGAGAATATGTGCTGAGTTCACTTTATTATATTAATAAGAAAGGCGGTGGAAATTGCGGCTGATTCAATTGGATTCGGCGGCAAATTGGTAAATAAAACTCAAATTACAATTGAAATTCAATGGCAAATTGATAAATAGATGGAAAATGCAAATTGATTGAAAAGGCACTCACCTTTCAACCTTCTACCTACAGATATCCTGACCAATAAAATAAGCTTGTGTTTATTTTTGAGCAATTGTAGACAATTAGATTTTGCAATGTTATTACGATAGTTGTAGATGATGTTGTTAATGTATATGTAATAAAAAGATTTTGCTATATTAATCTCAACAAAAAGCCGCAATAGTAATGAAACTCAGCCACATATTGATTTGTTGAAGTTATTGATGTACTTGATAATGCAACATGAATTGTCGTAGTAGTGTGTGTAATCGATCATAGTTCTCAATTATAACATAAAAACTACAGATTTTAAAAATATCAACTTGCATTTATCATGTGCATAAACATAAACATCATTCTGGCACTCAACAAAAGAGTAATATCATACTTTTTAATGTGCTTGATCATATAAATGTCCAGATTCTCAGTACCTGAAAATTAAATGAGAATAAGATATCAACATCGTCACATTCCTAAGCCAATCGAAGGTATATCAATCTAAAGGTACATTTTAGAAGAATGTTAACTAAATGATTATTATATAATCATAATATACAATATTTTATATATTCAATATTATAATAGTATATTATATTATTAATATGATATATTATTCTTATTTATATTATATAACAAATATCTTATATGTTAATTATAACATTAACATATAAATAGTAGAAAATTGAAATTTGTAGCAAATTCGTAAAAATTAAAATTGGTGGCAAGTTTGTAAATAGTGGAAAAAATGAAATTGATGGCAAATTTGTAAATAGTGGAAAAATTGAAATTGGTGGCAAATTTGTAAATCAATGGAAAATACAAATTGATGGAAAACGGCAACTCGCCTTTTATATATATAATAGATAATAGATAATATATATATATATATATATATTAATATATAGATTAAATATATGTTCATTATATATAAAATAATATGTTAATAAAATGAACATATAATTATCTTTAGTAAACCATATTACAAATATAATCATTAAAATAATATATTTATAATTATATATAAAACTAATATTTTATAGTAGTAGATTAGTTGTTATTTAACAAAATGATAATTTCTCTGTGGATTTAATTTCAGAAAATTATATGAATTAAAATAACTTATTATGGGTATTTAATAACACTATTTAAATATCTTTAAATAGTGGAAAATTGATTTTTTTTTTTGGGAAAATGCAAATTTGAGTAGCAAATTTGTAAATAGTGGAAATTTGAAATTTGTGGAAATCTGAAATTTGTGGCAAATTTGAAATTGGTGGCAAATTCGCAAATAGTGAAAAATTAAAATTTTTTTTTTTTTTGAAAAAGGGTAATTTGAGTGTGAAACTCATAAATAGTGAAAAATTGAAATTAGCGGTGAATTTGTAAGTAGTGGGTAAATTGAAATTGGTGGCAAAATAGTAAATAATGAAAAATTGAGATTGATGACAAAATCATAAATAGTGAAAAATTGAAATTGATGGCAAAATCGTAAATAATGAAAAATTTAAAATTGATTGAAAAAAAGACAACTCGCCTTTTATATATATAATAGATAATATTTCCTCTGTCCCGCTATTTCTGTCCTACTTGCCTAATCGGGCTGTCCCGCTATTTCTGTCCTCTTTCATAAAATAGTAAAAATTACTTTTAAACATAAAATGAAGTGGGTTCCCTTTACTCACTACTCAACCTCCACATTCTTATACTCTCTCTTCAAAAATCTATCTCTCACTCGATTATGTTCCGCTCCGAACTCAGAAAATTATGATTTTTATCTTTTTGAAAACTTTAGATTATTTCTTCAAATACAATATAAAAAAATATAAAAAATAAAAATCGATTGCATTTCACTAGCCTTGCAAAAATTTGGATAATTCTCATTTCTTTCCACCAACCACTCCTCGAAAACTGTGTCATTTTCTTTATACAATTAAAACTCATAAAATACACACTAAATTAAAATTTCTTAATCTCCGTGCCGAAGTCAACTGGGACGTTTTTAGCGGGACGGAGGGAGTAGATTTTACCATTTCAATTTTATTTTTACTTATTCCCGTCCAATCAATTTCAATTTGCAAGTCTAATTTTGCAATCTATCCCCAATCGAAGGGTAAATTTGGAATTGGACGCGCAACAATTAACGTTAAACGCCTTTTCTCATTTTCTCCGATAATCTTTCTTTATCATCCATTTCCCTCTTCTCGACCAATATATTGTTAAATCTCTTTCTGATAGACTTCAACAGTTTAGCTATGAGATACAGTATCATCTGTTTTCCTTTTTTTTTCTCTTCATGTCTGCCCACTGAGGCCTAATTTTCCTGATTTTTTATTGCACCAACAATTTTTTGATTTGTCTGACCAACAAATGTCCTAATTCCTTTTATAAAGCTTTCGATTTTGGTTAGATTTTTAAGACTCAATTGCTTTTTAAGTCTTTCCCCGTCTTTTGTCTTATCCTTGAATCTCACACTAAGTCGACCTTGACCACGCAGTTCTCCCCTTTTTTGCTATTGTTTATCTTTCTATCTTATCTTCATCTGTGCATATTTGCGTGTTTCTCTACTCTAGAAAAGAACGCAGATGCATAACTTTTTTCATAAACTAATATTATTTTATTAACATAATATTATTAATTAATATCTGAAGGAAATATATACTACAAGATTCTTACATGCTAATATTTATAGGGTTGCCATTCAATTTCAACTGAAATGCATTCTTTATTTATGAATTTGTCATTACCGTTTGCAATCGCGGTTGCAACCTGTAACTTGAATCATTATTTACAAAATTGTAATTCAAGTCCCCAATTGAATTTAGCCAATATTTACATATTTGTCATCCAATTCTAATTAAAACCCACTCCGCATTTCCGAACTTGTCATTTTGCATTTTCATTACTATTGCAGTTTACATCTACAACACGAACCATTACTTACAAATTCGACACCTAATGTCAATTGAATATCATCCAATATTTACGTCTTTGCCATTGCAGTTACGACTGTGATATCAACTTTTCAATCAGTAATTATGCATTTACTATCTGATTCCTCCTACTTGCGAATCTATTACTACATTTTTCGTGGCAATTACGACTGTAGTTTCAATCTTAGTTTGATTACTTATGCATAATCTAAACTAGGCCTCTTCGAACTTGAACTATGTTGCATAATTTCTATAAAATGCTTAGTAAATTTAAGATTTCATGTTCGTCACCATTGTATTGAATATAACCATCTGATATTTATATTGCACTTAAAGTATTCATATATATCAATTTTTCATTTAATTTATTACTATGTATTTGAAATATATAACAAGACACCGCTTTATACACGGTTCTATTTAAACACGGTGGCATATCATTTGAATCAAGTCTTACAATGTATGCATCAACATTAAACATTTGTAGTTTGAAAATCAACTTGAACATATTAAACAAAATATCTGTATGCATCTAGAAATTTACTAAAGAGAGATAAATTAGTAGTCGTATATACTAAACTTCTTGTAATGATTAGCAATAGCAGCCTCCATAAGTGTATCTACTTTGAAAAGAAATACCATATCGATTCAAATTAATTATTTATTAAATTCCATATGTTTATATATTGAATTTTAAGATTTATACGCATCTACGAATTTACTAGAAATAGACAAGTTAGTATATAATGATTGGTAATAATACTGCTCTTATTGAAAAAGAAATAATACATAGATGCAGAATAATTAATCATTAAGACAGACCTTATATATATATATATATATATATAAAAGGTCTGTCTTAATAGATGTGTTCACTATATATATAAGGTCTGTATATATAAAAGGTCTATATATATATATATATATATGCATATTTTATAGATGTGTTCACTGACAATATCGCAGAAAAAAATAATCATTTATAAGTTCTATGGGTGAAGAGCAAACTGAAGAAATAGAGAAGATTAGTATGATAGAGGAATTATTGTTTGATGATAATGAAGTTAAATCGTATTAGTTTATGTACTTTGAACATTAGATTTTGATTTTGTAACATTAGACATAGTGGTACTTACTTTAAGTATTTTTTGTTCCAGTCAGGATGGTGTTAGGTAGCTGGAACAATCATACAAATTAACATTAATCACGGTTTTTACTTCAATAGATTGATAAACATCGAAGTAAAGTTTTTTTTTTTTTTTTGAACAGTGCAATCCACATGATGCATCAGCAACTCTTAGGTACATACAAAATTAACATATTACATTGATTAAATATGTTTTATTATTCTTACGTGCTCTCTTGTCCAAATATAAGTTTTGCAGCGGCCAGATAACAAATTTTACCTCCCATTTGGGGTGATTTGACTTTCAATGCAAGTTTTGGCTTGATTTGCATAATTTGAACTCGAGACACTTGTTTCTTATTTGAAGATAAAATCGACCGATTTTTTATGCTTGCTCCTGAAGTAGAAATTGGTCCATTTGTTCCTAAATATCTTATTTCAAAAGAGCTTATGCTTCTTTGCATCTAAATATTTGTTAAACCCATGATGGAAAAAAGGCAGAAAATATAAGAAATCAAATATGGAGTCTCGGCGCGGATTTTGAGATAGTTGGTGTAAATGTATTAAGTAGTCGGTGAAAGTATAAAGTAGTGGTGTAAAGTAAAAAAAATAGTGGTGTCCATTTGTTTAAGTGATTGTGGTCTAATCATTTTCTTTTTGTTTTAAGTAATTTTGCAAGATTAGTGGAACAATCCGGAAAAAAAAATGTTTAGAAATGAGTTCTTCGTTTGGTAGTTTAGGTTTTTTCTATAGAGGCTTATTGTTGTTGTTGGCGCTTCCTATTCTCTCTCTTTCTCGACGCGCCTTCAGTCTGAAACATGATGGCCACGCCCTGGCGAGCTATGTCGAGGTAATTTTAACATACTTTTTGTTTAAATTTAATTGATGAATTTTCAGTTGAGAAACCGATAAAGTAGCTTATATTGCTGGTAATGACACTGACGTAAGACCCTATGACTATTGATATGATGCTGACTTTTGTGTTTAAATATAGTTTATTTAGGCTTCCGGTTATTGTGCCTTTACTCTTGCTAGTTGCGTTCATTTCAGTGGTGTAGTTTGATTGTTTGTGCACTACTGTAGAGAACAAGGAGAGAGAAGATGTGAGAGGAATTGACATTTTGAAAAAGAATCCAGACAAAGATGGCATTCTAAAGTTTGAAAGAATTATTACTGGGGGCCAATTTTAATCGGCCGTAGCTATTCAGTCATGCCAGTTTTATTGTGGTTAATGTATGTGAATTTTAGTAGTTTGAAGCTTTGGCTGCATTTCTATAAAACCGACATTATATCAAAGTTTTTGAAGCTTCCTTCCGTGTTAGCAATCTATCTACATCATATTAATTTAAACGCATATGTTTCCATTATATGTTGTTATAAAGTATATTTATTTCATTTTTATATTTTACTGCAAATGAACATAAATTGATATTATTTTATTTTTATAAGAATTTTAAAGAGGTTTATCAAAATTTATTAAAAAAGTAACAATCGTGTGCTTATACATCGATCTTAATATGATCTATTAATATTAATTTAAACTACAATTCATAATCAATAAGACATTGCCACTTTTTTGCAATTACAAAGTCTTTTTGAATATGAACTACATTTTAGACTTACATAATATTGTTCAAATATATATATTATTTTTTTTATTCTTGCTACTCTAGTATAATGACCATATACAAGTGAATACTTACATACACCTCTGGAACCAAATCCCAAAAGCGATAAAAGCTGGCTTAACCACACAGTTTTGAACATGCTAAGAGCCATACAAGAAACAGTTTTCAAGCATAACATCTTAAAAGAAAGGAGGTGAAAATCACATACTCATTCACGCTCCATCTGTCCAAAATATCTGCCAGCTATGGTGGCAAGGATGTTTAAGGTAACAACTTCGTCATCCACTTCTGTTTTGGCAGCTCGCAAGCTTGCACACGTTCGGAGTAGCGAACGAAGGGCAGCACTTGTGTTGGCATGGAGAGGGCAGTCTATAGCTGCACAAAGAGCAAAAAGCCATAAAGTGTCATTGTATGACAACCTTTCCGTATCCGTTGTCGCGCTTATTCGGTTTTTGAGCATTGAAGTTCGAGCAGCAGAGTCCATTTTCAGAATTGTGGAGAGGGCCGGGCGATCAGCTTTGGGACCGGAACTTTGTGGAGAAGAGAAACTGGATTTGGCCTCATTTGTTGAATCCTCTGCAGAGTTTAAGCTAATGTTATTACTATCAAGCATCTGACTCAAGAAATCTTCTTTGAGTGATGTTTCTGCATTGGGTTCTTGGAGGTCAAGCCGCATAAAAGCCTGAGAAGGAACATATATTTCATGTCCATGAAAATGTTGGTAAATAGCTAAACTTGAACAAATACAGAATAGATAACCAATTTTTTATCTCCTTAAAAGACTAAAGGTTTCGAGATGTGGTATCTGGAAAGATTCGAAAGTAAACCGAGCAATATCCTTTCTGAACAATTCAAGAAAACTGCACCAATTGGAGATCTTGGAAGAGATAAAGGAAAAACTATTTGATAATGCGGATATGCACAAACTACAAGTACTAAACGATTATATCTCTACAATGGAACCCAAAGAGGTTCCGTTTTCCATAGCTAAAAAAGGGGTTTTATGTAGAAGACAAGATTTTATGAGACTGAGACTGCTATTTGTTGCCCTTCTTAGTCCAAAACGCTGCAGTCATTGATGCAATAGTATTTAACATAATTTGCTTTGACAGGAACGAGTAAATAAATTGCCAGTTGTTTCCTTATTAATAGATCAGCATAGGTTGGTTTAGCCTTGTGAGATTCAAGTTGGACCCTTTTTTAAAATTGTATTTAAGCTAAAGAACTGAAAGTTCAGTAACAGTCGAACTAAGTTCCTTTTAGCCAATTGAGGTGGTTCAAATGACACCGACATTCCTGCATATTACCATTTTGCGCAAATGGATATCCAAGCACGGAACATTAAAAGACATGCGATATTTACCTCTCTTAGCTGTGAGAAATCATAAAGAAATCTGTCCTCCCACTCTTTGAGAGGCAATAAGTTCTCTGGGCACTTCATGACATCAGGAATTTGAGGCATATAGAGAGTCTGTTCTTTGACTTTATTGATCTTGGCAACTTTTACCTTAGGAATTTTAGCAGCCTCCCACCTAGAAACAAGTAAAGGAACTTCATGAATTCAGAACTGTAAATGATATATGCAAAAATAATTTAGCAAATCACTGAACATTCTCATGATCATAACATGCACTTAAAAGTTAAAACGAAAGGTTTATAAATTTCTGAATAAACTTTAAAGGTAGATAAACAAAAGCTACAGTGGCATGGATTATGAAGATTATCAAAACACCATTTACAGAAAAACACTAGAGAAATAAACATGAATTACTCTGCCACTTAATCTGGGATAGAATTCGTACCTTACACGCCTAAGATATTCAAGTCCATCTAGTGGAGGGCCAGAATCAAAATCAGGTTCTCCTGTGACCATAAAGGCAGGCCTCTGAATAGGGTAATCTTCATCACTATCATCATCTTCACAGTAGTCTTCTTCTGCAACTGAGGATCCTATTTCATCACTAATCGGAAGAGAGGAAGTCTCTGATGCATTCAAGTTCTCAAGCTGATCACCTTCAACTTTTGACACAACACCTGAAATTGCAAGCAAACTCAGTCAACCCTTCAAATAACCACATAAATATTCACCACAAGAACAAGTTACTGATCTGATTTCCAAGAACCAACATTCCACCGTTAAGGCAAAAACGAGTCTCCTAAACTCAACTAATAAGGCAGACAGTTCTGTCCACTTTACAATCCAAAGCATCTAGCGCAAATACAACAAGTAAACCGTATTCTAATTCAGAAGCTCTACACCTATTTGACGATCCACAATCCAGGATCTTAACTCCTTACTAGAAGGAGCAAAACTAGTCGATGATTGTACATGCTTGAGGTGACACGTAGCCCTAATGATTCTATCCAAAACCGCAAGAGTGCACAAATATAATGTGTATTAGATAAAAACAAGGACTTCACAAGACCATTCTTCAACCCACAAAGACAATCAGATGTTTTCCGTTCCCAATTGCAGCCAATAGACCTGTTTAAATGGAAAAGTAATCCATCAAATTGACACAAATGGAGAAAGACATTTGAGGATGATCATAACGATGATCTACTAATGATGCCACTAAGTTTGTCACACACTTTACTGAATGTAGATCAACAGAGCAATGCTACTAACAAGAATGACAAGAATCGTGTTTCTTCATTAAACACCACACAATAAGAATCATGCTAGAAAACGACTTCTCCCTAATAAGAAAATAACGGATAATGCTGAAAGTAAAAGAGTTTACCCAAATTCGTCGATTTCTTAAGCTGAGGCCGAGGATCAAAGTCGAAACCTGGGATACTATCCTTCTCACGAGCTCTACCCAATCCATCGTACTCATCCACCAACCCCGGACCAAGCCCGCAGTATACCTCAACCCACTTTTTCTTTTGTTCTTCCACATTCTCAAACCTCAGAGCCTCCAACTCTCCTCTAGAATACATCAGCCCCTTCTTTTCTCTCGGTTCATTCGGATAACAGTAAGACACTTCATTGTTTCTCCTATTCCATCCTCCCCTTCGTTTCTGCTTCTTCTCCTTTAGCTCTTGATGCTTCCTGTTCCTCTCACCTTCATAGCCATCGTTAATCTTCCCATCTCCGGTAGCGGAAGGACCAGTAAGTTCAGGGTGTTCAATCGCCTGAGTCTCATTCCCGCATTTCGTCGAACAATTGACCTGCACTCCTTCTCTCTCTTGTTTATCAATTTCCTCGCCACGCATCTCTGCATCATTTGATAAGACGGCTTCGTATTCATCAAACTCTTGAACGGCGTTCTCTCTGGTGCTTTCTTCCACTGGAGCGGCAAAGCAGTTTTCAGTAGAATTAGCCGAAGAATCTGTGGCGTCGTCCGCAACGAAACTGACTGAGCCGTTGCAAAATTGTAGACTGCTGCCAGACGTCGGCTCCTCCGAAATATCAGTGAAGCTCCGGTGGACCGAGGCGGCGTCACCGCCGCCTTCCAAATTCAATGAGTTCGCCATGAGAGCGGATTTTGCCAACACCGAAATATGGTTATGCTGTACGGCTTTATACTAAGCATGGTAATAATAACAATTAATTAAACATTTTGAACCATTTTAAATTAACGAAGACGGAAATAATACCCTCCATCCATATCTATTTATTTTTTTGAATTGTTCTATTAATAATGTCCCTTACCAAATAAAATATATATATATATATATATATATATATAATATATAGACTACAATCAATTTACATAAGTGATTCATACACTTTATAACTTTTCACAACACTTTATACCTTTTTACTCACCATCTTAATTTCAATGGCAAAAAAGTTGGGACATTAATATTCGATTTACTAGTTTATTTTTAACAAATAGCTTATAATTAGCTCGGTTCAAAATTTCAAAAGTTTAATAACCATTTGAACCGATATAATCTAATATACTCCACCTGTCCCTTTTTTGTTGCTCATTTATATAATGTAGATTATTTAACTTTTTAGTAATTAAATTAAATACATACAATCTTTATTTTTTTTTAAATAAAGACGTTTCAACTTAAAAAGTGAGGCAAAAAAAGTGGAACGAAGGTTATAATGTTTTATTTATAATATAGGGATTAAAACATAAAAATTTCACCATATGATTTCAATTACACGTGTTTTATGCAACTATGCCTTGATTCAAAAAAAAAAAGTTTTGATTAGCACGCGAAATGCAATTTATTACCTATAGTAAAATTGATATCCCTTATTTATAAACAAACATTAATTTTCAAACCAAAACCAGATCTCTTAGTCCTTCAAATTCCCAAATAAAAATTCTCCAAATAACTATGAAAAAAAATTAGTGATGGATTAGAAACTAGTTGCAAAAATCCACCATTTTCTAAAGCAAAATTTAAAATAAATTGCAGCTAAAATGTCAAATAAAATGCTCCCTTTGTCCCATTATAAACATCATCCTTTTTTGATTGAATTGTCCTATTAAAAGTAGTGGAAATACCTCCTGTTAGCCAAAATGGTGGAAAAAAAAAACAATTTTAGCCATCCTACTAAAAAAACACAAATATGGCCATTTTGTCTTATTAGGCGCATGCACCGGACGAGGGCCGATTTGGGGCCGAGGGGAATTGTTGGGGCCGATGGAGGGCCGATCGGCCCTCTTGCTAAATTCTCCATCGGCCCTATTGTCAGTATTTTTGGCCCCGATTATAACGTTCCTTCAATTATTTTCGGCACCGATTATAACGGCCGATTTTGTGAGGGCCGAAAAGAATTTATCCCCATCGGCCCCCAATCGGCCCCCATCGGCCCCAAAAATTATTGAAGGCAAGTATTTCATATCCGACTAGTCATTTCAACAGATAAAGCTAAATTCAAACTGTATCTCCCACATGCGTTGATCGACCCTCCATCGGCCAACCATCGGCCACCCTTCGGCCCTCTGTACGATTGCAGGAAAAGCCATGCATGTGTCGTGTCGAATGCTGTGTCGAATCTCGTCTCGAAAAAAGGGATACATGGCCGATTGAGGGCCAATGGAGGGCCGACGGATATCCAAATTCGGCCCTCCTTCGGCCATCACAAAAATGGCTCGGCTTATGGGATGTTCGGGCTTCGGCCATTCAACCGTCGGCCGATGTCGGTGAGGGCCGATGGACACTACCAGTCGGCCCCTATTCGGCCCTCTAAGCCGATAATTTATTTCATCATATCGGCCGATGTCGGTAAAAGCTCGGCTCATGGGGAGAGTTCGGCATTTTTCTACAGGGCCGATTGAGGGCCGATGGGCGGAGTCTATCGGCCCTCCATCGGCCCTGCGCCGTATAAGGACAAAATGACTATATTTGTGTTTTGTTTTAGCGAGCGGCTATATATGTGTTTTGGGTACTACTGTGCGGCTACTGCTGCAAATGCCCCTTAAAAGTATCATCTTTTTAAAAAAAGATAAATAATGTGTGGGTATAAATCAATTACCAAAATTTAAACAATGTACATCACAAAACACCATTTTATTGATTTTCGTTATGAAAAAAAAATGATGCTTAATGGGACGGAGGGAGTACATGCACAAGTTAGAGAGCATTGATAAAAAAGCTTAACTAAGTTTCTAATAGATACAATACAAGATAGAGAAACCAAAAGACAGAACTTGCACAAACAAGAGAAAACTGAATATTAACCAGCAACTGGGGAAGATAAGAATGCTCCCAACTTTAGCTAAGAACATGGCATTCCACAAATGCTATTTATTTTCTCGACTTACAATGCATGCATCACCTTGCTTCCATTGGCATCTTCAGTTTTTAGGCGATTCTTGAACCCCAACAGCTTGTTGAGAGCACCGACGTATGCTCGAAAGCTTGAGATTACGATATCCATGGATGCTCCTGTTCCACTGGTCATATAGAAGAATAAGTCATGAAGCAATAAAGAATGACTAGAGAACATATGGTTTTATCTTGTTTTTGTAGCTTCTTTTTTATATTTCGGTACCTGAACGAACGGTTGATGGGTTCTCCAGTCAAAGCATGGGTTGTTGTTACGCTATGTTCACCCCGTATTAGAACCCTTGTTGTGGATATAGCATCGATGCCTTCAGTAACAGCGCTCAGGGAATATTCGAGAAGTGTTACTGGGACCTGTGAGATAAAGCAAAACCGTAAATGTTGGTGTTTCAATGTACAAAGGAGCCAAATTTACAAAAACTAATAACAGAATCTTGGTGTTGTCTGATAAAGAGCCCTCACAATAGTAAATGATGACAAATAATTTTAACCTGACCACAAATCCTCACTAGATCTTGCCTCACCTCTATCATCTTCTAACGCGGTGAAGAGCTATTTATGGAGCCTATTATTGTTTGGTTGCAGAGAAGTCATGCACTATACACTTCCATAATAGCAGAAGACACCAATGAAAATGTATGCGCATTTCCGACTGTACAGTATCAAATTAGGCATAACAATGTTTAAGCAACTGAAATGCGATAAGTTTCTGACCTTAACAATAAGGTCAACTGCCTTGTATGCTGCATCAACGGGCCCGGTCCCAACTGAACAAGAAATATGCTCGCTACCATTGGCATCAGTGAGTTTGACTGTAGCAGTTGAAAGGCCAAGAGATCCACATGTGACCTGCCCACGAGGTAAAAGTATGGTAATTGAATGAACCATCTTAAAGTCCCACAACTATATCTAGTGATGAAGGACTAAGAAGAAAGTAGGATGTAAACATGCCTGTACATCTTCAAGTTTCCAAACAATTTGTGGCTGGAAAACTTCATCAGAAACTAGGGCAACTAGGTCATCATCGGTGATATTCTGGAACATCAGCAGAATATAGAAGGCGGGAAACAGTGTCACAACATTATAATGTATAAGGTTAAACTTATAAGTGCATGTAGTTGGCTAAGTAGATCGGTTAAAACAAAGGCCCCTTCTATGGATGACTTAGGAAACAGTTGTAGAAACAACAGAAGAAGAGGTTCCAATTATCACGAGTTTTTCATCTTTCTCAAACTTTGAGTCAAAATATGGAAAACATTCAACATTTAATCTATTCCGTGTCATGGCAGATTCCGGAAGCAAAACAAGATTTTGAATACCTTCTTGTTTCCTGCTACAGCTTTGAAACGTGAAAATAGATCATCAAGTTCCTTGCCATCAATATCATAACCAAGCTGTAGATTCATATAAAGAAAATAATAATGCAAAGGCGGAACAATTGCAGAAGCTATATTGAATTACTGATAGCTAATGACAAGCTCAAAATTACAATTTACCTCCAACATTTTGGCTTTCAAAGCATGACGTCCACTGTAATATAATGCCAAAGAAAATTACTCTTTGTATATGAGGTACTAGATATCATGATCAACATAGTGAAAACAACAGTGACAAAAAAGTAACTTAATGCAAAAGGCTCATAATTAAGTTTGATTCTTGGGCAGTGGATAGACAAATGATCTCCATACTTGAGCAAACACTTCAACCGTAAGAATCTAAGATCTTAATTCTATTTTCCTTCCCCCAGCTGCAATCCTAAAAAAGCAGCTTAAAGAAGTATTAACTTCAGTTTCTTCGGAGCCCTGGTTCCTAGCTCATCTTTTATGTAGAAGCATTTTAAGATCAATAGATGCTTCTTCTTAACTTTTTAAGCAGTAGAAGGTTTGAAAAAGCAAATAAACCGGCTACACTTGACTAAAGTAAATCCAATGCAATAAAATCAAACTAATTTCTGTATCTGACATGAAATTAAGAGAAAGTTCATTGATGTCTACTGTAAGTTTACTGCAGATACAAAATGACGAGGAGCAGGATAATGGCATAATATAGTTAATGTACATCTTAACAATATACAAAGGAATAAGATGACAAGAAATCAAAAACCACAATGAAAGAACAAGAAAATGGGTGTATGAAGTAATAAAGCAGACGTTGACAGGCAACCCAGCATACCTGAGTTTTCCAAGCACTATACCAGATTCATTAGAACGAAGAAGTCCAATATCTTCTGGAGATATAATTTCATAGGTATTTTTATGTTTAAGCATTCCATCCTGCAAACCAAAAGGTAGATTAAAATAGTTGAGCTTATGCAGACTTACTAATTGCAATTAATGAGTAGATCAATAAGCCGAAGATGTACTGTATGCAAATCCAAAATACACTAACATAAATAAAACTGTTAAGACACTAACCTGATGAATTCCACTTTCATGAGCAAAAGCATTAGCTCCCACAATTGCTTTGTGCGGCTGGATGCGCAGCCCACTATATTCTTCTACCTGAAAACACAGTGTTCAACATGTAAGAGCAAAATATATATGCTTGATATGTATGAGTGTGTGTGAGTGTATCTATATAATTCAAGAAAATGTCAAAAAGCACAAAAGAAGCTGGGGAGTACCATCTTGCTTGCCATGATAATATATTGAGTATTGATCCCTGTGTAGAGACCATCTAGTGCTTGATCTCCACGGCATTTCAAGGCCATCACTACCTGCAAGAATCAGAAAGGAAACGGCCTTTATTCAGATGAAAGACAAGGATCATTAAATGCTTAGACAGAAAGAGCTTTAGTAACTTGATGCTGAGAGAATTTCAATACAAACTACTGGATTGCCTCGAGATTTTTAACCATTGAGACTCAAAAACTATTCACTCAAGATACAGAGAATTAGCTTTTCAAGTCATTGGGTCTTTGCAGAGACACCATACACAATGTGTATATTTACAATGCATACAGAACTATTACAAGGTTTTCAAACCAACCCCAACAAATAAAAAGACTAATGACTAGGGGTGGAGGAGTAAAGAAAATGCACCTCCTCGAGTGAAGCATTACCAGCCCTTTCACCAATGCCATTAATGGTAACCTCTAATTGCCTTGCACCAGCATGTGCCCCCTGAAGTCAAGAAAAGCACCAGTTTTATTCCTGCCTGAATTTCATCGTCTAGCATCAAAGGGAAGGAAAGTCATACCGCTAAAGTATTAGCAGTAGAGAGTCCAAGGTCGTTCTGGCAATGCGTTGAGATGATCACACCTTCAATTCCAGCAGTGTTCGCTTTTATATCTGCAATCAGTTGTCCAAATTCAGAAGGCAAAGTGTAGCCTACTGTATCAGGGATGTTAAGAGTTGTTGCACCGGCCTTGATAACTTCTCCAAGAATTTGATAAAGAAATTCTCTATCTGATCTGTGAGCAACCAACAAGAATAAATGTCGAATATGGAGTTTGAATTAGGTCAGAAACTATCATTACAAACTCATTTCCCTAATTCATAGCAAAATTGAGAAATATACTGAATTCCACTGATTTCACTATCAAAAGCTCAGGGTATAATTTTATTACTGTAACAATGACAGAATTAGTCAATCAACGCCACCTTCCGGCGTCTTCTGGGCTAAATTCAACGTCATCACATCCCAAACTCCGAGCATAAGCCACCATACTCCTCGCCTTCTCAATCACTTGCTCCGGCGTCATCTTCAGCTTGAACTTCATATGAATCTTACTGGTCGCGATAAACGTGTGAATCCTCGGCTTCTTTGCATACTTCACCGCCTCCCATGACCTCTCAATATCCCTCTTATTACACCTCGCCAAGCCACAAATCACCGGAACGTGATCGGAATCCACATTCCCGACCTCTTGCGCGATCAGTTTGACGGCTTCGAAGTCCGCCTCGGACGACGCCGGAAATCCGGCCTCGATGATGTCGACGCCGAGGCGCGCGAGCTGCCGCGCGATGTCGAGCTTTTCCTTGGTGGTCATGGTGGCGCCTGGCGACTGCTCGCCGTCTCGGAGGGTTGTATCGAAGATGCGCACGTACTTGGAGTCGGGGATGTGACTGGGGATGTACTCCGGCCGGCTGACGGAGCATCGTACGGCGGCGGCGGTGGCAGGACGGCCATTTCTGAAGAGGTGGAGTGAGCGAATGGGGATTTTGGTGGAGGACAAGGTGGTGGGAGATGGTGGGATTGCTGCGTGCTTGCAAATGGAAGACGCCATTGTTGGACAGTGGGAGGTGGGAGGTGGAATTTAGTAGAGAGAGATTAGACGTAAAGCCCTAGTCTCGCGCTGGGATATTCTGGCCCATTTCCCATCACCACTTGGTGACCACCAATTACGCGGCGCCACGCATGCATTGATGGACCACTTTTTTATATTCTAATACTATGAATAGGAAAATTCATTAAAAAGTAGTATAAGTTTAACATTTAAAATTTTATTCCTTTTATAAATGATAATATGATAATATTGTAAATTAATTTTTAAGTGTAATATTTTGAAAATATATTTGGTGAGATTAGCATTTTGGATATTAATTTTTTAAAGTATCATTTTGGAAATTTACTCCTTTTAACTCAATTTTTAATCTTATACAACAATAAAATGAATTGTTTAAAAATATGCATTTAAATTGACTATTTTGTTCCTACATAACTTGTAAGAGTTAATAGTTAAATTATAGAGACACCAAAATGGATAGCATTTGCTAACTTTAGACACCAAAAAAACAATTTTAGAAGTATAGGCACCAAATATGAAAATAGTTGAAAGTTTGGGCACTAAATTTGCTTTTCACTCTTTTTATCTTGACTAATACTACACGATTTTTTTTGTCATTTTTATCTTGACTAATACTACAAGATTTTTCTCATGATTAAATATTACTAGTTGTTATAAACTAAATAGAACGAGAGAATAATAGAGAGAACAAGAAATAAAAATGTATTATTATGAGGGTAGGAACCTCTATTTATAGAGTACAAGATGGACTCTTGGACTGTTAGAGTTTACATAGTCATCACAATATTTGGTAAATATATATATATAATATATTTACAATACTCCTCTTGATTGACCATCCCTAAAAGAAACTGCTGCCTCATTAAAACCTTGCCAGAAAAAACCCATTGGGATAAAAACTGGTCGAAGAAAAAAGAGTACATCTACTCCACCTCAATATAGTCATTCTTGATCCTTGAATCGGCGCATATCGATCTTGTGTACCAATTTCTTGAATGTTGACGTTGATAATGCCTTTGTAGAAGAATCCGCTAGATTGTTACTTGAACGAATTTGCTGGATGTTGATGCCGCCACTCTTTTGAAGATCATGTGTTGCATTGACTCTTTTATGAATCAATCTCAATAATTCATTTACTCGTGTGTTGCATTGAATGCCTCGTTAAAAACCTTAACTAAGAAAACCCTTTGGGAAAAACTTAGAAAGGAAAAAAGAATACTAACCTTCAGGGTCATTTGACTTTTAGGAGTCAGTCTAATCTTCATGATTATTTACAAGTCGTTACTTCCCCTCAAGATAATAATCTTCAAGGTTATCGTTAAGGTCTATACTAATATGTGTAACACAAGTTTAATTATCTTCATACATAAATAGACCAATATCATGTTTCTCTCGAAGATAACAAAGGATGGTCAATACCATTTTAAATTCTCCAATTGCACATAAATAAGAAACTTCTAGTCCTAAAACATCTTTGTTATCTTCTATAGGTCTAAATGAGTCTTCATCCACTTCAAGTGATTGAAGCAACCACCATTAGGTAGCTATATGGATGCGATACAATAACATTTCCTTAAAGACCTTTTAAGTAGGTCGACTAGCGTAACTCCATCAGAGAGATGCTCGATCTGCAGGTCGAGACAATTATTAGTCAACCTGAGTCTTATGATTCTAAGTCCGTCTTTTAGGCATGAGTTGGTTGATTTTGTACATAATTATTCACATATCCTCTTCAGGAGGAATTTGGGGTGATGTGTTCTGAATTTCTATTCCGCGAACTTTTTATCTTTAGCACCGATAAATCTCTCATGCTTCTTGCATCAATGAGAATCAATCGATTTATATTATCTATGAGGAACTTTAGTTCTTTCATGGTGCATATACAATAGATAAATCATATCTTAGTCACTCCTTTTGCACTTAACTTGATGAACTTCTGGTTCATAATTATAAATTGGGCCACATTCCCCTTAAAAGGCCTTGTAAGGGGAAGGGATATCCAAGTTTATATAGAAGAGACAGGAGCTTCACCAAGTCGATGTGAGACATAATAATGGGTTCTCTAACGCGCCCCCTCACGTGTAGGCCGGTATGAACACCGGACTACTACACGTGGAAACAAATGGCCCATAAGGACCGGTCCAACATAGGGACCAAACAAACCAACATCGCTTGAGCCTGCTCTGATACCATGATAAATTGGGCCACATTCCCCTTAAAATGCCTTGTAAGGGGAAGGGATATCCAAGTTTATATAGAAGAGACAGGAGCTTCACCAAGTCGATGTGAGACATAATAATGAGCTCTCTAACAATAATACGTGAATCTAAATAATTAATCCAATGAGATATTTGCGGCATTCCATCATTTATATATCATATTTTCCCCTAATGCCGACAAGGATGTAAGTTGGATTTACAAAATCAACATATCAATCAATAAAATAGTCACAATTAGTGGCCCTATATATGATATCTTGACGGAGTATACACATAATATTTCAAGTATTAAACTCTTCAGGAGTTCTAATCAAACTCAAGTCATCATTTATGTACCCTTCTGTCAAGGAATACTCGTCGTTCTGATTATATCATATAAGACTGTACTATTTCAGCCCTTATAATGACTTTTGCTGTATAATTGAAAACATCTTTTTGACTTACATACTTCGAGCAAGTTAAATCCTTTAGGGATCTTCATATATATGTCACTATTTAGTGAATCATATTGATAAATATTTACTACATTTATAAGGCGCATAGCAAGCCTTTTGTGACATAAGTAGATTAATCAAATTCGAAAATACAATGATGTCTATTATGAGAGAGTACATAATTAATTCCCGGTCTTTGAGAGGGACTTGTGTTACGAGTATTGCCCTATATCTCGCTATTTTTATTTCTCTTTCTAACAAAGACACATTTATATCATTCGGAGATATTTTTCATGATTTTGGAACTGCAGGTCCAAATATTTCCGGCTTTCTAGGGAATTATAATTCACCTTGTATAACTTCTTTCCTCTTTGGCCAATTATTTTTATCTTGACAATCTCTTATAGATCGTCGTTGAGGATCCTCTTTTATCATTTCAAGAGTCATATTAAAAGGCGAAAATACCGTCGTGCGTCCACGACGATATTTGATCTCTCTAATATTTTGAGATCTCAATATTTTCAGACGTTTGTAGTTCCTTAAGAACTTCATTTGATTGATTAATCATTTTCGTCATTGTTTGGTTCATATATAGTGCCCCCTTTCTTAGACACAAAATTTCTTTTAGAACCAATTGGTCGACCATATTTTTGACGAATTTTATATTCATTTGCTACCATGTGTACTTGTCCTTCAGGGACATTTATGTATGCGGGGGTATTTGCAGCAAATGTATAATATTATCACTTCTTTTATATATATAAATGCATCACAAAGTTGATTTGCAATCTTTTGCAAATGAATCTTTCGACTTCTTGTTCACATTGATTACTTCGGGAATCCAAATGTGACTAATTTTTCCTTGTGCTTTTTTTCTTTGGATGTAGATTTCACATTGATTACTTCAAGAATCCGAATGTGACATATATTCCACCTAATGTTGGGAACGTTATTTCATCATAATAACAGTTTTAATGTGAGACTCGTTTTTATACATACAAAACCATTTTGATTATGGACATGAGCAACTATGTGTTGAATCTCAATCCCAAAGCAATATAATATTAAATCCTCTTTAGGAGGAATTTGAAGTTTAATAAACTCTCTCGCTTTATCAAGATAAGTCTGCTTGAGGGAATTGAGCTCATTGTTTTTGAACTTGTAGTACTAACTATTTCTACATTTCTTCTAGAAATCAAGCAAATCAAGAAAATTCTTTTATTAAGAGATTCTTCAGGATTTCTATGTTGCGCTCATATGAATTTTCAATTATGTTGCGCATGATAATTGCTTGCAGATGTCCAAACTTATCATGTCAAAGCATAAAACTCTTTTGAACTTCTGGTTCATGACATGTTTTGTCTCACTAGTTTTTATAAATGTGTAATACATTCAAGATGGTAGTGTGATAACTTTTCTTTTGTTAGCTTCTGGCTAAATAGACAAGAATTTATACAAGAATATGTATCACTACATTCTTATATTATTTTAATATGGTATCTATTGCACTGGATAACCTTAAAATCTAGTAAGTTTCTTCTAGACTTACTAGAGTAAGGGCAAACTCAAGAGTTAATTTAGTGTCATTTGATAAAATGATACAAGCTCTTCGGGAGCCTTTAATGATATTCGATGCACTAGATTTTAAAATCTCGCAATTTAGGATGCATGTACTCGTATCGAGCTTTAGGGAGGACAAACAATAATATTTTTACGCAATCCTGCTGGGATGCTTCGTTTCATTCTATTATTATCTCCCCCGTGCCTCTTATTGGCATCGATATCAAGAGTGCATTAATGTCAACAAGACCTAAATTATCTTTTTCATTCAAGAATAACATATTTTATCAAAAGTACGAGTTGCTCTTTAAAAGCATTTAAGATTCTTCTAGAATATAAAATGATGCTACTTCAGGAGCAAAAGTTGAGTCATTTCCACAAACATGTTATAGTAATGTTAATATCACAATATTGTCATTCTTCAGGAATGTAATTGTGCTACTTCCAGAGCAACAACTTAGTTTTATTCACGATAAGTGTAATCAATAAATTGTGAATTTTGAGATCTACCGGATCTCATATATATTCTTGAAAAGAAATTAATTCACAATATGATGTTGGAAATGCAGTTGTCAAGCATAGATGAGCTCTTGCTACCACTCTATGTAATTAGATAATACTTTAAATTATAACTAATATTCATCAAGAATATTAATTGTGCTACTTTAGGAGCAACAATTAAAGTATGGTTGTGATATATGATTCCGAAATGATAAGTTTTAATTGTTTCTAGAACATGTAGAGTTAATTGTGCTACTTCAAGATCAACAATTAGAGGAACATTTAACATTTGCCAAAATCAAGAGGTTAGAATTCTTTTTCAAGAACATGTAGTATTCTTCAAGAATACAAATTGTTGCTACTTCAGGAGCAACAATAATAACAATTCAAGAACCAAGATTCGCCATCAATAAGACAAAATATATGAATTGCTCATCGAAAACATGTAATATTCTTCATGAATATTAATTGTGTGCCACTTCAGGATCAACAAATTGAGATTATATGTATATATATAGATATAAATATTATACAATATGCAACAAAAAAAAACTGAGGTATATAGTAAATGCATAGATAATATTAATAACTTTTCAAGAGTGTGTAATATTCTACATGAATATTAAATTGTGCTACTTCAGAAGTAACAATTAAATCATTTCGATAAATAAGTTTGAATTCCTCGTTAAGAGCATGTGATATTCTTCAGGAATATGGATTGCGCTACTTCAGGAGCAACAATTGTGATTTAACATAAAGTTAATAAACAAATAAATAAATAAGTAAAAGCGGATACATATGTAGAAATATTAATTGTAAATGCTCTTCATGTGCATGTAATATTCTGCAGGAATATTGATTGTGCTACTTCTGGAGCAACATGTTGAAAATATGTTTTCCAATTGCTCTTCAAGAGCATGTAATATTTAAAGCCGATGAATTGCTCTATAAGAGCATATAATAATCTCACATGAATTATTAATTGTGCTACTTCAGGAGCAACAATTATAATAATATAAAATAAGAATAAACAACATAAAAGTAAATTGTAGTTGAATATCTTATATATGATGTTGCTGCATAAAAAATTCACTCCATTCAATTTTTCTTAGAACTCTAATTGGATACGTAATAAATAAATAAATAAATAAAGTTAATGGAGTGGAGCGGCACAACAATTAAAATATTGGTGCGATAAAATTATACCTTCGGCCCTTCGATTTGTGGATATCTTCTTTAGGGAGAGGAGCGTTTTCGTGCTGATTAAATCGAACGAGAGAATAATAGAGAGAATGAGAAATAGATATGTATTATTATGAGGGTGGAGACATCTATTTATAGAGTACAAGATGGACTCTTGGACTTTTAGGGTTTACATGGTCATCACAATATATGGTAAGTATATATATAAAATATATTTACAACACTAGTAGATTTATTATAAAATAATAATAACTAAAGATAATCATATGACTAAAATCCAAAATCTAATGTGTTTATATATAACTAATTGCTGACTAGGATTGAACTGTATCCTCACTTAAAGATGACCAATGTGGCTATAATTGCAAGTTGGAATTAGTAAGTTAAGATTATATGCTATAGAGTTCATACTTCGCTTTGCAGTCGGGAATTTCCTTCAAGTTAGGGTTATCCAATGGTCAGTTTCACTGCAAACATCCCCTCTACTTTTCAAAGGTGCACCAAGCCCTTTTATATTTTTAACCGAGGATTTGAAAAACGCATGCCTCACATGGAGCGGGTCATGTGAAAGTTGATTTAGGATTGGATGCAATTTTTCCCTGCATTTCTACTCAAGTACAAATACTCTTGTGATTTTTCTCATATGCAAATTTCTATTTGTCAAAGAGGCACTATTCACACCTCCATTCAAACATTGTGAAAATTTGAAATATTAAAATTTATAGAGCAAAGTTTATGTAGAAAATTTATAGTTTTCTAGTCAAAAATCTCCTAACAACGAGGATTTTGTGTTATTAAAAAAAATAAAAAATCACCAAGCAAAATCACAAACTACTACAATGTCTTTGCCAATCATATTAAGTTGTTAGCTATGGTATCAAACGAATCTTTTTTAGCTATCCAGAAACACAATTGAATCCCCACATAAAATTCAAAAATTATTTAAATTCATAAAATTGTTGTGTCTTGTTCCTCCTGTTAAAATTATTTAAATTCATATGTTTTTTGTTTTTTGTTGTGGAATCACAATAGATGGGCTTTTACCGGTGTGGTTTTTAGGATTGCTGTCAACTGACTGATTTGTGTGTGGATAATATTTTTTCTATCGATTTTTTTGGGCTAAAATAGAGCTCTCGAGTCACCTTTTGGATACCATTACATGTGAAAAGGACTTAAATTTTGATGTAGTTTAGCTTATTTTTGGCATTGTAGTGATGGGATTTTGAGGCAGTAAAGTTGAGATGTCAATTGATATAGCTGTGTTTATGTCAAAAACTTAAGTAGCATGAGAATGAGAAAGTTCAACAGCAACTGTAAATTTGAGAGAATATGTTGAATTTAAACTTCACCTTTTGACCAATGTTTGGCAATGCTTGCTCGATTTCAGCGGCAGTATACAAATAACTTCTCTTTTTACCTTTCCCATCTATTCATATTCCTGTTTCCACATCCCAACAACATAGAAAGATTCATTAATAACCATATACGAGTATATCCAAAATTCCATGATTCCATCTCGTATAGAAACAGTAAGTTCGTGGAGAAGGGAATCCAACTCTTACCAAAACTGAAGTTACCAATTTTTATCTCATTTCCACCATCAAAGAAAATGTTACTAGGAGTATCTTTTGAAGTCATTCTTTATTCTCAGAGTCCATCCTGACATTCATTCTTCGACAAACAATTTTGTTAAGACTTGAAAGACTTATCTTGCTATTAGTTTCATACATAAGTCATAACTGTAAGGATCGTTTAATAAGTATATTGAGGCTCAGACACCGATTACAACCACCACACCACAAACAGTACAGCACCAGCAAGCCTAGCCAACTATTACAGGACTTTGATCTCACGCTCTCTCAAATTAACATACACAGACTCACACAGAGAAAAGATGAATCGAGAGAAAAGACAATGAATAGAGATCGTATAAGCTGTGCACATCACAAGCCTTCAACCCTAATCCTATTTATAGGTAGGGCTTGATAACGGACTGGAGAGATTAGCGGAAACGGCTGCGCAGAAGACGGGCCAACATAAATGCAACTGGGCCGGACAGCAACTGGGCCGAGTAATGTTTGGCTTGGGCTTGGGCACGTGGTACTGGGCCTATCATCAGTATTACATACTCCACCTTAGGCCTAATAGTGATGTGCCTTCATATTTTAAGGAAGGTTTGTATTCGGTTTTCCTTGTCATCATCGCCCCTTTCCCTCCACATCCTTGCAGCCTTATTTCCTGCAAAAATAAAACAAGCAGCAGCAGGAAGGGAAAAATATCACACAGATACATGAGCAATTACCTTAAATCAAGATTAAGAATCTTGAGACAAGTATTCAGTTTGTCTACACTCAAACACTTAGTACCCATGTCAGCAGGATTCAAATCTGTGTGAATCTTATCAAGTATAATAATCCCTTTTTTAACTATATCCCGTATAAAATGAAACCTAACATCTATGTGTTTAGTACGATCATGAAACACAGGATTTTTACACAACTGGATGACAGACTGACTGTCAGAAAATAAAGTAACAGAATTATTCACACACTTAAGTTCAGACAGAAGGCCTTTCAACCAAACAACTTCTTTCAATGCTTCTGCAACAGCAACATATTCAGCCTCTGTAGTGGATAATGCAACAATAGGCTGTAACTGAGACTTCCAACTTATACAAGAACCACAGAAAGTAAACACATAAGAAGTTGTAGACTTTCTATTATCCCTATCATTTGCATAATTTGAATCAACATAGCCAATCAGTTGTGTTCCTTCGGAACACTTTGAAAACTTTAACCCTACAGATTTTGTAGCTTTCAAATATCTAAACAACCACTTCACTGCATTCCAATGAGGCATACCAGGATTTGACATATATATGCTCAAACAACTCACTGCATAAGCTATGTTTGGTCTGGTACTTACCATTAAATACATAACAGACCCTATAGCATTAGCATAGGGCACCTTTTGCATATCACAAATTTCATAATCAGTTTTGGGAGACTGATCCTTACTTAACACAACATGTGAAGCAAGCGGCACATTAACAATTTTAGCATCAGTCATAGCAAATTTACTCAAAACCTTTTCCACATAAGAAATCTGATTCAGAACAATGGTGCCAATTTTTCTATTTCTAGTTATACTCATTCCTAGTATTTTCTTGGCATCCCCTAAGTCTTTCATCTCAAAGTTATCACTCAAGCATTTCTGAATATATTTAATAGATTTCACACAAGGGCTAGCAATCAGCATATCATCCACATATATTAGTAAATAGACAGGAATAGATGCAGATTGAGTGTAATAAAGACAATGGTCAAATGAACTCCTGGTGAAATTCAAAGACAACATGCATTGATCAAACTTTTTGTTCCACTGCCTAGGAGATTGCTTTAAACCATATAAAGCCTTTTGCAACAAACACACATGATTAGGTTTAGCAGGATCTATGAAGCCTTCAGGTTGTTTCATATATATATCTGCTTATCTAGATCACCATGAAGAAATGCAGTTGTAACATCCATCTGTTTCAGTTCCCAATTAAAATGAGCAACTAAAGATAACATAATGCGCACAGTAGTCAGCTTCACAACGGGAGCAAAGATTTCTGAGTAATCTACCCCTTCTTTTTGAGTAAATCCCTTAGCAACTAACCTAGCCTTATACCTAAGAGACTTAGGTTCATGCTTAAGCTTAAAAAGCCACTTACAGTCCACAACAGAACAAGTAGCAGGTTTGGGAACAAGAATCCACTTTTTATTCACATGCAAAGAATTCATCTCAAATTGCATAGCATGTAACCATTTTCCAGAAGAGGAAGAATTTATTGCATCAGAATAGTAAGTTGGTTCATTATCCAATGAATCACACACACTTAGAGCATACATCAGATAATCATAATACTTAGGGGGAGCATGAATATCTCTCCTAGGTCTGTCTCTAGACAACATATAATCAGAAGATACATGATCAGTCACAGAAGCAGAATTTTCAGGTAATTCAGAGTCAGACACAGAATCAGACAGGATTACTACTAGATTCAACATGCTCTGCAGCAGGTTCAGAATCACAATCAGATATATCATACTCAGATAGGAGAGGTTGTGACTCCACCTTAGAAGGAGTGTCAGAGTTTTCAGAGGGAGAAATAGAAACACGTAAACAAGGGAATTCAAATTCATTGAATACCACATCCCTACTAATAATGACTTTGAAACCAGGCTGACTTCTATCCCAGAGCCTATATCCCTTTACCCCTTCTAGATAACCAATAAAGACACATTTCTTAGATCTAGGTTCTAACTTATCACCCTTGTGATGGACAAAAGCAGCACAACCAAACACTCTAAGGTGAGATAAGTTCAATGGTTTTCCAGTAAACACAGTTTCAGGGCACTGACCCTTAATTGAACTAGAAGGAAGTCTGTTAATCAAATAGGTGGCAGTTAAGGCAGCAAGACCCCAGAAGTTCTTAGATAGCCCAGAACTCTCTAACATGCACCTAACCTTTTCTAACAAGGTTCTATTCATTCTTTCCACTACCCCATTTTGCTGTGGATTATAGGGCACAGTTTTATGCCTTCTAATCCCTGACTTAACACATAAATTGTCAAAAGGGAAATTGCAAAATTCAAGGCCATTATCTGTTCTAAGAACCTTGATTTTCTTACCAGTCTGATTTTCAACTTTAAGTTTCCAATCAGAAAACATTTGAAAAACCTCAGATTTTTGTTTTAACAAAAACAACCAAGTTTTTCTAGAATAATCATCCATAATAGACATATAATATCTGCAGCCACTATGAGTAGGGGTGCTAGAAGGACCCCAAACATTAGCATGTATGTATTCAAGAATATCAGAAGAAACATGTTTTTCAGATTGGACAGTGACAGGAAAAGAGACTTTATGTTGTTTACCTAGCACACAAGAGTCACAGAAAGGCAAATCAGATAATTTATCTTTTCCAAACACACCTGTTCTCCTCAAAGTAGTCATATTCTTGGAACTAGCATGTCCTAGTCTTTTATGTCTCAGAACAGTCTTATCACAAAAGGAGGCATGTACATTTGATTCAGATGTAACAGGGAGAGCAGTAAAAGGGTACAGGTTATTAGTTCTCTTGGATTTGAACACAACTAGAGATCCCTTTTTAACCTTTATCCACCCATTCCCCCAACTCCCACCAAAACCATCATTCTCTAATGCAGTAAAAGATAGCAAATTACATGCAACTTTAGGTACATATCTCACATCTTTCATAGTATATTCAAAACCAAATTGGAATTTCAAACAGATATTACCAATTCCAAGCACAGAGCATTTATGTTTATTGGAAACAATCACATACCCAAAATTTCCAGTTTTCAGTTTTGAAAAACACTCTTTAAAAGGAGAAACATGATAAGCACTATCAGAATCCATGATCCATTCATTTATCAATTCTGAAGTCACATTGCTCACAGAAGGAAAACTTGGTTCAGTAACCATAAAGTACTTGCCTAGAATATTAGCATCAGAATCATCACCCAAAATGGCATTAGAAACACTTTTCTGATCAGCATTGTGTTTTCCCTTTTTAGGAGAAGGACAATCTTTCATGTAATGACCATATTTACCACAATTAAAACATTTTCTACCTTTGGTTTTGGACTTAGACCTAAACCTCTGGTTTTGTTTCTTCCCTCCCTTCTCAAAACTGTAAGAAGAGCTAGTTCTTTTACTAGTTCTACCCCTTACCTGATAAGAAGTACTATGTTCTGAGACCCTCACATCTCTATTGAATTTTAAATCTATTTCCTTACTCTTAAGGGCACTAATGACTGTCTCAAGATCTATCTTATCCCTCCCATACTTAATGGCAGATTGGACATCATTATAAGACTCTGGAATGGCATTTAACAAAGCAATAGGAGCATAGTTGTCAATACTAGTACCACCAGTTTGTTTAATTAACTGTAATAGTTTATTAAACTCATCTAAGTTCTCATTTATATCCTTAGACATATCTAGTTTAAATTTGAAAAAAACTTTGTAATAAGTACATTTTGGATGGAAGGGAGGTCTCAGTATATAGTTCATTTAGCCTATCACATACATCTTTTGCAGAATCAAGATGTTCTACTTTCCTCAACACAGAATCAATCAAGTTTAATGTTATGGCAGATAAGGCAAGATCATTCATCTCATTTTGCTTTTTTGAGATAAATCAGATTCATAAGATTGAGTGATAGCAGCAGAAACACGTTTCTCAACAAGAATAGCAGTCATCCTCTTTTTCCACAGATTAAAGTCTGTTTTTCCATTGAACGTGGCAATACCACTGGAAGACACAAAAGCCATAGATAACAGAAAAATAGATACTAACCCCTTTGGGTCTGTATCTCACAATATATCACGCTGAGGGATTTCCCAGCTCGCAATCGCAGGATCTAGTCTTGGGCGCAGGGGGTCACCAAAGCTTACTGTGATGAAAGCATAAAAAGAAGGAACCGTGTAAACGGTTCAGAGATCTGATCTTTGAAGATCAGTTAACAAAGATCAGAAATCACAAAGGCAGAATTTTAACAGATGCAGAGAAAACACACAGATTTCAGAGAAACAGGTAGGGACAAGCAAGCAAATAGAAAACACAATAAGCCTACTGCACCAGTCTGCGGATCTAACAGCAGCAAATCCCAACCCTACTGCACCAGTCGGCAGATCTAACAATGAGAAACAGAGAGGTATAGCCAATTTACCAGAGCGAGGTTCGGAGACTTGAACCTCGTTCTTACCTGAAATTCGGAGATGACTATAGATCTAGGGTTACGATTCAGAAACCGCCCGTTCGCGATCCAAGTCACCAAAGGCGAGGCGGTCGAGCGGCGATGAAACCCGCTCTGATACCACTTGTAAGGATCGTTTAATAAGTATATTGAGGCTCAGACACCGATTACAACCACCACACCACAAACAGTACAGCACCAGCAAGCCTAGCCAACTATTACAAGACTTTGATCTCACGCTCTCTCAAATTAACATACACATACTCACACAAAGAAAAGATGAATCGAGAGAGAGAAGACAATGAATAGAGATCATATAAGCTGCGCACATCACAAGCCTTCAACCCTAATCCTATTTATAGGTAGGGCTTGATAACGGGCTGGAGAGATTAGCGGAAACGGCTACGCAGAAGACGGGCCAGCATAAATGCAACTGGGCCGGGCAACAACTGGGCCGAGTAATGTTTGGCTTGGGCTTGGGCACGTGGTACTGGGCCTATCATCAGTATTACAACAACAATGCATCACATTCTGTCAATACAGACCTTAAAAGTCTGATCTTCTTTATTAAGTAAAGCATACCGTCTTGTCTATTTTTGCATGCTACAATCTGGCTGAATCCACTATCTTCTGCCAAAGGTAAAATTAATGCCTTAGTTTAAACATGAAACTGCTCTAGTTAATTTTTGGAATTATTCATGTGATGTGATGTGACTGTCATTCTAATAAAATATGGAGTAGCTAGAGTAACAAAAGTAAGTAAGTAAAAGAAATCCCTTACCAAGTGGTTGAAGCTCCTCAAAGTAACCCAAGTAACGGAAATTGATGAAAACCTGTCGTATATCATTGACTAAATGGACAGATCCAGCTTGCATGGTTCTAGAGTAATACTCAAATGTACTAACAAGTTGCATGAGCACACGACCAATAATCTCGCTATATGACGATGAAGATGGCTCCATAACCATATCTCACACTTCTTCTGAAATAAGCTGGAAAAGTAAGAATGAATCTGTAAGATGTATAATTGCTTAGCTCTGTTCAGATTCTTAATCATGGATATTTTAAGTATGCACAATGTGTGCTTGAAGAGCTTGAAGATGAAGCAGAGCTTGAAGACGAATGAAGAAGATCAATTAGTTGGTTAAGTTGATTGGAAGTTTGTTTCGTGATCGTTGGATGGGGGCTTATCAGATGAACGGCTGAGATGAATACTTAAAGAAGTGTGTTTCACTTTGCTACATTTTTCTTCTCTAGTTTGTTACGTTTCTTCAACGGTTTTGATAGCTGGCACAATGAGTTGCATAACTACATTCTTACGCTGATATAAGTACACTTCACCTGCTGCAATAGTCAGTGATGAATAAAATTTTGCATTCCTTACTACATTCTTCTCTCTAGATCTAGGGTTACAACATTTCAACATGATATCAGAGCTCCTGGTTGAATCCACCTCGATCCTGCCATGCCGAAACAAGGAGAGTTCCTTGGAGGGTATTAGCTGACAAAGAAGGAAGTTCTTCAAGGAGAACATTTCGCGATCTATTTTGTGAAGATTCTGGTTCATCAAGTGGACATTCCGGCAACGGCGATCGGAATCCACCTACTGGTTCAATTCCGCAACATAACATGGCAGCGCAAGGCGATGCGACGAACGGATGTGTATTATCTCAATCCTCATGATCACTCTGGACTCAAACTTGTGAACATAGTGCTTACTGGTCCAAATTACTACACCTGGAGCAAGGCGGTGTATCGTGCTTTAGCAGGAAGGAATAAATTACTGTTCATTGAAGGTACGATTCGACAACCTCCAATAAATCACAATAACTACAATGATTGGGTGCAATGTAATTATTTGATGTTCACATGGATTATGAATTGTATCTCGGAAAAATTGAGTCAGTCATTCCAATTGAAGGATAATGCTCATCTACTGTGGATGAAACTTAAACAACGCTTTGATCAAAGCAATGGTCCAAAGATTTTTCGAATTAAAAATGACCTATCTAGTTTTGTGCAAGGAAATCAATCTGTTACTGTTTACTATAGTCAGTTGAGTGCATATTGAGATGAGTTAGCCTTATTGTTGCCTCTACCTAATTGTGTGTGTGCTGTGGCTGAGACTACTCGTAGTATGTGTGACAATGAAAAATTGATGCAGTTCCTCTTAGGGTTGAATGATATATATGACACGGTGAGAAGTCAGTTGTTGATGTATGAACCTCTTCCTACTGTTAATCGTGCATATAATGTGGTTTGTCAAGATGAGGATCAACGACATATTACTTCTTCTAAATCTATGCCAGTTGATCAGTATGCCATGGTAGTTATGAATAATGTTGATGTGAGCCATCAGTCTCAACTAGAACAAATGATTATGAATGTTAATCCGAAAAGTGGTTATCATCAGTCTAACAAAGTACATGGTGGTCCTTACAAACCTAGGTTAAGTAAGGAAGAAAGAAAGCAATTAAAATGCACTTATTGTGAAGGGAATGGACACGAAAGGAGAGAGTGTTTTAAGCTCAATGGAATTCCTGAGTGGTATAAGAAACTTAAGGAGGATAAAGGAAGAGGTCAAGTCCATTGTGTGACTCAAAACACATGTGAGGAATCCAGAACCCCTGTTCAGCCACCTACAACACCTAGTTATGTTTCTTAGTATATACAACAGGAGGTTGAGAGGGCTATTAGCCAACTGAGGGCTACATGAGGAACTGAGAATTTTGGTAGTGTTAATAATGTCAGCATTCAACAGACTTACACTTTATTAAATTCGTTTGAAAGTCACTATGCTTTCAGTTTATTTGGTGATTTGAAAAGTGAACTAGTATGGATTATGGACTCTGGGGCTAGCAGCCACATTTGCTGCAACAAAACCTTGTTGACTGATTTGAGACCACTGATATCTCCTCAAAGCATTTATTTACCTAATGGTGCTGTTCAGCTTATTTTTGAAACATGCACTACTAGACTTGCATCTGATATTATGTTGACAGATGTATTGTTTGTGCCTGAATTTACCCACAACTTGGTGTCCACTTAACAATTAACAAATGCCTTAAAAGTTCGATGTACTTTCTTTCCTGCTCACTGCTTGGTTCAGAACTTGGACAATGACCATGTTCTATGCATGGGAAAAGCCTTTGGGAGACTTTATGTGGTTGATCAGACTACTTCTCTGCATAAAGTGAATATAGCCACAGAGGCAGATTACCAGAAATTGTTGGAGTGGCATGTTAAGCTCGGGCATGCCTCATTTCAGTCTATGCAACATATCTCTGAAGTCAAGAATCTCTGTAGCTCAGTTGTTCCCTCTTATCTTACTGCATGTGATGTATGTCATCGAGCTAAGCAATGTAGGAATCCATTTCTACAGAGCAGGTTGAACAAATGCCTTCATATTCCACCTCTGCCAATGCTTCCCCTGTTTCTACAGAGCCTGCCACTTCTATGCTTCCTGCTCCAAGGCCAAGGAGAACTACAAAGGCTCCAGTTTGGCTCAATGACTTTGTTAGTAACCTTGATCTCACCCTGCCTACTGGAGAATGTAGACAATTTCTTACACCACCCACATTTCCCTACACATCTCCTTATATATTCTCTTCAGGCTATTCCCATTTCTTGGCCACTGTTACTGAACTTAAGGAGCCTTCTTCATATAAAGAAGCCAGTCAATATGAGGAATGAAGAGGAGCTATGACTGCTGAGCTGGCTGCACTTGAGCAGAACCAGACTTGGGATCTCACTGAGCTACCACCAGGTAAACAAGCCATTGGATCCAAATGGGTGTATAAGATTAAGCTGAAGTCTGATGGTACTATAGAACGGTTTAAAGCTAGACTTGTAGCAAAGGGCTACAAGCAGGAGCATGATATAGACTATGAAGAAGTTTTCTCACCTGTTGCTAAACCAGTCACTATTCGCCTTCTTATTGTACTTGCTGCTGCTCATGATTGGTTCCTATACCAGGTGGATATTAACAATGCTTTTTTGCATGGTTATCTTTGAGGTGAAATATACATGCTCCCTCCACAAGGCTATACCAAGGCCAAAAAGGGGCAGGTGTGTCGGTTGGTAAAAAGTCTATACGGGCTCAAACAAGCTTCTTGAGAATGGAATGCTGAATTGAGTAAGGCCTTAATATCTTATGGCTTTATTCAATCAGCACATGATAATTGTTTATTTACTCTTGGTTCTAGCTCAACCTTTCTTGCTTTATTAGTGTATGTGGATGACATTTTATTGGCTGGACCTAACTTAGACGAGATTGAAGCCCTGAAGATCTTTCTGCACCAGCAGTTTACAATTAAACATCTTGGTCCTGCTAGATATTTTTTGGGTATGGAACTTGCTAGGGGTAAGTGTTGGGTTATGAGTCAGTGGTGGTTTAGATCATTGCTAAGGGGGTACTTAGAACTGACGTCAGTAGTTCACGTACTTAGGACTTATTGTTATATTTCGGTAATGGGGGGAATTGTAGTGATTTTATCGCTATAGAATTGAAGATCCCAAAACCTGTCTTGTACCCGTAGTGTGTTTCGAACTTGATGATGTAATAGGCTAGACATATTCTTATATTCATTGTTTATCTTGTCTAAGTCCTGTAAGGGGTGTTTGTTGGTCTGAACTTCAGTAGAGAAGTTAAATTCCAGAACCCCATGTCATCAGTTTGTAGAGCTCGTGTCTTCAGGTCCTCCAGCTGACTATCCTCAGTAGAAGATTCTTATCAACAGACCTCCGTTGAAGACTCAATATGATTCTTATCTACTGAACGTGAGAAGAGCTCAGTGCCTTCAAAGTCACCTGATTGTTCTGAGTAGAAGATTCTTATCAGCAAGACTCAGATGAAGAAGTCAGTATGATCGTTCCAGATCTACTGATCATATGCAACTCAGTTGCAGATCCAACAAGGAAACAACTGCCCGACTACTTTCATTCGAAAGTCAGCAGAGTCTATTCATATGAGATCAGTGAGAGTCAACTCAGATGAAGACTATGTCTGACAAGTCTCACCTACCACAAACCTCGGCCAATGAGAAGCAATCAAAGCCTTACCTGCTTTGACATTAAAGCTGCTCTCATATACAGAAACCAACCACTCAGCGGCGCTACTTCGAAAACTTATGGATGTTTTCCTTGGAAGTTTGTGATACGTGGCATCGTCCTCTCCAACGGATACATGCCTGGGTCAAGATTATAAATAGAGACGAGTTTCCAAGCTCAACGCACGGGACATCAAAGGGAATACAAGCTCATTGCATACAACTCTCTAGCTTATTCAAGTCAATCCAGCGAAGAACTTGCTTAGTTGAATATCCGTAGTTCTTCTCTCTAGAGATTCTTTAGTTCCCTCTTCTCTATCTAAGCTCCACTGTTACATCTATAGCTTAGAACCTTCAAAGGAGTTCACTTTCTGTGAATTGTTCTTATTGCAAGAACTCCTTAATTGTTGGAGAAAAATCCCCTCCCCTTCAAACTTCGGTTTGATTTGTAAAGTCGCTAAGGACTATAACTTAGAAGGGTCTGTCCAGCGTACAGATTCCTTGCTAAGGCTTGCTCAAACGAATCAACAAGAACTCCTGTTCTGCAGGTCCGTGGACGTAGGATCTTGCGTATCCGAACCACGTTAAAAACTGCTTGTGTTATTTACTGTTTTATTGCATTGTTCTCAAACCGATTTACAAACTCATACTTTGCATAAAACGTATTTAAAAGTGCACCAGCCAAAACAACTTTGGTTTGCGAAAACACGTTTTCAAAAGAGACGAAGTCTGACGGGCCCACACTTATCCGCACTAAAACTCTCTGACTGAATTCTCAATACTGACAGAAGTCAGTAGAACGGACTCAGTAGTTGAGACACTCTGACCCGCGATCAGAAGGTTATTATTTGGCACTGTTCATTAGTTGCACTTAACAGCTCAGCTGTCCTTCGCGTTTGAGGAAAAACCTGTACTCAGGTGTATTCACCCCCCCCCTCTACACCTGACACTCGTCTCCGGACCAATAGTAAGCAAGGTACATATCTTACTCAACGTAAATATATCTTTGATATGTTGGATAAGGTTGGTTTGTTGGGATGTAAATCTGTTTCCACTCCTTTTTCCTATTGGACTTGCTCTGCACACTACTGAATCTCCTTTGTTCACTGATTGAGAAAGGTATAGACGACTGGTTGGTCAACTATTGTATCTCAACCTCACTCGGCCATATCTTACTTATGCTACTCAAGAACTTAGTCAACATATTGCTACTCCACATGAACATCATTGGGATGTTGCTCTTCATGTTCTCAGGTACTTGAAGGGTACTCCTTCTCTTGGTTTGTTTTTCCCACGATAAATCGCCCTTATCTTACAAGGTTATTCACCTTCTCATAATAGACGTCATTATATTTTAGAATTTGATTAATTTATTTATGTCACAAAGGTTTGTTATACGTCTTATGGATGTAGTAAATAAATATCTATATGATTCACTAGATAGTGACATATTTATGAAAATTCTTGAATGTTTTAACTTGCTCAAAACATGTAAGTCAAAAAGATGTTTTCAATTAGACTGCAAAAGTCGTTGCAAGGGCTGAAATAGTTTAGCCGTATATAATATAGTAAGAACAACGAGTATCCCTTGCAAGAAGGGTACAAAAATGATGACTTGAGTTTGATTGAAACTCCTGAAGAGCATTATACTCCGCCAAAATGACTTACATAGAACAAATCATTGTGGATTATTGTATTCATTGATATGTTGATTTTATAATCCAACTCACATCATTGTCGGTATTAGGGGGAGATATGAAATATAAATGATATTATGCCGCAAATATCTCATTAGATTAATTATTATATTCACGTACTATGAACTAGAAGTTCGTCAAATTATTAAGTGTAAAAGGAGTGACTAAAGCCTCATATACTTGTTGTATATACACCACTAAAGAACTGAAGTTCTCCATAAACAAAGTAAATCGATTGATGTTCCTTGATGCCAGAAGCGTGAGAGATTTATTGGTGGTAAAAGATAAGAAGTCCGCGGAATACAAAATTATAACACATCACTTCAAATTCATATACAAAAGCATTAAAGGAAATCAACTCATGCCTAAAAACGGAGATTAAATCAAAAGACTTAGGTTGAACTAATAATTGTCTCGACCTGCAAATCGAGCATCTTACAAATGGAGTTACGCAAGTCGACCTACCTGAAAGGTCTTTAAAGAGATCTTTTTGTATCACATCCACATAACTATCGAATGGTTACTTTGATCACTTGAAGTGGACGAGGACTCATTTAGACATAAAAAAGATAACAAAAATATTTTAAGACCAGAAGTTCCTTAAATTATGTTTACTAGTAAAATTTAATGTTTCTTTAAGAAGGAGAACTCGAAACGGTATTGACAATACCCTTTGTTATCTTAAAGACAAACATGGTATTTGTCTATTTTTTAGTGTAATGATATATCCCCTTGTTCGCTAATTTATTGACACGCCGCAAGTGTACGGGTGCAATTGTAGATAGAGAAGCAAAGTCGATCCCACAGAGACTAATTAAACTAGTGAATACTAATTCCCATTGTTATCCTCTATTTAGACTTCGAAAATTAATGAGTTTCTAAACCTAAAAATAACAATTTAAATAACTAAATAAATGAACTTAGAAGAAAATATGAGGAAGTTTATTCTAGGGATTCGATTTCAGTAGACGATTTATCAAACTTCACCTTAGCCAATCAATTAAGACGTATTCTCTCCTAAAACGATCATAAATTAGCCTAAATAACCTTTTGGGCGTACCTAGACCGTAGATAACATGCTTGTAAAATTGTCTCCAAGTAATTACTAGACTTTTACTCCTAAAAGCTCCTAGGATCTATTGTTCTCACATTAACATTAAACTTTTTGGGCGTTGAATAATTAACATGTCTTGTATCCTAGATCAAGCATTAATTCTCCTCTCTCGAATCTCGAATCAACACAACGAATTATGTTTAATTGGTGATCAAGCAACTAAACAAGTAATTAAAACATGAACACAAGAAGGAGGAACAAATAGCGTAATTGATTCGCAAAAGATCCGTAGTTAAATCATCCACCTACTTTCTAACCCTAGAATAAAAAGATTTAGCTACTCATAGACAAAGTAACAAAATCAGCAAAATCACAAGAATTCATGTTCGCAGGCAAAAGAAAGCGTAGAAGAAAACTAAAGTCTTAATTGTGTTGAACTTGAGTTTCTTGATCTTCTTCCTTCCTCTCTTCTCTTCAAGAGCTCTCCCAAAGGTTGTAGGATTTTTGAAAGTAAAAGCTATGTGAAAAGATGATTATGAGCGGCGCCCCCTTGAGGTTTTTATAGCCTTCAAATCTTAACCCTAAGTAAGGATTTTTATGTAATTTCCGTGGATTAAAACAACAGCTGAAAACGACTCCGACGCGGTCACATCGGGGTAGCAGACAAGTCCTTTTTCTTCGCTCTATAACGCCCTAGACGCGGTCGCGTTTGGGTCGTGTCCTGCTTTCTTTAATCTCCACTGTGATGACCCTCATGCAGTCGCATCTGGGTCATCACAGCTTACAACTCCAACTTCTTTTGACTCGCTCTCACTCGTTTTAAGTCCAAATCTCAAGCCATTTTCGTCCATTTACTCGTATCGAGCTGTACTTTAACTCCCTTACATTCAAACACCATGATTTTCACCCATTTTTCTGTAATTTCAATAAAAAGGCAAACAAGTATCACATTCTACAAAATTAAGCAAATTCAAGTTCTTGTTCTCAAACATGATTTTCCATCTAAAATTGACATCAAAACACGATAAGAAGTAGGAAAAACCTATGTTTGTCACCCCTACTATTCTCTATGAGAATAATTAAACTTATGTTGCACATATTATTGTGGACCTTGAAGATAACCTTGAAGATTGTTATCTTGAGGGAGAGTAATAAATTGTAAATAATCCTGAAGATTAAGCTAATCCCTAAAGGTCAAATGGCTTAATGTCAAGTGGTTGTACTATTTTTTCCTTGCTAAGTTTTTTTTCCCAAGTGGCTTTCTTAGTGAAGATTTTTAACGAAGCATCCAATGCAACACACGATTTCCAAAAGAGTGGCAATATCAACATCCAACAAATTCTCTTAAGTGATTATATAGTGGATTCTCTTACGAAGACAGTACCAACGACAACATTTAAGAAGATGGTAGACAAGATCGATATGCACAGACTCAATGATCTACAATGACTATATTGAGGGGGAGCAGCTGTACTATTTTTCCTTCGATCAGTTTTTATCCCAAAGAGTTTTTCTGGCAAGGTTTTAACGAGGCAACAATTTCTTTTAGGGATGGTCAATCAATGGGGAGTGTTGTAAATATATTATATATATATATTTACCATATATAGTGATGACCATATAAACGCTAAAAGTCCACAAACCTATCTGTAATTCTATAAATAGAAGTCTTTGGTCCTCTTAATAATACACATTTTATTCCTACTAACTCTATTATTCTCCTCTTACTTTTAGTTTATAACATAATTTAAATTCATTATATTTTAACTACGGTTGTTATGGTTTTTGGCGCTTTATTGGTTTAGCTTTTTCTTGGAATTATTGGTTGTTCTTACTATAGTCACCACATATAATGGATATATTCCTTTTTGCAATTTTTATCAATTTATTTAGTTTTAGAAAAAAAAATATCCATTCAATATGGAGATATATAAATAGTTATAGGCTCCAGAGGGGAGGGGGGCCTCCGAACTTTTGTGTAATATCACTTTCCTCCCAAATATGTAGCTTAAAAAAATTATTCCTTCAATTCGTCCCCCGAAATTTTTTAATTTACATTTCTGATTCAGCCCTAAAAAAAGAGTTTTCCTACACGTGATATTCTGATTTATAATCTTCCCTAATAATTATATTTTTTTTGACTATATTTATGCCTTAAAATTATAAATGTTGTATATTTTAAATTTTAATTTATACAAAGAAATAAGAATGATAGAAAACCAACGAAGTAATTAACTAATGGAAAAGCACTGATAGCATTTTTTTTTATTTTCTTACTTTCCCTCAAATTCTCCCAAATCGAAGAAAATTTCTAATTCACCATGGAAATCTTCCATCTTTTTCCTTCTTATACTCGTTGTTATACTATATATTTACAAAAATAAATAAATTTGGGGGCGCCGCTCCCGACCACAAATCCTGACTCCGCCTCTGGTTGTAGCAAATCTTGGTTAGAACCAGGTGATCCTTTTTTGAAAAAGGCAAACGATCTGTTAGCAAATTGGTTCGTTTGAATATTTGGCTAAACTCACAATTAACTATAATTAAAAGTACAATTAAATCTTAATAAAATTAATATTGGATAGAGTAATAGTTTCTTTCATAGATTAATTTTATTTTCCCATTATTTATTTATTAATTTATACACTTTCAAAAAACACGAATAATTGTAAAAACCATCAATTTGGTCCATATTTTTTATACCATTATATTTATCATTTATGCATTGAATCTCATATTTGTTGTTTTTTTAATTAAACTAGGACATCACCCGTACTCCGTGCGGAAAAATATTACAATTTTATGATACAATAGTTAATACTACTTTATAATATCATACTTTATCATATATCATATTGTTAAAACACAAACTACTAAGTGAGATACGAAGTAAAATTCAAGTCATATATATTATTAAAACACAAACTACTAAATGGAATACGTAGTATTATACAAGTCGTATATTTTATTAAAACACAAACTACTAAATGGAGTACGTAGTAATATTCAAGATTTTGAATCATGTTTCTCAAAGATTGGGTAAAAAATGTACAATATACTCCTAAGCATCTTTTTTTTTTTTGTTGTGGAATAAAATTTAAATTAGGTGTTTAGGTGAATAAAAGTTTTTTTCACATCATGGAAAAAATTATTAATATTAAAATTAAAATTGATACTTTGTATCTTCAAGTTTGATATTGATTAGCCTCTTCTCTGGTACATTAGGTAAGTACGGATCTCCACATTGCCAACCTCTGCAACCGCTCTTATGATATCTGCAAGTATATGGTAATTTATTATATATGTTATCTCATGCACATTTTAAAACTATAAGCACAATTATATATTTGTAACCTACCAAATGGTGTGACTTTGTTAATGATTTCTATTTTGTGAACATCATCAAAGTTCTTGAAGCAATACCGTGTGTTAGGAAAATCCTTTTGCAAGAGTTTCAAGACTCGGGTTTTATCATTGGAGAATGACTAGTGTGCATCATGTTGCACATGCAACATGATCCAATTTTCAATTTTGACCCGGTTTGACCGAGTTTGACCCGGTTTTCTACTTTATTAAAAATAAAAATAAAAAATAAACCTTCCCTCTCTCTCCCGTCTCCTCCCCTTCCCACTACCCCTTTCTCTTTCTCCTCTCTTTCTCTTTCTCTCTGCATCTCACCTCTCTCTCTCTCTCTCTCTCTCTCTCTCTCTCTCTCTCTCTACTCCCCTCTCTCTCTCTTTCTCCACTCCCCCCTCTCTCTCTCTCAACAGTCCTCCCTGTCTCCGCCGCCGATACTCCGCCTCCGATCTCTCCGCCTCCGCCTCCCTGTTTCCTTGTATAATATTTGCAGGGAATGGGTTAGAGGCATCAAGCCAGATGCCAACGTTCGTATGATTCAAGGTTAGTGCTAAAGTGTAGTAAGGAAATAAATTCCCAGTTAATAGGAATGTTAAGGTTTCAGTTTGAGTTTATGACTTGTGAGTATGTGTATTAATTATGCCTCCATAAACGCTAATAATAATCGATGTGCTGAGGTATTGTTTTATCAAATATATATTTCCCAACAAATCGTCAATTCATTTTTTTCTCTAGATATATATAGTTGGGTAAATAAAAATAGTTAAGGATTTATCCATAACTAAAATAAAAAATGCTGGTAGTGGGGCACGATTCACTTTTATTTTTATTGGTATTTGGTCTCAGATCTATGTAGTTCATGAGCACTTGATGCAAGAAAAATAGATGCCAAAAGAACAGAAAAAATGTATAAATGGTTTACAATTATTTATTTGAATTGACTGGGGAGACCGATAAATTGAGTTGCGTGCATGCGCCTTCAGTTCCATTTTCTATTAAAAAGTTTATTAGATTATATTAGAATATTTCTATGTGGTGGGCGATGAGGGAAACACAGACGACGCCATTGAAGAGGAATGTTTACAATTTAAGGGGCATGGGTTGGAGGAGTTGACAGAAAAGTTAGAGGAAATGACGGGGCTGGATGACATAATCGTGTGTTCCAGGAACATCGTAACTCAGAAACTGTATCCACTTAGGTTGGCCCTCCCACCCAACAATGCCACTATGCATGTCGTCGTAGTTCCGCCCACATCCGCAGGTGAAAGATTGGGTCGTGACATTGCTACTGATGCAATAACCACTCCAGTAGTTAATACGTCTGCATATTTCTTTAAGAAGACTGATCTCATTGATTTCATGGCAAACAAACTTGCAACGTTGAAGGATATTTAGTCTAATTAAACCTTAGAGTTGTTTCCCTATTAGTCTTGCTCCAAACAGAGATTTGGTGGTCTCTTTAAATCCAAACCAGCTTCTTATTTTTCCGGAAATAATTTACGTAACATTTTTGGTTATTATGATGATTATATTTTATTGACTAAATAATTGAACGGTGGTTTCGTATGATATTAAAGTGACACTTTCCTTAATTATAATTGACACTTTTGTTTATTACGATTGACACTTTGGGCAACATTTCTCGTTATTATGCTTCATATTTTATTGTGTGATTATTGGATTAAAGTGACACTCTGCTCATCATTGACACACTCTGTTATCATAACTGACACGCACAACAGAGACAACTGACACTCTACTCTCTACTGTGAATTATGGCTTAAATAGACACTCTGCTCATCATTGACACATTCTTTTATCTTGATTGACACGCACAACAGAGATAATTGACACTCTGCTCTCTACTGTGAATTATGGCTTAAACAGACACTCTGCTCATCGTTGACACGTTCTTTTGTCATGATTGACACTCACATGAGAGACAATTGACACTCTGCTCTGATACTGTGAATTATGGCTTAACCAGACACTTTGCTTATCATTGACACGTTCTTTTGTCATGAGTGACACGCACAACAGTGACAATTGACACTCTACTCTCTATTACTCCCTCCGTTCCACTCCATTAGTCCACTTTCTTTTCGGCACGGAGATTAAGAAAGTTGTTTATTGTGTGTAAAGTAGTATAAAGTAGTGGGGTCCACTAGAATATATAAGAGTGTTATTTTAAGTTAAAAAAAGGAAAGTGGACTAATGGAGTGGAATAACCCGAAAATGAATACTGGACTAATGGAGTGGAACGGAGGGAGTATGAATTATGACCTAAACATACACTCTACTCATCATTGACACGTTCTTTTGTCATGATTGACACAAACAACGTAGACAATTGATACTTTTTCATACACAATTGACACTTTTTTTTAGAAACAAATCGCATTTTTTTCAAAAATAATTGATAGTCAATAAATGATACTTTATTCAAATACAAATGATATTTTTGTTTGTTATGATTGACACTTTGGATAAAAAACAAATGACACATTTATTCATTGCAAATGACATGCCTTACTTATCAAAAAACTCGAAAAAAAATAAAAAAAATTATTTGTTACGATTGACACTTTTGTTTGTTACAATTGATACTTTCGTATGCAAAGAGTGACACGCCCGTCCTTAAAATAAATGGGAAAAAATGTTAAAAAAAAAAAACGAAAAAAATAATGTAAAATTAAAAAAATAATTTGTTTGTTGCGATTGACACTTTTGTTTGTTACGATTGACACTTCCGTATGCAAAGAGTGACACGCCCGTCCTTAAAATAAAGAGGAAAAAAAACGTAAAAAACAAAAAAAATTAAAAAAAATTAAAAAAAAATAAAAAACTGATTAATGATGTCATGCTGACATCAACGGGTCAACACGGGTCAAAGCGAGTCAACGGGTCAAATGCGGGTCAAAATTGGGTAATTGAATCATGTTGCATGTGCAACATGGTACACACAAGTTTTTGCCTTATCATTGATCAATATCCTATATGTACTTGTGGTGACTTTGTGTGTCCTACTATCATGCACAACTTTAAAGTTTTTTACACTATATATCTGACCCTCCTCAAGTTGTGGTTTCAATATGCGAACCAAATTTTTTGGTATTGTTGCTTCAATTCTCTTCTCCTGAAACATTTGAATATGAATTCAATGCAATATGTGTTACTTGATATATTAAACTGACACAACTACTGAATGTAACGCCCCAATTTTCATATACATAACTAGGGACGCTACTTCATACTTAACATGCATATTCCAACTCTTTCAAAACATTTTCATTCAATAGAACCGTTGCAAAACTTAGGTTATTTTCATACTCAGCGGAAGTCTTAAAATAAAAGCAAGTGCAACATTAGTTCTCGAAAATAAAATTCACAAAGAAGACGCATATTTCATGATCAAACTAGTTTAATGCAATATTCATTTTCATAAATCCTTCCTCGTGTGACCATCACCACCAACATCTCTACGCATCGGCCGAACCATTTTCTGAAAAATATTAAAATAGTAGGATGAGTATGACTACTCAGTGGGAGATGTACACATTTACCAGAATTATATATCACACCGATAAGACATGGGAAATTAGATCATGCAAAGAGATACTCGGCCACACAGACCACATGAACTTGTAATTTGGCCACACAGACCACGTGAACTTTTCAAACAGTCCGATTTCGACTGACGGCCGGATTTTGACCGATTTTTCATAGAGGATCCGAATTCGAACCTATGGCCCGATTTCGACCCTTGCCTTTCCTTTCAGGATCTGATTTTGATCCTAGGGCCCGATTTCGACCCTTCATTTCATGCCTGTCATAATCACATGAAATATCGAGCACAATGTATAATAAAGATAAACGGTAACATTCACCACCTTAACTTTGACTTGATGAAAATAATGGATATCATGCACGCCAATCCTTTACATTGAAATTTATCTTAATGACTCTACATGGAATGTCATGCATCAATAATTCATATCTCATAAATGGACATATTTCAGAATAATCAAATAATCTACATTATAGATAATCTACTTATTAATATGCAACTTTAATGGTTTCATCTAGTAATAAAATTAGGTATATTAAACATACTCTTATTTCTATTGATAATTCATTCGTGGATTTAGTAATTCGACAATTCATAAAATAAATTAATAAAATCATAAAAATCTTGTCCTAAAAATTATAGATCTCTAACATGAATAACATAATACATAATACCATCATAATAAAACTTATCATGATCAATTAATAAACTTTTCAATATACATACATGTTGACAAAATAATCTGGCACATCAAGAAACAAATTAACAAATAAATAATAAACGTATCCTAAAAATTCTATATTTTTAACATGAATGACCTAAAATGTATTATATTCTATTAATATTCAACATGATCGAAAATAACATAAAGAAAATATGAAAAACAATTTTCCTATCAAGCTCATGAACATGCTATCTAAAACTGGCAGGTTACTAATAACAATTTTTAATAAATACTTATCATGCTTGAAAAATTCTACACAAATAATGAAGTATACTAGAAATACCGAGGAATATGATTCTAAATTTTCACGATGTTATTACGACGGGAAGATGTGTAAATAATTCTTGAAACAGTTCGCAGATTTGCTGACAGATTTTCGAAAATTTTATGGGATGTTATATTATGAGCGACAAAGGGGTATTTATAGGCCTAGAAATCATTATCTAAAGATCCATAATAATATAAGGTATCAAATATATTTTATCCATATTTATTTCCGTACTTATATAATTTATATATAATTTAGTGTATCACTTACCATATAAGATATTCAATCATAGATGAATTAGGATATGAATAAATATAACTAGATTTTTTTCCCTTAAAACATGTATATCACACATAAAATATTTATTTTAATCATAAAACATAATATAAAATTCATCTCCTAATAACTTAATATAATATAAAATATTATATTCTTTTATGAATTCTAGTAGGTTTAAGAAATCCAAAATAAATTAATACTATTATTCTTGCCTAATAATTCTAACATGATTTTTAAATAATTAAATTAAAAAAATATAATCATAATATAAACAAACACATTCAAAATTCAAAATAAATTTACATAACAAAAATGCTTTAACGAAAAATAACATAAATGCTTTAATTTTCATTTTAATTTCTAAGGGGCGACTTACATAACTAAAACACTTGATAACATGCATGAATAGATATGAATGCATTTTATATCAAAAATTTCGGGGCGTTACACTGAATGAGACATACCTTTGCATCGTGGAAAACACACTCTATACTTGATACATCTTTTTTGTTGAATGAAGGGATCTCGTATGCACGGATCAGTCGAAGTTTCATCGCAAATGACTCATTGAATTCATCCAACTCTTTAATGATGGACCAAATATTAGGCATTTTGTACTTTCAAGTTTTTTTTTCTTTCAAATATGTGAGAGTTTTGAAATGGTGTGAAAAGATTTTAGACTATGACTTATTATATATGTGAGGATAAATATATAAGATATAATATAATCTAATTTGTTCCTTAAAATTATTAACATATAATTTTAATATATAATTAACCTTTTTTAACATTATTATGCGTAAATTGAGGAGCAGTTATTCAGCATAAAACTTTTAAAAATTAATAGATTTGAAATTGATTTATCTTATAAAGTTGTGCTTTGAATTTCTTTAATTATATTTTATAAAATATTAGATTTAGCATGATTGGGCATAAATTGAGGGATATTTTCAAAATATTAATATTAACAATTAATGGGCGTTATTTGAGAATCATTCTTTAAGCATAAATTGAGGGACATAATCTTTTATATCTTATATATTTACCCCTCAATTTAATGAAATTCCAATTGAGTTCAATTGAATTGAAATTAAAATTAATATGGAATTGAAATCATTCGTTTTTTATATATACTAGGACATCACCCGTACTCCGTACGGGAAAATATTACAATTTTATGATACAATAGTTAATATTACTTTAAATAATAATATCATATCATATATCATATTATTAAAACACAAACTACTAAGTGGCATACGAAGTAATATTCAAGTCATATATATTATTAAAACACAAACTACTAAATGAAATACGTAGTATTATTCAAGTCGTATATATTATTAAAGCACAAACTATTAAATGGAATACGTAGTAATATTCAAAATTTTGAATCATGTTTCTCAAAGATTGGGTGAAAAATATACAATATACTCCTTAAGCACCTTTTTTTTGTGGAATAAAATTTAAATTAGGTGACGCTAAACAGCTATAAGCACGGTATTTTGGTGAATAAAAAGTTTTTTTCACATCATGGAAAAAAAAGAGGCAAAAGATTAGTCGGCTGCTCGTGTTTCCTCGAGCCCATCAGAGAACTACTGCTTCAATTGATTTTTATAAATTATGTATTTATTTCAGAAGCTGGAGACACTCCATGAAGACACTTCATGATCCAAATGACTACCTTACTCAAGTCGTCATGGAGAAATCTAAACATTATTTTAGTGTTTAAGACAAACAAATTCATAAAGTTTTAGATAATTAATGTTACAAAATGTATACATTCATACTAATATCTTCCACCTTTATTTCTAGAAATGTATCATATTTTTTAATATTCATAATGACATAGGTCATTGCTTGTCACTAATATCTAAACATTGTTAACCTGTATCACCCCCAACAGTAACACCCATAGTCTTCTCATAAAATAGGTAATCTCTCCCAATTGAGATCCACGTAGCTTAAGAGCTTTATTGAAGACATTTGCTTCACTAAATTCGATATAAGGTTTTATGCGAACAAATGTATAAAAACTTGGTAAATCATTATTGAGTAACAACAAGAGACACAATTAAAATTTGAAGAAGTAGCTCAGAAATATGTGACATAAACACGAACCGTTTTAACACCACTATCTTGATCTTTTGAGAACGAACATAACTTATTATTTGTAATTTGGGTTAATAAAACTCAATTCAAACCAAGAAAATCAAGAAACAACATGATTTCAACTCAAATAACAGATTTAATGAATGTGTTGGGCCATGTTATTCTATTATTTCATTCACATGTGCGACGATGATTGGTATTCCATCTATTTATTGCCTAATTACATGTGAAAAAAATTACACCGTCACGTTAGTCATACATTTGCTACGTTCTGCTATCCTGTTTGCAAGTTTATCTAAACAAAAAGATTAAATAAATTTTCTAATGCATGTGTACATAATGCCAAACAGTCTCGACATTCTAGAGCTATCGCACATGGTATACGGATAAGACAACGTTGAGGGATGATGCTTATTATACAATTTACAAATCTAAAGTTCGAGGGACAAAAAACAAAAGTCAATATAAAGATGTAAATCTAGTACAATCGCTAAACAAATATATTTGTATTTGAGCATGAATTTGTATATGCAATGCAAAGATTAATAAACAGAACTTTGAGACAAGAATATCTTCTCTAGATGGTATCAATTAGCTCCTCCCTTGATTAGATAAATTTTCTAATAAAATATTATCTTCCCTTGATTAATCTTTTTATGATAGCTCTAGAACGATTACTTTGAAACATTTGAATATAAATTCAATGCAATATGGGTTACTTGAAATATTAAACTGATACAACTACTGAATGAGACATACCTTTGCATCGTGGAAAACACACTATATACTTGATACATCTTTTTTGTTGAATGAAGGGATCTCGTATGCACGAATCAATCGAATTTTCATCGCAAATGACTCATTGAATTCATCCAACTCCTCAATGATGGACCAAATATTAGACATTTTGTACTTCCAAGTTTTTTTTTTTACTTTCAAATATGTGAGAGTTTTGAAATGGCGTGAAAAGATTTTAACATATAAATATATAAGATATAATATAATCTAATTTGTTCCTTAAAATTATTAACATATAATTTTAATATTTAATTAACCTTTTTTTAACATCATTATGCGTAAATTGAGGAGCAGTTATTCAACATAAAACTTTTAAAAAATCCTTATAAACAAATTATAGATTCGAAATTGATTAATCTTATAAAGTTGTGATTTGAATTTTTTTAGTTATATTTTATAAATGTTATATTCAGCATGATTGGGCGATATAATCTAGTCAAATTTGTTCCTTAAATTTATTAGCATATAATTTTAATACATAATTAACTTGTTTTAACATCATTATGCGTAAATTGAGGAGCAGTTATTCAACATAAAACTTTTAAAAATTAATAAATTTGAAATTGATTTATCTTAGAAAGTTGTGCTTTGAATTTCTTTAATTATATTTTATAAAATATTAGATTTAGCATGATTGGGCGTAAATTGAGGAATATTTTCAAAATATTAATATTAACAATTAATGGACATAATTTGAGAATCATTCTAAAATTATTTTCATGATTTATATTTCATATATTTTTACCCCTCAATTTAATGAAATTCTAATTGAGTTCAATTGAATTGAAATTGAAATTGATTTGGAATTGAAGTCATTCGATTTTTATCCAATTGAGTTCAATTGAATTGAAATTGATTTGGAATTAAAATCATTCGGTTTTTATATATATAAGATTTTTAATTATATTTTATAAAATATTAGATTTAGCATGATTAGGCGTAAATTGAGGGATATTTTCAAAATATTAATATTAACAATTAATGGGCATAATTTGATAATCATTCTCAAAATATTTCATGATTGAGCATAAATTGATTGACATAATCTTATATGTTTACCCCTCAATTTAATGAAATTCCAATTGAGTTCAATTTGAATTGAAATTGAAATTGATTTGGAATTGAAGTCATTCGGTTTTTATCCAATTGAGTTCAATTGAATTGAAATTGATTTGGAATTGAAATCATTCGGTTTTTATATATATAAGATAAGATTTTTAATTATATTTTATAAAATATTAGATTTAGGTGGTGTTTGCAGTAGCTGAACCTTATCGATTAGTGCTGAAAGTTTTTGGAAGCTGCTGAAAGTGGCTAAAAGTAGCTGGAAGCTGCTGATTTTGATAATTTATAAGTGTTAGCAAAAAGTGATGAAAATCAAAAATTAATATTTGAAAGTATTAATAAAGTGGTATCTTATAAAATGAAAATGTTATTTATTTCTCACTTATTAAACAAATTTAGAATTTTTACACAAATAAAATTTAAAATTTATTTCCACTCATATAAAATAGTATTTTAATAAAAAAATATTAAAATAAAAATTAGAAAAAAATTAAGTATAATTAATATTATTAATTAAAATCAAGAATAAAAAAGATTATAAATTATATTAATAAAATGAATATTTACTTATTCTTTGTTAAATGACAAATACAAATTATACATATAAATAAGCAATATCGATCATTAATTAAAAAAATAGTTATAAAATTATAATATAATGTATTAATTAAAAAGGTTAAAATTATAAAAGCTATAAGCTATCAGCTTCAGCTGCCCAATACCAGCTTACGAAAATTCTCTATCTTGGACCCAAATAGCTTTCAACAGCTCTATAACCTGGATTTCCCAAACACCAAATTCATTTCCCGAGACAGCTTTCAGCTATAAGCTGTTTTAGATAAGCTATCCCAAACACCCCCTTAGAATGATTGGACGTAAATTGAGTGATATTTTCAAAATATTAATATTAACAATTAATGGAGATAATTTGATAATCATTCTAAAATTATTTCATAATTGAACATAAATTGAGGGACATAATCTTATATACCTTATATGTTTACCCCTCAATTTAATGACATTCCAATTGAGTTCAATTGAATTGAAATTGATTTGGAATTGAAATCATTCGATTTTTATATATATAAGTATTTGATTCGATAAAGGTTATAAAAACCATATATAAACAAAAAATATAGTCGGTCCGATTTGGACCAAAACATTTGGTTCCATTTGCTCTGTTTTCGCCGGTTAGGCCGAATTATGAATAGTTTTATCTATACTTATTACTAAAAAAATACTAGTATATGGACTGACTACCCCTTTTCTTGATTTTTTATTGTTATTTTTTGTTTTTACTCTAATGAAATAAATTCAGAAAAAAAAAAACAGGAAAAGAGTAGAAGTCGAAGATGAAAAATGAAGTAAATGGATAAATAGAGATGACACATCTACTATTTACACAAAAACATCAAACAAACTTGCAAAACCAACTTCTTCCAACGATCTCAATAACTTTTGTTACTCCAGTTGGACGTGTTTCCACTTACAAAATTGCGTTGCCGCTCCTCTGCCCGTCTTTCATTTGATGAATAAAGAATAAGTAAGAAGGGGAGCAGCAGAAGAAGTAAGAAGCCAAAAGAGTGAAAAACAAACCTTTTCAAACTCGAGATGGCTTTAGCTCCAGATAGATGAGTAGCCATACCCTCTGATAGAAATTTAACAAGGTTTTCCCTATCCACTTCTTTCTCCTTCTTCAGCTCTAGACGCCGAACCTAAATCGCAACCTACAAATATAAATAAACATTGCAAAAGACCAAAGCTATGGAGGATAAGAAAGAAGAGTCCAACCTTAACCGAGCCATTCTGGGACACCCCAGAGTCAGTGATGACAACAAGACATTTGATATAATGTTCATTCGCGTATTCATACTGTTCGGTTAGGCTTGGATCATGCGAAGGGACAAACTCGGCCTGTATAAATTGCCTTCAGTAACTTAGACATACAAAAGAGTTCTTGCATGAGTTGGATTACTCACCTTGAAATTCTCCTCCCACAGTTCGGCCAGGAGTTCCATGCGCTCAAACAATAAACCGCCACCTCCTCTTGAACAGACAAGAATGTTGATGCCCAGGATGGACCGTGCTCGATTGATACAAGGAAAGAAATTCACCTATGAAATTTATGATCAATAGAAGAATGTAGCAGAACAGTTTTTCCAGTGCAGTGCTGGTTCCAACTCCACCGGGTGATACAGCCAGCAATGATATTTTTTTAAATATATCTGCATAAAGAAATGAATACTTATCAAAATAAAACTTTCTATAACCTAACAAAAGATGTTCAAAATGTTATCTACAATCCCAGTTATCTACAAAACCGATGATAATAATACAAGTTCCTGTGATAATATTCGGTTGGTGGCATAAGGGAGACGTGTCTTTCAATCTTCCAAACTCTCAAGAAGTTGTCATCAAGTGGCTTGCGAATGGACTTATCTGCAATGATGACCAACCACAAGTGCTTAGTCTTGGTAATCTATTTACAACATCATCGGATAGATCAAGTTCCTGGAATCAATAAAGAAGAAAATTAAACATAGGCAACTAAATTTGAAAAAGAATTCGCACACCTGTCGAAGCTGGCGTCTGAGGACGCAATGAACCCAAAAGTAATTAGTATAGTACCTTTATGATGTGCTGTTGCTCCTCCAACAATGTCAAAAGGGAACCATACCTATTTACTTGTCGGTCATCTCCCAAAATCTTCATCCAAATGCTTTGTCCACAACCCGATGACGATGAGCAGTATCTACATCGACGAAATCTCATCTTGAATACATTTCAGTCTTCCAGTATTCTCATGAAAAAATGTGTATTCTTGTATTGAAACTCCATCAAGTTTCCACATAACTTGGAAAACCTCATAGACATATAGTAACTTGTATAGTCTACATAGTGACAGCTACTCTTTCTTACTCTATAAAGAGATCTTGAAATGCAATAGCCACTCAAGATCAATAAAGTCAAAGAACAGACTCTCCTAATGCAATAAATTCATATAGGCATTCCTTTTAAAATCAATATTCTCCAATGAGAGATCAATAATTACTCACTGTCTAACATTTCATACTCCATTTGAGGTGGAAAAGCGTGCGGCTGAACGGCGATCTGATGCCTTTCAAGGTTGCCTGTTCGGGGAATTCGGTTCTCCTTTTAGTTTCAGATCAGATAGTAGAACTAGTGTGGAAATAAGTGCCTATTTGCATGACCTGTACCATCATTAGATACTCCAATTGTTTCCATTCTATCCATATATATCCTGCTCCAATTGCTCCAACTTAAAAAATTTAGCTGAAATATAAAACAGAAACTCATCTTATTACATAACCTATTTAGAGATTGAAGAACTATTTTAAGCTTTCTGCTTGGATCATATTGTTCCGGTTAGGATTATCTATCCAACTACATCACTTTTATTTTTAAGATACATATCCACGCTACACAAGAAACAAATTTACAAGAATGGACAGTTTGCACACTGCAAGGATAATATCATGAAATAAACTTACTGGAATTCAATATTGAAGAAATCAAAAATTATTACAAGAAGATGGAGTTTAAAAGGATTTAAGATAATGGACCAGTAACATATTAGATAGTTGGATGAGCAGCACAAGTCAATCTGCTTTCGCAACAACTTTCTGGAATTATTCATTTGATGTGATGTGATTGTCATTAAATATCCTGAAACAAGAGCTCCTTGTTGTAATTCAATGGTGCATGCTGCATATTTTTGAAGCTAATTAACCAGTTGTTCTAGTACTACAGCAATGGTGTCTCAACATCAGTTAATCTCAATTTCCTAATTCAAAATAAATAAAGAGTAGCAAAACTCTAATTGTACTTACAGTTTTCTTTTGTTGTAAAGCCTTATAGAATGGATCATCATCCCTTATCCATAATCAAACTAGTCGAATGATAATGCAACCTCTATGCAAGTAGAACAGAGTAAAATGAATTTCTTACCAAGAGGATGAAGCTCCTCAAAGTCCTTTGAATAACGGGATTTTGTAACAGAATCAGAAGTAGTTTTCCAAAAGTGAGATACTTTTGATGAACTCTGTCGAATGGAATTCAAGAAAAGGAATTATATAATTGACTATATGTGTATCCTTCTTGCATGGTTCTTGAAAAATACTCATGTACTAACCATATCCTTCTTAAACACACGATGATAAATCCTGTCAAATGATGATGATGGTTCGATAGCCATATCTCACACATCTTCTGATATAATCTGGAAAAGAATAAAACTTGTAGCGGAGGCAGACATGTATTACATCATTAAGGTATAGGAAAATACAAACCCCAAGACTGAGGAGCTCTGTCATAATCTCTGGCAAGGAATCAGCAAGTGATCCTTTATGAGAACAGAAGGCGAAGTAGGTGGACCTAAGGGAAGCAAAATTTGGTTAGTGTGTACGTGATGTATGCACATTTTTTAATTTTGTGTGTGATAAGTTCATCGTGCAAAGTATGTATTATGCACATTTTTTAAAATCAGAATTGAAAACATACATATGCACACATTGAACTTTTTATATGCACAGAACGAAGCAATAGCAGAACTTGAGCAGGTAAGTGATTAGTTGACTAGTATTTATATAATGATTATAACCTGCTAATAATGGAGGTATGCAATACTCAGATTTTGTTACCCGTAATTGTTGGTCAGCATTATTACATGGTTATGATGGAATTGAAAAGGCCAAATATCCATGCAGTTGATAGCTTGAACGACATCGAATCGAGATGTTCTAAAACCAAGTACTTCAATTAGATTAAAAAAGTAGTGCTTTAGAAATATTGATTTACTTGATTCATTTACTATTGTATGTCAACTAATGTAGGTTGAATTAATAGTGTAGAGGGAATGCTTGAGGATGTTTTTGCTGAATCATGAACTTGAGCAAAAAGCTGAAAACGTGGTTGTTTCATTGATCAATGTCGTGCTCGTGAAATGGGGAGATCACAAGAACGTAAAGAACATTGTCGTGTTTACAATGCGACACATGGAAACTTTTATGGGGGATAACTCTGCAGCTTGGAGGTGTGGCCTCAAGAAGAATTCAAAGAAGCAAATCAGCATTCTACGTGTGAAGTACTATACAACACTGATCACATGGAGTCAGAATCGGGTTAGAGATCATAATGTTCGTGCTGTTGGAAGTAGACGTCGAGAAGGCCTTGCTAGGTTAAGGATGTAACGAACCTACTGTTTAGTTTTATTGGTGTTGAAAGCGTATGTATGCAGACTAATTTCAGTTTTTAGTGAGGAAGTTTCGTTATGCACATTTCGTAACTTTTCTGTGCAAATTTTGTAACCACGGTATGCACATTTAGTCAAATTTGTATGAACGCTAAATGCAGTAAGTTTGCACATTTACTTAATTTATTATGCACAATTAGCGAAATTAATCTGCACATTTAGTGCGAATATGCGGCATTCTTACTATGCACACTGTTAATGTATCTTTTCTTCAAAAGTTAGTAGAGTATGCACATTTAGAGATGACATATGCACTTAAGGTTAATTCTTCATGGACATTTAGAAATTGTAGTATGCACATAAAAAACACCATACATATTTATAGTATAATGTATGCACACTTTGAGCATGAGTTATGCATATTTTACATAATTAAAAAGAATTACTAGACTACATACTCAAAACCAGCAACTATCAAACTAAAGTGTTCCATATCCCAAATATTTCGGGAATCAAATTAAAAGTACTAGTAATGATGTTCCATTTCAGAAAGAAACACAAAAATGAAAGTAGATTCGTCTAACAATTCTTGCGAAAATAAATGAAGTCTAAACATCAATAAAAATGATACGCCTCAATTTTCATAACTTAACAAGGGACGCTACTTCATACTTAACATGCATATTTCAATTCTTTCAAAACATTTTCATTGCAAAACTTATGGTATTTTCATACTCAGCGGAAGTCTTAAATAAAAATAATTACGACTACTAGTTCTCGAAAATAAAATGCAAAGTTCATGATAAAAACTAGTTTAATGCAATAATGAGTTTCATAAATCCTTCCTCGTGTGACCATCACCACCAACACCTCTACGCATTGGCCGAGTCATTTCCTGAAAAATGTTAAAATAATAGGGAATGAGTACGACTACTCAATGAGAGATGTGCACATTTACCAAAATTATATATCACACCGATAAGACATGGAAAATTAGATCATGGAAAGAGATACTCGGCCACACAGACCGCATGAACTTTTCAAACAGTCCGATTTCGACTGACGGTCTGATTTTGACCGATTTTTCTTAGAGGATCCGATTTCGATCCTAGGGCCCGATTTCGACCATTCCTTTCATGACTGTCATAATCACGTGAAATATCGAGCACAATGTATAATAAAGATAAACGGTAACATTCATCACCTTAACTTTGACTTGATGAAAATAATGGATATCAATGTTTAAGTCCTGCGTGCCGATCCTATACATGGAAATTTATCTTAATGACTCTACGTGGAATGTCATACCTGCATTCATAATTCAAATAATTCATAATTACAGATAGATAAAAAATAATCAAACCAAAATGTATATTATACATAATCTAATTATTAACATGCAACTTTAACGGTTTCACATAATAATAAATTTAAGTATATTAAATATAATCTTACTTCTATTGACAATTCATTCATGCATTGAGTAATTCAGTAATTCAGTAATTCATAAATAAATTAATGAAATCATAAAAATTATCCTAAAAATTATAGATCTCGATCATGAATAACATAATATATATATATATTCCATTACAATAAAAATTATTATGATCATGATTTCATTTAATAGTAACATAAAAACTCTTGTTTTTCAATCTACATGCATGTTGACAAAAGAATCTAACACATCAAGACACAAATTAACAAATAAATAGTAAACGTACCCTGAAAAATCTATATTATGAATGACCTAACATATATTATATCCCATTAAAATTCAACTTGGTCGAAAATAATATAAAGAAAACATGAAAAATAATTTTTCTATCAAGCTCATGAACATGCTGTCAAAAACTGGCAGGTTACGAATAACAATTTTAAAAAAATACTTATCATGCTTGAAAATTTCTACACAAATAATAGAGTATACTAGACATACCTAGGAAAATTATCCTAAATTTTCACAACGATATGACTACGGAAAGATGTGTAAATAATTCTTGAAACAGTTCGCATATCTGGCAGATTTTCGAAAATCTAATGTGAAACTAAATTATGGACGACTAAGGGCCTATTTATAGGCCTAGAAATCATTATCTAAAGATTCCTAATCATATAAGGTATCAAATATATTTTATCTATAATTATTTTCGTACTTATATAATTTATATATAATTTAGTGTATCACTTACCATATAAGAGATTAAATCATAAATAAATTAGGATATGGATAAATACAACTAGATTTTTTTTCCTAAAATATACATCACAAATATAATATCTATTTTATTCGCAAAACATAATTTCAAATTATCTCGTAATAACTTAATACAATATAAAATATTATATCTTTTCATGAATCCTAGTAGGTTTAGGAAATTCTAAATAAATAAATATTATTCTTGCCTCATAATTTTATCATGATTTCTATCTCAATAATAGACCATATAATCACAATATGATATAACTAAACACATTCAAAGTTCAAAATAAATTTACATAACAATAATGATTTAAGTAAAAATAAGATAGATGCTTTAATTTTCATTTAAATTTCTAAGGTGCGACTTACGTAACTAAAACACTTTATAACATGCATGAATAGATATGCAGTGCATTTTATATCAAAATTTTTGGGGTGTTACAAAAAAGACGGATGATTCAACACAAATCGAAGAAATCGATATTCATCATAACATAAATATGAACTAATAAGCTTGCCAACATAAATAAAAACCGAATAATGTGCATAAAAAACATATAAGTATCCTTGAACAGAAAAAAATAAAAAATCAACCAATACTTTGTATGCACACGCAGTGAGTATCTTATGCACATTTACAATATTTATATGCACGAGACTGGAAGAAACGTGGACATTTACAGTATCTTGATAGAAATAAAACCAGTAAAAAAAATAATCTGGAACATCAACACAATAATAGAAAATAGCTAATCCACGAAATCGAAGGACCGGTGACAGGATCTTTCTAATCCGAAACCGCAAATCGAGATATGAGAAGAGAGAAGACTTGCGATACAGAAGAGAGAAGACTTGCGATACAACAAAATTAAAAATGAACTATTCAGAGGTTGAATTCCTTGTTTTACTATCGAGCTGGAAGAAGAACACGAATGCAGAAGTCTAAAAATCTGCAAATTCGAAGTTGAAGTAGATCTTATAGGAATTGGGGATGAGAAAACCACATAAAATAACTGTCCAAGAACAACAAAATTAATCACCGATTGATGAAACCGAGTAAATACAATCTTCCAACAACACAAGCAAATTTCTTCATTGCTCACAATCAGTAAAAAAGTATAAAAAACCCAATCAATTTGAGAATTAAAATAGAATCATTGAAAGTGGAAATTATCCATATCATTTTGAAATGATAGTTGCGGAATCCAAAAGGGATGCAAATGAATGATCGAAGACAGCGAATCGAAGAACCAAACAATGTCAATTGAAGAGTGCGTAGATGTCTTGAATTGAGACTAAAATTTCGTCGCCCAAAGAAAGAGAGAAAGAAACCTTAGTTGTTCTTCATTCTTGAAGCATAAGGGGAGTAAGTATGAATTTATCCTTAATGACTATTTTTTCCCTTCAAAATTTGATGAGTCAGAACTCAATCTGAACCACAGATCATGAAAACGAATGACACGAATTTATTCTCATTAGGGATGTATTCTCAATTGATCCACACTATATATATATATATATATATATATATATATATATATATATAGGGGGAGTTTCCAATAGGAACACCCCTTAGAGTGAGAAATAAGAACAATCATCATCCTTTAGATCATGTAAATTGATGGACCAGATTCGTTTTCAATTTTTTTTACCCAAAATGCACCATTTACTTAAAAAATTTGCACAAAGGGTATTACAGTCAAATTCTTTCAATATAATAAACCTAACCTAGCGTATTTCGAATACTAAATGGAAGAAGCTCTTCACAGGCGGCGTTGAATATGTGTTTCTCCCAAAGGCTTCACACCTGGCCACAACATCTTCTTCATCACCACTAAACGCTGCGCATCTGTTCTCAGTGATGCAGCAATTCCTTCAACTCCTCCCAGTCTCGCCAAACCATCAAGGTTTTTCTCTTTGACCAGCTTCGTGAGGCTCGACCGATCAATGTGGAAGAATAATGGATGCTGCTGGACTACTACAACAATCACGATTCTTGATGATGGGTTTCTACTATGGATGGAAACAAACTTGTCGTTAATGTTGATGGGCGGTTGTCGTTTGAAGGCTCTGGATCAATAGATGGCAGCAAAAGTCATACGCCACCTCTTTCTGTTGAGTGTCCAGTTCTTTTCCGGTCTTCCATTGCTTGGTTTCCAAAAGATTTCGACAACGAAGATCAATTGAAGACCAGTGGGTAAAAATCAGCGATTTCTAAACAGGGTTTCCAAAAGATTTCGACAACGAAGATGAATTGAAAATCAGTGGGTAAAAAACAACGATTTTTAAACAACATTATTCGTCCCTTTGTCACTGTGTAAACACAAAGAAGATTCAGAATAAATTTGTGAGTTTTTTATTTTCTATCGAATTTTTAACAGTGATTTGGATGTGTGTGTTGTTGATTAATTTAATTTATAAATATATGCACAATTTTGCAAAAAAAAAATGCACAATTATGAGGGGAAAAATGCACAATTAATGAGAAAAAAATGTACAATTATTGGGGAAAATATGAACACATTTAATGGGAAAAATATGCACAATTATTAAGAAATATATGCACAATTAGTAGGAAAAATATGCACAATTAATGAGAAAAAATGTACAATTACTGGGGGAAATATGAACACATTTAATGGGAAAAATATGCACAATTATTAAGAAAAATATGCACAATTAATAGGAAAAATATGCACAATTAATGATAAATACGAAAAGATGAAATTGTTAAGAAAAATCTGGGACGAGACTAAGATCTAGGACGATAATTAGTGAAACTATGCACAATTAACAATTGTTCTCGTAAAATCTGGGACGAGACTTGATGATATTAAAACATGGAAGAGAATTAACGAAAATGACGTTTACAACAAAGGAAAGAAGATAAAAAAATAATAGATTGTGCAACATTACAAAAATAACCTCAGTGCAAACTTTTTGCCTTAAAGGTGCATTTCGGGATTTTAAGTGATGGCATGATCTGGAGCGTCGAATTACTTGATCAAACGGTTATAAATTATTCCTATTTCTCACTCTAAGGGTGTTCTCATATGATCCCCTTTATATATATATATATATATTGAAGGGGAATCAAATATCAAATGTCAAATCCTCATATATATATATTGGAAATAAGCCCCCATCCCCCACAAAAAAAAAGCTCAAGTAAAAATCAAAAAAAAAAAAGCTCTAGTTTTAGGTTGGGAGGGGTAATGAGTATTTTGGATTTCTAGTTTTACGATCTCGTATTCCACTAACATTTCAATAGTAAATACTTAGGTGTTTACAATTTGAATTTAGGATTGTTATAAACATCTAGGTGTTTATTGTTGAAATATTAGTGAGATACGAAATTCTGGACAAAGGATCCGAACGGGTAACATGGACGACATCAACCCAATTTTATGTGAACTAAATAACAAAAACTGAATAATATACTTACGCCATTTCGACTTAATGTATTTTGCAATTAAAGTTATTTGAAAAGCCTATGAAAGAAGTTCTAAATTGATGGATCCTTGTAATTGCCTTGCCATTGTTAAGAGACTATAACTGTCCAAATGTCCAATAACTTTAATTTGGCCCAATTAAGTGTGTATTTGCATTAGCTTATATATTGCTTATCTACTTTTTAATTGTATATATAAGCAAATTTTTAGTACTTGCAAAAATTTATCTTCTATATTATTTTCTCTAAAATTAATTAAGCAGATTTTAATACCTTTGGCTCATTTAATTTTGACTAAGAATTGCGTTTTTTGTTTTTTAATTTCAGTCTTTAGCGATGATTATTTAGTATTTTAGTATTTATAATCAATTGCAATTATGAATAATTAAAACTATTAGTTATAAACTAAACATGAAACTTAAAAAAATTAAAAATAATACTAATATTAACCTTATAATAAATCATTTTATAGTATTTCTATTTATTTAGAGTTTTAGGGTTTCTTAAATGTAACAATTCTCTCACTTCCGCGCCTCCATTATCATTTAATCATTTATCTCCCTATTTTTTGGTCTCCACGTTCACACTTTCTCCCTCACTAAACTTCTTTGCCAATTTCAGATCTGCTTTGAAAAACGGATACCGCAGAGGGAAGAGTATATGAAGCTTGATTCAAAGTCAAGTTCCAAAAAATCTACTCTTCCCTTCTTGCAGTATCTGTATTCTAAGCTGTTATATTAGGAAGTCGATGGCTGAATTTTTAATAGTATTTTCGTGATTAGAAAAGTTTTTATTAAATTTGTTTTATCACAATATTTTGAATATTTAATTAGAAAATTCAATTACTTGTTTGTTGTAGTCTTTTGGATGAGAATAGCTTATCAAATTCTCATTACAATATTTTTTTAAATTATATCTATATTTTTTTTAATTAAGTGATTATATATAAATATTTTCAAATTCAAACAATTTATTAAATTTAAATATTTATGTCATAAGCATTTTTCTATAAACGATTCTTATTCGAATATTAGTTTTCTTTTATCAAAGTCTATAAATTTTGTGAAATGTAAAACGTTTTTTAACGCATTATTAAGTAATTCAAGAGATTGTGTAAAATATGAAATTATTTTATTATGTTGCTTTTATGGATATAAACGTGTTATGGCACTAAAGTGATTTGTTAACATTTTGAATTTAATAATATCAAGTGTAGTTTCATTCTGAAGACAATAGGCCCAAATACAGTTAAATCTTTCTAAATTAATATTGTTAGAATCGAGTTTTTATTATTTTAGAGAGATATTAATTTACTTATTTTAGAGATTTTAATTTATCTATAAATTAATATTTATTAATTTAAAGAGAGTTTTCGAACTTCAACATAATCAATTTTTTTTAGATGAATATAAAAAGTTATAAGTTTATTTACATATCATATTTAATGTCATTTAACTATTTACTATCTAGAAATAATGTATATTAATTGTTAGGAAATAATGAATTTATTCATTTAAAAAATAAGTACAATTATATAGATAACATTAATGGACAATGAACACAAAAAAAAAACATTAAAGAGTACAATTTTTTGGAACCAGTTACGTGTAAGGAAGCACTTATTGCGTCTAGGACTCAGTTCGAGAAAAAACAACACTGAAAGTTTTTGATGCAATTAAAAAAGTCAGAGATGAGATTCAATGACATTTAAGTTTTAAGAACTAACACGCAATACTATCATTATAGTATTTCACAAAAGTGACTTTGTGTTATTGGTAATTTTGAATGATTATTAATTTATGATACTGACAGAACCATATATTTACATTGGAGCTTTTTGAAAATTATTATCTTATCGAATTTGATAATTTTTTATACTGACTTGAGTCAGGACCGGAAAAAAAATATTATCTTAGAAATGTTGTAACTCACTGAGTATTAAATTATAAAGATTCTACTGAACTTGTGTATATATATTTTATGTCTATATTTAATCTTCAAAGATTAATACTCGGGATTTATTTCATCATTAACTCTTCATTACGACCAAGAGTTAACAATCGAGATGTGAATTAACCCTAGACTACGCAAGAAATAATTATATATTTCATGATACATGGATAGGTTATGTTTTATATGTTCAATTTCGATTAGAATTTGTATTTTTCAGCTTATAATGTTACTTGCCATTATGAAATAATCAAAACATTTAATTATAAACTAAAACTATAGTTTTAAATACTTATAAACCCTTAGCTAGTATAATCAATTTAAATTACGTCCCCCCTTGATTTTCTTGTGTTGCAGGCCCAATCCAGCCTTTCTTGCCCATCCTAACTTATCAATCAACGTGTTTTAACATACTATATTATTACAAAATACATAATTTTAGATATTGGGTAAAATGTAGTTCATCCGTTCCATAATTTTGTCCTATTTTCCTTTTTCGTTGTTCCATATATCTTGTTTTAATTTTTAAAATGTCAAGATACGGTGGCTAAGATTTAAACACAATTTGAGGAATTCGCAACTTTATACATCACTAACAATTCTCTTTGTAACCGTGCAAAGAAAAAAAGGGACAAAATCTATTGGACGGAGAGAGTAAAATTATTTATTATGTTGCTAATCAGTTCACTATTATATATATTCAAGTTTGTGTGGGTTGAATTTATTTTAGTGATATGGCACTATTTAGATAATTATAAAGTTAATGTAAATCTTAATAATTTTTTAAATTTAGAATATAAATATAATTTAATAATTTAATCTACTGCATCGTTGGCCTTCTTTTATTTAATAATAGACTTCTCTATTATAGATAAAATAATCAATTTTGTAAGAGTAGACGCGTCTATAATAGACTAATAGATATTTATATCAAATTGTGAGTCATGTTCTATTTCTTACTAATATTATCGTTCTGTGTGGTACTTACTGTACTCAGTTGATTTTTATTATTTTTTAAATTCTGAATAAGAATTGTTAATTTTCAGTCTTTAGAGCAGGTAAAATGGCCAGACTTAGGTTGGGTTGGGCTTTGTAATTAGAAGTTTGAATGTGTATTGGGCCTAAAAAGTCCGCTCAAAAAATTCACGGACTTTATATGTTTTGGACCAAAAAGCCCGTCTGAAAACTTACACAATTATTAGATAACATTAAATATTATTAAATAAATACAAATAAAAAAAAAGATGAGAGAAAAACTTATCAAAGAAAGATTCAAAATGCGATTAATAAATACTGAAACTTGATGAATTTAAGTTGTTTATTATCTTAATTTGAATTTTTGTGATGTTTATTTGCGCACGACTTTAAATTTTGATATTCATTTGGATATAAATCTATAATATGATCTATCTAATTTTTTTAATTACTTTATAATTTATATTTTATTCAATATTAGCATGTTTACTTTAAATTATACATGTTAATTTTATTTTTATATGATAAATATATAATTAAAAATACTAAAGAAATATTAAAAAATTAATGGACTAGACCTGCTTGCCCATCCCAAAGCCCGAAGTCAGATTGAACTTCATATATTACGAAAAAAAATATTCAAAAAATATTTAAAATGCATGCTTTCTAGGCATATTAAATGTGAATGTGTAGCAGTAGAAATGAAAAAAAAAAAAAAAAAAACCTTCCTCCATGCCACTTGACTTTTTTTTTCTTCTGTATAAGTTCTCATTTTTCTTTTTAGAAACTACCTCTCTACGTACTATCAACTCCTCATTTTAATATTCATATTGAAAATATAAGTAAGGAAACTCAAGCGAAACCGAAAAATAATATATTTATCACATTTACCAATCATTTCCATGACACGTCATACACTACTTGATGTGATATGAAATCAAGAAAACAGATAACTGCAAATTGAATAATTGATCGAAGTTGTTTAATATTCATCTCAAGAAAATGGTGTATAATATTTAATTGATTAATAATTACAAATTCAAATACTTAAAATACTTCATCATCTCGCATTTGTTCCATTATTACATAACTCTAGCGTATCAAAATGGCCATGAGATTTCTTAAGGGAGAATAATAATTTTCTTTAAAAAAATACAAGGCATCGAAAAACTTGTCGATGCCGACTTTAATTCTTAATTTTTTTTATAGACAATATAGGAAAAATCTTCGGCAGAGTAGAAATATAGGAGTATTTTATTGAACAACAAATCTTGCATATCCAAATTAAATCAGTAGCCATAAATTAATAATAATAAAATTAAACCCATTCAGATTAGGGGTATGAATTACACAAAAAAGAAATTAAAATATAAGAATATAAAATACAAGTGGGGTAAGCATGAGCTGTGAGCCTTGCCTATATAAAAGGCTAAATTAAAATATAAGAATAGAAAATACAAGTGGACTGCAGGCCCAGTCCAGCCTTTCTTGCCCAGCCCAACTTATCGATCAACGTGTTATTATTACAAAATACATAATTTAAGATATTGGGTAAAATGTAAAATTATTTTATTATGTTGCTAATCAGTTCACTATTATATGTCCAAGCTTGTCATGTTTGTGTGTGTTGATTTTATTTAGTAATATAGCACAAGTAAATGTAAATCTTAATAAATCTTTAAGTTTAGCATATTAATATAATTTAATGATTTAATTTACCTATTGCATCGTGGCCTTTTTTTTATTCAATTTTGTACGAGTAGACGCGTCTATAATAAACTAATAGACATTTATATCTACATTTTAATAATATTATCGTTGTGTGTGGTACTATACGTAATTGATTTTTATTATTTTATAAATTCTGAATAGAATTGTTAATTTTCAGTCTTTAGACTTTAGTTAATGATTGACAATGCCCTAGATGTGATTTACAATCAAAACAATTAATCATCAACTTAAAACTAAAACTAGTAAACTACAATGTTAAAAATAAGTTATAAAGGCTGTTCTAAATTTCTAATCAGCCCTACGAGGCTACGACGTAATGATAATGCAATTATACTATCGATGAGGCAAAGTTGTAGTCATTATTCGACTTGCACACTGACTATTATTTAGAGTAAATAGTTGGTGTTTCATTTTTTCTATAACATTCAAATTGATCATCTATTTTTAAATGAGTCATATAAGTTTAAATATCATAATTTTGTCGGTAATATTAGTCCTCCCCTTAGTTTCACCTTCTCTTTCTACTGACATGGCTCTTTGTCGCATTAACTCCACAATATAGAAATACAAACGTTTATTTGATGAACTTCTTCATTCAAGTAAAAAATTGGGATTGATTTACGATTTAAAACTTGAGAAAAAGTAGCGTATGGGAGGACGATATGGAATTATAAAGTTTAGGTTTATATGACTCAATTGAAAGATGGAGTACCAATTTGAATTTTATGAGACAAGTGGAGGGACAAATGTAGCGACAAAATTGAGATGTTTAGACTTATATGACTCCATTAAAAAAAATAAAGGATCAATATGAATGTTTTGGAAAATGTAGAGAATTAATTTTACTATTTACTCTATTATTTATTTTTTAGTATTTTAGTTCTCATTTCAATTGAATTATTAGGTGGAAATGTGCTCTGTTAACCAAACTAAAAAAAAAACAGATTTAGCCATCCTAAAAAAAAACACAAATCTAGCCATTTTGTCTTCTTGTGGGCGCTGGCCAATGGAGGGCCGATGAGGGCCGATTAACAATTGTGAGGGCCGATTGGGGCCGATTTTATCTATAGAAAGGGCCGATCGTGATCGGCCGACCTATCGGCCCCAGTCGGCCGAAAACAAGAAAAATGGCTCTAATTGAAGGGCCGATTTTGATCGGTCCCTATTGAGCCGTGACATCGGCCCTCGGAAAATAATAAACTTAATTTATAAACATTTATTTTTAATAATTAATTTTAAAAAATATATTTGGCCGAGCTATCGGCTCTGACTTATTCGGCCGAGCTATCGGCCCTGACGCTTAAGTAGCCGTTATGTAACGGCCGAAATTTACTGAGGGCCGAAAAATTGTAACCGTTTTTATTAACTGAGGGCCGATACTCATCGGCCCCCCATCGGCCCAACCATCGGCCCCGAGTTTCAATAATGGAGAGCCGATTGAATATAACTGTTTGACTACAGTTTTTACCATTTTACTTCGAGTATTTTCTCAGATCTGCCTCCCTCTCGCCACCGCTCGCTCCCGCCGCCGAAATCGCCGCCAACGCCGTGCTCGCCGCTGTCGAACGATACATCCGCCGATCTCAATGTCTTCCGGCGAAATTGAGGTTAGTAATTTATGCTATGATTTTGTTTGTTTTTCATTCATAGACGAAATTTATATTGAAATATGGTTGGGTTTACATTATAATGTCCATGTATTGATGAAATTGTGGAGAATTTGGACAGAATTGTAGTGTTTAATTTCTGCAAAATTTTGAAACTGGGGCCGATGGGAGGACCGATTTCGGGGCCGATGAAGAATAACTCAATCGGCCCTGACTATGGCGGACGTAGTTAAATATGCCTTCGGCCCCGGCCCCGTGTTGCCGGCTAGAAATCGGCCCTGTCTGGCCGAAGAGAATTCGGCCCCGACTGGGTTTCGTGGCATCGGCTTCGGCCCCCAGCTGGCCGAATAAAATTCGGCCCCGAATGGCCGAACAGAATTCGGCCTCTGAGGCTTCGGCCCCGGCTGCCCTTCGAGGCTTAGGCTTCGGCCCCCGGCTTGCCGAATTAAATTCGACCCCGGCCGGCATCGGCCCTAATATCTTCGGCCCCTGACTTCGGCCCTAATAATTACTTCGGCCCCTGCTTCGGCCAGAAGGAATACATTCGGCCCTGCTTCGGCCAGAAGGAACAATTCGGCCATCCATCGGCCGATTGAGATATTTCGGCTGTATTCATCAGGGCCGATTAAGGGCCGATTGACCCCCCCATCGGCCCCCCCATCGGCCCAGTGCCGTATAAGGACAAAATGGCTAGATTTGTGTTTTGTTTTAGTGGTTGGCTACATTTGCTTTTCAATTGTAACTGTTTGACCTCTGCTGCAAATGCCCCTTTCTTTCAGGCATATTAAATGTGAGTATGTAGTAGCATAAATGAAAAAGGAAAGGAAAAAAGAAAAAGAAATAATATTTGTGTCTTAATCACATTTACCAATCATTCCCACGACATGTCATACACTACTTGATGTGATATGAAATCAAGAAAACAGAAACTATGTCCTTTTGAGATTACATAGCGATGAAGGTGGGTGACCCGGGACCGATAGATCATGGGTTCAATTCCCACTGGACACGCTATGTGTGAGCCTGTCACCCTGTCACATTAAGGGTGGTTTAACTCTTCTGTGTGGTTTGCAGGCTATTACACCAGAGCGAGGTTTACCCTGTGCACACCAAAGGTAGCGGCTGCGGGTTCCTCATCAACAAAAAAAAAAAAAAAAAACAGAAACTACAATACAACATATTGATCGAAGTTGTATAATATTCATCTCATGAAAATGGTATCTAATATTTAATTGATGAACAATTACAAATTCAAATACTTAAAACACTTCATCTTCCCCCATTTGTTCCATTAACTCTAGCGTATCATAGTTGCCATCATGAGATTTCTTGAGGGAGAATATTAACTCTTTCTTTATATAGAAAAAAATGTAGGAGAAATCTTTGGCATAGTAGAAATATAGGAGTATTAATTCCCCTGAGGTATAATTTACATTCAATAATGAAATTAATTAATTGTTTTCGTGATATAGAATGAAGAGATCTATATATAAAAATATTACAATTATTGATCAAAGTTGCACAATCAATTGAGCAATAAATAGAAACCAAAACAGTTGACCGACATCAGCTCCTCTTATCTGTTCCAGTAGTATTTTATTGAACACCAAATCTTGCATATCCAATTTTAATCAGTAGCCATAAATTAATAATAATAAAAAAAATTAAACCCATTCAGATTAGGGATATGAAATTATGAATTACACAAAAAAGAATTAAAATATAAGAATATAAAATATAAGTGGGGTAATCATGAGCTGTGAGCCTTGCCTATATAAAAGGCTAAATTGCAAGCAATCTCTTGACCATTCTCTACTCATACATACAAATATACATAGAGAGAGAGAGAGGGAGAGGGAGAAAGAGAAAGAATCTAGAGAGAGATGGGTTTACATGGTAAATTGGTTGCAGCAATAGAATTCAAAGCTGGTGGAGATGTGTTTCATGAACTTTTCAGACACAAGCCACAGCATATTTCCACAGCTACCCCTGATAAAGTTCAAGGTTGTGATCTGCATGAGGGAGAATTTGGTCATGTTGGTACAATTATTTGCTGGAGGTACACCCATGGTATGAAAAACCCCTATTCCCGATAAATTTTAATTCCATTTACTCAATTAATTTGTTATTTCACAAACTCATGCTCAAATTAATTCTGATTGGCGCAGATGGGAAGGAGCAGAAAGCAAAGCAAGTGATCCAATCAATTGATGAGGAGAAAAAGTTGATTGAATTCAAAATGCTTGAAGGAGACTTGATGGAGCTATATAAGGATTTTGTTATCACGATCCACGTAGAGACACATAACGACATTGATCTGGTGACGTGGACTTTAGTGTACGAGATGCTTAATGAAGACGTGGAGCATCCGATTTCGTTGCTCGCCTTCTTCATCGATCTCACTAAAGATATCGAAACTCATCACCTTGGCCAACCTTGAATTTGCATTTCAGAATCCACAAAGAGGTGTGATTAATAAGAGTGTTTGCTTCAAAATGTTCTAATAAAGCCTTAATTTGTTGCAAAGTGTGTGTTTCTTACTCCAATGAGAGAGAGAGAGAGAGAGAGAGAGAGAGAGTGTTTGTTTGTTTCTTCCTTGAGTGTGTTTCTGTTATTTTAAGTTCGAAACTTGTTTCTTCCTTGAGTGTGTTTCTGTTATTTTAAGTTCGAAAAGTGTTTATGTAATAAAGATTTATATTGCAATAATATTGTACATTTATGTCTATACAATCATGATGTCAACAAATACGCAAACCAAAAACTATACTTCCTCCGTTCCGCTTTTATTGTCCTATTTTTCTAATTGAGTTGTCCCGTGTTGGGTTATAAGTCAGTAGAGGATACTTAGCATTTTATTGGGTAAAACAATATTGGGGGAAATCACAGTGTTCATGCTATGGAATTAAAGATTCTAAAACTCAGCTGGTATCAAGTAGTGTGATGTTGATATGACTAGATGATGTAATAGGTTAGACTGTTTTCGATTTCTTTATCTCTTGTGTCTAAGTCATGTACGGGGTAAAATGTTGGATTGATCTTCACTAGGAAGTTTACTTTCCAGAACCCCACGTCATCAGTGTAAGAGCTTGTGTTCTTAAGTCATCAGCTGATCTTCGCTCAGTAGAAGACATTTCATCAGCTGACAGACATCAGTAGAAGAACCTTCTATAACAAAGCTCAGTACCTTCACAGTCATCAGCTGACTACACTCAGTAGAACATCTCTATCAGCCGACTCAGACGAAGAAGACAGTGACTGCATCAAGTCTACTGTATCCGACAGGAAACGACCCAGCTTTTAACATCATTTCGATAGTCAGCAGAAAATCATACGAGGATAAGTGAGAGTCAACTCCGATGAAGACAAATGTCTGACATATCTCACCTACCACAAACCTCGACCAATGAGAATCCGTCAACGCACTACCTGCTCTTACCAACTAAAGCTGCTCTCATGAACAGTAATCAACAACTCTGCTGCAACAATTCGAACTTATGGCCGTTTTCTTTGGAAGTTTGTGACACGTGGCATCGTCCTCTCCAATGGGTAAATGCCTGGGTCACGACTATAAATAGAGAAGCAAATCCGAGCTCCACGCACCGGATATCAAGGGATAAATCGCTCAAGCTTTCAAAACAACTCTAGCACATTCAAGATAAATCCAGCGAAGAACTTGCCCAATAGAATGCCTTTAGTTCTTCTCTCTAGAGTTCTTTAGATCCCTCTTCTCTAGCTAAGCTCAACGTTCATATCTATAGCTTAGAATCTCGAAGGAGTTCACTTTTAGTGATTGTTCTTATTGTAAGAACTCCTTCCTAGTTGGAGAAAATCCCCTCCCCTTCAAACTCAGGTTTGATTTGTAAAAGTCGCTAAGGACTATAACTTAGAAGTGGTCCGGTCCAGAAGACAGATACCTTGCTGAGGCTTGCTCAGATTAATCAACAAGACCTCCTTTTCAGCAGGACCGTGGACGTAGGATCTAGCGCATCCGAACCACGTTAAAAATTGCTTGTGTCGTTTACTGTTTTATTGCATTGCATACAAATATCTTACAAAGTCATATCTTGCATAAAACGTATTCATAAAGTGCACTAACCAAAACTACTTTAATTTGTGAAAATCACGTTTTCAACTGAGACGAATCTCTGGGCCCTACACACTTATCGGCACTAAGTCTTCGACTGAGAATCAAGCACTGACAAAAGTCAGTAGGAGAGACTCAGTAGTTGGCACACTCTGACCCGCGATCGAAGGTTATTAATTGGCACTGTTCATCAGTTGCAACCAACAACTCAGTTGTCCTTCGCGTTTGAGAAAAGAAACAGTTCTCAGGTGTATTCACCCCCCCTCTACACCTGACTCTCGTCTCCGGACCAACAATTGGTATCAGAGCGGCGGTGTTCTTCTGATCATCGGTTCTGAAACTCTGGTCTTCTTGAACATATCCTGAAAACGTTTTTTCACTTCACAAGTATCTCTTCATACATCCTTATACTCTTACTCATAATGTCTGATATGTCAGGTATTAGGATGGTGCCGATGTTCTCTGTAGAGAACTATACGGTATGGCGCGTAAGAATGGAGGCGCACCTCACATCGCTGCATGACAGCATGGCGGACGTCCTTGAGACATGACCCATCATTCCCGTGGTCGACAGCATACAATTTGTTGCTGCGGGAGATGTAGGAGCACAGACTGGTGCTAAAGTCGCAAAAGACAAATCTGCCTTCACGCCAGAAGAGAAAAAGCTGCACAACCTCGACCGAGTTGCGCGAAATGCAATCCTGACTACGCTCAGTGATTCACACCTCGGGAGGGTGCAAGACTGCAAGACGGCAAAGGAACTTTGGGATGCCGTGGCTGTACTGAGCCAAGGAACCCCGCAGATCAAGGAAAATAAGCTCGAGCTAGAGCTACAAAAGTTCGATACATTTGCCATGGAGCCCAATGAGATCATTGACGAGCTAAGCGTCAGGTTTACCAACCAGATCAATGTGATCAACGGGCTGGGAAGGACGTTCACCAACAAAGAGATGAACACGAAGATCTTGAGAGCGCTACCTCGACTGAAGTGGCTTCCTTTTGCTACTTATTTACGTCGCTCAGATCTTAATGCTCTAACTCCTCATGTTATCTTTTCAGAATTAAAGATGGAGGAATTTGAGCACAGCCTACCCCAACGATGTTCCAGCGCTCCAGCTGACACACAGATAGATCATGCTTTCAAAGCAACAGTCAGCAAAACTGGAGCCAAACCCATTTCTTCCAGCAAGGCAGTAGCCACGATAGACGCAAAGTCTTTTGAGATATCTGGCACTGACCAGCTAGCACTTATGGCTCTCAAATATCGAAGAGAAAAGGAGAGAGTCAAAAAGCTGAAGAAATACCACAGAGATTCTCCCTCAGGTAAGAAAGAATATCGAAAAAGGGAAGAATCTAAACCAACTACTGATTGCAGGAACACAGAACCTGCTGCTAGTCCATCCAACGACTCAGCTGGAAAAGGCAGCAGATCGTCTGTATGTTACAACTGCAAGAAGGAGGGACACTATTAGTACGATTGTCCCGAACTCTCAACTGCTCAAAGAGCAGAACGGCAGACCAGACGCGAGAAATTTGCCCGAAGGAGGCAGGCCTACATCACCGGAGAGATATCTGATGACTCAATCGAGGAAGATACATTCATGTATTCTTCTGAAGACGAAGCTGTATTTGTCGCCGTTGAGGTCGGTGAGACAGATCCTGAAACAACTGCAGAATACTGTCTGATGGCCGGAGAAGAGGCTGAGGTAAACTCTAAACTTAAAATAACCTCTTCCTCACATAGCGCACACGACACGTGCTCAGTCACAGATGAACCTCTAGACGTGGTACAAACCTACGATGATCTACTTGAGGAGCAGATTCAGCTGAGCAGAGAGTTCAGCAGAACCATTCAGGAACTGGAACAGGTAAAGGCTGAAAATCAGAGACTTTCTTCTGATTGTCAGGTCTCTACTGATTCAGAGAATCTGGTTGTGAGACTCAAGGAAGAGATTAAATCTCTTATGACTAAGTCTCAGCTTCAAGAAACTCAGATATCAGTTCTGACCAAGGACAATTCTGAGAAAGATACTGAAATAGCCCGACTCGGTCATAAGCTCGCAGGAGTAGAAAAGGATTATGAATCACTTCGGAGAAGTGATGAGGTCTGGCGAGAACTGATGACTGAACAATACCTAGGAGCTAAGGAGAGTTGGAAAGTATGCTCAGAGCTCAAAGGCCAACGATCATGAAAGAAGGACTTGGCTATACTCATGAAGCTTCCACTTCAACATCAAAAAGCTCAGAAATGCTGGTTGATAGGTTCGTCAAAGGAAAAGTTCAGGTTACTGAATCTACCCCTCAGGCAAAGAACAAACACAAGATGATTGCACCTCAGCCGAGCAACAAGAAGCAACTGACCAGAGGTTCTAGCCCCAGGACACCACGATCAAACTCAGGGGGAACCAAGAAGGTCAGATGGGCAGAACAGTACAGTGAACCGCTATATGAGCATCCGGTACAGTATGGTTCGCACTACTATGAGCCCAGGGTCAGGAGGAGCACACAGCCTAAGAAGCAGAAAGCTCCTGAACCCAAAATTGTTAGAAAGTCAGTATCTCCAAGTCCTATGGAGAAGAAAGCTGACAAGGTTCAGAAGAAGAAGTCTCAGACTTCCAAGGTCCCGAGACAGATCCGGGTTCCGAAATCACCCACTAACACTTAAGGACCCAAACTGAACCAAAGGGTACCTAAATCTGTTTCTGTTTTGCAGGTGCATAAGGACCCTTTGATTGTGGACAGCGGCTGCTCGAGACATATGACTTATCAAAAGAGCCTACTAACCAACTATGTACAAGAAGATGGTCCCAGAATTGAGTTTGGTGACAACTCTAAAGGCTATACAAGGGGATACGGAACACTGAATATTGGGACTGCTTCAGTTCCAAGAGTAACATATGTTGAAGGACTTCAACATAATCTCCTTTCTGTCAGTCAATTCTGTGATAATCTGAATAGAGTTATCTTTGACGCTGGTTTCTGCGATGTTGTTGATAAATCTACGGGGAAAATAGTTTTATCAGGTTCGCGGAGGAAGAATATCTATGTTGCAAACTGTAAAACCGTAGAACCTGAGGCTGCTTACTTGCTCAGACAAAATCTAGTGACAAGGCAGGATGGCTGTGGCATAAGAGACTCAGTCACCTGAACTTCAAGACTATGAACAAGCTAGCCAAGAACTCTAAAGTCAGAGGACTGCCCAATGAATCGTTTATCAAAGACAGAAACTGTGAAGCATGCTTGAAGGGAAAGCAAACAAAGAACAACAATCTACCAATTCCGTCACCTTCCACTAATGGAATCCTTCAACTGCTACACATGGACTTATTCGGGCCAGTCTCTCCAGTGACTATAAGAGGCAAGAAGTATGCCCTCGTCGTTATTGACGACTACTCAAGATATACATGGGTCATCTTCATAGCCAACAAATCTGATGTCATGACTGAGTTACCAAAACTGCTGAAGAAGCTCAGTGTGGAAAAGGACATCAAGATTCAGAGAATTCGCTCAGACAGAGGAACAAAATTTCTCAACTCAGTAGTAAAAGAGTACTGCAAAAAGGAGGGAATCAAGCACGAGACATCAGCAGCTCGCACCCCTCAGCAGAACGGACTTGCTGAACGTAAAAACAGAACACTTAAAGAAGCAGCAAGAACGCTCCTAGCAGACTCTGGACTATCCTCAAAGTTCTCGGCTGATGCTACTGACACCGCCTGCTACACTCAGAATCGCTCACTGCTTACACAACAAAATGAAGACACCCTACGAACTATGGAAAGGGAGAATTCCTTCTATTTCTCATTTTCATATTTTTGGTTGTCCTTGCTTTATCCACAATAATGAGAAAGATCAGTTGAAGGTCTTTGATAGAAAATCTGATCAAGGAGTATTCTTAGGATACTCTCGAGTCAGTAAAGCGTTCAGAGTCTTTAACTATCGAACTCTTTGCGTGGAGGAAAGCCCTCATGTTGTCTTTGATGAGTTTGTTACTGAGGACAGGAAATCCAAAAAGACAAATACTCAGGATCTTGCACTAAACGACAAATCAGAAAAGATTCAGCATTGTTGGGATGACGAGTCAGACGATGAGGAAATTCAGACCCATCCCACAGGCACTGTAGCTGACCTGGTTGATTCTACTGAACAGAATCAACAACAGGTAACAACGGTCGATAAGGAAGCCCCAGTGGTAACTGAGACCTCTATTGAGAATATAAACTCAGGGGGAACGACTAATGTTCCTGAGCTTAATGCCCCTGAACCTGGAAACTCAGTAGATCCTAACCTTCTTATTGAATTGCTGCAGTCACAGAATAGTACTACTGAAATGCCCAGCACTCCGGTTGACTGTGCATAAGTAGTATTAGAAGAAAAAGCCAGACTCAGACGTTCATGGCTCGACGCTCATTCTTCTGATCTTATTATAGGAGATCCATCAGGACGAGATCTAGACTAAGTCAAGGAGAAAGCTCACTCTATTCTTGTTTCTTGTCCACAGAAGAACCTCAAATAATAGAAGATGCACTCAACGATGCTGACTGGATTATTGCCATGCAAGAAGAGCTGAACCAGTTCGTTCAAAACAAAGTTTGGGAGCTTGTTGACAGACCTAGACATCAGCATGTAATCGGTACTAAGTGGGACATCAGGTGTACAGATTTCGGAAAGCGTTGTATGGGTTAAAACAAGCACTTAGGGCTTGGTACGATACCCTATCAGACTTTCGGCTTCAGAATGGTTTTCAAAAGGGGACAGTAGATCGCACCCTGTTAACATAAAGTCAGGAGATGACATCCTATTGGTGCAAATCTACGTGGACGACATCATTTTCGGCTGCAGAAACATGACTATATGTCAACAATTCGAGAAAATGATGAAGGAGAAATTCGAGATGTCTATGATGGGAGAGATGAATTACTTCCTTGGATTTCAAGTGAAGCAATCACCTGAAGGAATATTCATCAATCAAGCCAAATACACTCGAGACCTCCTGAAGAGATTCGGCTGCGACTCAAGCAAGCCAGTCAAGATCCCCATGAATACAAATTTCAAAATCGATCTAGACAAAGAGGGAGCTTCTGTTAACTTTACTGATTATAGAGCTATTATTGGTTCTTTATTATATTTAACAACAAGCAGACCTGATATAACTTATGTTGTAGGTGTATGTGCAAGATTTCAAGTGAATCCCAAGCGAAGTTATATGGACTCCGCAAAGAAGATTCTGCGATATCTGAAGGGAACACCTGACGCAGGGTTATGGTATCCTGCTGATGATAATCTTATACTGACAGGTTATTCTGATGCTGATTATGCAGGATGCAGGATAGATCTAAAGTCAACTTCTGGAACATGTCAGTTCCTAGGCAGCAAGCTGATATCTTGGTTTTCAAAGAAACAACATTCAGTGGTGACATCCACTACTGAAGCTGAGTATATGGCTGCTGGAAGTTGTTGTGCCCAGATCCTTTGGCTTCGACAACAACTGCGAGATTATGGTATTGTTGGTCCCGAGAGCACGTTCAGGTGTAGAGGGGGGCTGAATACACCTGAAACCTATTTCCTCAACTTAAATACGAACAGTCCTTTTTCAGGATGATGTCGCATGGAACAAGTTCGGCGGACCGAATAAGCCGTTCCCGAATCGTGTTAGCAGAGTGACTGACTCTACTGAGACCTGCTAGCTGACTGAGAGTCAGAATTCAGTATCTTGCAGATAGAGTTCAGTGGTGCGGAATAGTGTAGGCCCAATTCAGTTGAGTTAGAAAACGTTTTTATCAAAACAGTTTCAGTTGATTAGTGCAGTCTATTTAGTTTGCTGAAACTCAGTTGAATGATTTAAAGAAGGTTTTTCAGTATGAACAGTAAATCAATGCAACAGTTAAGAATAGAATACACGACACAAGGATTTTTAAAGTGGTTCGGACACAAAAATCCTACGTCCACTGTCCCGAAAGATCAGGAAGCTATTTATTATACTGAGGTAGTCTCATTTGGTTTGTACGCTGGACAAACACTGGTCTTGAGATTTATACTGAGCAAGTCTCAGTTTACACCGTTATCAAACTGAGTGTTTGAAAAACTCTCCAACTATGAAGGAGTCCTTTACAATAAGGATTAGTTCAAAGATGAACTCCTTCGTCTAAGCTATGGATATATGCTATTGAGCTTAGGTTAGAGGGATAGGAAACAAGAAGGTGGCTTCTAGAACGACGAACAGCTGAATATAGCTTTGGGTTCGTGTATCGTCGCTTGGATACTAGAGGTTGTATGAAAAAGTTAAGCTTGGTTCCCTATGAGCTAGAATGTAGTCTTTCACCGGAGATAGATTCTTCGAACTTCTTGCGGAAGACTTAGGCTTTTCGGATTAGCTCGTTTGAATGCTCTGTGTGTTCTTGGTAGTTCATTTTTTTGCGTATTCGTGTTCGTTTTTCTCGTGAGCTTCAAATTTGATTTATCCCTCTATTTATAGAGAAGAGATTAGGATAGATCCGTTGGAGACGACGATCCTTTGTCTCTCTCTTTTGGGTAGCTAACGGCTCTTTTGAAGTATGGTGGCAGTGTCCTTTCCCTCCTTTTCTGGAAAGTTGTTGACTTGCAGCTTTAAGTAGATATAGGTTACGTGTTTGTTTGTCATTGGTCGAGGTTCAGAAAGTGGTTGAGACAGAACAGACTTCAAGGGGATCTGAAGCTGACTTCTCTCTTCCTCGTATTGACTCTGCTGAAAGGTGACCTCAAAGATTCTGACAGTCAGAAGACTCTGTCCGTTGCTGAGTCTGATCTCTGATTTAGTAGCATTCTCCTGCTAAGTCTGCTCTACTTGAAGATCAGCTCTGAGTACAGTGAACTACTCCTGCTGAGTCCAGTTCTATTGACTCCTTTCAGTATACTGCTCCTGCTGAGTCCAGTATTTACTGAGTCTTCTACTTCTGGTGCTGAGGCGGATAATCTACTGAGTGCCTGAACCAGAGCAAAGGGTCTGCTGAGTCTGAACAAAACAAAATACAACGCAATGGTTCACCAATCAATATAGGGTTTTGGGATCTTCAAATCTTCATAAATACATTCAGAGCACAGGGCTACTGACTGTTTCACAGCATAGAAGACTGAATCATTTCCCACTATTATCGACACTGCTGAGGGTAGAATCATCACCCAACATTTTCCCCCTATTTGATGATGTCAAAACCTAATAGCTAAACAAGCAACCTAACACTATGACTTATCAGAAACAGAGCTCCTTACAAGTATTACAAGTAGGATCAGCGGAGTTGTTCTTCAAGTCCTAGACTACTGAGGGGATCAGGGCAGAAGGTCAGAATAAATACAGAGTCTGAGCAACAATTTCCCCCTGTCTTAACAATATTTTTCCTTTATCTATCAAGTCTATCAGAATCTAGCTAAGCAACAACTGACAATAAGTAATCAGACAGTGAGTGTGTGAGTCAGTAATCACTTCAGTAATTCTGAGTGTTAAGCATAAATAAACACGGCTATTCAGACAATAAGATATTGTCAAAGCCAAACATAAATATATTATATATATGTAAAGAAGTTCAGTACAGTTACATCTCTGCTAAGCTAGAAAACAAGAAAAAGATACAAAGAGAACACAGAAGCAAAGAGTCATTTGAACTGCCTAATCTTGTCTTTGAAATCTTGGGATTGAAATTCAGGGAGAGGCACTCCATACATGCAATAGGTGACTTCTCTCAGCTTCAGTATCTCAGCAAAGTCCGCTGGATCTTCTTCATCAAGAAATTTGGCTTCAGCAGCGTCCTTCACTTCTTTCTCTATAACACCACAGTGAACGGATCCATCAAGTCTCTGTGGGGGTGGCAAGATTCTAGGATCTGGAACTCTGACTTCAACATGTTCATTGACAGCTTTCTGCAATCTGGCATACATGTCTAGGTCGGCTCTCATCATCCATTCAGTGTAAGCTTCTGCATTGCGCTTGTCAGGCCAGAATCTCCAGAAGTAGTTCCTTTTAATGAACTCTATCTTCAGCGCTTCCCATATCTGAGTGAATTCTACTGGCATCCATTCATCAGTTCTAGGCCATCTATGAGTCTTCAGTTCCGTAAGCTTCCTGAATCTTCTGTATCTGTAAGGGATATCAGCCTTTGAGGGGATCCTCTGACTCGCTTCCTTTTCTGTTCTCAGCCTGAGGGCTTCAAGGTCTGCTGTATGTAATCTTTCCCTGGCCTCTTCACCTCTGTACAAGTATCTGTCTAACTGAGCCCAGATCTCTTCCATTTCCTGTTCTTGTTCCTTAGAGGCAGTATAGGAAGGCTTGTGAGGTGGCTCTTCTTCTGAGTCAGCAGGAGTAGAAGATTTTTCTTTGGAGGTGCCCTGCTGCTCAGTAGACTTTGTTGCTACTCCTTCTCTTTTTGCTTGTCAGGTTCGTCGCTGAGTTTAAGTGTTCTGGGAGGCAGCCTTGACCTTGTTCTCTTGCCTCCAGCTGGAGCCTTGGTTTTGCCTTTGACAGGCTTCGGTTTAGGCTTTTTGGCTGCTTCAGCTTCGGCAATCTCCCTTCCCAGCTTCTCGTCAGCGGCTATCTGAGCCGCCTCCTCCGGGGTTATGAACCTCCTGGGTCCTTTCTTCTTGGAGGGAGGTGTTGGGAGTTTCATTACTTTCTTGCCTTTGCCGGCAAGAGGAGGTGGAAGAGGAGCTTCTTCCTCTTCTGAGTCCTCCTCGTCAGCGTACTCGGCAACTTCTCTAATGATATCGAGAGGAGTCTGAGTTGCCTGAGTCGCGACTTCTCTGGCTCCTGAGCCACTTGGTCCTGTCTCAGTTGATGTTGCAGCTGCAACTGAGACACCCTGGGCCTCGCCAGTTTCAGTAGGTGCATTAGGGGCGGATGTCTGAGTTGTTGCCCTTGCTACTGACCTTGCTCTCTTCGGAGCCTTCAGTATCAGCTCCTTGGTAGCTTCGCCCTTAATTGATTTTTCTATTAGACTTTCCCCCTTAGCCAAACTTTCCCCCTTTTTGGCATCAGCAAGTAGGGTTGGGGTTTGAGCAGATACCTTTTTGTTCAAGCTTTTGTAGGAGGCTGACAGATCATCTAGTCTGGCGTGGATCTTGGTCAGCGCCTCATATAGCTCATTTCTCTCGTTGGTCAGCTGATTGCTGTATTCTTTGTGTGAGAGATCTCGCTGACCTTGGACTCTTTCATTCTTTGTTCAACCTTCTCTTCAAGGGCCTTCTATACAGTTTGGAGTCTGAGTTCATTGCCTTGAGAGGTGGCTGCGACTGATTCAGTATGAGCGGTTTGAGCGGCCTTGTATTGATTCAACAATTGATCCTGGCCTTCCTGAATAGTCTTAAGCTGAGCCTCGAATTCAGCTTTCTGTGCAGCTAAGGCATTCGTCAGAATGTTGGAGAAGTCAGGGACCTGAGATGAAGAAATGGCTGAACGGAGTCCTTGCAGCTCTGCAATCTGTGCCTCAGTGGTTTGCCGCCAAGTTTTGTGGACGGCACGGGCAAGAAGGCGATTCTGTGTGACTTGATCCTTCAGTGCCCTGGCCACTCTTTTTGAGCGACGGATCTTTGGGCTGGGCGCTACTTCGAAAGCAGATTGGAGAAGAAGCTGAGCAGGATCAGCTGCCTTCGAAGTACCAGCCACCGTCTGTCCAGGACCAAGGATGCTGAGTGTAGGGTAAGCAGTAGATGCAGTGGCATCCTTGTCCTGTTGAGTTCCTCATCAGGCTTCTCAGGGCCTGACTCATGGGGTGGGTCCTGACTATTGGGGTCAGACCCATCTGAGGGTGCGGGTGCTGAGATGGGTTGTCTCTCATTCAACAATGCGAGCATAGCCACCCTCAGATCCTCGAGTGTGCCGAGGTCAGATGGCTCCGAGTAGCCAATCTTCTCTCTTATCAGCAGCTCTTCTTCATGTAGCTGTTCACAGGTATGGTAGAGGACAAGGCGCTTCAGATTGGGCCATTCCTGGAACCTGATCAGCATATGGAGCCTCGCCTGCCTCGCTAATGTAACAAGGTCTGAGTGGCTGGCGATCTCCGGTATCATCTCAGCAATCTCCCGGGAGGCTTTGGATATGAGCGCTGAGGCTTCCATCCCGACAGATTCTTCTTCTGAGGCAGTCTCCGAGCTCTCGACTTTGATAGGAGACGCCTGTTTCTCAGCAGTAGGGATACTGCTGAGTGGAGGGACGTCCAAGGGGCTATCCAGAGTCTGGACTTCAGATTGGATCTCTTCAGCTTGGACCCCTTGGTCCATTGTCTCTACATATTCAGTGGAGACGATCTTCTCCACTGATTGAGTCCGCTCAGAAGACTCAGGCTCGTCTCTCAGCTGAAGTGGTGGCTGAGCAATGACGGCCTCTGCTTCCACTGTAGTTTCAGTGGGCGCAACCTGCCTGACCTTCTTCAGCTTTTTGGTTGGCGTCTTTGGTGTGGATTTCGGTGGGGACCTCTTCTTCTTCGGTGTCGAGGTCTGCTGAGTCCCACTCGTAGGTGCAGCGGGCCCTGAGCCGATCTGTTGAAGGGCTGCTGACCTATTCTGAAATCTGACTTTCTTTACGTTGAAGTATTGTTTGTCAGTGAAGGTGACTTTGTTAGATTTGCAGAAATCCTCTATCATCACTGAGAGTTTGAGTCCATAGAGGAGCTTTCCTTTGGCGCTCAGCCGGTTAGATGCTTTATCAAATTTGGCTGACTGCAGTGTGAATTCTTTGATGAAAAATTCTATCCAGTTGATCTTGGCCCGATCATATATTGCCATCATCAGTTGCAGTTTGGGCCTAGATACCTGGTTAAACGAGCCTGCTTGACTCGTCAGCAACTGAGTCACAATGTAAGCTAGTGCTCTGTAATGAGGGAGCATAGCGTTCTTGGGAAAAGCAGCTCTGAAAATGGTTGGCTTTCCGCAGAACTCAGTGAGGTATTCATCTATTAAGTCATCTTTGTAGTTGAGTGTGATGTGTCCTGAGTTGGGGAGGTTGAAGCTTCTCTAAAGGGCTTCGCGGATGGACATCTGCATCACTTCAATCGCGTTCCGTGAGGGATCGTGTACTGGATGGACGACGAATCTTCCTCTAATATCTCCATCTACTGAATCATTGCTGGAGTAGATCTCGGCGACTTGGCGCGGAAGAAAGAAAGTCGGCCTCCTGGTCAGAAATCCTTCAAGACCTGTTTCTCTGAGTGCGTAGAATATCTCCTCTATAAAATCCAGATTGCACTCATCGAACTCCATGACCGGTTCACACCAGACTCGATCCTTCTCGGGGATCTCTTGCATGTCTGCCGGAGCACCTACTTGAATTCCTATCATTTTTGTAATCTGCATACACAACACAGGTCAGTATCGATTAACATATAAGAGAAATAAAGATCATACGATACTTAATAATCATTGAAGAATTACCAAAAGATTTTCTGAATATTTTGGAGAGAATTTGGATAGAAAGGAAGTAATTATCTCAGAAAATCTTGGGTTTTTGAGATATAGCAGATATGGAATGACGGTGTTAAAGATTTGAACTCGAATATATGTATCTTAGAGAAGATGAACAATTAAAGATCAATGGTTCAGTTTGAACGCGCCTTTTAGATGGACGGCTAGGATTAAGTTTTATAAAATAGGCAATGATCAAATTAGCTGCCTAAGTCAAAAGCCAGTTGTAAATAGCCTAAGTAGTAACTTAATACGACATGCATTAAATGCGTGGCAGAGTTCAGCATGCTTGTACATAGAATGTCGTGTATTAAATATGATCCGTTAAAAATTAAATGACATTTCTTAAAGCATTGAATGCGATGCTGAATCTCATCATAAATGCACATAATCGTTCTATAGGCTACTGAGTAGAAATACGCAAACCTGTCAGCTGAACATCGTAGTCAGCTGATACCTCGTGTAGTTGGTTCTTTGTCTCTACGTGCGATTTTACTCGCATCGAGAGCGAACATTCCCCCTCTTGAATGCTCCTCTCCTGAATCCGCTTACTGACTAGAGTCAGTAGGGTCCAGCAGACCTAGCTCTACTGAAAGTTCTCTGAATCTGGCTTCAGCTAGAGGCTTGGTCAGTATATCAGCCCTTTGATGGTTAGATGGATCTTTTCCATCCTGGTATCCTTCTTTTCGACATGGTCATGAATGAAGTGGTGTCTGATGTCCACGTGCTTGCATCTTGTATGAACTACAGGATTTTGAGTGATTGCAATGGCACTGGTACTGTCGCAGAAGATCGGCACTTCATTCTGAATGACGTCATAGTCGCGTAGCTACTGTCTCAGCTAAAGAATTTGGGTGTAGCAACTTCTGGCAGCCATGTATTCAGCTTCAGTAGTTGACGTCGCTACTGAATGTTGTTTCTTTGAGAACCATGAGATTAGCTTACTGCCGAGGAACTGACACGTTCCAGAAGTTGATTTTCGGTCGATTCTACACCCTGCATAGTCACCATCAGAATAACCAGTTAATTCTATATTATCATCAGCTGGATACCATAAACCCATGTCAGGTGTTCCTCTGAGATAGCGGAGAATCTTCTTTGCTGAGTCCATGTGGCTCTGCTTCGAATTTGCCTGAAATCGAGTACAGACACCTACAGCATAAGTTATGTCGGGACATGTAGCTGTTAAGTATAATAAAGAACCAATTATAGCACGAAATTCAGTTTGGTCTACTGATACTCCCTCTTTATCAAGATCGATCTTCATATTTGTGTTCATCGGGATCTTGATTGGTTTGCCGGATGTGCAACCGAATCTCTTGATGAGGTCTCGAGTGTATTTCCCTTGATTTATAAACGTCCCCTTCTCAGATTATTTGACTTGAAAGCCGAGGAAATAGTTCATCTCTCCCATCATTGACATCTCGAACTTATCCTTCATCATTTTCTCAAACTGCTGACACATGATGACGTTCTTCGAGCCGAAGATGATGTCATCTACGTAGATCTGCATAAGCAATAGGTCGTCTTCCAGTCGAATGCTGAATAAAGTGCGGTCTACTGTGCCCTTCTGAAAACCTTTCTGAAGAAGAAACTCAGATAGGGTATCGTACCAAACCCTGGGTGCTTGTTTTAACCCATACAGAGCCTTTCTGAATCTGTATACTTGATGTCCCTGCTGAAAGCCGGGAGGCTGTTCCACATGGACTTCTTCTTTTAGCACGCCGTTCAGGAAAGCAGACTTCACATCCATTTTATAAACTCTGAATCTTTGATGTGTTGCGTAGGCTAGGAATAGTCTGATTGCCTCCAATCTTGCAACTGGAGCGAACGTTTCATCGAAATCTATCCCTTCAGCTTGACAGTAGCCTTTTGCCACGAGTCTTGCTTTGTTCCTTACTATGACGTTGTTTTCATCACGCTTGTTCTTGAAGACCCATTTAGTTCCAATCACATGCTGATGTCGGGGTCTGTCAACAAGCTCCCAAACTTCATTTCTCATGAACTGATTCAGCTCCTCCTGCATGGCTATGATCCGGTCAGCGTCTTTCAGTGCGTCCTCAACTGACTGAGGTTCTTCAGTAGACAAGAAGCAGGAGTATAAGGCGCTTTCTCCCCGACGAACTGGGATCTTGTCTTTACGCTTGCTGAAGGATCTCCAATAATTAGGTCAGAAGTATGAGCATCCAGCCACGATCTACGATGTCTCAACTCTTCATCTGAAACTTGTTCAACATAGATAGTAGGTGAGTTAGGCATTTCAGTTGTACTATTCTGAGATTGAAGCAATTCAGTTACAAGAGTATGATCTACTGAGTCACCAGGTTCAGGGGCATTTAGCTCAGGAACATCATTAGTTCCCCCTGAATTATTATTCTCAGTAGAGGTCTCAGTTACCACTGGGGTTTCTTCATTGACTCGAGTTACACCGGGATTGACTCGTTCGGAGAGTCAACTGCTCAGCCTACTTCCAGTGCCGGGCCGAGATTCGATAGACTTGTCTTCAGTTTCCTCATCAGAATCATCATCCCAACATAGCTGGATCTTTTTTACTTTATCTTTTAGGTTCAGATCCTATAGTTGCTTTCAGAATTTCTGCTCCTGTCTTCAGTAGCAAACTCATTAAAAACAACATGAGGGCTCTCCTCCACACAAAGAGTCCGATAGTTAAAGACTCTGAAAGCTTTACTGACCCGGGAGTATCCTAAGAACACTCCCTGATCTGACTTGCTATCGCAAGTCTTCAGCTAATCTTTCCCATTATTGTGGATAAAGCACGAGCACCCAAAAATATGGAAATAAGATAGAGAAGGCTTCCTGCCGTTCCATAGTTCATATGGTGTCTTCTTATGCTGCTTTGTCAGTAGAGATCGGTTCTGAGTGTAACATGCAGTGTCAGTAGCTTCTGCCCAGAATTTGGTTGGGAGTCCTGAGTTTGCAAGCAGGGTTCTTGTTGCTTCTTTGAGTGTACGATTCATCCTCTCAGCAACCCCATTTTGTTGAGGCGTGCGTGCAGCAGACGTCTCATGCTCTATTCTTTCTGCTTTGCAGAACTCCTCCACCATGAAATTAAGGAACTCAGTTCCTCTGTCAGAACATATTTTGACAATCTTGGTGTTCTTCTCGACACTGAGCCTTTTCAGAAGCGTTGGTAACTCTGTTTTGACGTCAGACTTGTTGGCAATAAATATGACCCATGTGTCGCGCGAGTAGTCATCAATGACCACTAATGCATACTTCTTACCTCTGATCGTCACCGGAGAGACTGGACCGAACAAATCCATATGTAGCAGTTGAAGGATTCCATCAGTGGAAGGAGATGGAACTGGCGGATTTTGATTCCTTGTTTGCTTTCCCTTCAGACATGCTTCACACTGAGTGTCTTTGCTGAATACATCATTCGGCAGTCCTCTTGCTAGAGTGTTTCTAGCCAATTTGTTGAGCGTTTTGAAGTTGAGATGGCTGAGTCTTCTGTGCCAAAGCCATCCCGTTCTGTTGTCATTCTTCGCCAACAAACAAGGCTTCGAGTTCATTGAGTTCCGATCGGCCTACATAGATATTCTTCTTGCGCGAACCTGATAACACTATTTTCCCTGTAGATTTATCAATAACATCACAGAAACCAGCGGAAAAAATCACTCTATTCGAGTTGTCACAAAATTGACTAACAGAGAGAAGGTTATGCTGAAGTCCTTCAACATATGATACTCTTAGAACTGTTGCAGTTCCAATGCTGAGTGTTCCATAGCCTCTGGTGTAGCCTTTAGCATTGTCTCCAAACTCGATTCGGGGTCCTTCTTCAGTAGTATAATTCTTCAACAAGTCCTTTTGGTACGTCATATGTCTAGTGCATCCGTTGTCCACATACCAAGGGTCATTGTGCACCTGCAAAACATAATTATATTTAGGTACCCTTTATTTTTGATTTTGGGTCCTTAGATGTTAGTTTTGGTAACCCATATCTGTCTCACGACCCTGGTGGTCTCAGACAGTTTCTTTCCACTTGTGTCAATATATTTAACCACTGGACTGGTTACTGCTGACTTCTGAGGCTTTTCAGGTTCAGGAGTCCGGATCTTCTGAGTGGGTGGACTGCTGACCTTTGCCTTCTGCATGGCTTTCTTCTTTTTCTGACTTTTAGGTCCTCTCCTGACTATTGGATCATAGTAATATGACCCATACTGAGCTGGATGTGTCAGTTGAGGAGGTCCATACTGATCAGCCCCCTTTGCTTTGCTAGTTCCCCCTTGATTGAACTGGGGTGATCTGGTGCTGATCTTCTTGTCGGATTGCTGATGGGTAGGATGAGGTGCCTTCATCTTTTGTTTGTTCTTGGCTAAGGGGTTTAGTATATCTGCATTGATGGTCTCCCCTCGAACAAACCTATCAGCTAGCCGGGTTTTTGAGCATACGGGGGCAGATGAGGAGGCTCCCTGGCTGAATCCAAGTCCTTTCTTGCAATGCTTGGGCTTGTTGCTTGCTAGCATAACCTCCAGCTTCTTTTCAGCATCCATGTATCGCTCTGTCATCAGATTCCTCCAGACATCATCACTTTTCTTCAGCATTTCATGCTCGGTCTGAAGTCCTGACAACTCTTACTTCAGTAGACTCAGTTCAATATCTTTCTGAGTCAAGTCTTTGGTTAGGACTGAGATCTGAACTTCTTGATGCTGAGACTTGGCCAACAGAGAGTTTATCTCCTCCCTGAGTCTCAGCTCAAGTCCTTCTGACTCAGTAACGACCTGACTTTCCGGAGAAAGTCTCTGATTCTCCACTTTTATGGTATCCAATTCCTGAAGAGTCTTACTAAGCTGCAAACTCATCTGAATCTGCTCGTCGAGTAGTTCTTCATATGCGATCGCGACGTCCAGATTCTCGTCTGCACTTGAAAGAGGGTCGTGTGTGCAGTGTGAGGAGGAATTAAATGGTTCATGAGAGTTTACCTCATCCTCTTCTCCTGCCATGAGACACTTTTCAGCATCTTCAGCTTCAAGTTCTAGGGCCATGAAAGCTGCTTCATCATCAGATGAATCCATGAAGGAGTCGACTTCATCTGAGTCGTCTGAGAGTTCACCATCAATGTATGCTTGTCTCTTCTTGATGAACTTCTCCCTTCTTGCTTTACGTGCTGCTCGTTCAGCAGTACTGAGCTCAGGACAGTCATACTGATGTGTCCTGGCTTCTTGCAGTTATAGCAGGTGGTGACTCTTTCTTCCTTACTTTCACTGTCTTTCGACTGTGCTGAGTCATCCTTTTTCCTGCATTCAGAAGTATGCGAGTCAGGAGTGCGCTTTGGCGTGTATTCAGACTTTCCCTTGGATTCTCTGAGGGCTTTAGTCACTTTTCTGGCGCTCTTCCTCTTCCTTCGATACTTTACGGCAAGCAGTGCGTATTTCTTGGCTAGATTTCCTTCTTGTATGTCAGTGAGTGAATGTTCAGCCTTGCTCGACGCTGGAGATGCTGTGCTGACTGATGCTTTGAAGGCATGGTCGACTTTAGTGTCAGCTTCAGCTCGCTGTTTCCTTTGAGGTATGCAAAACTCGAATTCCTCTACTTGAAGTTCTGAAAAGATATGGTCAGGAGTAACAATATCTAAATCAGAATGACGTAATAAGGTAGCAAAAGGAGTCCAGTGACCGTCTGGCAGTGCCCTTAAAATTTTGAGATTCATCTCTCGGTTGGAGAATGTCTTTTCCAGCCCGTTGATAGAGTTCATTAGATTCGTAAATCTGACATTGAGATCTTCAATGGTGTCACCAGGCATGAGTGACAATCTCTCCAGCTTTTGGAGTTCCAGCGCAAGTTTATTTGCTTTGATCTTTTGAGTTCCCCGACTCAGTAGCGCTAGAGCATCCCAGAGTTCCTTTGCGGACTTGTAGTCCTGAACTCTCCCGAGATAGGAATCACTCAGGGTGGTCAGTATGGCGTTTCTGGCGACGCGGTCTAAGTTGTGAAGTTTCTTCTCCTCTGGGGTGAAGAGACTTCTGTCCTTGGGAATCTTCTTCCCGGTCACCATTTCACCTCCATCTGCTGGATCCAGAGCTATGACGCTATCGATCATGGGAACGATAGGTCCGTCCTCTAGAACCTCTGTCATGCTGTCGTGGAGAGAGGCCAGATGAACCTCCATTCTAACCCGCCATACTCCATAATTCTCTACTGAGAACATGGGTACCATCCTTATACCTGACATATCAGACATGATAAATAGTGATATGAATGAAGAATGATATGCAGTGAAAATGTTTTTCCGGATCCGTTCAAGTAGACCAGTTTCAGAATAATACGAGTCTTATAGAACTCCTGCTCTGATTACAATTGTTGGTCCCGAGAGCATGTTCAGGTGTAGAGGGGGGGGTAAATACACCTGAAACCGATTTCCTCAACTTAAATACGAACAGTAATTTTTCAGGATGATGTTGTACTGAACAAGTTCAGCAGACCAGATAAGCTGTTCTGAATCGTGTTGGCAGAGTGACTGACTCTACTGAGACCTGCTAGCTGACTGAGAGTCAGAATTTAGTATCTTGCAGATAGAGTTCAGTGGTGCGGAATAGTGTAGGCCCAATTCAGTTGAGTTAGAAAATGTTTTTATCAAAACAGTTTCAGTTGATTAGTGCAGTCTATTTAGTTTGCTGAAACTCAGTTGAATGATTTAAAGAAGGTTTTTCAGTATGAACAGTAAATCAATGCAACAGTTAAGAACAGAACACACGACACAGAGATTTTTAAAGTGGTTCGGACACAAAAATCCTACGTCCACTGTCCCGAAAGATCAGGAAGCTATTTATTATACTGAGGTAGTCTCAGTTGGTTTGTACGCTGGACAAACACTGGTCTTGAGATTTATACTGAGCAAGTCTCAGTTTACACGGTTATCAAACTGAGTGTTTGAAAAACTCTCCAACTGTGAAGGAGTCCTTTATAATAAGGATTAGTTCAAAGATGAACTCCTTCGTCTAAGCTATGGATATATGCTATTGAGCTTAGGTTAGAGGGATAGGGAACAAGAAGGTGGCTTCTAGAACGACGAACAGCTGAATATAGCTTTGGGTTCGTGTATCGTCGCTTGGATACTAGAGGCTGTATGAAAAAGATAAGCTTGGTTCCCTATGAGCCAGAATGTAGTCTTTCACCGGAGATAGATTCTTCGAGCTTCTTGCGGAAGACTTAGGCTTTTCGGATTAGCTCGTTTGAATGCTCTGTGTGTTCTTGGTAGTTCATTTTTTTGCGTATTCGTGTTCGTTTTTCTCGTGAGCTTCAAATTTGATTTATCCCTCTATTTATAGAGAAGAGATTACGATCCGTTGGAGACGACGATCCGTTGGAGACGACGATCCTTTGTCTCGTGAGCTTCAAATTAGATCCGTTGGAGACGACGATCCTTTGTCTCTCTTTTAGGTAGCTAACGGCTCTTTTGAAGTATGGTGGCAGTGTCCTTTCCCTCCTTTTCTGGAAAGTTGTTGACTTGCAGCTTTAAGTAGATATAGGTTACGTGTCTGCTTGTCATTGGTCGAGGTTCAGAAAGTGGTTGAGACAGAACAGACTTCAAGGGGATCTGAAGCTGAATTCTCTCTTCCTCGTATTGACTCTGCTGAAAGGTGACTTCAAAGATTCTGACAGTCAGAAGACTCTGTCCGTTGCTGAGTCTGATCTCTGATTCAGTAGCATTCTCCTGCTGAGTCTGCTCTACTTGAAGATCAGCTCTGAGTACAGTGAACTACTCCTGCTGAGTCCAGTTCTCTTCGAATCCTTTCGATATCTTGCTCTGCGCCGAGTCCGATATTTACTGAGTCTTCTACTTCTGGTGCTGAGGCGGATAATCTACTGAGTGACTGAACCAGAGCAAAGGGTCTGCTGAGTCTGAACAAAACAAAATACAACGTAATGGTTCACCAATCAATATAGGGTTTTGGGATCTTCAAATCTTCATAAATACATTCAGAGCACAGGGCTACTGACTGTTTCACAGCATAGAAGACTGAATCATTTCCCACTATTATCGACACTGTTGAGGGTAGAATCATCACCCAACAGGTATAGTTCAGGATGAAGTGCCCATCTACTGCGACTCCACTAGTGCAATTGCTATAACTCAGAACCCAGTTCTCCATACGAGATGCAAGCACGTGGATATCCGACACCACTTCATCAGAGACCATGTCGAGAAGAAGGATATCAGGATGGAGAAGATCCATACTGACAAGCAAAGGGTAGACATACTGACCAAACCACTAGCTGAGAACAGATTCAGAGAATTATTAGTTGAGCTAGGTCTACTGGATCCTACTAAATCTAGTCAGTAGAAGGAAACAGTACGACAGGTCAGAAGACTCAATACTTGATTCAGTCGGGTGAATCAAACAGTACACGGTAAGGGGGAACGTGGTCATCAGTACATCAAATGTCCTCCTGAGTCTTAACGGTAACCAGCTGATCGTAAAAGTTCAGCTGAAGAGGTTTGCGTAGTTTCATATACTTAACCATCTCAGAAGCATGCTCCCATTTATTACATCAGTCGTTTGCACTCAGTAGTTAATGAGCATTTATTTCCAGCCATTAATTTTTAAGGTTTAAGTCAGTAGGAAACCGTTCTCATTTAAAAGACTTAGAATTTAATGTTGCCTGCAACGCATTTAATGCATGTCTTCTCACCTTACCTTAACTGCGCATATCTTATGTGGGTCTAGATTAGAGGCGGCCTTAGTAATCATTCCGTTTATAACATCAAATCACAGCCGTCATTAAAAAGTGAGATTTAACCCCAACCGTTCGATCAAAACCGGTTGATATGCATAATCTTATAAAATCTCTCGTTTCTCACTCTAATCTATCTTTTTCGCCATTTTTATCCTTAAGAGCTCTCTGCGTTCAGTTTTCATCCTCTCTTAACTGCTTTTGCATATCATTCAAGCTCTTTGTATACGGTAATTTTCCTTGCTCTATGCTCAAAACTCTGCTAACTTATTCTACTTTCAAGTGCTAACAAGTTTTTTTTTTGCAGATATTCATGGCGACTGTTATGACCCCACCAAACATCGAAGAGATCATCAAATCGAAGGTTCAGTTTGAGCCAACGATGGTCTTTCACCAGGCGGACCTTCCCTACCTCGAGCCCATCTTCTCGGCTCTAGAAGAGTCCGGCTTAGAGCTTCTGGTGACGAAGCACCCCAAGGCATATCTCCCCCGACAGGTGGCCGAAGTATACTAAAATTGGAGGTCGGTGGAAGATACGGACGACGAAGTATCCCAGTTCGGATACATGAGGGAGGTGACCCCTCAGAAATGGGAGTCTGATCACTCAGATATCGATATTAGGGCAACATTGAAGGCGTCATTCGACCTTCCTGTCTACGGGATCTCCCCTGCTAGTTACAAGGAAAAGGAGCTCAACTCCTATGTCCAACAATTCTGCGGCAGAGACGACATCTCATTTAAATATGCCTTGCCAAAGAACCAGCTCTTGCCTGAGTACCGCGGGCTCGCATACGTCGTCACGCATATTCTGACGAGCGCCGCCGGCTCATTCGATCAGCTATCAAAGCCTCGACTTCAGCTGATGATGGCAATAGAGGATGGTGTCCAGGTTAACTGGATGGAGTTTTATGTGACTGATCTCAAGGCTCAGGCACAGAAGTTTGTCGCCACACCCTCAGGAGAGAGGAGACTAATTAGTGTGGGCAAGCTTCTCTACGGGACGAAGATGTCCGTACTTATCAAGGACTCAGTATCGAGTCACGCATCCTTCACTGATTCTCGATACTTCGACAGCAAGCTCATTAAATTCAAAACCAGAGCCGCTGCTGAGAAGTCGGTCGGGCGTGGGCCAGCTGCACAGAAGAGAGCTACTACTGATCTGCCTCCATGCGCCGACCCACCGAAGAAAAAGAAGCTCACTAAGGCTGGAACTTCTGAGGTTCCAGCAAAGCCTGCTTCTCCTCCACCATCTCAGGAGGAGAACATACTGGACGCTGATACAGGGATTGAGGGAGCCACCCTGAAAGACAAAGTCCAGCGTATCAGTTCTGAGGAGACTCAGTCGGAAGAAGCTGAACCGACTGTGGAAACATCTCCTGAGTGGACGACAATGCAGTCAGCTAGTCTCCGAGCCACAGGAGAAGTGACTGCACAGATCCCAGAAATCGCCGAGCACAAGGATTTGGTCGACATTGCGATCAGGGCGAGGACGCAGATGCTACTGAGGTTTCTGAGTTGGGATATCCTCGAAGAGCTGATAATGAATCAGACAGCAATGTCCTTGCTGACAGAGGAGTAGAGCCTTCAGTCAGCTATTGGGTTTGGAGAACCCACTGACCTTGCCTCGTTCGAGGATCTAAGAGCTGCCATGCTATATCTTCTCAGTTTAAGATCCTCTGAACAATATGTCAGCAGCCCATCGCAGCCATCCCATCACGACGATGACAACGACGACAACAATAACGATGATGTGGATTAGGCACCACCCAAGGAAGCAGACCAGGGAGGATCTGCTGAGGGTAAAACTCCCAGAGAGAAGGGAAAATCACCACCTCCACCGTCGACATCAGGTGAAGCCCCAGTTGGCTCGAAACCCAGTTGAGAGCAACAACTCGCAGCGTCTGAGCAGAGGCTCGGAACCAGCTCTTATCAAGCTCAACCAATCAATTACGTGTCCTCGAAGTCTGTCAACAGAGCAATCAGGAAGCAGGGAGACAAAAATCGTCTCCTCGCTAAAGATGTCCACCTGAAGTGGGCACAGTATACTAAGTCTTAGACAGAGACAGTTGACAGACTTGCCAGGGAGATGAAGAAGGTCTTCGAAACTCCTACTCCCTCTGTGAATATACAGGAGATAGTCGAGACTGCACTCGCAGCTCAGAAGGCGGACTTAGCCGCTCAGAGTCAGCAGCTCCTTCAGGCTCAGCATAAGATGTTTTCTGCGCAGCTGACTCAAAGCCTCGCCACAGTCCAAACAACGATAGATGAGCGAAATAAGATGGCCACCTCCAGTGTACAGAAGGCCATACAAATTCAGGCGGAGGCCCTTAAGCTCATCCAATATGAGATGATCGCTTCTCTTGACGCATCACTCCTGAAGCAAAGACAGGAGACAGGAGCCCAGATTCAGCAGATACGTGCTGACCAAGAGACTGACTAGGAGCATTACTGTAATGCCGTCAAGGACTTCGAAACCACCGCCACTTCCATCAAAACAATGATCTTCAACTTAGAGAAGGAAGTGGTTGCCATCCGCACTCGTCTCTCCCTGGCTGATGATGCCAAAAAGGGGGAAGGGGAAGATAAGGGTGAGGCGGAGATGGCTCAGGTGGGCGAAGGCGAAGAAGCTGAGGCAAGAATAATTGCCAAGTGGGAAGGTACAGCTGATCCAGCTGGAACCAGCTCAGCACCCCCTCCCGAGATCGTCCAACTCCCAACTGTCCAAACAACTACTGAAGTGTGTGAGCCGGCTGCAGGATCAGGAGAAGGATCCTCGGCTCAGCACATAGAGGAGGTCGCCCAGTTTGTCGACCAAGAAGACGAGCCACTGCCACCGCAAAGGCCGGGGAAGGAGAAAGCTACTGAATCATCTCCTCCGCCTTCCCCCGATGCCCAAATTTAAAACCAAAGCGGAGCAGGAGGCGTATGACAAGCGAGTTGCTCAAAAGCTCCAGGATGAGCTCTATTATGAGCAACAACTTGAAGAACATGCTCAGAAGGCCAAGAAGCAGAAAAAGCCAAGTGTCAGAGCGTCCAAGAGCCAAGCCAGAAAACTCTTGGATGAACAGAAGAAGAAAAAGGCTCAGGACGAGCAAGCTGCTGCTTCTGATACTGATCTTCAGCCCCTGGCTCAGAGAATGAAAAATCTGACCAAGCTTACTCCTGAGCAGGAGGCAGAAGATAGAGCCACCTGGGAGGCAACGCTGCAAGGACTGAACCTCCGAAAAGGAGACACTAGAGCAGCGGCCCTCAGAGAAAAGAAGAGACTGGAAGATTTGGCCAAGATCATTGAAGGACTGATAAGATGGCCAATGAACCAGTTATCGACTAGAAAAAGCAGATACCCAGGTCATCCAAGTACTACAGGCGAGGCGCTCCCAAATCCATTTATCAGAAGAAAACCCCTCTCCGCCACGTAGACAAATGGATACCGTGGAATCTGAACGAGGAGTGGGAGGAACTTAAGATCGAGTTCATCAAAGGATATTACGTGTGGCAATGCTATCCGTCTGAGATTCCGGCAATCCAAACACTCCGTGCAAGAATCTACAAATACTACGGTTTGGATCCTCCTGCTGACAAGTCTGCTGATTTCAAGAGCAAAACCAAGAAGTTCAGACGTTAGCAGTAGCCTTCATATCTTGTATAGAAGTTAGGAACCATGTAACTCATTTCTCATATATATAATAGTTCCTTCTTCTGGCCAGACAATCACTCATTGTCTCACGGCTTTGTTTGTTTTTATCTTTATCACAACTGATCACTGAAGTGATCTGACACACATTCACACATAACCGTTCTCTGATGAGCCTATCTGTCAGCTGCTGACTTCCTTAAGTTATTTGCTCAGTTTTTACTGAATTCCTTTTATGTCAGTAGTTTGGGACTTATATTCTTAGAACTTATAGAGGTCTTGACATCATCAATTAGGGGAAAATTGTTGGGTTATGAGTCAGTAGAGGATACTTAGCATTTTATTGGGTAAAACAATATTAGGGAAAATCATAGTGTTCATGCTATGGAATTGAAGATCCCAAAACTCAGTTGGTATCAAGTAGTGTGATGTCGATAGGACTAGATGATGTAGTAGGTTAGACCGTTTTCGATTTCTTTATCTCTTGTGTCTAAGTCATGTACGGGGTAAAATGTTGGATTGATCTTCACTAGGAAGTTTACTTTCCAGAACCCCACGTCATCAGTGTAAGAGCTTGTGTTCTTAAGTCATCAGCTGATCTTCGCTCAGTAGAAGACATTTCATCAGCTGACAGACATCAGTAGAAGAACCTTCTATAACAAAGCTCAGTACCTTCACAGTCATCAGCTGACTACACTCAGTAGAACATCTCTATCAGCCGACTCAGACGAAGAAGACAGTGACTGCATCAAGTCTCACGTATCCGACGAGAAACGACCCGACTTTTAACATCATTTCGATAGTCAGCAGAAAATCATACGAGGATAAGTGAGAGTCAACTCCGATGAAGACAAATGTCTGACATATCTCACCTACCACAAACCTCGACCAATGAGAATCCGTCAACGCACTACCTGCTCTTACCAACTAAAGCTGCTCTCATGAACAGTAATCAACAACTCTGCTGCTACAATTCGAACTTATGGCCGTTTTCTTTGAAAGTTTGTGACACGTGGCATCGTCCTCTCCAACGGGCAAATGCTTGGGTCATGACTATAAATAGAGAAGCAAATCCGAGCTCCACACACGGGATATCAAGGGATAAATCGCTCAAGCTTTCAAAACAACTCTAGCGCATTCAAGATAAATCCAGCGAAGAACTTGCCCAATAGAATACCTTTAGTTCTTCTCTCTAGAGTTCTTTAGATCCCTCTTCTCTAGCTAAGCTCAACGTTCATATCTATAGCTTAGAATCTCGAAGGAGTTCACTTTTAGTGATTGTTTTTATTCTAAGAACTCCTTCCTAGTTGGAGAAAATCCCCTCCCCTTCAAACTCAGGTTTGATTTGTAAAAGTCGCTAAGGACTATAACTTAGAAGGGCCTGTCCAGTGCACAGATATCTTGCTGAGCCTTGCTCAGATTAATCAACAAGACCTCCTGTTCAGCAGGACCATGGACGTAGGATCTTGCACATCCGAACCACGTTAAAAATTGCTTGTGTCGTTTACTATTTTATTGCATTGCATACAAATATCTTACAAAGTCATATCTTGCATAAAACGTATTCATAAAGTGCACTAGCCAAAACTACTTTAATTTGTGAAAATCACGTTTTCAACTGAGACGAATCTCCGGACCTTACACACTTATCCGCACTAAGTCTTCGACTGAGAATCAAGCACTGACAAAAGTCAGTAGGAGAGACTCAGTAGTTGGCACACTCTGACCCGCGATCGAAGGTTATTAATTGGCACTGTTCATCAGTTGCAACCAACAGCTCAGCTGTCCTTCGCGTTTGAGAAAAGAAACAGTTCTCAGGTGTATTCACCCCCCCCCCCCTCTACACCTGACTCTCGTCTCCGGACCAACATCCCATTATTGACTTATTTCTATCATATTTTCTGAAACGGAAAAAATTAAATTCCTAATACTAAAATAGAGTCTGGACTCTCCTTACTCACTATCCACTTCACACTCTTGTATCTCTCTCCAAGAGTCTCTCTCACACACAATTTTGTTCCGTTCCGAGCATAGAGATTCAATATTCTTAACTATTTCGAAAATTTAAATTATTTCTTCCATTCCAATATGACAAAAAGAAACAGAAAAAAATCAATTGCCTCAATTATATCCAGGGGCAGATCCAGGACTTAGAGTTAGTGGGCGATATTTATAAGGGGGTGAATGGTCTTGTTTTGGGGCGGAGCCTCCGAGAAATATTTTTAGGGGCTTTCGTTTCTTTTTCCAATTATTCTTACTACTTAGTGCATATTTAGGGATGTAAGTTATTTATCTGCTATATTTTTTATAATTTATTCAAAAAATATTATTCCCTCCGTTCCCATTGAAGTTGTCCGGTATACTTTTTCGAGCCATCCCATTGAATGGGGCGGAGGGAGTATAATACAACATCCTATTTTGATAGCGCCCTACATGTGATTAGAATATATTCAAACTTTTTTCAAATAATCAATCAAGTATTGAAAAAAGAAAATACAAATATAATATATCAATTGCATAAAGTATATATGTTAAACTACATGTGCAAATCTATCAAAATATATGTACAAACTTCAAGTTCTAAATCTCTACGAAAGCTAGCTTACTTAATATATAAGTTTTAATATTTTTCGAAGCTAGTTGACATAATTATACTAATTTTTAATTTTAACTTAATGGTAGGGTGACAAATTCAAAAATTTCGGGGGAAAAATCAAAGGGGAATAAAGATATAAATTATAAAAAATAAAGCACTAGTTGTAGTAATACACGAAAGCCCAGGAGGGGGGGGGAGTCACACACACCCGCCCCCTTTAGATCCGCCCCTGATTATACCTTAATAAAATTCGGAGGTGAATTGTCATTCCTTTCCATCAGTCATCATCCGGTTGAAGATGATGTATAAGGGTATTTCGTATTCACTTACGGGTTTCTTGTATAGTTTAATGATACGCGGTACGTGCCGTGAATGGAGACTGGAGGAAGGTGTTGGGATTTTGTATACTGGAAACAAATTTTATGCTAGTATACAATGTGTTTTGTCCCTACCACTATTTTATTCTCATATATGATAAATATATATATTTGCACATGTTATCCTTTATCTTATATAAAAGTTAGATTTGTGTAGTGTGTCGGGTATCACAGAAGACTACACAAATTGGTTGAACTGACAAGATATAAACAATTATCACAACTAAAACAACTTAAGGATAAGTTGTCGGTTTAAGCTGCAGTTTATATAAGAAGTAGCTTGTCTTGATATTGTTTAGAATTTGCGTAAGGCGATCACTATATATTGTGATAATGCGAGTGCAGTGACAAATTCTAAAGAACCTAGATCTCATAAGGCGTCAAAACACACAGATAGAAAGTACCACATTATACGAGTATTCGTAAATCGAGGAGACGTGGTGATTAACAAAATTGGAACTAAAGACAACCTAGCTTATCATTTCACGAAGAGATTACCAATCCTGGCTTATGTGAAGCATGTTCGTAGCTAATGAGTAGTAGAGATGCCCCCCCACTTAGGACTACAGAAACTTTTGTATAAGTGGGAGAAGATGCAGTGATAGATATGATAGATAGCTGAGTACTAGTTTGTACCTAGAACTGACACATTGTATACTAAAAGTTTACTTTAGTATAAGTGGGAGAATTGTTGGGATTTTGTATACTGAAAACAAATTTTATGCTTGTATACAATGTGTTTTGTCCCTACCACTATTTTATTCTTCGATCTGATAAATATATATATTTGCACATGTTATCCTTTATCTTGTATAAAAGTTAGATTTGTGTAGTTGTCGGATATCACAGAAGACTACACAAATTGGAATTGACGCCTTCAGGAAGCGCGTGGGGGCGCGTGCCACATTATTTTTCCGATCCGTTCGGATAGTTTTGTTTTTGTTTTTGTTAGCTTCGTCTGGATAGATCGCATGACCCATTCCGATTTTTTGTTTGTCCGGAATAGGTTCGTAAAGGGGAAGTGGTCGTGCTGTCCAGAAATCCCCAAATTGACCAGAAAACCCTAGTTTTCTAGGGTTCCGCCGCATCTTGCGGCGGCGATTCCCAGTGGATCTGGCGTCCGATTGACGATCGTCTTGGACCGTTGGATTCCTCGTCTTATGAGCTTCATGTCGATAGGTCATAAGGGGTCACCCGTCGATAGGTCGTAAGGGGTCACCCGACCCCGGATGCGATCGAAATTGACGTCTGAAGTTTGCTGCTCATCATGAATTTGTTCCGGCAAATTGTTTGAAATTCGGGAAATTGAGGAACTAATCTCGGCCGAAATCCGTTACACGGTGGTTGTGAGTGTTCCAATTATGTTTCCCCTCTTTCAATTGATCGAATCGCGGCTTGGAAGATGGCGAATTTGGGTGGCGGAGATGGCAGGGCCGGGCAGCGAGTTTTCTCACGATTACAGGAGGCGGCGCCGACTGTTCTTCACGACAGACATCCGAGCGACGTCGGGAATGCCGATAGGAAGGCCGTAGGAGGCCTAACGACGCGGCGGCGACGAGCAGGAGCCGCGGTGGCGCTGTTGCGACTGTTGTCGCGCATGCGCGCCGATCTGCCGTGTTTTAGGCGGCGGCGTTATGCGGGGCTGGTCGAGGCGCAATTGGCGACCTCTGGACGCCGTCGGGGAGGTGGCAGCAGGCCGCCAGCGGCGGCGGAGAGGCGCGGCAGCGGCGACGTTCTGCTGGAGAAGAAGACACTGACGTGGCGCGCCACATCAGCCCTTGCTGATACATGTCTGCCACCTGTCTAACATGTGGCAGGCACCCTACTGATGATGTGGAATTTTTTCGGAAACAGTTTCGGGGCAGATTTCGATGTGGCTCCAGATTCGATCCAAATTCGAAGATTTTTCAAGATATCGAAGATTTGTATTTTGTTCGGGCTATGTAATAGATAGATTTAATTTTTATCTGTGTTTTTAAGCCCGATAACGACGTTTTAATTTCCTATTTGCGTATTTTTTTATTAAGTATGCGATTATGTGATTAATTGCGCTTAAAAAAGTATGTAAATAGGATTTACGTCGTTTTAAAGAATGTGTTAATTTACCGCGAGCACGTTTTATTATGTGCGCATAGTAATTGCATTCTTTAGGAATTATGTGATGATGCATGATTCGTAACAAACCTTTTGAATAAAAAGACTACGCAGCTTTAAATTAAATGTTTAATTAGATTCCATTAATTTGGATATTAAACACTTAATCGGACCTCCATTAATTGGACTCTACACGAAAGTAGTAAAATTATGTGAGTAAACGTCCACCTGTGTGGCGTGCTTGCATCTTTGAGCTACTAGTTTTGTCAGATGAGTTTTCCAAAATAATATTTAATTATTATTGAGTAGTGGGAGCAAAGCCGTAAACGTCCACCTACGTGGCTTGCGTGCCTAGTAAAACACGAGTACTCTAGAAGATAATAATTATATAGGATGGCTAATTAGATCGAATTGAATGCGGCATGGTTCTCGTATGTATGTCAATTTCAAGAATTTGATTCTAATTTGGTCAAATTAATGGTTAATGCTTAGATTCACCGCAGGTACAATTCACTTCCCTCAAAGTCCCTTCCCGTGTTTTAATAGTGACATGGTCCAGAATATCGAACTATTAATTTCATTCGTCTTAAGAACCTATGCGTGGATTGGAATTAAAGAGCTAGGTAAATAGCTTGGTTTAGGGTTACGCTAGTAAACGTCTACCTGCGTGGCTTACGAGTGAAATTCCTAGAGTTGTTCGAGGTTTTTAATATCATTGTTTTTACAAAAGGTTACAATGATTATCAATTATGAATTATGTACAAATATTAATTTTATACATGCTTTTAAATTGTATTTTTCAGATATGTCTGTTCGGATATTTTTCGAGTTCCTAAACAGTCTCACCAACCAAACCCTAACGGGTTTAACATTTTTAAATAATTTCATAGAGTGGAAGAAATATCTTACCTTCCCAATAAATGCTCTGCAAAGGTCATATAAGAACTTCTGTTTTAGGACCGCTATGTCTAAGAACGAGTTTACTATGAGTAAGTTACTCAAACCTTTGGTAGCGGTCAAAGAGGTTATAGGAAAGGGCAAGAATGCTCAAGTCTTGAATATCCCTAGTAGCTCTAGGAATCCTCCGAAAGGCGAAAACCAAAAAAAGAGCAGAAAGAGTGGTCAATTCAAGAAGAGCAGTGGGAGTAAGAAGACGGTCCTTACCGGCGACATGCGAATGTCAAAGGAGAAAGGAAGGTTCTTCAAGAGTGGTAAGAAAGGACACTGGAAGAACTATAATCCAGATGTTAAGGTAAAACAGAAAGAGACGCAAGTCGCTCTTCTAACTGAAATTGTTCTGGTTTCCTCTTCTACCAACGAATGGGTAGTGGATTCGGGGGCAACTGATCATGTTTGTTACACCTTTCAAGGTTTATTGCAGAAAAAGGGAATTGAGTGATGGCGGGTGGTAGTCTCAATGGACAATGGATCGAGAGTTCCTGCAATTGCTATTGAAGTTTTAAATCTATCTTTTGATAGTTCTGTTTTAGTACTTAAAGATTTTTATATGTGCCTGAGTTTAGGCAAAACATAATTTCTGTTTCAAAACTCTACACCATGGATGGTTATAAATCATGTTTTGATAGTGAAATTTCTATCATAAAAGACGATGATTTTATCTGTGGTGGACCATTAAACGGATCTTTATATACTATTAATTGTAAACCGCGTAGTTATATTAATATTGCTTCCTCATCATCAAATCATAAGAAGAGGAAAGAGTCTTCTAAGGTAAACCAAACTTATCTGTGGCTCTTAAGACTAGGTCACATCAATCTTAACAGGACTCAAAGGTTGTTGGAATATGGATCATTGGAGTCTCTCCAAGTTGAACCATTTCTAACTTACGAAACCTATTTGGAAGGAAAGATGATGACTAGGCCTTTCAAGGCAAAGGGTTATAGAGCCACAGAAGTATTAAGTTTGATACATTCTGACTTGTGTGGGCCTATGTCTACACAAGCTCGTGGAGGGTATGAGTACTTTGTCACATTTACTGACGATTACTCGAGGTATGGATATGTTTACCTTCTTCGCCACAAGTCGAATTACTTTGAAACCTTTAAGGCATTCAAGGCAGAAGTGGAGAAGAAGCTAGGTAAAGACATCAAAACACTACGATCTGATCGTGGTGGGGAATACCTATCCAACGAGTTCAAGGACTACTTGACAGAATATGGGATTACATCCCAGCTAATAGCATCGGGCACGCCTCAGCAGAATGGTATGTCAGAGAGAAGGAACCGAACTCTCTTAGAAATGGTTCGGTCGATGATGAGTTATGCAACTTTGCCAGTTTCCTTTTGGGGATATGCCCTAGAGACTGCAGCATACTTGCTGAACCGTGTGCCTTCCAAGTCGGTACAAAAGACCCCTTTCGAATTGTGGAGCGGGCACAAACCCAGTATGCACCACTTAAGGATTTGGGGTTATCCTGCTTATGTACTAAATAGGCAGACCAACAAATTGGAATCACGTTCAGAAGTGATGTTGTTCATAGGGTATCCGAAGGAAACGTAGGGTGGATACTTTTATGATCCTATAGAACAGAAGATCGTTGTTAGCACTAACGCTCGGTTCTTAGAAGAGGATTACATTAGTAATCATAAATCTCGAGTCGACATCATCCTTGAGGAATTACAAGGTGGTCGAGTTCCACTTGAACAGCCAGTTGTGCAAGATAGTACTCCACGAGTAACTGCACAATCTGTTAACATAGCGCCTGACACTGTTCGACGTAGTGGGAGAGTGATATTTACACCTGATCGGTATATGTTCACTAGGGAGACGTCTGATCCCTGGACCTACAACGAAGCAGTGGGAGATATAAATGCAGTGGGAGATATAGATGCAGTGGGAGATATAGATGCAGATTCCTGGCGAATCGCCATGGACTCAGAATTTAAGTCCATAATTGATATGGATGTATACGAGATCACTGAACTACCTGAGGGGCTGCAAGGCTATTGGTAGTAAATGGGTCTACAAGAGAAAGAGAGGATCGAATGGAGAGATCATGGCGTTTAAGGCCAGGCTAGTGGCGAAGGGTTTTACCCAGAAAAAATGTATCGATTACGAAGAGACCTTCTCGCCTATAGCAATGATCAAGTCCATTCGGATTCTCCTTGCCATAACAGCTCACATGAACCTAGAGATCTGGCAAATGGATGTCAAAATCGCATTCCTAAACGATCACCTGGAAAAAGGGAGAAAAAGGTCGGGACACAGATCAGAAGATCTGACACACGAGCAACAATCAGAGTTGCAACAACATACGAAGGAGGAAGGTAATCGATTCTCGCCTCCTATTTCCTTCAGTCATCATCTGGTTGAAGATGATGTATAAGGGCATTTCGTAATCACTTACGGGTTTCTCGTATAGTTTAATGATACGCGGTACGTGCCGTGAATGGAGACTGGAGGAAGGTGTATGCTTGGTTGATGAAATGATGAAATCTAAAATGTCTTTAGATCAACCACTTATGTAGAAGTGAAAACATGAACTACATTACATGTTGCCGGTCCGTCATGTTTTAGGATAAATGTTAGAAAACGTGTAATAGTCAAGGTGAAATTAAAATAAAAAACGTGTAAAAGTTCTGATAATAGAAACAGTAAGTGCCTAATCAAGGGATGCAATCAGACAGTTGACCTTTTCCGCTCATTTTATCCATTTAAGCAAATAAAGTCTTGTTGGGATATCAATTCAAGAGATTACAAACATCAATATCTTATTGATAATAACATTTGAGCAATAATTAAGAATGAAATATTAATTCTTGTCTCTTTCATTAATTTAAACTGAAAATTTTGGTGTCATACCACTCCAACCGTACCATATATTCTAGCATTTTCTGCTATTATAGAGTGTGTTCTGATAGAGATCTCTACCTTTTAAGCTACAACAACAAATGAATCCATCATAGATATTTCTTCTGTCTTATTATTGTTGACTTGTTTATTGTCGTTACGGAAATTAAGAAAGATGGTGGATATGTGTTAAAGTGTTGGGATCCTATTTAAATTGATTGTGATCCACAAATTACTTTAATTAATTAGTTTTTTTTTTTAAAACAATACAACAATAATAAGACAGTCCAAAAAGAAATACAAATCAATAATAATGGGATGAATAGAGTATAAATTAAAAAGGGATGGTCTAAAACTTCCTGAAATCAAAGTATATAAACTTAATATAATAATATTTTGGATATAAATATTTATCAAAATAACATTCTTGAAAAAATAGCTAGTTGCTAAAATAGCAAATTAAGCAGCCACAAATTAACTCTTTCGATCAAAAACAAGAAAATAGTGTGTGGTGTGATTCACGAAGATGGATATCATTTTCATAACGAAACTCATTCAAACAGTTAAACGACTACTTGAATCAATTGATACCCCCTGGCCACGATATATTGTCCCGCGGTAGTCACCTCTATTACACATGTTACTCGTGAAAAGTCTCATAAAGGGAGAGAGTTTATTGAAGCCTCCAATCATTAATTAGGGTTGGTTCTTTGAGTTTGGTAATAATTTCTCTAACTACAGTTATAATACCTGATAACATGTCGTGTAGTTAGTATTTCCATTTATATGTAGATGGTTGATTTAAAAAGATTTAGTATTTAATCTCTATTAAGATCAATTAATAATAATAATAATAATAATAATAATAATAATAATAATAATAATAATAATATTTTATTCAACACCAAATCTGGCATATCTAACTTAAATCAGTAGCCACATACAAACTATATAAAAATAAATTATACCCATTCAGATTGGGGTTATTAATTACCAACAAAGAAATAATAATCTAAAACTATAGAAAATTACAAGTTGGGTGACTCATTAGCTGTGAGCCTTGCCTATATAAAGGTAAGATTGCAAGCCATTCTCTTCATCCTTCTTTCTACGAATAATCACATATATAAACACACATATATATATATATAGAGAGAGAGATGGGATTACATGGAAAGTTGATTGCAGCAATAGAATTCAAAGCTGGTGGAGATGTGTTTCATGAATTAGTGAGGCACAAGCCAAATGATCTTACCAAAGCTAGCCCTATTAAAGTACAAGGCTGTGATCTGCATGAGGGAGAATTTGGTCATGTTGGTACAATCATTTGTTGGAGGTACACCCATGGTATGAAAAAACCCTAATTCCCTATCAATTTGAATAATTTACTCAAAATTATTATTCTCAAATCTTGATTTGTGAAGCACAGATGGGAAAGAACAGAAAGCAAAGCAAGTGATTGAATCAATTGATGAAGAGAAAAAGTTGATTCAGTTTAAGATGCTTGAGGGAGACTTGATGGAGCTATACAAGGATTTCGTTATTACGATCCACGTAGAGACACATAACAATATAGATCTGGTGACGTGGACTTTAGTGTACGAGATGCTTAATGAAGACGTGGATCATCCGATTTCGTTGCTCGCCTTCTTCATTGATCTCACTAAAGACGTCGAAACTCATCACCTTGGCTAACCTTGAATGCGTTTCATACTCTATAAGAATGTGTGATTATTAAGAGTGTTTGCTTCTTCATGTTTCAATAAGCCCTTGTTTAATGTGTGTTTCTTCCTCCATGAGAGAGGGAGAGAGAGAAAGTTTGTTGTTTCAGTGTATCCGTGTGTTAATTTCAAGTTTGAAAAATAGTTGATGTGATAAAAATGCATCCCTTTAACTATTCAATAATATTCTGTGTATCGTTAGGTTTGAGAATCATCTGAAATCAATTTTCGAGGTATTTACGCCTTTTTTTACTGTAATAATTTTTTAATAGTCATAAATATATATAAGATTTATGATGGCCAACATGGTAACTTTCTTGAAATCAAAATGAATACAAATACTAAAAATTGAGCATTTTTTTTTTTTTTTTTTTGATTTTGTTAATCTCTAAAACGGTTAATACTAACAAAAGTATAAGACAACACAACACAACAAACATGTATATCTAAAAAACGAAAAGCGTGCAAAAGTTGTGATGAATAATACAAGAAAAAAGTGTCATTTTTTCAGAGCAAGTTCTACGATTAGAGGATACATACATATTACAATCATACGTAAATTTAGTTGTTAATTGTGAACATATAATTTTTTGTTAATGTCAAATCTTGATCAAGGGATTAATTTCAAACACCAAGTCACCAACATAATGTTATTTTGATTGTTTAATCAATTGATTCAATAACTAATAACGAAAATACTAATTACTATTCCTCCATTATTTTATTTTACTACTATTTAACAGAAAAATCTACCGTGTCAAAGTCTCAAAGATGCGATCGGATTTCGTAGGGCCAACCGAGTAGCTATAAATCAAAAACCAAATTACAAGATAAATCATTAATCATTGTGAAGAACATTATTTACCTCATTCAGAATAGTGCTACCCATTACCAAAAAACTCAAAGTACAACTAGAGAATGATGTAATTAAAATCTCTCTTCCTTAATATGATCAGAACTAGAGAAAACATTACTATATGGAAGTTATTGTTTCAATATTTGTTACATACTGTATAAAAAAAAATATCTTAAGAACAATTATAATATATATATGATACTTGGAAATGTATTTCACATATTTAAGAACATGGATATAAAAGATCAATAAGATTACTGTATTTAAAAAATTATATGCATAGTTAAATAATTCTAGATATTTCATATGAATGTATTAACAGGGTGTTTATTTAGAATTTATGTCATTTTGTTACTAGATAGAGTTAAACTTCTTAAGGGTGGTCTTAAAAAAACCTAGAATATTAAAATGTAGACTTTATTCGGTATCACATTGATTATATACTGCTAAGGTTACTTGTACAAAGATTTTTACTATTGTCATTTATATTGAAATTGAAAATATGGCCAATAGAGAACATAAAAATCAATTAAATTAAATGTTATGTTTTGGTGGTTTAATTGCGAGAGTCCAATTCCGATCTTTAAGTTTCGTAGAATGTATAGAGTATTTAACTATTTGTAAGAGTTTATTTAAATAATTATCTATTTTTTAACTGCGTAATTAATTTTTTAATATTTGTAAAATTCATTTTCTGTATTAGTTTCTCTAAAATTAAGCAGCTAGACTACTTTATTATGCAGTTTATTTTAAACATCAACATATACATTTTTAGTGTTTAAATCAACATAATTTGAAGCTATAAAAAATATTTAATTTTTTATATTAATTCCAAAAATCCTCTACTTTTATTTTAGTTTAAAACTATAATTTTCAACTTTTAGCATAAATGAATAAAAAAATGATTATAAAGCAAACAAACCCACCCACAATCTCAATCGGTAATACACTGCAATAATTGTTTTTATAAGGAAAAAAAAAAGACAAAAAAAGTCCAATAGTTATTATTTTAATACGAAAATTTAAATGATTAAATTTTCACTAAAGTCTCAACCACTACAACTGCAAAATGATATGAACTACTACAATGTTTATCATTTATTACCATCCCATATTAAGCTGGTGGTTGTAAGGTTCCCTCGAGATTTGAGAAGAAAATATTTGTTTAATTATCAAATTCAGTGCAGAAATTGAATTCTCACGTCGCTGACTTATCAAGATAGATGTGGTCAGAATATGGACAATAATTAAAATTCGAATAAATAATTAAAAACAAAAATAAAAATACAAGTGAGGTAAAATGGTAAATCACCACCCATAGTGGAGATTGGAAAGAGCTCTACAAATACATATAATCATATAATATATAGAGAGAGAAAGAGAGTTAGAGAGAGATGGTATTGCATGGCAAGTTGATTGCAGCAATAGAATTCAAAGTTGGTGGAGATGTGTTTCATGAAGTATTCAAGCACAAGCCAAATGATGTTTCCATAGCTAGCCCTGAAAAAGTGCATGCTTGTGAACTGATTGAGGGTCAATTTGGTCAAGCTGGTACAATCATTTGTTGGACCTACACTCACGGTACAATATATTGTCATTATAGCTAATTTCATTTAGTTGTATAACTTGTATTAATTCAATTATACCACCTCCTTTAATCATGACCAAACTATAAAACTATCACATATATTACCCAAGATAATATAATTATTAAATCGACCCAATAGGAATTGAACATTAGATTAATTAGATCAACTAATCTACATATAGTTGGTCACAAACTAATACCTAAATACCCTTATTTTTCACTAATCATGTATGAAACTATGTCAATCATCTGATTTTGTCAATTTCAAGATTGCCTTCATCTTTTGCAGACAATGTGCCGATCACGTGTCTTGTTTCATGGTCCACCAATAGAAGAGTGTCGTGGGTTCATTTTTAACTCAAATACCTACAATAATATACCCTAGTCAAAATTTGTTAATCAATAACAAGGGTATTTTAGGCATTTTGGGTTTAAAAGATACACGCGACGCCATTTCATTGGTGGAACATGAATTAGGCCGGAAGATCCTCTCTCATAAATTACACCTTCAAGAAACCTAATTTCTTGATATCAATTTGAGAACATGAGAGAAGAGGATAGAGGACTTACAAAGTATAATAAACCAACTTTATGCACAAGGGCAAAGCCTCCTAGTGTGACTGTGTGAGCCATCACAAGAAAGAGTAGATAGTGTTCCGGTATACAAGCACGCTCCCGGGTTCTAAATATGCAAAAACACGAAGGAGAAGTTAAAGATGATGCACTCGTGAAGTTAAAACTACGCAATTTGGAAAGATGAAAACACACAAATTGAAGGATGCGAATCAAATGTAAGCTTAACGATCTATTTAAATCATGGAAACAGCGCTATTGAACATATACGTATGAAAATTAAGATACCGACACATGGTAGATCACATTAAGCTCCAATGAAAGCAATTTCATCATAATAAACTAATTAGAGGCTTTTTACTTTTTACTTCATTTTCACTATGTAGTCGAGTAATCAGATTATCAACAATATTTCACCAATATAAATGCCTAGATTATCTATACAAGCCCGGTTTTAGTGAACTTGAAATAGTAATATTTGTACCAGATATGATGGAGCATCATCAACTACTTCAGCCGGTTGGTCTGCTCCCACACTCGACACACAGGAGCCTTTGCAGCTCATGTATTTCTTAATGCTATTTGTTGGAGAAGAAAATCAGTTACACGAAAAATACATCAAGATATGCATATATTGAATGCAAGAAGAGGTTGGCTTACACTTCGCACTGATTGAGTACAGCAAGCTTGTTGGGCACACAAGATTGTCCATTAGACTTGCAGGCGGAGTCACACGATTCTCCTTGTCTATTTAAATGGAACTAAAATTCAGAGATCGATTTTGAAACATAAAAGAACCATGAGGATGTTTTACCTTCCAATGACGACATTGATGGCAGCCAGTCTTGATTCTATCTGTGAGCTAAGAGATTCTGCGATTCAAAATACTAATAAGAACAGAGCATTTTAGTTTCTGAGTACTTTCCCATTTGATAATCGTATAAATATATTTCCTTGAGATATATTGAAAAGAGTAATACAAAGAGGACATGAAAATTGGAGATACACAAGAATATAGGAAAAAGTCGAAATTAGTAAGTAAAAGGACAGTATTGCATGGAAAAAAAAAGGCCCTCGTATAACAAACATAAATTGCAAAACCTTCTTAAAATAACAATTGTCAATTACAAAACCTACAAGAATAACAAACTAATTGATGAAAAATAACTAACTATTTGATGAAAGGAATGAAGGGCTAAGACATTCAATATCAAGTCTTTCATAGAGGTTGTAAATCGTATATTCTATGCGTGAAAACTAATTCACTAACCTGAAGAGTTAGATGGTATAGAAAAACAATGATGAAATTCACTTATATATGCATTCTCATGAACCTGAAATATCAGAAAAATTTTATCAGAATTTAGAAGCATGATATAACCAAAAAGTATGGTTCCGTATCATAAAAAGAAGACAAAGCCGACAAGGGCGATTCCTCGAATGAAATACATCACATTAATTAATATAGTAAATGCAATCGAGAAAGAATGCATACCACACTCTCAGAATTATGGCGGCACCTCCCAGCACAATAGTCAAATGCACTTTTATAGGTTCCTGTTAAACAAATACCAAATCCGAACCCTCATGGATGTATAGATTATGAGATCAAATTATTATGCATCTAGCAAGAGGAACACTAAGTGGGCGGAATTTAGCATTTAATCAATATTTCTTTGAAGATAGAGTTTACCAGCAGTCACAGGCTTTGCTATGGTGACCTTTAAAGCCAGTTGTTGATGAGTCTGTGGGACAAGTAAACATTGTATTAAATTGAGAAGAATTATTTAAGAAAAACAAAAAAATTCAAATGGCATTACCCTTTGAGGATTCAAGCAGCAGGAAACACAGAACTCGTACGAGTTGCAACACTGAGAAAGAATATTACACCCCCTGTATGTCAATCACAAGGAAAATAAACAAAAGAATCATGCTTCAAGAAACAGAAGGTATACAATAAATAAATAACAAAAAACCGCAAATTGGTACTCCACCATCCAATATATTTGCTCCCAATTGTATTAAAGCATTAAAGCATTAAAGCAGAGGGCTTTTTTTTCGGTTGAGCAAAGCATCATACTGTATTATTTTTTATATCACTATATCGAGAGTTAAAGTGACATACATTTCAGTTTATACAGCAGAAATGTAGAAAATCTGCTCGCAAGCTGACCAACAGCATGCAATGCAAGGAGTAAAACTGAAAGGACTTAAAGAGATAACTCACTGACAAGAGAATTGATCTCCTCTTCCGGGACAACAACGGGAACGTGGGTCAAGTGAGAAAGCATTGCACACATAACCTAGACAAGATGAGAAGCCATCAAGACCATAACAATTGTGATTATTAGGTTACTTAAAGTTTAATTTCCCTCAAGACCTAGATCACAATCTCTCACAAGGCTGGTTCATTTGGCCAAGCTGGTCTAAATTCTCAATTGACCTAACCACTAATTGTTTCTCTTTGTTGTGATGAAGAAACAGAAAGTTAAATGAATTATCATATGGTGATCTAAAGATCTTTTCATAATCACTATCATCATTCGTCAAGTACATTAATCTCATTTTCTATAGAACAAACTACCTTGCTACCAATATTTTCTTCTATACTATAATAGACACAGAAAAGTATGAACAAGCATTCAAGCTATAAATATTAATTTGGTCTACACGTGTATTCATCAAAACTAAATCACATTTGCCATAAAGCGATCACTAATAATCGTCTACTAAATATCATACACTAGAGTTAGGAATATAGAGTTGCTAGTTACACACCATAACCAAACCTCAAATTGGAAATGGCATAAAATTACCAAATTCTAATTTGTTTATAGAAACAAAAGTACCATTATCATCAGTGAGGTAGTATCTTCCTTGCACCGTCGTTTTACAGAAGAGCTTTGGCCGAAGGCTTATATCCTTTCTGCAACAGAGTACAACACCACATCATTTAACCAAATGTAACGATCTAAACCCCAATAAAAATGGTAAAAAGAAAACAATTGAACATAACAAAGTAGCAAAGTAGAATACAACTTCTAAAAATCAAAGATCATTGGAATACAATCACATAGAATTCACTATCCTAGTTGTTAGGAATCTTATCGAGTATCGTACAGAATTTCTACAATAAATCGTAAATCGGAGCAGCATCAAGATTCTGCTACAATTACAAAGAGCTCGTACAGAAACCCTAAAAATTGATACGAGGATATTGAAATCGAATGTGGTGTACCTGATAGCCGTAGTTGGTGGGGAAAACTGAAGAATCAGAAGAGAAAGCAATATGAGATAAAATATTCTAGGATGTTCGAACAAGGGTAATCTGCGCTGTGGAACGGATTGAAATTGCGGTATTTTCATAGCTACAGAAAAATTAACAGGGCAGAAACTGGCAATTTTCATCTTGGTCGTCGACATTAACAGTCTATATTTTCCGATTCAGTTCGGGTTGTTGCATTTCTTCAATAAAACTCAATTGAATCGGGAAAATGCGAAAAAAAAGAACAAAAAATGCATCGAAAATTGAATGTAATGTTTTCAAAATTTAATACTATTTCAAAAGAGCTGGGCCAAAACCAAACCAAGTACTGATTTAATTCATGAGCCCGAAATATGGGCCCAAAACTAAAGGCCCAAATAATACTAATTTAATTCATGAGCACAGGGACCGGTTCAAATTAATTTTATATAACGAGTTAAAATTAAAAACTTTTGCAGCTTAGCGGGTCAAAATTGAACATAATAAATATAATGGACCAAAATTGATATATGCTAACATAATGGGCTAAAATAAAAAAAAATTAACCTAATAACAAGCGTGGTACACGCTCCTAAGCGGACTAAAATTGGATAACTTTGTTCGATTTGGCAAAATGAGCCAAAATTTGATTATTTCGCAACATAATGGACTAAAATTTGTCTTAATCAACATAACGGACTAAAACCGGACATGAACCAATAAAATTGACTAAAATTTATATTTTCCTAGCTCGCTCCTCTCGTGTCTCGTTACATAAAAAAGGTGGATATAAATTAATTTCTTAATATAAAATCAGCTGGTCTTATGTGAAGTCAACTTTACTTAAGGTCGGGTAAAATCTTGCTTGAACACTTTGATCAAATTCATCATAAATTCGAGTCCATTGATCATAAATTAATTTCTTAATATCAATATTTTTTTCTTCAATTTATTTTCACACAATGGAAACCTATATTCGGTTAAAACACACACCAAAAATAAAATAAAAAACATAGATCAAAATATAAGGGGCTATTGAAATAAAACATAATGTTAGTTTAATATATAATTTCAATTATTTTACTACATTATTACATCAAACGAGTACCATTTCACAATTACACATTAGAAGATATTTAATAAAAGCCAAAAGTTGACTTTCTGAAGACAACTAAGATACTGTATACAATTGTTCATAAAATATCTATTGTGCCAGTTATTGTTTGATACCTTTTTCTTTTAATAATCTTGTAGTACAATTCCTTAATTTTATTATCAAGTGTCTTAAGTCAACAATATTAACATATAAACTTGTGTTTATAAATTTAAGGGTGAAAATAACAATTTTATGGATGTGAAAACACAAATTTTTGAGAAACTAAAATAAATACAGACCAAAGAGTAAATTTTGGCAATTTTAGGAGACCATAGCCCCCACTCGGGATAATATCTCACTGGATTTCACAAATTATCCAAATTCTTTTGATTTCTTTTATACAAGTAAAAGATTTCTAAGCAATACGATAAATAATATTATCTCCGTCCAATGTTGTTGATTTATATTCATTTTCGAATTATTTTATTATTGTTATCTTATTTTTTAAAGTATAAATAATTTGTAGACCACAACCATTTTAATTAAGTGGATAATATCACTTTAACACACCTTCATTTAATTTCTTAATTTTCGAATTGAAAATAAACAAGCCAACAATAACCAAGGGAAGGAGTATTTTAAAGCGGAAGAGTAGCACCACAAATTAAAAGCCAAACCCTAACCAAACCAACCACTACAAACCTACTACAAAGCGCCAACTTCACGCATCCACGTGTCATCCTCCCACCAATCACGCGTTTTCCAACAGCCGGCCTTCAAGCTAACGTCTTTCTTACCTTTTCCACGACATTTAGATCCGTTATCAACGGTCATTTCTCTCTCGCTCCCTTTTTCACCCCCCATCTTTTTCTAATTCCAAACCGGCCCCACCACCCTATTAAATTCTCACCACACGCCTACCGCACAATTATAGTAGCAAAAACGCGTTCTCGAGGTTATAATAATTAACAATAAAGGCACTTAATTTTAATTTATTTAAACATTTAATGACGAATCTAAAAAACGCGTTCAACAAGACAGACAGCTCTTTTTCATTTGTCCCCACATTACATAAACAAATTTTATAACTTTCATTGCCTACTATTTATCACCACCATTCCCACCTTCATTCCTAAGTTCTGCTCATCTTCTCTTTATATACTTCTAATCCTACTCTCAAAAATCAAAATGCCAAGCCTCTTGTTGAGAATCTTCCTTCTGTATAAGCTATTGAACACAGTTTTCAATTACTTAGTACCAAAGAAGTTGCGAACGTACCTTCCCGCTTCATGGTACACGCAACAACAACAACAAAACATCAAGAAAGAGCCCGTTTTGCCGTTTTCTATCCCGTCGTCCCCATTTCACGTACCCCGTAAAATGGATGCCGGCGAGCTACGTCGGGTCTTCGAGATGTTCGACAAGAACGGAGACGGGAGGATCACGAAGACCGAGCTGAACGACTCGTTGGACAACATGGGGATCTTCATCCCGGGGGACGAGCTCTCGCAGATGATCGATAAGGTGGACGTGAACGGGGACGGGTGTGTCGACATCGATGAGTTCGGGACGCTTTACCGGACCATCGTGGACGAGAGGGACGAGGAGGCGGACATGAAGGAGGCGTTCAACGTGTTCGATCAGAACGGGGACGGGTTCATCACCGTGGAGGAGCTGAACTCCGTGCTGGCGTCGCTCGGGCTCAAGCAGGGGAAGGGTGATGAAGACTGCAAGAGGATGATCAAGAGAGTTGATGAAGATGGTGATGGGAGAGTTGACTTTACCGAGTTCAAGCAGATGATGAGAGGAGGAGGCCTTGTTGCGTTTTAGGCTGCAGTGTATATATACCTTCTTGGTTTCATCTTCTCTCTCTCCATTCATCAGCCAAAAGAAAAGGTGTCAAATTTTTTACCTGCAAAGGCAACATTGATGGCTTCTTGTTATTACATGTTGTGGTTTCTCTACATACAAAAAGCAGCAGTACATCGATCAAACATGGCTAGCTACTCTTGTTGAGTGGATCAAAGTGGGGATGATTAAGGTTTAGGGAAAAAGATCATTCGTTTTTTTATTCATTCCTGTTCTACAGTTTTCTGGGCTTTTGAATTTTTTTCTTCATTTTATTTTAGTCACCTAGTTTTATTGAATTTTGAATCTTCTACTAGGGCATGAAATCAAATATCAGACAACATTCAAATTGATTCATTATAGAGTGCAGTTTTTTTATAATGCTCAACTGCAAAATTTGCTCACTAGTTACTACTTCCTCCGACTCATTATTTCTGGTTCGCGTTTCCAATTGCTACGTCCCACTAATTTTGGCTACAAATTAGTGGGACTCCCGCTAATAAGCTAACTAAACGCAAGCTTCTAAATTTCCAAGCCGGAAATAATGGGACGGAGGTGGGAATTCTTAGCTGTCTGAAACAGCTGGAAATCAGTTGACATCTTCTTGCATCAAGTAGCAATTTCATTGTTCTTGATGGATCAGCTGAGTGACACCTTGCCACCATTGAATCATTGAGGATAATGCATCATAAACAATGACTAATCTGCAATTCAGACTACAAGGGCAAAGAAAGCAATACCTCAATTTTAAAGAAAAGAAGAAGAAAGAACAGCTCCTGCATCAATCCTCATACAAGAATGCAACTGCTCAACGACCGGCCCGAACGAATGAGACGAAGGGTAACATTTATCTCCGGCTGTAAAAGTATGCACATTTTTACCCACATGAACCAAACTGTAACCAGCCACAACCTTCACACCTCTTTCCCTCATCAAACATCTGATCTCCGAAGCGTCCGCCCACAAACCTCCAGCAGCAAACGTGTTCGAAGCAAGTAAGTAACCAGCAGAGCTTGATGGCTCCAATGCAAGAATCTCAGAAAGTGCACTTTCGGAGAGTTTCCGATGTTCGTAAGTCCTACAAGCACTCAAAATCGCGCCCCATGCACTAGCTCCGGGTTTCATCGCGGTAGGAAGTGAGTTGATCAATTTGGAAGCCTCTTCGAGGCTTCCGGCTCTAGCAAGCAAGTCAATAAGGCACGAGTAGTGCTCCAATTTCAGTTCGGATTCGTACTTGTTCGCCATATTGTTGAAGATGGATAGTCCCTCCTTAACCAATCCACCGTGGCAACAAGCAGATAAGACGGACAGAATCGTCACGGAATTAGGCTTCACACCATGAACTTCCATTTCGGAAAGCAAAGTAACAGCTTCACGAGGGAGTCCGTTTAAGCCGTACGCCGCGATAATCGCACTCCAAGAAACGACGTTTTTCACTGAAATTTGGTCAAACGCCCTTCTGGAGGCTTCTATTCCCCCACATTTGGAGTACATATCAAGAACTGCTGTACCAACTGCTACATGTGATGCCAACTCCATTCGGATGGCAATGGCGTGAGCGCTTTTGGATCGTCCAAGCTCAGCAGAAAGTGCACATGCCTCCAGAAGGTTTAAAAGGGTAACAAGATTCGGCCTTTCTTGTGAGAGTCTCATGAGTCGGTATAGAGAAATCGCTTCGTCGGGTAAGCCACACTGAGTGAAAGCCGAGATCATTGTACTCCATGTAACAACATCTGGTCTCTTGATTTGATGAAAGAGTCTCCTTGCAATCTCAATCTGATTGCATTTTGCATATGAATCGATCAAAGAATTCATAGCCAAATCATTCGAATCGAAACCTCTTCGAACTATTTTACAATGGATCAACTTGCATTGATGCAAATCTCCAAACTCTTTACATGTTAGAAGTAGGTTCACCAGAGTAACCGCATCAGCACAAATTCCTGATCTTTCCATCAGAGCAAACAACGTCGACGATTCAGCATACTTCTCATTACGAACAAGCCCGGATAGAAGAGAATTCCATGATACTATATTCCTATAAGGCATCTCCTCAAATGCTATCTCCGCAGAATCTACATCTCCACACTTGGAATAAAGATCAACAAGAGTGTTCCCTACAAATAAATCATAATTCAAACCTCTTGACACTACAAAACCATGAATTAATTTTCCTATTCCGATATCTCCTAACTGAGCACATCCATTGAGCACGCTTACCATGGTTTGTCCGTCCGGTTCAACCCCAAACTCCAAAACCATCTGTTTGAACGACTCCAAAGCAAATATATTTTCATTCACATTCACATATCCTCTAATCATCACACTCCATGATATTACATCTTTCTCAACCATTTCATCGAAAAGGTTTTCTGCATTGTCCATTTGAATTTCTGCATACATGCCTAAAAGAGAATTTTGTACTGAAGTGAGGCTCAGCAGCCCACTCCTTATCAAGTATCCATGAAATCTCTGACCATCATCAAAAGCATGTAGATTGTGATATGCTTGGATTACGCGCACCAAAGTAGAGATATTCGGTTCAAATCCAAACTCTCTGGCTCGGATAAACAATTCGACTCCTTCTTCAAGAAAACCTTGATCCAGATGCCCGTGGAGAATTATATTCCACGAAACTGAATCTCTCGTATTCAAGCATTTAAAAACACTCAATGCAGAGCTTAATGTAGCTGATTTTGCATAAAAGTCCACCAATGAATTTCCTACAGAACTGAATGAGTCAAACCCCTGCTTAGTAAGAGATCCATGGACAGACTGTCCGAGTCTGGTTGAGAAAGGTAAACAAGCCTTGAGAACATGAGAGTTAATTTCATGATCTATCAGTTGAAATCCGGCTTTTCGTATCTCTCTATAGTGGGAAAGCACCTCTTTCCATCTGCAACCTGATGATGACTCTTTGATTTTGTGGCAAAGATTTTGGAGATTGGCAACTGATGAGACGATCGGGAACCGCATACCAATAAATAACTTATAGCCTCCTTAAAGAGGACAGATAAAGAATCTTCTCTGATGCAAACTTCCTTGCTGTGAAGAATATCCTTTTTTGCAACTGCATCGATTTTGAAGTTCAATGTTAATGAATTAGCAGTTTGCTGAAAACTCCAAGAAACTGATTTAGTAAACAAACATCAAAGAAATATATATATATACATATATATATACATATATATATATATATATATTAATCTATCCCCTGATCATCCACCCTCGTCATGGTTTCACATATAGCTTATCACTCAAACATTCATTTAGCAATTAGTGAAAACTAAATCACGAAAAAACAACAACGCTTCCTACGATCGAAGATAGCTTTTCTGTAACTGAACAAGCTCCAAGAAAACACGCACGCAAAAATAGTTCTTCCTGTGTTCTGGACATAAACACAAACACCTGGTGGGCAAAACTGCAAAGTGCAGTCATGCAGCAAATAAATTCTGAATGAAGTTATGCGATATAATAATGTCAGAAATAACAAGAATCTGAGCAGGAAATAGGGCGAAGAATAAGAACTGGCATTAAGCCCCACTAAGCAACGTCTTGTACCTCTAGAAACAGAGACTGCAGCAACTGCCGTCGAGATTTCGCCGGAGATGGATGTCCAGTCACCTTAATCAATTTAGTTGACTTCTGAAGGGATATTTGCGTATTGACAGTTAAAAATGAAAGTAAAATACAGTTATATAGTAGTGAAAAGCTCTGCAGCAGAGAGTCGGACAATAACAAATTCGATTTTTTTTTTGTCTTCCAAGTTATTTAAATAATGTTAATCAGTTATCAATTTTGCTATATAAGGAAAGACTACCATATTATATAACCGGTTCGCACAGTATTGTGATCATGTCTTATGTACTAATTTGCCTTTTTTAAATATTGTTATGGGTTGGACGTTTAGTTCAATATTTTAACATATGAATGAATAGAAATATGAAAGTGGGAAAATATTCTCCATGAATGAATAGAGATATGAAAGTGGGAAAAATATCGAGAATATGGAATAGTGAACATTTTATAACAATAACTCCGATATTCTAATATATTGAATTTGATACAGTATAAAAAAAAAGATAATTGTTCTTTTTTGATTTGTCCAGTGTATATGTTCAAAAACTATAGTACACATAGTGTGATTGTTAAACTGTCATTTAAAAGGACCAGTATGAAGTTTTTGGTAAATGTATAATCATCAAAAGCAACAATCATCCATAATGGCAAGTCGAGGCTGAAATTGTTTCATGTGACTAGAAAAATTCATAAGTTGCTGGAATATCGCTATTAAGGTACAAAAAGTGTTGTCAATCTAGTGAAGGAAAGTATTTATTAGGCAAAAGAATTTGCAGCGAACAATGAAGAAAAATGATGAAGTCTGATCCAAGAATAGGCTGATGATTTCTATATGCTAGCTTGGGCAGCTTGTTACCAGTCGATGCATTGTCAAGACAGTAGTCTGAGCTGGTGTTTAAACACGACGATCATACACCAGCTGGAGACTCGGCAAACAGAAGATTTGAGACTGCACAAACAAGAGATATATCTTGTTAATAATTTTACATCTAAGCAAGTAGAGACAAATACTCCAACTGTAAATCTACCAAATTGCATAATTTTGTCATTTTAAGACAAGAATATGCTGTAATAAGTGTTGGTCCCGAGATTAAACGTTCAGGTGTAGAGGGGGAGGGGGGGTGAATACACCTGAAAACAATTTCTCAACTTAAAACACGAACAATCCTTTTCAGGAGAGTGCCGTACTAAGTTGTTCTGGATCGTGTGGCAGAGTGAATGACTTCACTGAGGCCTGCTAGCTGACTTGAGTCAGAATTCAGTACCGTTCAACTGAAGTTCAGTATAGTGCGGAAATGTGTAGGCCCAAATTCAGTTGAGTTTAGAAAACGTTTTTAAGAAAATAGTTTCAGTATGTTAGTGCGATCGATTAAGCTTTGTTGAAACTCAGTTGAATGATTTTATAAATGTTTTCAGTATGAACAGTAATCAATGCAACAGTAAAAAGAGACAGAACACATGCAGTTTTTAAAGTGGTTCGGATCCAACAATCCTATGTCCACTGTCCCGAAAGATCAGGAAGCTATGTATTATACTGAGATAGTCTCAGTTGGTTTGTACATTGGACAAACACTGGTCTTGAGATTTATACTGAGCAAGTCTCAGTTTACAAGGTATCAAACTAAAGCGTTTGACAAACTCTCCAACTATGAATGAGTCCTTTACAATAAGGATCAGTTCAGATATGAACTCCTTCGTCTAAGCTATGGATAAGATCTGTTGAGCTTAGGTTAGAGGGATAAGGAACGAGAAAGTGGCTTCTAGAGCGACGAACAGTTAAGTATGGACTTGAGTTCGTATTCAGTCGCTTGGATACTAGAGGCTCTATAATCTGGTTCAGCTTGGTTCCCTATGAGCAAGTATGTTGTCTTTCGCCGGAGATTACTCTTTGAACTTCTTGCGGAAGACTTAGGTCGTTTCGAGTTGCTCGTGAATGCTCGTGTATTCTTCAATTTTTCTAGGTTCGTTCGTGAGCTTCAATTTGAATTTATCCCTCTATTTATAGAGCAGAGACAAGGATAGATCCGTTGGAGACGACGATCCTTGTGTCTCTCTCTTTTGGGTAGCTAACGGCTCTTTCAAAAGATGGTGGCAGAGTCCTTTCCCTCCATTTCTGGAAAATTGTTGACTTGCAGCTTTAATCAGAATATAGATAGCTGGTCGCTCGTCATTGGTCGAGGCTGAAGAAACTAGGTGAGACAGAACATACTTCAAGGTAGATCTAAAGCTCACTTATCTATACCTCGTATGACTCTGCTGATTTGACTTAGTAAATCCTGATAGTCAGAAGACTGTCCAGCCGTTGCTGAGTCTGATCTATACTCAGTAGCATACTCCTGCTGAGTCAGCTCTACTGAAGATCAACTCTGAGTTCAGTGAACTACTCCTGCTGAGTTCAGTTCCACTGACTCCTTTCAGTATACTGCTCCCGCTGAGTCCAGTATCACTGAGTCTTCTTCTTCTGGTACTGAGGCTGATAATCTACTGAGCGCCTGAACCAAATGAAGAGTGTCTACTGAGTCTGGAACTCTCAGAGATAAAACAACAGATTACAACGGAATGGTTCATCAGTCAAAGTAGGGTTTTGGGATCTTCAAATCTTCAGCATATCTTCAGAGCACTAGGCTACTGAGTTATCTCCCAACAAGTTGTCGAGCGACTAAATCATCTCCCAACATTTTCCCCCTATTTGATGATGCCAAAACCTAACACTATAACTATAAAAAACCGAGCTCCTTACAAGTAGAAACAGTGGAGTTGTTCTTCAAGTTATAGACTACTGAGGGAATCAGGGAAGAAATATCAGAACCTATATAGAAAATTAACAGCAATTTCCCCCTTTCTAACAACATTTTCCCTCTTCTATGCAATCTAACAGATCAGAATCTAACAAGATAAGAATTGACAGATAAATATTCAGTGAGTGTGTGAGTCAGTAATCACTTGAGTGATTCTGAGTGTTAAGCATAAAAATAAAAAGGGCCATATAGACAATAAAGTATTATCAGGGCCGAATAACAGTGATGTTTTATATATGAAGAGACTTAGTACAGATACATCAGACTGCTATTCTAAGAAAAATAGAAAAACACAAGAAATACAGAAGCTATCTATCATCTTCTGAACTGCTGAATCTTGTCTTTGAAGTCCTTTGATTTTGCTTCAGGGAGCGACAGTCCATACATCCTGTAGGTGATCTTCCTCAGCTTCAGTATCTCTGGCAAATCAGCAGGCTCATCTTCATCTAATTGTCTGGCTTGGGCAGCATCCTTAATCTCCTTCTCAATTACCCCATAATGCACAGAACCATCAAGCTTCAGTGGGGGAGGCATGATCCTTGGAGCTGGGACCCTAACATCAATCTTTTCTGCTATGGCCTTCTGAACTCTAGCATAGATCTCTGGGTCAGTCTTCAGAAGCCATTCAACAAATGCAATGGACTTGTGCATGTCAGACCAGTATCTCCAGAAGTAGAATCTCTTGATATAGTCTGCCTTCAGCGACTCCCACTTCTGTGTCCGTTCCTATGGCATCCAATCATCAACTCTGGGCCATCTGTGGATCTTGAGGTCAGTAGGCTTCCTGAGTCTTCTGTATTTATAAGGAATGTCAGCTTTCTCATGAATCCTTTGGCTTGCTTCCTTCTCAGCTTTAAGCCTCAGAGCTTCTAGATCAGCCATTATGAGTCTTTCTCTTCCTGCTTCAATCTGCTTGGCTTCAGCTCCTCTATCTAGATACCTCTCCATCTGATCCTCTATCTCTTGCATTTCTAGCTCTTGTTTCTTTGAGGAGACATAGGAGGGCACATGCTCTTCTTCTTTTGAGTCAGCAGGTGTAGAAGATTTTTCTTTAGAGGTGCCCTGCTGACCAGATTTCTGCTGCTGCTGCTGTTCTTTTTCTTTCTCTTTGTCTGCCTCATCACTCAGCTTCAGTTTTCTTGGAGGCAGCCTTGTCCCAGGCTTCCTTCTTCCTGCTGGAGCCTTAGTCTTGCCTTTGGCTGGCTTTTTCTTTGGCTTATTGGCAGCCTCAGCCTCGGCAATCTCCCTAGCAAGTTTTTCATCTGCAGCTATCTGAGCTTCTTCCTCAGGAGTGATGAATCTTCTTGTTCCTTTCTTCTTAGGAGGAGTGGGAAGCTTCAGTACTTTCTTACCCTTCCCTTACACTGGAGGGGGTAGAGGAACCTCTTCCTCTTCTGAGTCCTCCTCTGCATACTCAGCAATTTCCTTGATGATATCGCTTGGTGTCTGAGTTGCTTGAGTAGCAGAATCCTTGGGTCCTGAGCCACTTGGGCCAGTCTTAGCAGGCACTACGGGCTCCTGCGGCTGAGACACCCTGGGCCTCGCCTTGTGCAATCTGAGTAGAGGAACCAGTGGGAGCAGATTGCTGAATCTGAGTCTGAGTTGCTCCAGCCACTATCCTTACTCCTTTTTGTACTCTAAGTACCTTTTCCTTCCCTTCAGGCACCTTCACTTTCCCTTCCCCCTTTTTGGCATCAGCAAATAGACCAGGGGTGGGAAGCTGTACCTTTTTATCCAAACTCTTGTAAGCTGTTGAAAGATCATCCAATGCATATTGCAGCTTTACAAGTCTCTCATGCAGCTCATTCCTCTCATCAGTCAGCTGTTCGTTGTACTTCTTGTGAGAGTTGTCGACTGCCGTCTGAATGGCCTGCAACTTCTGATCCGCCTTATCTTCTATGGCCTTCTGAATGTTTTGGAGTCTGAGCTCGGAGGCCTGAGAGATAAAGGAGATGGATGCATTATAAGTTGACTGGGCGGCCTTGTATTCTTCCAGAAGTTTAGCCTGGCCAGCCTCCATCAGCTTCAGTTGCTCTTCGAAGTTGGCTCATTGAGTGGCAAGTGCGTCTGTCAGTGTCGTTGAGAAGTCGGGGGTAAGAGTGTTCTGAATTGTAGTTCTGAGCCCCTTGATCTCCGCACTCTGAGCCTGAGTGGTCTACCTCCACGTCTTGTGGACGGCACGGGCGAGGAGTCTATTCTGAGTTCCTTGACTCCTCAGGGCCCTGGCCAATGACTTCGATCGTCGGCTTTTAGGGTTGGGCGCTACCTCGAACGCAGACTCAAGCAAAAGCTGAGCTGGTTCTGATGTTTTTGAGGTACCAGCCTCCGACTGACCTGGTCCAAGGATGCTGAGAGGTGGTTCAGCTGTAGAAGTAGGAGCATCCTTGTCCAGTTGAGTTCCCTCATCAGGCTTCTCAGGGCCTGAATCACGGGGTGGGTCCTGACCATCGGGGTCAGACCCATCTGAGGGCGCCGTTGCTGAGGTTAGTTGGCGATCATTTAGCATGGCAAGCATGGCAGCCCTCAAATCATCTAAGGAACAGATGTCAGATGGCTCTGAGTAGCCAATCTTGTTCCTTATCATCAGCTCCTCTTCGTGCAGCTGTTCGCAGGAGTGGTGTTTGATCAGCTTGTTCAGGGTGGACCACTCATGGAACCTGATTAATGTATGGAGTCTAGCCTGCCTAGCCAGTATAATAAGATCAGTGTGGCTGGCTATCTCCGGAATATGTTCAGTAATCTCTCGAGAGGCTCTTGATTGCAGAGCAGACGCCTCCATCCCGATCGATTCTGACTCAGAAGCAGTCTCTGAATCTTCGACTTCAATCGGAGACTGTTGCTTCTCAGCAGATGGAATGCTGCTAAGTGGAGGAATATCCAAGGGGCTCTGAGAGGTAGGAATCTGTTCAGTCTCTACCCCTTGGTCCACTGTATCTCCTTGTTCAGTGGAGACGTCCTTCTCCACTGACAGAGTTTTCTCTGAGGACTCAGCCTCGTCCCTTAGCTGCAGAGGTGGTTCAGCTACAGCCTCAGCTACGACCTCACTGACTTTCTTCAGTCTCTTGGTCGGTGTCTTGGGAGTAGACTTAGGAGGGGACCTCTTCTTTGTGGGAGTGGAGGTCTTCTGTGCTCCTGTCTTGGGATCAGCAGGCCCTGACCCAATTTGCTGAAGGGCCGCTGCCCTGTTCTGGAATCTGACCTTCTTTGGATTGAAATAGATCTTGTCACCATATACAACATTGTCTGATCTGCAGAAGTCTTCTATCATGACTGACAGCTTCAGTCCGTATAATAGTTTACCCTTCACGGCTAGGCGTTAGGAAGATTTGTCGAACTTGGCGGACTGAGTCATGAATTCTTTGAGAAAGAATTCAGTCCAGTTGATCTTTGAGTGATCGTATATGTCCATCATCATTTGTATCTTTGGCCTCGATACTTGATCAAAGGATCCGGCCTGACTCGTCAGCAGCTGGGTGACGATGTAGGCGAGGGCTCTGTACTGAGGGAGCATGGCGTTCTTTGGGAAGGCTGCTCTGAATGAAGTTAGCTTCCCGCAGAAGATCTCTAAATACTCGTCCATCAGATCATCCTTGTAACCCACCGTGCTGAATCGCTCATTGGGAAGTTTGAAGCTACGCTGAAGAGCTTCCTTTACAGACATCGTCTTGATCTCGGAATAAGCTTGGGAGGGGTCTGCAACAGAATGAGTTATGAATTTGCATCGGATGTCCCCTTCCGCTGACTCTGAGTTCAGATATAACAGAGCAATTTGTCGAGGGAGGAAATAAGATGGCTTCCTCGACAGAAAAACCTCCAAGCCCGTTGCTCTGAGAGCGTCGAAGATCTCCTCCATGTAGTCGAGCTCGCAGGCGTCGAACTCCATCATTGGTTCGCACCAAATGCGATCCTTCTCAAGGATCTCCTTCATGTCTAGAGGAACGTAAACGAATGATCCTGCCATGATTAATATTCTGCAAATAAGAGGTGTTAGTATCGAATAAAAAATATTATAAGTATCATATACGATGCTGAATAATCATTAAAGATTTACCGAAGAGTTTCTGAGACTTGAGATAAATATTTGCAAAGGAAAGAAGGCTATTCTCAGAAAAACTAGGGTTCGAAAAAATTACAGAGTGAAAATGGCGGTTTCTAAACTTTGAACGTGTTTATATATGTTAAATAAGATGAACAGTTAATAATCCACGATTCAGTTTGAAATAGCTTTATGAGATGGACGGCTAGGATTTAATGTTATAAAACAGGTAATGAACAATTTAGCCGTCTAAGTCAAAATACAGTTGTAAATAGCCAAAGAAGTAACTTGATACAACATGCATTTAATGCACCACAGAGTTCAGCATGCTTTACATAGAATGTTGTGTATTTAATGTAAACCGTTATATTAAATGACATTTTCTAAGGCATTGAATACGAAGCTGAATCTGAATCATAAATGCACAGAATATTTCATTGGCTACTGAGTAGAGATACGCAAACCTCGTCACCGAACATCGTAGTCAGCGATACCTCGTGTAGATGGTTTCGAGTCTCTACGTGCCGAATTTACTCGATCGAGAGTGAACATTCCCCCCTTGCTGAATGCTCCTCTCTTGAATCCACTTACTGACTGGAGTCAGTAGGGTCCAGCAGACCTAGCTCTACTGAAAGTTCTCTGAATCTGGCTTCAGCTAGAGGCTTGGTCAGAATATCTGCCCTTTGATGGTCAGTATGGATCTTTTTCATCCTGATATTCTTCTTTTCGACATGATCACGAATGAAGTGGTGTCTGATGTCCACGTGCTTGCATCTCGTATGAAGTACTGGGTTTTGAGTGATTGCAATTGCATTGGTGCTGTCGTAGAAGATCGGCACTTCATTCTGAATAACATCATAGTCGCGTAGCTGCTATCTCAGCCAAAGGATTTAGGCGCAGCAACTTCCGGCAGCCATATATTCAGCTTCAGTAGTTGACGTCGCTACTGAATGCTGTTTCTTTGAAAACCACGAAATCAACTTATTGCCAAGGAACTGACACGTTCCAGAAGTTGACTTTCGGTCAATTCTACATCCTGCATAGTCAGCATCAGAATAACCAGTTAGTTCAATATTATCATCTGCTTGATACCATAAACCTATGTCAGGTGTTCCTCTGAGATAGCGGAGAATCTTCTTTGCTGAGTCCATGTGACTTTGCTTAGGATTAGCCTAAAATCGAGCGCATACACCTACAACATAAGTTATGTCAGGTCGAGTAGCAGTTAGATATAATAATGAACCAATAATAGCACGAAATTCAGTATGGTCTACTGATACTCCCTCTTTATCAAGATCAATTTTCATGTTCGTGTTCATCGGGATCTTGATTGGTTTGCCGAATGTGCAACCGAACTTCTTGATGAGGTCTTGAGTGTATTTGCCTTGATTGATGAACGTTCCCTTTTCAGATTGTTTGACTTGAAAACCGAGGAAATAATTCATCTCTCCCATTATTGACATCTCGAACTTATCCTTCATCATTTTCTCAAACTGCTGACACATGATGACGTTCTTCGATCTGAAGATTATGTCATCTACATAGATCTGCACAAGTAAGATGTCGTCTTCCAGTCGAATGCTGAATAATGTGTGATCTACTGTGCCTTTCTAAAAACCTTTCTAAAGAAGAAACTCAGACAGGGTATCGTACCAAGCCCTAGGTACTTGTTTTAACCCGTACAGAGCCTTTCTGAGTCTGTAGACCTGATGTCCCTACTGAAAGCCGGGAGGCTATTCTACGTAGACTTCTTCTTTTAGCACGCCGTTCAGGAATGCAAACTTCACATCCATTTGATAAACTCTGAATCACTAGTGTGTTACGTAGGCTAGGAATAGTCTGATTGCCTCCAATCTTGCAACTGGAGCGAAGGTCTCGTCGAAATCTATTCCTTCAGCTTGACAGTAGCCTTTTGCCACGAGTCTTGCTTTGTTCCTTACTATAACGTTGTTTTCATCTCGCTTGTTCTTGAAGACCCATTTAGTTCCAATCACATGTTGATGTCGTGGTCTGTCAACAAGCTCCCATACTTCGTTTCTCGTGAACTGATTCAGCTCCTCCTGCATGGCTATGATCCAATCAGCGTCCTTAAGTGCATCTTCAACTGATTGAGGTTCTTCAGTCGACAAGAAGCAGGAATATAATGCGCTTTCTCCCTGACAGAATTTGGATTTTGTCTTTACGCTTGCTGAAGGATCTCCAATAATCAAATCAGAAGTGTGAGCGTCCAGCCACGATCTAAGATGTTTCAACTCTTCATCTGAGATTTGTTCAACACAGATAGTAGGTGAGTTAGGCATTTCAGTTGTACTATTCTGAGATTGAAGCAATTCAGTTATTAGAGTTGGGTCTACTGAGTCACCAGGTTCAGGGGCATTTAGCTTAGGAACTTCATTTGTTCCCCCTGAATTATTATCCTCAGTACAGGTCTCGGTTACCACTTGGGTTTCTTCATCGACCTGAGTTACCTGGGATTGACTCTGTTCAGTAGAGTCAATATGTTCAGCTACTTCTGCTGCTGGCTGAGATTCAGTAGACTTATCTTCAGTTTCTTCATCTGAATCATCATCCCAACACAGCTGGATCTTTTCAAATTTATCTTTCAAGCTCAGATCATGTAGCTGCTTACTGATGTCCTCAGACTCTAGTTTAGAGTTCCTGCTCCTGTCTTCAGTAGCAAACTCATTAAAAACAACATAAGGGCTTTCCTCCACGCAAAGGGGTCCGGTAGTTAAAGACTCTGAAGGCTTTGCTAACCCGGGAGTATCCTAAGAAGACTCCCTGGTCTGACTTGCTATCAAAAGTCTTTAACTGATCCTTCCCATTGTTGAGGATAAAGCACAAACACCCAAAAATATGGAAATAAGATAAAGAAGGCTTCCTTCCGTTCCATAATTCATATGGTGCCTTCTTATGCTGCGTAGTCAGTAGAGATCTGTTCTGAGTGTAACATGCAGTGTCAGTAGCTTCTGCCCAGAATTTGGTTGGGAGTCCTGAGTCTGCGAGCAGGGTTCTTGCTGCTTCTTTGAGAGTCCTATTCTTTCTTTCAGCAACCCATTTTGTTGAGGCGTGCGTGCGGCAGACGTCTCATGCTCTATGCCTTCAGCTTTGCAGAACTCCTCCACCATTGAATTCAGGAACTCAGTTCCTCTGTCTAAACGTATTTTGATAATCTTAGTGTTCTTCTCGACACTGAGCTTTTTCAGAAGCGTTGGTAACTCTGTTTTGACGTCAGACTTGTTGGCAATAAATATGACCCATGTGTAGCGTGAGTAGTCATCAATGACCACTAAAGCATACTTTTTGCCTCTGATCGTCACCGGAGAGACTGGACCGAATAAATCCATATGTAGCAGCTGAAGGATTCCATCGGTGGAAGGCAATGGAACAGGTGGATTTTGATTCCTTGTTTGCTTTCCCTTCAGACATGCTTCACACTGAGTGTCTTTGCTGAATACTTCATTCGGCAGTCCTCTTGCTAGAGTGTTTCTAGCTAGCTTGTTGAGAGTCTTGAAGTTGAGATGGATGAGTCTTCTATGCCAGAGCCACCCCGTTCTGTTGTCGTTCTTCGCCAACAAACAAGCTTCAGGTTCAGCTGAGTTCCAGTCAGCTACGTAGATATTCTTTTTACGCGAACCTGACAACACTATTTTCCCTGTAGATTTATCAATGACATCACATAAACCAGCGTAAAAAATCACTCTATTCGAGTTATCACAAAATTGACTAACAGAGAGAAGATTATGCTGAAGTCCCTCAACATATGATACTCTTGGAACTGTTGCGGTTCCAATGCTGAGTGTTCCATAGCCTCTGGTATAGCCTTTTGCCTTATCTCCAAACTCGATTCGGGGTCCTTCTTCAGTAGTATAATTCTTCAGTAAGTCCTTCTGGTATGTTATATGTCTTGAGCATCCGCTGTCCACATACTAAGGATCTTTGTGCACCTACAAAACATAATTATATTTAGGTACCCTTTATTTTTGATTTTGGGTCCTTAGATGTTAGTTTTGGAAACTCAGATCTGTCTTACGACCCTGGTGGTCTCAGACAGTTTCTTCCCACTTTGATCAACATACTTGACCACTGGACTAGTCGATGCTGACTTCTGAGGCTTCACAGGTTCAAGAGTCCTGATCTTTTGAGTAGATGGACTGCTGACCTTTGCCTTCTGCATGACTTTCTTCTTCTTCTTCTGACTCTTAGGTCCTCTCCTGACTATAGGATCATAGTAATATGACCCATACTGAGCTAGATGTGTCAGCTGCGGAGGTCCATACTGATTAGCCCACTTAACTTTGTTGGTTCCCCCTTGACTGAACTGGGGTGATTTGGAACTGATCTTCTTGTCATAATGCTGATAGCTGGGATGAGGTGCTTTCATCTTTTGTTTGTTCTTGGCTAGGGGCTTCAGAATCTCTGCGTTGATGGTCTCTCCTTGAACAAATCTATCAGCTAGCCGGTTTTCTGAGCGTATGGGGGCAGATAAGGAGACTCCATGGCTGAATCCAAGTCCCTCCTTGCAGTGCTTAGGCTTGTTGCTTGCAAGCATGGCCTCAAGCTTCTTTTCAGCGCCCATGTACCGCTCTGTCATCAGGTTCCTCCAGAAATCATCACTTTTCTTCAGCAGTTCATGCTCGGTCTGAAGTCCTGACAACTCTTGCTTCAGTAGACTCAATTCAGTATCTTTCTGAGTCAAGTCATTGGTCAGTACTGAAATCTGATCTTCTTGATGCTGAGACTTGGCCATCAGAGAGTTTATCTCCTCCCTGAATCTCAACACAAGTCCTTCTGACTCAGTAGCAACCTGACTCTCCTGAGAAAGTCTTTGATTCTCTACTTTCAGGGTATCCAACTCCTGAAGAGTCTTACTGAGCTACAGACTCATCTGAATCTGCTCGTCGAGTAGTTCTTCATATGCGATTACGACGTCCAGATTCTCATCTGCACCTGAAATAGTGTCGTGTGTGCAGTGTAAAGGGGAGTTAAATGGAGCGTGAGAGTTTACCTCATCCTCTTCTCCTGCCATGAGACACTTTTCAGCGTCTTCTTCAAGCTCTACGGCTATGAATGACACTTCATCATCGGATGGATCCATGAAGGAATCGACTTCATCTGAGTCGTCTGAGAGTTCACCAGCTATATATGCTTGACGCTTCTTGATGAACTTCTCCCTTCGAGCTTTGCGTGCTGCTCTCTCAGAGTACTGGAGCTCAGGACAATCATACTGATTCTTGCAGTTGTAGCAGGTAGTGACTCTCTCTTCTTTGCTCTCGCTGTGTTTCAACTGAGCTGAGTCCTCCTGTTTCCTGCAATCAGAAGTATGTGGGTCAGGAGTGCGCTTAGGTGTATACTCAGCCTTACCCTTGGAGTCTCTGACGACTCTTGAGAGTTTTCTGTACCTCTCCTTCTCCTTCTGATACTTTACGGCAAGCAGCGCGTACTTCTTAGCCAGGTTTCCTTCTTGTAAGTCACTGAGTGAAGGTTCAACCTTGCTAGAAGTTGGAGCCGCTGTGCTGACTGATGCTTTGAAGGTATGGTCAACTTGGGTGTCAGCTTCAGCTCGCTGCTTCCTTTGAGGTAGACCAAATTCGAACTCCTCAGCTTTAAGTTCTGAAAAGATATGGTCAGGAGTAACAATATCTAAATCAGAATGTCTCAGTAAAGTAGCAAAGGGAGTCCAATGACCGTCTGGCAGTGCCCTCAAAATCATGAGATTCATCTCTCGGTTGGAGAATGTCTTCCCCAACTCGTTGATGGAGTTCATCAGATCCGTGAATCTGACGTTAAGATCTTCAATCGTGTCACCAGGCATGAGAGACAGTCTCTCCAGCTTCTGAAGTTCCAGCGCCAACTTGTTCGCTTTGATCTTCTGAGTCCCCCGACTCAGTAGCGCTAGAGCATCCCAGAGTTCCTTCGCGGACTTACAGTCTTGAACTCTCCCAAGATAGGAATCGCTTAGAGTGGTCAGTATGGCGTTTCTGGCGACCCGGTCTAAGTTGTGAAGCTTCTTCTCCTCAGGGGTTAAGAGACTTTTGTCTTTAGGGATCTTCTTCCCGGTCACCATTCCTCCTCCTTGTGTTGGGTCCTGAGTTATGACACTATCAACCATCGGAACGATAGGTCCGTCCTCCAGTACCTCTGTCATGCTGTCGTGGAGGGAAGTCAGATGTGCCTCCATTCTGACTCGCCATACCCGTAGTTCTCTACTGAGAACATGGGTACCATCCTGATTCCTGACATATCAGACATAGTATATAATGATATGAATGAAGAATGATATGCAGTGAAAACGTTTTCTGGATCCGTTCAAGTAGACCAGTTTCAGAATAACAAGAGTCTTAGAGAACTCCTACTCTGATACCAATTGTTGGTCTCGAGATTAAACATTCAGGTGTAGAGGGGGGGGGTGAATACACCTGAAAACAATTTCTCAACTTAAAACACGAACAGTCCTTTTCAGGAGAGTATCGTACTGAACAAGTTCAGTAGACCAAATAAATTGTTCTGGATCGTATGGCAGAGTGGCTGACTTCACTGAGGCCTGCTAGCTGACTTGAGTCAGAATTCAGTACCGTTTAGCTGAAAGTTCAGTACAGTGCGGAAATGTGTAGGCCCAAATTCAGTTGAGTTTAGAAAACGTTTTTAAGAAAACAGTTTCAGTACGTTAGTGCGATCGATTAAGCTTTGTTGAAACTCAGTCGAATGATTTTATAAATGTTTTCAGTATGAACAGTAATCAATGCAACAGTAAAAAGAGACAGAACACAGGCAGTTTTTAAAGTGGTTCGGATCCAACAATCCTACGTCCCACTTGTCCCGAAAGATCGTGGAAGCTATGTATTATACTGAGATAGTCTCAGTTGGTTTGTACACTGGACAAACACTGGTCTTGAGATTTATACTGAGCAAGTCTCAGTTTACAAGGTATCAAACTAAAGCGTTTGACAAACTCTCCAACTATGAATGAGTCCTTTACAATAAGGATCAGTTCAGATATGAACTCCTTCGTCTAAGCTATGGATAAGATCTGTTGAGTTTAGGTTAGAGGGATAGGGAACGAGAAAGTGGCTTCTAGAGCGACGAACAGTTAAGTATGGACTTGGGTTCGTATTCAGTCGCTTGGATACTAGAGGCTCTATAATCTGGTTCAGCTTGGTTCCCTATGAGCAAGTATGTTGTCTTTCGCCGGAGATTACTCTTTGAACTTCTTGCGAAAGACTTAGGTCGTTTCGAGTTGCTCGTGAATGCTCGTGTATTCTTCGATTTTTCTAGGTTCGTTCGTGAGCTTCAATTTGAATTTATCCCTCTATTTATAGAGCAGAGACAAGGATAAATCCGTTGGAGACAACGATCCTTGTGTCTCTCTCTTTTGGGTAGCTAACGGCTCTTTCAAAAGATGGTGGCAAAGTCCTTTCCCTCCATTTCTGGAAAATTGTTGACTTGCAGCTTTAATCAGAATATAGATAGCTGGTCGCTCGTCATTGGTCGAGGCTGAAGAAACTAGGTGAGACAGAACATACTTCAAGGTAGATCTGAAGCTGACTTCTCTATACCTCGTATGACTCTGCTGATTTGACTTAGTAAATCCTGACAGTCAGAAGACTTTCCAGCCGTTGCTGAGTCTGATCTATACTCAGTAGCATACTCCTGCTGAGTCAGCTCTACTGAAGATCAACTCTGAGTTCAGTAAACTACTTCTGCTGAGTTCAGTTCCACTGACTCCTTTCAGTATACTGCTCCCGCTGAGTCCAGTATCACTGAGTTTTTTTTCTTCTGGTACTGAGGCTGATAATCTACTAAGCGCCTGAACCAAATGAAGAGTGTCTACTGAGTCTGAAAGTCTCAGAGATAAAACAACAGATTACAACGGAATGGTTCATCAATCAAAGTAGGGTTTTGGGATCTTCAAATCTTCAGCATATCTTCAAAGCACTAGGCTACTGAGTTATCTCCCAACAAGTTGTGGAGCGACTGAATCATCTCCCAACAATAAGTATACTTGTGCTCCATGCATGAACATTTAGGCAGAATGTGAACCATGAATTTGAAGTGACAGAGGAACAGTTGAAAAAAGATTTAAAGCAGGAGGTTCTTCAATGATCTTCTAGCATGGCAGTGTCTTTCATTAACATAACTTATAGCCAGATGTCTTTTTGAACTGCAATTGTGACTGATCCATCTGTTAAATATCTCTACTTAGTGAATTGCAAGAGATATAGAGAAGTTTGCTTTTCCAACATCCTCCCTTAAACTTGCTTTATTATTCCCAATACGTTCTTCAACTGCAAGAGCAAACTAACTTTGTGTGACTACGTAAAGATGTTTTCAATTTGATCTATGGTTAACAAAAATGATTTGACCGTCAAAAATTGAGAGAGGAACATATATAAATTTTATTCGAAAAGAAATAGTTCGAAAGATATTAACAAAAGGGCATAGAAGAAAGTGTCCGTACTACGAAACTTTTGAATGAAACTCCGCAAGAGTTGGTCAAGTACATAGTTCACTGGAGATTTTATATGTTACATATCATTTGCATACCTAAATTCCAACTGAATATTGTATTCCCATAGTGCTGAATTTATACATTTTTTCTCATGTCCAATTTCGATTGCAAGTACATCACTGCAAAGAATATATAAAACCGAAGTCAAGTGTGCATAAAAACTACACGTTCAAACAGAACACCATGAACTGGAAACTTGACCGGAACATGGAGATAATATAAAAGACAGTAAACACTAAAATCGAACAACCATAGGTTCAACAACAATTAATGGATCAAGAATTTTATTTGTAAGCTACATCAATTCTTCATCAAAGTTAGAATCATAGCTCCATAGTGGAAGTACTTCCGACTGAATGACAATTGACTCTTCTTCAAATTTGAAACCTGCATGAAATCAACAAACAGTGAAAAATCTATGCCATGAACTCATATCAAAACCCTTCAAGTAATTAGGAATGTCATAATAACAATATGAAGGTAGTGACGTCCTGCAAATTTGAAGTAGATGATCCATGTCTTTGGATTAAGTAGTTGTTGATTAATAATTAATACCATGCAAAAGATGGAGTACTTATTCAAGAATGAAGTATCTCAAAACAATCTGCAAGACGTGCAAAAGTTTGGCACCAAAATCTATCACAACCAAACAAGTCGTTCCAGGAACAAATGCTGCAAATACTGCATCATGCCTTCATATAGAAATGCAAAAAATTATTCAATATCTAGAAATAGAGGGGAAACATATCAAATAGATTTTCGAAAGGTTCTTATAACTTACACCATACAAACTTATACTCCCTCCCTCCTATAGAAAGTGTCTCATTTCTATGGGATACGGAGATTAAGAAATGAGATTGTGTGTTGTATATTGTTTAACTTTTTGCCTTGTTAATTTTGGTCCACATATTGTTTGCCTTTTTAAGAAACAAGACATTTCATATGGGACGACTCGAAAAGGAAAATAAGACATTTTTTTATGGACGAAGGGAGTACTAAAAATACCACAAGACCTTTTTTGTTGAAAGCATGGTGCTGATTAGTAATATCTAGTGAACAAAAGTCCTATAAGGCGATAAGTAACTTAGAAAAAGGATTATAATGTCCATTCCCCTCACATTGACCATCCAAGTATATCAAGACATTCAAGGCTAACTCAGTTAACGTCTTATGGGGCTTTCCAACAATTTACAATAGGTTAACAAAAGTCTCCCAAATTCTGGGCTTCTTTTTACAAGACGCTTGTGTCAATATTAACATATAATAAGATTATAAATGTAACACAAGAAAGCTTGTTAACAATGGCATCAAAGCTCTCATCATGTGGAATTGCAGATCAAGTCAGAATCATCAAGAAAATGAAATTCTACGTTTTTGCAAAAAAAGTGTTGCTTTGAGAAGCAATTAATTAACAATTTCATATCAAAATCACAATATTCGGGGAAAAAAAATCTTCACAGTGTGTTCGTAGAAATTCGCATTCTAATCCTAAATTTGATACTGGTAACACCTTTACATATTGACATTGCATAAAGTTAAATTGGAGACCAGAGTGAAACATGCAGAATTATGTCCAAACACAAACACAATGAAATATATCCTCACGCTAGTGGTAGAAAGTTCAGAAAAATGGAACTCACTAATCAATTCGAGAAACAATGAAGTGAAACTCGGGCAGAAAAGAACGGCGGCGCCGTGTGGGTTTTCTCAAAAAGTTGAAGTTGGAGACGTGGCGTGGTGAGGAGAACGGAGAGTGAACCGAAATCGGAGAAGAAACAATTTTTGATATCCAGTTCTCTGAAATTATAACCCACTTGTGCAACGGCTTAGCCAAGGTCAAACTTTGCTACTAAATTGGCGAAAAAGGAGGTCAGTCGGCGGGGTAAACGGTTAGAATGCGGTATTTTCGGGGAATTTCCACTTTCACGATTGTATATCTTATATAGTTAAACTTCCATAAAATAATAACCTCATTTAGATAATTATTTTCTTCATGTCCCGACTTGAGTCAATATATTAAAGTATAATTTTGCAAGTAATAAGAAATATTAAAACTGTAAGGACCCAAGAAAAATATAAAGTAATAATTACCGATTTCAGAAAATATTAATAGATCATTACAATATTAAAATACTACAATAATCATTTCTTATGAAAAAATACATCTTTATTTAATTATTTTTCTTCCTACCTAAATCAAAATTAATTGTATCCTCAAATTTATGTACAGCATATACAACTTCAGAAATATTTGTTGTTGTAGCAAGTAATTATTTAAGATGAACATAGCTTAAAATGTCTATTTAGATGACACAATTGGAACAACTATACTATCATTTGGTTTGTGGTCATTTTCTTCATTATCATTACTGTTTATAAATTATTGAATAATTTCTTCATCCATTGGTAGTTCCATAGCTATATTATTATCTTAGAATAGTTTAAAAGATCCCAACATTCATAGTAAAGAATAAACATTTTTTTTAATTTTTAAGTAAATTTAACTTAGTTTTTACAAAAAATAAATCTCATTAAACTATTGAGTTTTTCCAAAATTAAATTCTTTGACTTGATTTTTTTTATTTGTACTTGTACGATCTACATACTTTTAGGATAATTTTAGTATCAATAAGTATAATTTTTTTTTTATGTACATGAACTTTGTTTTTCATAAAAATATTGAGTTTTTCTAAGATGGATTAATTTGATTTGTTTTGCAATTAGTGTATAGATAATGTACATTTCTTTTAACATGTAATACTAAAACTTTTTATTTTCTTAAATATGCTCAAATTATGTTATTAAAAAGTGTAATATACATATTTAACTTATTTTATATTGGGATATGTGATGCCCAACATCCTTCCAACTGCGCGGTGTTGGGATGTGTGATTCCCAGCACCACGCCCCTGCGTGACGGAGCAGCGTTCGAACTGTAACCATGGCGCTATCTGCTACACAATGAGGAATAAAAGTTGCGCCTTCACCACCAACAATTGTTTTTTGCGTAATGATAAGCGCTAGAGGTCCAACATTTTATATCGAAAAACTCTCTCTAAAGTAATAAATATTAATTTATCAATAAATTAAAATTCATTTATCGATAATTGAATAAATTAGCTATATGAATATTTTCTCTGGTCCCAATGTTATTACTTTAAAGAAGTTTAATTGTATATAGATAACTATTAATAAAAAAAGAGCTTTATGCAATAATAGAAATTTGATTTTATTAAAAAAAATTGCAGAAAACATAGATATACACATACAACACTAAACATACAAACTCTACATAGACCAAACTATTCCTACTTCAAAGGAACACATTATTATTACTATTATAATTTCATAACTTTCTCACCGAAATTAATTACAACTTAAAATCTACCTTCTTCTGCAGGTACGACTTCCAACCTCCATAACTCTTCAGATATGTGCATGAGCAGCAAAAAGGGAGCCATCCAGCCCACTCAATTCTCACCATTCTACACCTTTTATTCTAGGAACCAAAACGTGAATGTGTAAAACATTTCTTCACTCGAAACTTGACTCCTCGGAGATTCTACGATAGATGAACAAAAGATGATCATGTTCTACCATCATTACAAAACTAAGGATTGATCAAGAAGCTCCTCCCAAGAAGCCGGAGCTACCACTTGAGCTGCCTGAGGCACTAGGTACGTCGCGGGCCATGACCTTCACATTGCGCCTGCCAAGAAAATCCGATATCTCAAGGCACTCAAGAAAATCGGAATCACTCGCCAACATCATCAATTCCTCTTCATCATCAACATACCTCAGTTGGAATTGCCCCGTCTCTAGATTGAACCTCTTGGCTACCACCTCATAGAGTTGCATGCATCCAGCAGTAGGCTCAAACTTGAACCGAATTGTATCTTCTTTATAAGTAGCTTTGATTGTAACTTTAGACTCACCACCATCACAACTTTCCTCAGTTGTGGGGTTCTGTCTTTTTCTGAAGTTCTCTGAGCTTGACGAATTGCCTTTCATCATTGACGAGGTTCCAGATCCATTAGACGAATTGGTCATCCCGGATGAAATGGGTTGGCTATGTTCAAATTTATCATCATTTTCCGATGCAGCATCATCATTTTGTGCCATAGAGCTTGAGCTTCGAGAAGTGAAGATAGATTCAGAAGTCTCTCCTTTTCTCCGCTTTGTGGCGTTTCGAGTAACACTTCTTGATAGTCTGGCTTCTAATGCAGCTAATCTAGAATAGTAGCTTCTAAAGTTTGTATCATTCTCTGACTCTTGATTTTTATCTAATACACACTCTTCTTCCATTTTCACTCTTGGAACGGGTGGTGACATCATATTCTCAATTAGCACGTTTGAGTCCCCAATCGAAGGAATTTTAGTAGGAAATATGGAGTTTCCATGGTCAATCTTTTGGAGGATTGAGTTAGTTGCCACAAGGCCCCCAATCGTTGGATCAAATCTAAGTCCTCCTTCGATACCCTCAACAGAATTGATCACACTTTGTATTTTCTTCAAAGATCGATTCACCTTGTTTATCTTACGAGAAGGCCACCTTGGGATGCCGTACTGTCTACATATCCTTTTCAGAGTAGTAGGGCAAACTGTAAAATCAAGACAAATAATTCAAAGTCTTATGATCATGCATATGATGCAATATGTTAAAGAAGTTAATAAAGGAGGGAAAACAGAGAAACCCCATAATTAACTACTTCACGTCCTCATTGGGTGAGCGTGTGAGCATACAGTCTCTTAGTGAACTATATCACACTTGATGTGTACATAAGCATGATGCTCACCACCAATGCTTTTTGCAGCATCTTTAAGGCTCCCTGAGAAGTATTTTTGAAGAACACTTAAACTCACATTCTTCTCCCCCGTGCTTCGTTTCTTCTCGATCTGGTTCTTTGGTCCAACCGTTGGCTACAAGAACGATAAAATGAGCAAACAGCTCTATGTAAAAGTAATTACGGAACAAAGATCAAATGCAGAGTACCTGTTCATGAGGACTTTCATCTTCTGTCAATTCGGATGCATTTTCCATTAGGCCATCGATATAGGTCGGTTCTCCATCAATAACTGATTGTTCACTCCTAGATATTGTTTTTCTAGTTAAAGTTTCCACTATATCAAAATTCTCAATCTTTAGCAATTCAGTATCCGACACAATCCACAAACTCCTACAGATCCTCTGCATGGTAATCAAGATGTTGTTAAGCAAGATTTGATGCTCTGTGCTTTCTTTCATATTCAGAGGAAGAAAAAACTCTATTATATAATCACTGTCACAAGTGTTAATAGATCTTAGTCGGATTGCGATTCCTGCATTAAGACCGAATTTACGGGCATGATGAACAAGTGGATAATCATTGACATGAAATTCTTTCACATCTGGGTAGAAGAAGGGGTTGTCTGACTTTAGTGCTTTCCCAGCAATGCCTTGTCCTTCTTCTAGGTAATGTTCAGCACATGTATGCACAAAACTCTCCATATCTTTGTCATATACGTAACACGCAGTATCCACAACGCACAGAACACATTTCTTATTACTATAAGTTTCATCACTAGCGCCTTCTGCGTAACTACACGGGATCCATGTTAGTGCAAGAGGCAGCTGATGTGTATGACAAACGACATGTAAAACATCTGATATCTCAGCTAAAGTTGTTTTTTGGTTCCTAGAGAGAGCCTGTAATTGGCATTTCAGTTTATAACTTAGTCCACCATACTTCCATAAAGTAAACGTATATAGAGGAAGGAAAACATCAAGATCAAAGGTTTGATGCAAACCTGAGGGTAAAGCTTAGGGTGCACTTTGCTCCTTAGATTCACGGCCTGTAAATGGTTATTGCTAAGTGTTAAGATTGTAATTATACGTGATTAAAACAAATTATACTTGTGATTATTTTAAATCAAGAAAGAGAAGAAGAAATGAGAGAAGTTTTACAGTAATAAAGATATTAGATTCATCATTGATATTTAGAATTTTCTAGGTGTATGACTTCTAGAATAGTCCAGTAGTTTAATTTCTAAAGTAATCTACATATTTCTAATATATGGTACGAGTTAGTTTAGATTATAAAATTTTAGTTAGCGTTTAAATTAGTGGCTTAACCTAAGCTACTAGAAAGATATTTAACACTTCAACAAAGATAAATAGGAATTCTCTCATTCGAAATGTGAAATTATATAAATAAAATTAACTAGTGTGTGTTGGAGTTTTTAGTATTGGTCTACTTTTCCGTTTCAATTTTCTACAAAGGATAAATGTCACCTAATCATCTTAAGCACCTTTCTTTTGTAATAAAGAAAATAGATTTAAGTAAGGGTCTCGATTGTATCATAAAATATTTAGAGGAATGATTTGATATTTGAAAAAAAGTTAGAGAAACTAACCTCTAATGCACGACAAACATTTTCAATTTCTGAATCAAAGTTAGACTTTTCCGTCATGGTAACCAGCTCTAGCACCGCACAACATGAGCTTTCTAGTGGATCATCCTCGAATATAGGTAAGGCAATAGATCCGCGAACATCACAGTCACTAGCATATTTTATCCGCAGATACTCAGCCTTATTGTAGTACATCACATTTGAGGCCCACTCTGGCATTCTTGAGGTAAATACACGACCGGGAAGCCCTGGTAAAGAATCTGGTTCTGATTCTATTGGAAAAGTGAATAACTTAGACACTTCGCGGTATCTAGAAAGTTGGTGGTCCAATAAACAAGGTTGTTCAGATGTGCTTAATACGTAATCGTCCCCCTTTTTCGTTGGAACCCAAATTTGGGCTAACATAGCATCTGTAGGGCATTCCTTGAGTAGATACAAAGCTTTGAGCATTCTGTCAGTCAATGGCTCCGTAACAGGCCTTGAGATCACAATCTTCACCACATCACCCACCTGAACTCGACTCTTATCTCTAATTGTGATCAAACTATCGTCATGATCAGTGGAACTTGTTGGAAAAGGCAATGTGATTCCACCCGAAGGAAATACTACATCATCTCCACTATGGGACAAACTTCTAGTGATGTCCCTATCCACCCACGAGATTCCTGAATCAGTTGCATTGAAGTTCAACATATTTAAAGGTGAAAGACTTGCCGACGAACTACCAAGTGGAGACAAGACAAAAGATTGGTCAACTAAATTATTAGGTTCGTCGCACCATCCACCATATGCATCAAAATTCATCAATTCCGAGACATTATTAGATGAGTTATCTAAATTCATGGTCTGTACACTTAGGTCCATACCCTCCATCCATCCCCTTGGAGTGTACTCCATTTAACTTAGAACTACAAAGTAAAATTCTACCCGGACAAGAGCAAATGTTAGAGAATTTCTGAAACATTTAATCGGTAACATATCTTAAATATCTCACAAAGTCCCATGCCCGGTGAAGATCCGCTTGAGACCATATTTACCTAACCCGAAGGTCCCTTATCTAAATCAATCACACTCCTTTAAAAGCCTGAAAAAGAAAGTTTATACTCGTTCCTTTACTAGTATAAGCAAGTAAACAGGTGAGCTTGCAATGAATAAGTCGCCGATGACATGAACTTCATATTTGAACTTATAAGTCCAGACATCTGATGATATCTGCATATTTTAATATGTATGAGTGATTGTTACCAAATGAAGTTCACATAATACTGATATTCAAACTAAATTCCTACAAGTAAGACAAACATATCATGAATCACCAACATAGAAAACTCTAAATTAACTCTAGTAAAATCAACAAACTTAATAAGTGTAGTTAGACTCCATATTATGATTTGGGAAGCCATTTATCTTTAATTCCACAAAAAAATATCTCCACATTCCATTAATGTTAAGAAGGAATGTGGGTGGTCTCAAATCCTTCAACAAACGAATTTAATAAAACAGTCTAGTGTTGCAATTATGACACGTAAATCTCCAACCAAAATCTCCAACCCGAGAAGCAATATAACATACAATGATGCAATATCAAGTTTTCTTCTTTAGTAATTTAGCTATTCAACTCAGTCATACTCATCGAGCAAATTCATACTCTACTTTACAGAATTCAAGCAAGTAACTAAAAATATCTCCACAAACTCAACGCAATGAAACTAGATGACATGAGATAGGAGGAGAGAAACTAAAACATAATAGAGTACCGACAGTGGAGCGGCGCGCGGAAGTTGACGGTGGAGAGCAACCAGAATGAAACAAATTGATGGTGTTTCGAACTCAACAAAGAAAGCTTTTTGGGTTGAAAAGGTGATTGCGTCGTGTAATAGGAAAAGATTCTATCGAAGGAATAAGTGAGAGTGAGACGATATTGCTACTGCATCTATTCCCATTTATACAATATAATAGTATATAGTATTATTATATTAAATAAATGTTACTCCTATATGATATGTTACTTTATTTAATAGTAATATTTTTCAGAATTAGTTAGTCTGAATATGTCATTTTTATTCTTGGAAATTGCATTGTTGAATTAAATAATAATATTTTGCCAAAATATCTGTTAGAGATATTTTAAAGATTTATTAAGTTTGATGATTTGCAATTTGGTGAGTCCAGCGTTGAAATTACTATGTATGTGAAAGTATGGTTAATTGATAATCGAATGTGTCTGTTTATTTGAATTGATCATCTTATAAATGTGTTTATGGATAGAATAGTTGAGAACGAATCATGCTGAATATACTTTTCTACGTAAAGAAAGAAAATACACGTCTATGTAATAATTTATGAATTACAAAAAAGAAAAATTATGAATTATGATATGGTCGATAAGATCTTGATGTAATTCGAAATTACGAATTTTGTTAATTAAGTCATAAAATAATTGGAATCATGTAGAATATTGGGAATCATTAGATTCTAGAGAGATTTTGATTGTTACTTTGGAACTTGGCATCATACATCGGGCTCCGACAAAGTCACGTGACTGATCTCATGGTCTATCAAAAACAACCTCCAAGTTTAACCTCGTGGCGGTTTGTCAATCCCAAAATAGACCTTGAAACTATCTATATATTGCTAAAAATGCTATATTTGGAAAGATTCTAACTTGACTGTGTATATCATCTAAATGATAATTTTGTTCGTTTTCCACTATTAGACAATTTCTTACATGCTTTTTTTCATGTATTTCAGAAAAAAAATGTAACAATTCATACTATTATATGACTATAGGGTATGGATCTCATAAAAATGAGTTTTAAAATATGAAGTAAGAATTAAGATAGAAAATAAGAATTATCTAATCAAAGGCTAGGATTTTAGCAGTTTTTATCTTAAAAAAAATATATAATAAGAAAAGAACAAATTGGGATAAAAATGCACATAATAAATAGATTTTTGTTATAAACTAAATAGAAGAATAACAGAGAGAATGAGAAAATAGATGTGTATTGTTATGAGAGTGGAGACCTCTATTTATAAAGTACAAGATAGGCTGCTGGGATTTAGATATGGACATCATATATATAGTAAATCTTATCTACAACACTCCCCCTTGATGGATCATCACTACTACAAAAAAGCAAATAGACAACGGGTAAAAACCGTTGTCTATGGCAAAATATACCGTTGTTGTAGGTCCCGTTGTCGTAGGGTCTCGCTCATAGACAACGATTTTTAACCGTTGTCTTTAACCTTTTCGACAACGTATTATAACCGTTGTCTTTGAGTTATTTTCTCTGTTGTCGTAAATACGTACGACAACGGTTAGGAACCGTTGTCTTATATGTTCCGAGAACGTTGTCGTTTAGATTTTTTACAACAGTTTATAACCGTTGTCGTAGATGCTTTTAAGCGTTGTTTTAAATATCTTTGACAACGGTTTAAGACCGTTGTCGTAAATTTTTCTGACCGTTGTGGTATAGATTTTTGACAACGGTAGAAACCGTTGTCGTAAGATTTTCTACCGTTGTTAAAAATTTCGTTGTCGTTTATAAATAAAGGATAAGACAACGGTTTTTATCTGTTGTTTTTTTCGCTTAAGACAACGGATTTTACAAAAAGACAACGGTTTTAATATATTGTCATTTAGAGTTTTGACAACGCTTTTAACATTTAAAAGCGTTGTCATCTGTATCAAGGACAACATTTATATTAATTCATCAATAAAGCTAATAAAAACCCGTAGACGAAGCAAAATATAATATTTCTCATTGAATCCTTCTCGAGAAGCTCCATACAATTAAAATAAAAACGGACAAATCCAGAGTGTGCTCATGAGTTCAAAATCAAAGTTCAATATGTCACTAGGAAAGACGAGCACAAATGTGAAAATAAACCTACAAAATATCAATTTGTTGACTGCTAATTGCATCTCTCATTTGCTGACAGCTTGTCCAAACACCCTTAGCTGCAACATATTGAAATGCATATATTTTTTTCATTCAGTGCAACAGAAGATAAGAAGACTATAATATAGCTCATGATCCCATCAACATATGTATAGTTTACAACCAGCAGATTACATAATAACACTAAGAACAACAAAAATATAACTCAACAATAACTCCCTACCAAAGCATTTGAAGGCACATCTCACAATCACCAATCACGAGCAAAACATATGAAGACAATCACCAATCACAAGCAAGACATAAGAATACCATCACCAATCACCAATAAGCCCAAAAACACTAAGAACAACTAAAATATAACTAAAAAATAACTCACTACTGTTGGTCCGGAGACGATAGTCAGGTGTAGAGGGGGGGGGTGAATACACCTGAGCACAGTTTCTTTTCTCAAACGCGAAGGACAGCTGAGCTGTAGGTTGCAACTGATGAACAGTGCCAAATAGTAACCTTCGATCGCGGGTCAGAAGTGTGCCAACTACTGAGCTCTCCTACTGACTTTTGTCAGTACTTGAAACTCAGTCGGAGACGTCGTGCGGATAAGAGTGTGGGGCCCGAAGATTCGTCTCAGTTTGAAAACGTGATTTCGCAAGTTAAATTATTTTGGCTAGTGCGCTTTGAAAATACGTTTTATGCAGAATATGATTTTGTGATCAGTTGTAAGCTATGCAGTAAAACCGTAAATAACACAAGTAATTTTTAACATGGTTCGGATACGCAAGATCCTACGTCTACGGTTCTGCTGAACAGGAGGTCTTGTTGATTTTTCTGAGCAAGCCTCAGCAAGGAATCTGTGCACTGGACAGACCCTTGTAAGTTATAGTCCTTAGCGACTTTACAAATCAAACCGAGGTTTGAAGGGGAGGGGATAATCTCCAACTAGGAAGGAGTTCTTACAATAAGAACAATCACTAAATGTGAACTCCTTCGAATTTCTAAGCTATAGATATGGCAATGAGCTTAGCTAGAGAAGAGGGATCTAAAGAACTCTAGAGAGAAGAACTAATGATATTCTATTGGGCAAGTTCTTCACTGGATTGATCTTGAATGCGCTAGAGTTGTTTGAAAGCTTTGAGCATTTTCCCTTGATATCCCGTGCGTGAAGCTCGAATTTTCTTCTCTATTTATAATCGTGAAATAGGCATATGTCCGTTGGAGACGATGATGCCACGTGTCACAACCTTCCAAAGAAAACGGCCATAAATTCGAATTGTTGCAGCAGAGTTGTTGATACTGTACATGAGAGCAGCTTTAGTTGGTCAGAGCAGATATCGCGTTTACGGCTTCTCATTGGTCGAGGTTTGTGGTAGGTGAGATTGTGTCAAACATCGGAGTTGACTCTCCTTAATCCTCGTATGGTCTTCTGCTGACTTTCGAAAAGACTTTAACAGCTGGGTTGTTTCCTGTCGGATACAATAGACTTAAAACAGTCTCTGTCTTCTTCGTCTGAATCGGCTGATAAGAGATATTCTCTTGAGTGTGGTCAGCTGATGACTGCGAAGGTACTGAGCTTGCATAGAGTTCTTTTGTTGATGTCTGTCAGTTGATGAGATTTCTTCTACTGAGGCGAAGATCAGCTGATGACTCAAGAACACAGGCTCTTATACTGATGACGTGGGGTTCTGGAAAGTAACTTCAACAGAAAATCAATCCAACATTTTACCCCGTACAGGACATAGACACAAGGATAAACAAAACAAAAACAGTTTAGCCTATACATCAGTTAATCCTATCAAGACACTACACTACTGATATCAGCTGGGTTTTGGGATCTTCAATTCCATAGTACTACTACGATTTCCCCCAATATTATTTTAACCCACTAACTGCTGAGTATCATCTACTGACTCATAACCCAACAATTTCCCCCTAATTGACGATGCCAAAACCTCTAGATAATACAACTAAACTACTGATATAGATAGACTTCAGTAAAACTGAATCAGTTAACTTCATGAGGTCAGCAATTGAGAGAGAGGCAAAATCAGAGAAACGATTATGTGTGAGTGTGTGTCAGATCACTTCAGTGATCAGTTGTGATAACACAAACGAAAGCCGTGAGACAATGAGACTGTTTTAAGTCTACTGTATCCGACACTCAAGAGAATATCTCTTGTAAGAGCCTGCGTTCTTGAGTCATCAGCTGATCTTCGCCTCAGTAGAAGACATTTCATCATCTGACAGACATCAACAGAAGAACTCTATGCAAGCTCAGTACCTTCGCAGTTATCAGCTGACCACACTCAAGAGAATATCTCTTGTCAGCCGATTCAGACGAAGAAGACAGAGACTGTTTTAAGTCTACTGTATCCGACAGGAAACGACCCAGCTGTTAAAGTCTTTTCGAAAGTCAGCAGAAGACCATACGAGGATTAGGGAGAGTCAACTCCGATGTCTGACACAATCTCACCTACCACAAACCTCGACCAATGAGAAGTCGTCAACGCGATATCTGCTCTGACCAACTAAAGCTGCTCTCATGTACATTATCAACAACTCTGCTGCAACAATTCGAATTTATGGTCGTTTTCTTTGGAAGGTTGTGACACGTGGCATCATCGTCTCCAACGGACATATGCCTGTTTCACGATTATAAATAGAGAAGAAAATCCGAGCTTCACGCACGGGATATCAAGGGAAAACGCTCAAAGCTTTCAAGCAACTCTAGCGCATTCAAGATCAATCCAGTGAAGAACTTGCCCAATAGAATATCATTAGTTCTTCTCTCTAGAGTTCTTTAGATCCCTCTTCTCTAGCTAAGCTCATTGTCATATCTATAGCTTAGAAATTCGAAGGAGTTCACATTTAGTGATTGTTCTTATTGTAAGAACTCCTTCCTAGTTGGAGATTATCCCCTCCCCTTCAAACCTCTGTTTGATTTGTAAAGTCGCTAAGAACTATAACTTAGAAGGGTCTGTCCAGTGCACAGATTCCTTGCTGAGGCTTGCTCAGAAAAATCAACAAGACCTCCTGTTCAGCAGGACCGTGGACGTAGGATCTTGCGTATCCGAACCACGTTAAAAATTGCTTGTGTTATTTACGGTTTTACTGCACAGCTTACAACTGATCACAAAATCATATTCTGCATAAAACGTATTTTCAAAGCGCACTAGCCAAAATAATTTAACTTGCGAAATCACGTTTTCAAACTGAGATGAATCTTCGGGCCCCACACTCTTATCCGCAGGACGTCTCCGACTGAGTTTCAAGTACTGACAAAAGTCAGTAGGAGAGCTCAGTAGTTGGCACACTTCTGACCCGCGATCGAAGGTTACTATTTGGCACTGTTCATCAGTTGCAACCTACAACTCAGCTGTCCTTCGCGTTTGAGAAAAGAAACTGTGCTCAAGTGTATTCACCCCCCCCCCTCTACACCTGACTATCGTCTCCGGACCAACACTATGAATTACCTTCGACTAAATTATATATCGCTGAATATATTCTGCCCACTTCTTCCTCACAATATTAATGTCATCCGCCACGTAACTTCTTCCTTGAAACTGTGAAGTATAAATATTTTTAATTACTAGATATATAAGCAACAAATATTTTCAATAACTTAAGATAAAATATTTAAACACCATATTAACTACCAACTCAATCATCCCAAGCATCTCACTCCGAGTGGAATCAGACTCAATTATGTCTCGCATATATCTCATGACGTAATAACCGCACTGGTAGGAGTCTGGTTGTGTGGGAACCTACATTGAATAATAACTAATGTTATTATTATCATTATTCCTATTTCTTTGAGATGACATACCTTAGGTAAAGTCCAATCAGGTGTCTTTTTGCTTCTCTTTGCATTCTCAACATTGAACATCCTCAAAGTTATTTTTCTAATGTGTCATAGGATGTGTTATATGTTAGTTTGTTCTTATGATGTAGAATAAGTGTGCCAACTAATCTATTTTCCTTCATGCATATAATCAACAAAAACCTAAAAGCAAACACATAAATAATAATATACAATGAGAAGTGCATAGAGACAAACCTGGAAAAGTGTTCGTTGTGCAAAGAGAGAGTAGTTCCTTGAAGTTGAAAAGGGGATCTCAACCTGGAAAAGTGTTCGTTGTACAATCTATCCCAATCCTGCCACCATCAAGGAAGTAAGCGTAAGTGTTCAGTCCAACAAGAGGTTATAACAGGGTACGCAGTCCAGTTTCAGTAACGTGGTTATCAACAAAGTGACATAATTAAACATCGTTCTTCGAATGGATGCAATTAACAGCTCAGGTTTTTCAGTTAGGATTGCGTATGAGATATCTCATCCAGACTTGTATTCTAAAGTCTATTCCTATGTTAGGACAAGAGAGAGTTTATAACACAACTTGAGAATACAAGGTTTTTCCATTACTACATTGCAGCAGTAGTTTAGTCAATCAAATCCCACCTGATAAATGATTTAAAGCAAGCTAATATTCATATACCATAGGAAATCAAATAAGCGAAAAACTCTTCATACCTTCATCTCATCAAACGAAATATACTTTCTTGATATCTGTCAATTCAGTACTAGCTAGCATTAAACCTAATTACAGCAAACATGATTGCAACAGACACAGAGACTATTGAAAAATGAAAGAGGGAAAGATATTTGCACCGGTTTATTTCTTTACTAATGGCAATCCATTTCCACTGGGAAAATTTGAGTGAGATAGATGTAAAGAAATCATGTTTCTCCCTAACTAAAGCAATCTAAAATGAAATGAAAAGAAAAAAAAATAAAAAAATCTGTAGGTGAGGGGTTATGATGTGAGTATAAACAATCAAAGGAAACTAACCTATACTGAATACTGCAGCGGCGACGGAGGTTCGCAGCGGGTTCGGCCTGCAGCGGCGGTAGGGTTCGCAGCGGCGACGGAGGTTCGCAGCGGCGGTAAGGCCTGGCAGCGACGGTTTGGCCTGGGAGAAGCGCGCGATTCGTGGCGGAGGGGAAGACGATTTCACTTTCGACAAGGAGATGTAATGTTTTAATGTATAATATTTTTTAATTATATTATTTTTATTATATTATATTATATATATACAATATTATTGTATTATATATAAATATAACTATAAAGTATTATATTATAAGTACATATAAGTGTTGTGTTACTAAAAAATATATAAGTAGAGTACTTTTAATTTTTATATTGTATAGTATTTTAAATTATATGTTAAAATGTGTATTTATAGGTTTTTATAAAAAAAGAATTTTATTTGATTTTTATTATGACTTTTAAAAATATAGAAATTTACAATTAATTAATATATATTACACATCTAAGTAAAAGACAACGTATAAACAACAACGGTTATGAACATCGTTGTCTATCATGCATACGACAACATATAAACGACAACGGTTATTATAAACGTTGTCTTTGAGCGCTTATTTACACATAAGACAACGGGTCAACGACAACGGCTGTTAAAACCGTTGTCAATGAGCGCATCCATATACTACGACAACGCTTAAATGACAATGGTAGACACTACCGTTGTCTATGAGCGCCTTTTTTGAGATACGACAATGGGTCAATTACAACGGTAGTAAAAAACCATTGTCTATGAGCGCACTTTTAATATAAAAGACAATGGTTTTAGCTACGACAACGGTTTTTTGAGCTACGACAACGGTTTTACACAAAAAAACGTTTTCTTTCAAGTGTTGTCGTAGGCCAAATTTGTAGTAGTGCATCCCTAAACAGAAATTGTTGTCTCGTTAAAACCTTGCCAGAAAAACCCAATGGGATAAAAACTGGTCGAAGGAAAAAGAGTACAGCTGCTCCACCTCAATATAGTCACTATTGATCCTTGAGTCGGCGCATATCGATCTTGTGTACCAACTTCTTGAATGTTGACGTTGGTAATGCCCTTGTAAAAGAATCCGCTAGATTGTCACTCGAGCGAATTTGCTGAATGTTGATTTCCTCAAGTACTTTTGTACATAATGATTCACATATCCTCTTCA